>JAVGWX010000017.1:56908144-57508144 GCA_036924085.1 Ariolimax columbianus | reverse complement strand
ATTCACCTCTCTGGCTAAATAAATATTTCCTAATATCTAATCTGGACCTTTCTTTAATTCATTTGTAGCTCTGCCCTCTTGTTCTTGTAAGCGGCTGTACTTTAAAAAATTTGTTAGTCTAATTTATCCTTTCCCTTGATTATCTTATAAATAATTGTAATTCTGGAACCTCACTATCAGCTTTGTCACTCTTCTTTGTATCCTTTCCAGCATATTTATATCCCCTCTACAATAAGGGTGCCACACCTGTACACAGTACTCCAATCTAGGTCTAACTAATGTGTTTCTTGGTTCTAGAACCCAACATCATCATGCAGGGGACATTCCCCTGCATTTCAAGCAACCAGGAAAGTGGAATGCGATGTGTCATAGTTTACAGCTTGTCTGCGATATTTGCATCTTTCAGTCCAACACATCCAACTTCAGCAGGCATTTTTAGGTACCAGGTTAACCTTCCCTCTTCGATCCTTTCTCCTTAGCCAGTCTGCTTTATTGCAGCCTGTTATCCAGGATCACCACGTGGAGGTGTAGAAGGGTCTTGGTAGCTCTGGTTCGCTGGCCAGACACTAGCAGTCAGCTATTGGTCACTGACTGTTGCACTGCCCAGCATATTGATCTCTAGTGAGCACTTAATAAGGATGGTGATGATATATACTTCCAACAAGAGTTGTACATTTAAAAAATCAACGTGTCCACAAGTCCAAATATTTCTGAGTGAATGAATTCATGTAATTTTAGGGTAAACCTATGTTTCACATGCAGCTGAAAATGTTTTGATGATAAATTCTGTTATCATCTGTTAACAACTCTTTCATTCTCCAATAGCAAAAAGGAAAGGTTGTACAGTACAAAAGATCAGAACATATAGTGACACAGTCTTCCATGCCAGGAGGTTTATTCATAATACTACATGGCATTGCTGTGGTAAGCCTTCTGTTTTTGGGTGGTGAATTTTGTCTGGTGGATAGCCATGATACTCCTTGAGACTATATAAAACTAGGCAAAGTTTAACTCAAGCAGACTGGCCATGGAGAGAGAGAGAGACTGAGAGTTTTACTAGTAGACTGTTTAGCTCACCGACTTTCTAGAAGAGCGATTGTTAGCCTGCTACTAGTTTAGCAGGCTGTTTTACAAATGTGTGAGAGATGGAATGAACTGCAGGGTGACTGAACCAGCATACACCTTTAAGTCTTGACCAGTTGCTCTATAAGGTGTGTGTTGAGCACCCTGTGACTAGAAGAGATATGGGTGTGTGTATGTGGTGTGTGTAGGACACTGAGGGAATGATGTATGGTCTGGAGTATGTGTATACGCAGATCGATTGAGTGTGTGACCACATGTGAGTATACATTGAACAGAATTGAATATGTAATGTCAAGATCACCTGCCTGAAGGGATCTGAATGTGTAATGAAAAAGTCACCTGCCTGAAGGGATCTGAATGTTAGTGAATGCACAGAATACGATCATGAAGATGAGTTTGTGATTGTGTGTTGAGGGTGCAGAAGAAAGACGACGAGCTAACTGGAGCCATAAAGTTTTGGCTAGAATAATTCTTGAGGTTGTGAAGTTTTGTTTTTACAGGTATAGATTTAGAACCTGGGTTATGTAGTTACAGAAATAACATCAACAGTAATTGCTTGTATTTTCTGCTATAGTTAAATGAAATAATATGATTATTTAGTTAAGATGTATTTCAATAGTTGTTTGTAAACGTATTGTTTGTTTGAATGAGTTATTATATGAAGATGGTTGCTGTTAGAGTGTTGCTATGTTATTTGCTGTATGTGGTCATGAATGATATGGATGCATGTCGTAACATTCTAGATAGCTAAACCCCAGTTACACCTGGACATTCAGCAACCCAGATTCTTATCAGCCAAAACACAACAAGGAAAACGGTCATTTTAACAGACTCCAGGAGTGTACACCAAGCCCCAAACAAGATTGACTCTTACACAAAATAAAATACAACATTGGGTTGCTATCTCAAAAAACAGACCTTGTCCTACAGTGTATCCCGGCCCACTGGGGGATCCTAGGAAACGAGAAAGTAGATGTGTTCGCAAAAACCAGAAGTGGCGGCACGCAGACTCCACATCCACAGAGCTGTGAAGAAGCAAAGAAACTCATCAAACGATCTATGAGGACAGAATGGAGAGACCAGCACAAAGAATACAAGCCAGACAAAGACAGCATAGACAAACTTGGCACAGATGGGCAGACAAAGATCTTTAGACTCAGACGGGACATTGTAGACTCAAGGCCCACCTCCTTAGAATGGGTCTCAGAGACACCGCCACGTGCGATTGTGGAGTACCCAAGCAAACACCAGGACATATCCTGCAGGACTGCCCTACCTATGCAGACCAAAGAGGAGCAGTCTGGACTGGGAAAGCAACCATGCTCGAAAAGCTGTGGGGGACTGGTGAAGACCTGAAACGCAGTCTCCATCGTGAACCTCACCGGACTAGAAGCATAGCATCAGTTGATCGTTGAAGAAGAAGTTGAAGACCTGTGCTCCAAAGGGAGCTGTAAAGGTTCTGATCATGATTTATTTTAAATGTCCTCAGTATTTCCATTTTCTTGCCAAATAATGCCCTGTCTGATCCCAGTTTGAATTGGGGCCTTGTTGTTGATGAATGCCCACAATGAATAATTTTACCCTTTTGTGTGCCCTGAACAGGACGTTAAGTGGCAGATTGCAGTAGTTTTCACTCTGTCCAAGATGGATGTGTTGGGCTGAAAGGTGCAAATATCACAGGAAAGCTGTAAACTAGCGACAATGCATTCCATTCTCCGGACTACATCCTGCTACTTGCAAAGCGCTGTTCAGGGTTTGGTAGCGGGAGATTGAGAACGAACGCAGAAGGAGTAGCTTTCCTTACATCCCGAGAATGCCGATGAAGGGGGACCATTGTCCTCCAGTCAATTGTGCTATGCTTGGGTTCATCTACATGCCACTCACTACTACGGGGATCGTGTCAGTCTCGATGTCTGGTTGGCCATTTTGTCATAAAACAGCCTGTTTCCAGGAAGAGCTACGTGGAAATGAGGTAGAGGTCTTGACCAGTATGTTTTGCTTGACCCTGACTAATATAGTCTGATCAATATGTTTTGGCTGGCCCTGGCTAACATAGTCTGAACAGTATGTTTCACCTGATCCTGACTAACATAGTCTGGTCAGCATGTTTCACCTGATCTTGACTAACATAGTCTGGTCAGCATGTTTCACCTGATCCTGACTAACATAGTCTGGTCAGCATGTTTCACCTGATCTTGACTAACATAGTCTGGTCAGCATGTTTCACCTGATCCTGACTAACATAGTCTGGTCAGCATGTTTCACCTGATCCTGACCAACATAGTCTGGCCAGTATGTATTGCCTGATTTGACATTAATCTCCTCTTCTCTCCCCCTCCAATATATATAAAATGGTATGACATAATAACATAACTTACCTTGTATTACTTTAATCTTATACTGTTTAGCTAAGCAGAAAAGTCAAGGACATCACCGACGCTTACACTGAACAGACAATGGGCTACATAACAACTGGGAGTGTCATAGGAGAGTTCACTTTCTTGACTGGAAAACCACGACACAAAGCAGTAATTTGTGAGACAAATCTTACGGTAAACTCTCGCCGCTTTTCAGTGTTTCTGTACCCTCTGTTCAACTCTTTTAACACTGGGTACCCAGTCCGTAAAATCCCATTCCACCTAGGCATTTGAGTAGAGCTATTTAATATGACAAAATTATGTGCTCTAATTTAGTTATTCTATCTCAAATTCTATCCTCTATGGACAGCTGGCCATTGGAGTTAGAAGAATCGGCCGTCCCACACTGCGATTCAAGGATGTATGCCAGAGGGGCTGAAGTCGTGCGACCTCCCAACCAAGGGCTGAGAAACAAATGCTCAGGATCGAGCTGTATGAAGACAGTTGAAAGGAGCTTCGTGACTGCCGACGCTCGTAGAGGTCTTCAGAGAAAAGAGAAAGACTGAAAAGATCAAGGAACAACCAGGCGAGCCAGCCTCCTCAGTATGGTTGTACGATCTGTGGCAGGGACTGTCACTCGCGGATTGGCCTTTACAGCCATAGCAGACATTGTCGAAATACAGGAGATAGAGCTGGACAAAGCTCACAGGTCGCCAACCTCATGGTCTACAGAGACTGAGACGCCTATGATGATAATCTAAAATTGACTGACCTGTTAATCTCCAACGTTCCTTCTTCAGTAGAGTATGGAATATATTTATTGAAGACTATCATCTATCAAATTGACTGGATACATTATGTGGGATACCCCTCGGATTGTAGTTTGATCCTCCAAGGAACAGAAATATCATCTATCAAATTGACTGGATACATTATGTGGGATACCCCTCGGATCGTAGTTTGATCCTCCAAGGAAAAGAAACATCATCTATCAAATTGACTGGATACATTATGTGGGATACCCCTCGGATCGTAGTTTGATCTTCCAAGGAACAGAAACATCATCTATCAAATTGACTGGATACATTATGTGGGATACCCCTCGGATCATAGTTTGATCCTCCAAGAAACAGATTTAGCTTGATCGTATTCAATGATAATCCGAATCACATACATGTTGTCGTTCAAATAACAACTGATCCTTTTCAGAATAATCACCATCTAAATCCAATTTACGAGCCTCAAAATCCTTGAAATTACTTTCAATGACTTGTTCTTTTGTTAGCCTTTTAGGATGGCCATTTCCTGAATTTTCAAAACCAATTTTCATCACAAAATCATCGTGAAGACATGCTTCAATATTTATGCCGCCATACTTGATATTTCCTTCTTCTTCTTCTGCGTTCGTTCTCAATCTCCCGCTACCAAATCCTGAACAGGGCCTTGTAAATAGAAGGATGTAGTCCGAAGAACGGAATGCGTTGTGTCGCTAGTGTACAGCTTGGCTGTGATGTTTGCACCTTTCAGTACGATACATCTGTCTTCGGCACAGATATTTCCTGAAATGTACGTGCTGTGTAGATATCACTATATTATGGCCACAAAAAAACAACTTTGTGTTGTTTTCCGTTTGGACTGGTTAATTCGTTCGTGTTTTGTGTGATTTCTTTCGTCCAATTATCCTGGTCTGGACATCGGCTATATGAATGGCACTACGATTAAACCTGTGTCGTATTTCACTGCATAGTTCACATGGCTGAACTTCACAAAATTGGCATATGAGAAATTTAGACACTTCTATAATGAACAGCCGGGACAAGATGCCAGACTCACTCAATCGCTGAGTGATGTCCCTACGACCTCTTGTGGTAATGGAAAAGGCACGACACACAACGTTAGATGTCATCCGCCTTCTGCTGTCTTGCGGGATACCTGTTTACGGGAAAGGCTTTGGGAGTAAACCCTGAGGAAAAAATCTTAATCGTATGCTATCTCCAGTCGTCTCGATAAATATCTTGCCACTGGCCATAGGTAGCTCAGGACCAGAGAATGAGGTTGACAAAAGGTGCAGTTTCTTCCTCACTTTAATCCAAATCACCGCGCAGGTCACCAATTTCAGCAGATACAGCAAGAGATAAGACTGTCTACACGGCTGCACAAAGAGAGTGGTCTTCATCATAAGTGATGGACGAACATAATGGCTAAAATCCAAGCGGTACAGCTCAAAATGCGGCTTAACTTAATGGTCCTCCCGTCAAATGGGTGGCTTTGAGGTAGGGGGTATTTACACACCCTGATTTTGAACTAACTGACAGTGAAAAAGCAAATGTAATATTAACTCAAAGGGTTAAAGTCACTAATGTTAGGTATGATAACAATAAATATTAAACATAGGAGCAAGGAAGTGATTATCAAACTGTACAAGGCTTTAGTTAGACCAAGATTGTAATAATGTGTACAGGTGTGGAGTCCTTATCGCAGGGGAGATATAAACATGCTGGAAAGAATACAAAAAATAGCGCCAAAGCTGATAGTGGGATTCCAGAATTACAGTTACGAGGAAAGACTCAGAAATACCAACCTACAGTGTCCAGAAAAGAGAGAAATTCATGGTGACTAAATACAGGTTTATAAGATAATCACGGGAAAGAATAAATTAGACTATAACAGGTTTTTTCAAAATGCAACCACCTACAAGCAACAAATTAATTAAATAATATCCAGATTGGATATTATAAAATATATTTTTAGTCAGAGTGGTGAATGCTTGAAATGCATTGCTACAGAAAATAGTGGCGGCAGGGTCAATTAATGCATTCAAGAATAGATTGTATGTGCATAGGTTTTTAGATCAAGTGGAGTAAGAGAAACTGGTTGTATATAGACTCTGCAGAGTCTTCTAAACCAGTATAAAGAAGTTAAGCTAAGCTAAGTTTAGACAGCCGAGTAGCTAAAGTTACATATGTTGTTACACTATATTACACTCTGATGGATATAAATAAATCTTCTGGCATGTAAATAACTTATTTAAATAAATGGGTTAGTAAAATAGACCCTTTCAGTCATGACTGACTGTAGGTTGATATATTTTTTGGAGTGATAAACAAAAAAATGTATACTTAGCTTTTGTTGCCCTTTGCGGTGTTGTCTGTTCACTTCTCTGTGTTGCAAGAGCTTCTCTTCACCAAGTGTGAGGTGGCCGTACAGGGTACATCTCCACCTGGATCGGTCTGCAGCTTCATCTTCCCAGGATGTCAGATTCATGTCCACGGCCTTCATATAACGCTTACAAATATCTTTCAACCTCAACTGTGGTCGGCCGACTGTTCTTTTGCCATCCACCAACTGTCCATAGAGGATATCTTTGGGAATGCAACCATCTTCCATGTGGCGAACATGGCCAAGCCATCATAGGCTTTGCTGTTTAAGGAGAATGTACATGCTTGAGAGACCAGTGCAAGAGTGCACCTTTGCATTTGTCACTCTTTCCCTCTATGTAATTCTAAGAATGGATTGGCGGCGTCGTAGGTGAAAGATGTTAAGTCTGTGCTCTAGTTTGGCATGTTTTCCAAGTCTCCCTGCCATATAGAAGTGTGCCTACAACACATGTACTTTACACCATAACCTTGGTTTTAATTGTCAGTTTCTGGTCTTCCCAAACATGCATTGTAAGGTCAGAAAATGTGGCAGCAGCTTTGCCAATGCAACTATTTCTGGATCTAGAGAGAGCTTGTCGTTGATATTTCTGGATCTAGAGAGAGCTTGTCGTTGATATTTCTGGGTCTAGAGAGAGCTTGTTGTTGATGAGGGATCCTAGGTATGTGAATTGATGCACAGTTGCCAGTTCATAATTATCTATACTAATACTTGGTGTGGCATCTACTTCCTGTCCCAGTACATTTGTTTTGTTGAGACTTATTGGGAGACCAAAATCTCTGTAAGCCTCGAAGATGTGATCTATCAGTCTCTGAAGTTCCTGCTTATTGTATTTCTTTTTCGTTCGTTCTCAATCTCTTGCAACCAAGACCTGAAAAGGGCTTTGCAAGTTGCAGGATGTTGTCCGGAGAATGGAATGCATTGTGTCGTAGTTTACAGCTTGACTGCGATATTTGCACCTTTTGGTCCAACACATCCGACTTCAGCAGGCATTTTGAGTACCGGGTTAACTTTCTCACTTCGATCCCTTCTCCTTAGCCAGTCTGCTTTGTTGCAGCCTGTTATCCAGGATCACTGCGTGGAGGTGTAGAAGAGTCTTGGCAGCTTTTATTCGCTGGTCCTGATGCTAGCCGTGAGCTATTGGTCGCTGACCGCTGCAGCTCATGCAATGGTCAGCATCTTGATCCCGCTGACTGTATGTAAATAAATGGGTTTTTGATTTGGTATTCACTTATTGAATGATCAATCAAAACCTTTCAGCTCCCTGTAGAGTACAGAGAGCACAGGTCTTCAACATATACACGCCAAGTCCTTTTATTCTGGGTCATCCTTCTAGCTCTGTCCATGTCTTCCCTGTTTCATTTAGGACGTTTGTCACAAGGTCTTTTCTCTGTGTGATTGGTGCCCTGTTCTCTGTGTGATTGGTGCCCTTTTCTCTGTGTGATTGGTGTCTTTTTCTCTGTGTGATTGGTGTCCTTTTCTCTGTGTGATTGGTGTCCTTTTCTCTGTGTGATTGGTGCCCTTTTCTCTGTGTGATTGGTGCCCTTTTCTCTGTGTGATTGGTGTCTTTTTCTCTGTGCGATTGGTGTCTTTTTCTCTGTGTGATTGGTGCCCTTTTCTCTGTGCGATTGGTGCCTTTTTCTCCCTACGATTGGTGCCTTTTTCTCCCTACGATTGGTGTCCTTTTCTCTGTGCGATTGGTGCCTTTTTCTCCCTACGATTGGTGCCTTTTTCTCCCTACGATTGGTGCCTTTTTCTCCCTACGATTGGTGCCTTTTTCTCCCTACGATTGGTGTCCTTTTCTCTGTGCGATTGGTGCCTTTTTCTCCCTACGATTGGTGCCTTTTTCTCCCTACGATTGGTGCCTTTTTCTCTCTACGATTGGTGCCTTTTTCTCCCTACGATTGGTGCCTTTTTCTCCCTACGATTGGTGCCTTTTTCTCCCTACAATTAGTGCCTTTTTCTCCCTACGATTGGTGCCTTTTTCTCCCTACGATTGGTGCCTTTTTCTCCCTACGATTGGTGCCCTTTGCTCAGTACGATTGGTGCCCTTTTCACTGTTTGCTGACAGTGCCTGTTTTCGTGTGGATGGGAAATGTTGTTGTTTGCCCATCACGAGTGATGAAGACCTTTTATTTTTTTCGTTTAACCAGTCTTTTCAGTTGAGTATTCTGTGAATCAGTGTTGTGGATGGGTGCAGAAATGGCTGACGACTTCGATATGGGATCTTAATAATTGTAGGCAATAAGGGCAAGGAGAGTTTGCTTTGCAAGACGGTGATATTTCACGGGCTTTTCTTTTCTGTCTCTGTTGTTCTCTGCAGCCTTTTTGGATGCCTCGCATGATACTGCACCTCTGCAGAAGGCTGTGCGCCAGGTTGTACGATCTTTCACAACATCTTCCCATGTTTCGAGGTTTATGCTGAATGCCATTAGAGATGTTTTTAGTGTGTCTTTAAAGCGCATTTTTTGGCCTCCTTGGGAGCGTCTCCCGCTCTGCATCTCGCCGTAGAAGATTGTTTTGGCAACCGATAGTCTGGCATGCAAACCACATGACCCAACCAGCAAATCTGTGATTGCATCATGATGGTATCAATGCTAGGGATACTAAATCTCTCAAGAACAGCAGTGTGCGAGATTCAAGGGCCAATAACGGACTAACATATTGCCTGACAGAGATTGGGCCCTGCCTGGTTAGCACCATCCCCATAACATGTCGCTCACATGCTGAATGACGTTCCTATGACCTCGTGGGTTATGGGAAAGAAAGAAAAGACAAGGAGTAGAAGAAACTGCCTGTCTACATACTCTGTAGTCTTCGAAATCAGCATAATAACGTTCAGTTCAAAGAGATGGATGGTGATCGAATCCCACAAGTTTCAAGCAAACTCTGGTCTCAAGGGAGGTAAGACTAGAGTGCCTTCTTCTGTGTTAATTCTCAATCTCTTACTACCAAGCCCTGAACAGGGCTTCGCAAGTAGCAGGATGTAGTTCTGTGAACAAAATGCATTGTATCGCTAGTTTACAGCTCTTAGTTCATAGTTCGACCAGTTCTTCGTCAAGGGGTGGTCACCCTTGAGCGGATCCCAACTCAGGATCCAGTCATTTCAGTCAGGTATGTGTCGTCCAGTGTGATAGTAGTCTGTCTGTTGTGGGGTTGTGAATGTTATATTTTTTTAGTGAATCTCGCCAGCGAGTTGGGGGAGGGGGGGTGAGGTGCATCCCCGAGGTCTCTTTTTGTTACCCGGGTACCACATGGTGGTTATGGTACTCCATCTTTCATCTTGTCTTCTGGATATATGACCAGCCTAGCGGTGTTTCGAATGGTTGACGTACTGTAGGACATCCTTGATGTGTAACATTCTCCGGATGTCGCTATTGTGTAGTTCGCACTGATGCTGTTGTCTGAGAGTTATGCCCATGAGGCGTCTTTCAATAGATGCGTGCGCTGTTCTCAGTTGGTTCTCTGCTGCTTTGGTTAGAGACTAGGTTTTGCTACTATAGCAGAGCGTTAGCAGAACTACTGAGTCAAAGATGTCCGCACGTAGTCTGGTATCCTTTGCGGCATCTGTTGCTGTCATGATGGAGTTGAAGGCTGCCCAGCCCACCCGTTTTCGTATGGTGATCTCAGGTTTTATGTTGTTCTCTATGTTGAGGAGCCTTCCCAGATATAGATATTTGTCAGCATCCTCTATTGGCTTTCCACTCAAGAGTATTGGGTTGGGCTCTGCGAAACGATTGCGCATAGCTCTGGTTTTCCCTAGATTCATAGCTAGACCTGCCTTCCGTGTCTAGTGACTGCAACATCTCTGTCACTTCCAGGGGTGTTTTGGTGATGAGGACGATGTTGTCTGCAAATCTGATGTGGTTATGACGTCTTCCGTCGATTTTGATAACGTAGTTGTGCCAGTCGCAGTGCCTCATCGTCAACTCTAGGCTTGCAGAGAATAGGTTCGGCGAGAGGGGGTCTCCTTGACATACTCCCTTCTCGGTCGCGATAGTGATTGGTTGAATAAATGGGCGGATGCCGGTTGTGCATCCTTCGTAGCATTTCTTGAGTATTTCAATGTAGTGTTTACAGCTTGACTGCGCTATATTTGCACCTTTCAGTCTGACATACCCTTCTTCGGCAGACCAGAGTGCCTGCATCCTGAGTTACCTCCAGTCGTCTTGACTGGTCATCTTGCCACTGTTCAAGGTAGCTCAGGATTAGAGAGTGAGGTTGATGACCAGCGCAGTTTTTTCCTCACTATAATCCAAATGCAACGCAAGCTACATCATCAAAACAAAAAACCTTACTAATGATGTTGCCATCATTGCTTGTGATGACCAACTAGCTTCATTTTGTGATGACCCATTCCTCAGCATAGCTGCAGGTCCCAACTTTGTCTCCAGCGGACCCTGTCTTGGGTGGCGGAAGTCCAGTGCAGGGTAGAGGGGTCTCGGATGCTGTTGTGTACAGCAAGGTAGTCTGACCAACTCATTAGAGGTCTTCCTCAGTCTCTTTTTGCCTCAGGAAGTACCAGTTTGCGGTTGCCATGCTACATCAACCATCATTTCGTCGCAACATGTGACCTGCCCATCTATTTTTTGTTTTTTCTGCATAGATTGTTGTTGTTGTTAAATGCCCACAATGAGTAAGTTTACAGTTTTGTAAAGTGGGCCGTAGTCCTCCAGATGGTTGTGCAATGCTTGGCTTCATCTGCATGGCGCTCACTACTATGGAGATCACATCGATCCACATCTCGTCAGCCAGGCTGCCTTGAAAACAGTCTGTTTCCAGGAATCGATTCATGGAAGAGAGATTGTGGTCTTGGTCAGTGTATTGTGCCTGGTGCAACGTCCTGGTCAGTATGTTGTGCCTCATTGGACTAACGTCTCAGTTCCCAGTCTGCATAGATTACCGCATCATTCACCAAGGACAGTTGGAATTATGGCGCTTTAGTATATGTTGGTTCCGGAGAGTGATTCCAACCAATTCTCTTTCAAGAGGGGCCTGCGTCAATCTCCATATGTCCTCCAGTGATTTTGTGAGTGTCCATGTCTCAGATCCATTGAATGTAGTAGGGAACAACAAAATCTTCTTCTTCTTTTGTCGTCTCACTTTCTACTGGGTTGAAGCCCAGTATAGTGGTATGTATTTGTCTTTCATCTGTCTCGTGGCTAGAGTAACATCTTTCACCATTTTATGGCAGATCTCTTTTGTTCATGGGCCTTATTCAATGGCCATGTCTGTCACTGGTAGCACAGGGTTGGGGTGAAGATACTATTTATCTTCTGCTTATTTTTTGCTTGGAGGGAAATCTTGGGGTGCCTTAGAAGTAGTGGTGACAGCATTTGTCCTTTTCATTCTTGTCTCTATCTCTTTGTCAAGTCTCTTTGTCAAGTCTGCCATCCAGCTCCCAAATACCTAAATTCTTGTACCTGCTTCATTTTTGTTTCATTCACATGAATATCAACAACTAAATAAATCCCAAAATTAATTTGCTCTGACCTGTTTATTACAGGTACTGTATGTTAAGTCAAAACACATGTGGCAGTTCATGGGTGGAAAGCCAAGCGTACACCGGCTAAAGCTGTCCACACTAGAGGAGCAGATCTGGAAGGCCGTTGCAATAAAACTGGCATACAGGCTGCTCATATTAGAAGCAGACTGGATGGTGAGTAACTGCCATCATCATTAACATAAAGCAACAATCTCTGGATATCAAGATTCACATCAAAATTAGAATATCCAGCGCAAGTGTCCAGTCGGTGTTGCTGTATGGAGCGGAGACATGGAGAACGACCAAGGTCATACAACAAAGACTCCAGTCCTTTGTTAACAGAAGCCTACGAAGGACAATGGGCATAAAGTGGCAGGACATGGTGAAGAATGAAGACTTGTGGGAAAGGAGTCAACAACAACTATTAAAACAACAAATTAAACGAAGAAAATGGGGCTGAATAGGACATACGCTGCAGAAGGCATAGTCTAACATAGCCAGATAAGTTCTTACATGGAATCATCAGGGGAAAGAGAGAGAGGTAGACCAATAAATACGTGGAGAAGAGAATGTGAGGAGCTAAAATTAAATAATTACACCTGGAGAGAGGCAGAAAGAGCAGCCCAGAATACGCAAGCAAGATGTTGTTGATGGTCTTTGCATCGAGAGGAGCGGATGGGTTTTGATTGATTGATTGAACAACCTCTGGCATTATTTGTTTTTGTTGTCATTCACCTTTTTTCTCTATTCTCCAAGGCATAGTGCGTTGCACTATGTTTTTATTTACGCCTGTCGGCCCAGTGCATCCGACTTCAGCATGCATTTTATGAAAGGGTCTGCTTCCTCCTGCATTTTATTTAAGGGTCTGCTTCCTCCTGCATTTTATAAGGGTTTGTTTCCTGGGGGTAACGGCCAGTGCTGTGATTGGGGAGCAAACCCAGCACCTTCGGATTGGGAGCCGTGTCACTTAACCACTAGCCAGCGCCGTCCCCAACCTCTGAAAAAAAAAAAAATTTAGGCAGTGGTTTTGGCTCTGAGATGACTATCTAAGACCTCTTTAACTCTTTCAGGACTTGATGAGGAGTAATACTAACGTCTGGTCAGGCAAAATGTACTGATCAGACATGTTAGTCAGGGTCAGACAAAAAATACTGGTCTAGACCCTCACCTCGGCTTCCTTGTAGCCCTCCTTGGAAACGAGCTGTTTTCATGGAAGCTTGTCTAACAAGGTGAGGGATCGATGTGATCCCCATAGTAGGGAGCGACACGCAGATGAAGCCAAGCATGGCACAACCCCCTGGAGGACCCCGGTCCACCTTCATCAGTACACATGGGATGTGAGAAAAGGTATATCAACCTGCCACTTAACGCCCTTTTCAGGGCACACAAAAGAGTAACCATCTCATTGTAGACAATTAGGGACGGCGTGGGCTAGTGGCTAAGTGACAGAGCTCACAACCCAAAGGTCTTGGGTTTGATCCCCATCACAGCACCGGCTGTTGCCCTGAGGAAGCAAACCCTTAGAAAATGCAGGAGGAAGCAGACCCTTACATAAAATTCATGCCGAAGTCAGATACACTGGCCCGACAGGCGCAAAATAAAATCATAATGCAATACACACTGCCTTGGGGAATTGAGAAATAAGATGAACGCAAAAAAAAAAAAAAGAAAAGATTTTTGTAGGAATGGATCAACCGAAGATGAGGTGACATATACTTGCAGGAAGTAGAAGATGCATATAAAGAAAGAAAGAAATCGCTGGCCAGTCCAGCCAGATAGATATAAAATTGTTGATAGAATATAGAAGAGCAGACTGAAACTCACACTGCAAATGGATGTGACCAACAATTGTAATAATGCATATACTCCTTGACACAGCTCTCAGCAGAACACCCAAGGTTAGTCATTGAGTGGATCACCTCCCACAGAGTTTAGCAAATGTGGAATACTCATACCCATACTGTTCAGATGGATATATATATATATTCTTTGCGCGCCAAATGCTGCACAGAAACAAATATCTCCAGTTAGAATGGTGTGACTTCACTGTTTTTAGATCTTGTATGGCGCTGAGGCCCATAGTTTAGTCCTCTCAGATGATTGTTCTTCTGGGTGTTTCCTTGGGTCTCCCTCTTTTCTGAACGCCCCTTGGTGCCCAATCGAGTGTCTGCAATAGAAGACAGTTGTTGTTCATTCTAAGGATATGTCCGATGTATGTCCATCGACAACGATGGACAACTGTTATTTAATAGTAAATTATGTTTTAGATGTCAATATGACATTGTCATCAGCATATAGCATATTTGTTTTCTGTTTTGGCACTAAAACCAATGATTGACTTTTTTAGCACATTAACTACAAAATTAGGCAGACATACAAACGGCAAGAATTATGAGTATTAATTTGTATAATTGCAATATTTCACAGTTTATTGAACTGACTCCACAGATGCTGAGTCAGAGTGAAATTATAGGCAAACTTGTGGATGGAGTACTAGTTGATGGACAAGCAAACCCTCAAGCCTTTGCTCATTATATACAAACTTCCGATATCATACTTATTTATGGTAAAGTGCACTTAACTCTTTTTAGTCTGATCTTATTTGGTCGATTTATCTCTTTATAATCCATCCATGCAGGTATGAATGCGAAAGGGTCTAGAGTGGAGATCCTGTCAAGAACAGTGATAGCCATGGTTGCCCTGACCAGACTGCGAATAATCTGGAAAGACAAGAACATTAGCCTTAAATCAAAGCTGACTTTAATGAATACAATGTTCACTTCGGTATACCTCTACGTGTGTGAGACTTGTACTCTTGACAACTGCACAAGAACGTAAAATTTGCGCAATGGAAGAATTGTGAAGAATTCTTGACATTTCATATCTGGATCGCGTCACACAAACGAGAGTGTTCTTGGAATTGTCAGGAAGGAGTTAGGTCAATATAAATATTATTGACTATAGTAAAAACACAAAAATTGACATGGTATGGACATATATCACGATCGGTGTGGCTGACCAAGACCGTCCTACAAGGCACTGTGCCTGGGAAGCGTGAGAGAGGAAGACCAAAAAAGAGATGGTAGGACAGTATAAAAGAGTGGATGGTAAGGTCTATAGCTGAAACTAATACCCTGGTGAAAAATCGAGACGTATGGCGGAACTGGGTTGACAAATTGCAATAACGGTGCCTGAACGACCTTCTAGGTTACGGGACTGATGATGATGAATCCATGCAAATGCCTCAACGATCTTCTAGATTACGGGACTGATGATGATGAATCCATGCAAATGCCTCAATGATCTTCTAGGTTACGGGACTGATGATGATGAATCCATACGTGCCTCAACTGTGGATGTCTAATAGTTTTATGTTTAAAGGTAATTAAAATTAAACAAATGAAGCAAAAATTACAATCTAAATATCTTAAGACCAGCTAATGTTGCTGATTTGTGTCTTTCAGTCCAGGCCAAAATGCAGGAATTCTGTGTGTCAAAGTTTTATTAAAATTCTGTATTATTGAACAAATTGAACTAAAATTATGATGATCCTCTTCTTTGCGCTCTGTCAGACATCGACTTGAGTTTGTTCAAAGAAAGCAGCGGTCATCCTGTGGCTGTTGACACTGCCATAGAGCACACATGCTTTCTCTGGTCTTCGTGTGTTGGGTAATTTTGCAGCAGATGTTCAGGCGTCATTTTCCTAGTACCACAGGTCCATTCCGACTAGGATGGGCCGGACACCTCGTCCGTATGTGAGACGAGCGGCTCCCAAAGAAGCTTCTCTACGGCGAGCTGAGAGAGGGATGGCGCGAGAGAGGGCGCCCAAAGAAACGTTTTAAAGACGGTCTGAAGGACTCACTAAAAAGTTGCCAGATAGACATCGACACCTGGGAATCTCTTGCACAAAACAGATCTGATTGGAGAAGCGCAGTCAAATCGGGTGTAGCTGCCGGTGAAGACGACCGTGTTTTGAAAGCCCAGAGCAGACGCGAGAACCGGAAATCCTGAACAGTGGGAACACAATCCCCTTCTACAAACCTCGTGTGCCCGATATGTAGCAGATGTTTTCGTGCCCGCATTGGCCTGTTCAGCCACATGCGCACCCACACCCAACAGGGAAATCTGTGACAAGGATGATGTCAGCGGTCCTCATCGACAACGATGGACAGCTATTATTATTATTATTACAGGTCCATTCATCAGTAGCACCTATCTTCAGTTTATTGAATAGATGGAACACCAGTCTGTTGTGGCCTGTGCTGAGCCTGAAGACCACAAGCTGCTGTCTTCTGTTCGACTGGTAATAAGCATCATTTTCCCTTATGCTCTGTTCTCCATTTGCCCATGTATCTGGCCCTAATAAACCTTTTGTAATCTCCATAGGTCACACCTGAATCTGGTTGTGGTAACCTTGCACCTTATGTTGCCAGTCTGTCTGTTTCCTCGTTGCCATGAATGTTACAGTGGGATGGGACCCACTGTACTACAAAATGATTATGATCTAAACATTGCAAAGCAAAAAATTAAACTATCTATATCATGAAGTATTCATAATAAAGATTAAATACTAATATGAAGCGTTAAATTGCATTAACCTTTAGCACGTGGCTGTCGGAAATTGTTTTGACACATTAGGCCTACAAATTGGAAATTGAAAAAAAAAAAGTTTTTTGTGCGGAGAGACCCTGCCCATAACCATTTTTTATGCTGAATACATCATGTCCATCTACACAGGTTTTTTTTGCTGGTAAAAGTATTGCATGTTAAATTACAATTAGATTTTGAATGATTTATCTTCATATATCGGCAGACTGGAGCCGGCTAATTTTTTTAGTAAGATGAAGTAAGTTGTTGGGAGGGATTTTTGTTGGGTAGACCTGTTAATAATTTGTTTGTTTAGATGTAATAACTACGTTTGAATTGGAAACTAACAGTTTTATCGATATTATAAACACGGTATCGATATATTGTTGTGGTTTCCATGGATTTCTATCAGAGTAACTAGACCTAGCTGTCGAGTCCAAATATTTTTAAAAAAATACATTTTCACATTCATCTTCTTGAGGCTGGCTTGCTTAAACTGGAATTACAGCACGCCAGGGTTCGAAATCACGGATGGACAGAAATAAATCTTGGGTATGGTTCTTTCCTGATACTACTGCTCCTCCAGTTGACCTAGCCGTAAATGGGTACCTAACGTATGAGTTGAGGAAGTTATGGCTTGGCTTCGTTCATTCTCAATCTTCCACTACCAAACCCTGAAAGGGCTTATGTAGCAGAATGTAGTCCAGAGAACGGAATGTATTGTGTTGTAGTTTACAGATAGACTGCTATATTTGCACCTTTCGGTCCAACATATCCGACTTCATCAAGCATGTCTTGAGTAGCAGGTTAGCATTCCCTGTTCGGTCTCTTCTCCTTAGTCAGTCTGCTCTGTTTCAGCTCGTTATCCAGGATCACCACATGGAGGTATAGAAGGGTCTTGGCAACTCTGGTTCGCTGGCCCTGACGCTAGCAGTCAGCTATGGGTCACATACTACTACAGCTCATGCGCTGCCAGGGAAGGTATAACCAGCAAGGAAGGGAACCCTCCACCAAACCTCACATAGGCTGCGGCTTAGTACATGAAGAGTTATCTTCATCCCCGACGGCAATTGTTGCCATGGGACTGACTTTTATTGTAAGAGTTATTTTTTGGGATGACTGTGTGTGGCAGAGATGGCAATATAACCACTGTCACACTGAGAGCATACCGACACTTCATCCCCAACAACATCATCTCATGGCCTTATGTGATTTTATGGTGCCCCATCTGACAAAAGGGGAGAGCATACATAAATGAGCCTCTATGTTCTGTACTTTTTACCTGTATATTTAGTGTTTTCTCTATTATTCTGATTTTCATTGTAATTCATAACACATATCTGTATTGTATTTAGGCAAACTTGTGGACCAAGCCAGCAACGAAGTTATCGCTGGACCAGTCTTTGTCCCCAAAGGGCACATTCGCTTCTCACTTACTGTAATAATGTAGACATTGTGTTGTATGTTTATGTATTTTGTTTATTTATTTTATTTTATTTTTTGGGCGTTCGCCTTATTTCTCTATTCCCTAAGGCGGTGTACATTGCACTGGGGTTTTTATTTTGCGCCTGTCGGCCCTGTGCATCTGACTTCGGCGTGCATTAAATGTAAGGGTCTGCTTCCTCCTGCATTTTCTAAGAGTTTGCTTCACCGGGGTAACAGCCGATGCTGTGATATGGATCGAACCCAGCACCGTCGGTTTCTGACCCGTGTCACTTAACCACTAGCCCATGCCGTCCCCTGTGTATATGTATGAGTGGGTTCAGTCACACTTTATATCAATGTAAAAAAGAAAGTGACAAAAAAATTATAAACGGTTATGGTCAGATCCGAGACGAAAACACGAACGAAACCTACGTTTACGACCAATAGGCCTTCATCAGGGACAATGAAAAACAACAATAATTAACTAACGAATCAAAGAAGATGGGATTAATACATACATTAGGGGTGGGGGGGCAGACAAAATGGCCAGGAGGGCATAAGAAGTAAATAGACAAATCCAGGATGTGGAATATTCTTGAAATCAACCCTATAGATGTAAACAAATATTTTGTGGACATGGCCTACTCAATGATTGAAACGGGTCTAGTCAAGAAAACATCTAAATACAAGCGTCCACCTAGCAGCTGATGAATGAATATGTTTGCTATATTAAACAAGGAACCATCACATCAAGTACAGAAGCCGTCTAGCAGCTGAAGAATATAATAGATGAGTCCGAATTTTTTAAAAAAAAAAGAACTTTTAGAATACACAGGTGAATCAAGAGTTGAGAACCATATAACCATCAAGTTTTTAAAAAGCAGTGAACCAACATATGCAAAGACGGACATTACAAGTAGCCGAAGAACATCATGTCCGGCCTACAGTATCTAGAAAAAAGATTAATTCGGTTTATAAGATAATCAAAGGAACGGATAAATTAAACTATAAAAAGTTTTTCAAAATACAAGAACAAGAGGGCATAGCTACAAATTAACTAAAGAAAGATCCACATTAGATATTAAGAAATATTTTTTTAGTCAGAGAGTGGTGAATGCTTGGAATGCATTGCCACGGGATGTAGTGGAGGCAGGGACAGTTAATGCGTTTAAAAATAGATTGGAAGCACTAAGCTTTCATAGAAAGGAAATGTAAAAAAAAAACTGGTTGTTTACAGACTCTGCAGAGTCTTATAAACCAGAATAAAAACGTTAAGTTAAGTGGAAAAAGGCCGGGTAAGCCAGTGGCAGCCAGATACTGAAAGGCCAAAAAGTGATTTAAGTAGAAAGAAAGAAGAGAAAAGAGGCTAAAAAGTGGATGGATACCAAAATGAGATGAGGATTCAATAAAAAGTGTGGAAGATATTAATGCAATGTGACTGGTGGCAGCCCATGCGGGAGATGCGCTTGTTTTCAACGGCAAATCGATGACAATCGTCAGAGAAGCAAGAAACTTAGCCTGTAACAGTAACATCTGCTTTTCCCAGGACCTTTGAAGTGGTTGGCAAAAGGGGATGCCGTGTGGTTATAGATATCATTGAGGTGTTGGCAGAAACGTGATACCACAGAGGATAGAGTAGATTAGGTTGCAGGAGTTACATGTGAAACCCTCCTTGATGAAGAATTTGATTTCACTGTATATCAATAATAGCTCAAATACACACTAGGTTAGTCGTTTCCAGTTTGGCCTAATTTAGCTGATTTGTGTCTTACTGTCCATGGCAAGGGCCCCAGCTCTATATGTCAAATACTTTTTTTCTTGCAAACAAAATTAGATAATATTAACCTTTATAACGCGCTTGCTTGAACGGCGTACTTGAAAAAATTAATTTGTTTTACTACCGAAGGCACAGTGTGAAGCCAAACTACATCGACCAGTAATATCGTGTATAAGCATCCGGGATGCTGTGGAAACAGTTGAGCATGTGTATTTTAATGTAAATAGATGTCACTTCCTTTTTGACCATTTTTCAAATATGAAGAGGTGTCAAGTAGTAAACACGTTACCTCTCACTCTCTCGACGCCAATCCAATCTGACAATGGCGCTGTGTTGAAACTAGCCCTCCCCAACTCCTGTAAGAATAAATTGTTGTTTCTACCACTTATGCTTTTCCTGGTCAGTGGTCCTGTTACCTACTTTCTCAGACAATTTTTGGTTCCCAGAGAATGATTAAAACACCTCAAAAAAAGGTCGGCCGTAAAATGTGAATTCAGTCAGATAAAAGCGTCAGAATGCCTCAGGTGAATTTTTTCACCAATGGTTGAGTAAAAGCTGAAGCCAACTTCAGATGATATAAATTTACTGGAAAGGATACAAAGAGGAATGGCAAAACTGATAGTGGGATTTCAGAATTAGTTATGAGGAAAGACTCAGAAAAACCAGCCTACAGTGTCTAGAAAAGAGAAGAGTTTGAGTTGACTTCATACAGATGTTTTAGATCAAGTGAATGTAAAAGAATCTGGTTGTATATACACTTTGCAGAGTCTTCTAAACCAGTTTAACTTTCTGATTACCAGTTTATAAAACTAAATTTTGTTCCCTGTATCTGCATGTTTTTCAACACGTCATGCCCCGACGTGGTTGTTGATTTTGAGCACCTCTAATTACTTTTCCTTTTTTTTTTGTTTTTTTTTGTTGGTGTGTGTGTGTCTAGAGACATATATTAATAAAGCACTTGTTGTTATTGTGTGTATGTTAGTTTCTGAGATACATCAAGGTGATAGTGGTGAAAAATAACACAAGCATTTAGACTCACCTGGTAATAGCGTCCCTTGGTTAGGGGGGAAAGAAATTTGCAGAAAAACGTACTAACACTAATATCAATGTTTACTGTAATGGTTATGTCTGTCACTTCGACTATAAACATAATTATTGTATCTACGTAAACAAACTAAATAGATCTACCTTTGAAAAATCCATTGCAGAAGCTTAACTCACCCATTCTCAATATTGGGTGGAATCTTCAAAATCGAAGCGAAAAACAGAAAAAAATCCATTCTAAAATTTAAAACAAATTTCATATTTGCCATTTTCTTTGTCTAACCGTACATGACAGAAGTTGAAACTTTCTACAATCAAAAGAGCAGCATGTTTAGCCATTACCAATGCATTAACCCTGTAGTTTATATACGATAAATCGATTATTCTAGAACATGCAGCGTGCAACGCCAGTGGAACGGAGCTGTTGTCGTAATATCATGCAGTTGGGCCGAGAAAGGTTAAAGATGTTAAGATATAAAACATAAAATACTTAATCTGAGCTAACTGTGAAGTTATTGTGTGTCATTATGTTATCTTGTGAAGTTATTGTGTGTCATTATAAGTTATCTTGTGAAGTTATTAACTGTGAAGTTATTGTGTGTCATTATAAGTTATCTTGTGAAATTATTAACTGTGAAGTTATTGTGTGTTATTATAAGTTATCTTGTGAAGTTATTAACTATGAAGTTATTGTGTGTCGTTATAAGTTATCTTGTGAAGTTATTAACTGTGAATTTATTGTGTGTCATTATAAGTTATCTTGTGAAGTTATTGTGTGTCATTCATTATAAGTTATGTTGTGAAGTTATTAACTGTGAAGTTATTGTGTGTCATTATAAGTTATCTTGTGAAGTTATTTCTCTTTGGTTCTAGGCATTTGGTAAAATTCGGCCCATCCTGTTCATTCTACCAACAAGCAATGAGGACAGAAACCAGTTTTGCAGATTTAAAACCAAGTGGGACTTATGTACTGCAACAGGTAGTGACGTGACCTTGTCTTCTGGGGGTTCCAGTTCAAGGCCAAGCCTTGTTCCGAGGGATTTATACTTTGGCAGCTCAGGAATCACTGTAAGTCAGTGTATTCTAAAAACTGGTTTGAAAGTGTGTTTTTTTTAAGTCTAACAAACCTTTTTGTTGTGACATTTTAGGGAGTTCTGGCCAACTGTTTTGGTGTGAAGTTTTAGGGAGTTCTGGCCAATTGTTTTGGTGTGAAGTTTTAGGAAGTTCTGACCAACTGTTTTAGTGTGAAGTTTTAGGGAATTCTGGCCAACTGTTTTGGTGTGAGGTTTCAGGGAATTCTGGCCCACTGTTTTGGCGTGAGGTTTCAGGGAATTCTGGCCAACTGTTTTGGTGTGAGGTTTCAGGGAATTCTGGCCAACCTTTCTGGTGTAATGTTTTAGGGAGCTCTTTACCAACCTTTTTTATGGGAAGTTTTGGGAGTTCTGAATAATCTTTTTGGCCTAAGTTATTCAGTTCTGTTCAAGTAACATCTCCACATCGAAGGTCGGCTATAGTAGATCTCCAGCATTCTCTGGTGGTTGCCTTGATGGTATAATTTGCAAGGCTTTTTCCTGTCCATCTTCTGATGTCATCCTCCTATCTGTAGCATTGTTTACACCTGCCACATTTCCCCTTCACCTTTCCTTCCAGTATTGTTTTTATCAAGGTGTTTTGTCTTTTTATGTGACCAAAATATCTTAACTGTCAATGTTTTCTTCAATTTTCTATGCACTATTAATTTCTCCAAGACTTCATTATTCGCATTATTTTCTTTCCCAAGAGCTTCTTCTGCTGCGTTTGTTCTCAATCCCCTGCTACTAAGCCCTGAACAGGGCTTTACAGGTAGCAGGATGCAGTCAGAAGAACGGAATGCGCTGTTTTGCTAGTTTTACAGCTTGACTGCAATATTTGCTCCTTTCGGCCCAACACATCCGTCTTCGGCAGGTAGCTGTGCCTCATTCTTCTTTATATCCACATTTCAAAGTAAGTGTTAAAGTAAAGATCAGTCATATGGCAACAATCGCCATCAGAAATTAAAATAACTATACATGTACTAAGCTGCAACCTATGTGAGGTGGGATGGCCAGTTCCCTTCCTTGCTGTCTATACCTTCCTCAACTCATACATCAGGTTCCCATTTACAGCTAGGTCGACTGGTGGAGTGGTCATACACAGCCCTGATTTTTTTTCTGTCTGTCCACGAATTCAAACCCTGGCACGCTATAATCCCAGTCTAATAAGCCAGCTCAATGTCGAGTAGGCTATATGCTCCACATTTCAAAGACGTCAGTTCTGTTTTCCATTTGTTTGTTCAGTGCCCTCATTTATACCCCATACAGTAAAGACAATGATAAGTAACACCTTTTCACCCTCATTTTTAATTTGTGGGTGACATTCTTACACAACAGCTGGCGACACCTCAGTGGAAAATCTTTCTCTGCGTGAGTTAATTCCAAAATTTGAAGTCACTCTGTACCAAGAGTAAACAACATTGGAAAGATAGGAAAGGGACCTATGGTTTATAATAGATCATACAGGTAAAGTGAATGAGCAATTCCAGGTAGCAGTGAAAAGGCAAATGCAATGTTAGGTATGATAAAAAGAAATATTAAACATAGTAGCAAGGAAGTGATAGTCAAACTGTATAAAGCATTGGTTAGACCTAGATTTGAGTACTGTGCACAGGTGAGGAGTCCTTATCGTAGAAGGGATATAAACATGCTGGTAAGGATACAAAGAAGAGCAAATAAGCTGATAGTGGGATTCCAAAATTACAGTTATGAGGAAAGACTCAGAAAAACTGGCGAACAGTGTCCAGAAAAGAGAAGAATTTGAGGTGACAATACAGGTTTATAAGATAATAAAAGGAAAGGATAAATTAGACTATAACAAGTTTTTTTCAAAATACAACCACCTACAAGAACAAGAGGTTATAGCTACAAATTAATTAGAGAAAGGTTCAGATTAGATATTAACACTTTCAGTCCCAAACAAAAAAGCAGGTTTGACCCAAGCAAAAATGGCTACCACTCAGTGTGTTGATAGTTAGCCTTTATAAATTAATGCTTGTGATGCTCATGTATATAAAGACATGTGTTGTTATATATGAAAATAAAGGTATGTGGTTGTAGATTACAGGTATGCATAATGTAAACATGATTTCATAAAAAAATATATAGTTATGCCAAGTAAAATGTAGGCAGAAAGAAGGATGTGATCAAATTTTGCTATATAAAATTACTTTTTTTGTTCTGAAACTGCTTGCAATGTCAATATTCTTGTAAAAACTGTAAAAATGTCACAAACAACTATATTCTCATAACATATAATTAATTTATTGCTATAAAATCAATGGAAAATAATAAATTTCTCAGAATACAAAAGTAGGTCATTAGGCACAAAAAAAACCATGACATTTCATAACATATCAAGACAGTAGAATGAACATATATTTGTGATGTTTGTGTGCAAAATCCATATCTTGTTAGATATGAAAATGATGACAAATGGGTGTAGATAGCTGTTGTTTATAATGTATATATGTTTTCAATTAAAAAAATGTTAGTTATGCTACATAACTTGATTATTTAAAAATGATTTCAGTGAAAAATTAATTGTTTGGCATATAAAATTGACAGTGTAAACATGTTTTCATGTATGTTTATGTATTATAAAATTGGTACTCAAAGAAGATGATGATGAGACAATAGTACAAAAGTGTCTTACCTTGTTGTTGAACTGCTATATCCATATCCAGAACAAATATCACAAAGCTGCATACAATGATGATCCAAGTAAAAGATGCACACAATAATAATCTAAAGTCCACAACTCAACTAGCTATCAATACTACATGCTATTTCATTTATACTAATCAGATCAAGCTAGCTGTTTTGCTTATGGAAAGCCAGAAAGCAATTTTTAGGGCAAAGGTGAGGTCTGCCTGTGCAGCCTGAACACACATAACTAGATCTTCGACGCCCTTTACCGCGGCCTTGGCTGCAGTGAACACAATCTCTGTCCTTCCCAACAAATTCCACAAGATGTCTAGCACCAACTGTCCTTTCCACTTCTGTTCCTTTCATGGAATGTTTGAAGTTTTTTGATGGACAATTTATCAGTCCATCAGGTGTCAGCTTCGCAGCTTCAATGACCAGATCATTAATTAGCCGCTGTTTGAATTCTTGAAGTGAGAGCTTTTTTCCATTACCTTCCTGGCACAAACTGTAAATAATGTGGGCATTGATCTGGGTTATCTCAATAACCCAATGGTAAATTTTTTTCCACCACTTTCGGCTTTTACGGTTGTGCATGCCATAATAGCCAACCATTTGATCCATCCGATCACAGCCATTCATGCTCATATTGTAGTCATCAACCACTTTTGGCTTTGTTGTTTTATTCCAGGTACCCTTCTCAACAGTTGATACTGTGGCTTTTGTTGAAACAAGTATGCAGGGCTTTTTTGCCTTTTTACTCTTCCAGGCAACGCATAATGTTTTGTTCACTGAGTCCAAAAACCACTTCATCTCTTGGTGTCCAAGCTTCAATGTCTTTATTTCCGGGGGAAAGCCGACGCGGTTGACATTTAGTGTTCCTGTATAATTGTAATTGTGCGAAAGCAGATAATCAATTACAGCCTTGGAAGAATAAAATCTGTCTGCAAAAATATGATGTCCAGGTCTCAACGGCTTCAAAAGAGTGCTGAAAACTTTCACAGCATGTGCGGAGCTGGGATCAACATCCGGATTATAGACAGAATTCTTACCAAAATAAATTTTTAAATTGAATACATAGCCCGTGGCGGAATCACAAAGTCCAAATGTCTTGATGTGGTACTTGTGTGGCTTACTGGCATTGTACTGCTTATACTTGAATCTCCCTTTCCATCCAATAACCATTTCATCAATGCACACATTCTCAAAAGGGTAGAAAGCACTTTGAAATCTTGTCAGTAACAGATCCACAAATGGCTCAATCTTGGCTTGATCTTGTGACTCTGGTTCACAAACATGTAGCATGCTGTGAAAAATACACTGGAAGCGGTTTCTTGAAAACATTTGATGGAACCATGGTGTATAATAATTTCCAACAGTACGCCAGTAGTCTTTCATTTTGGGTCTTGGATCAATGCCCATGGCGATCATCACAGCTGTAAACTTGAGCCATTCATAATGTGTTAGTGGTGTCCATGAAGCAAATGTGGAGTACTTCCTTGGTGGGTTATTGGCTTCAATAACCTTTGCAGCATAAGCATTTATGCTTGCTATTAAAATGCCAACAACAGCATTATCTAGAAAAAAATTTTTTAAATCCAAGGGTGTTTCCATTTGATAGAAAACTGGATTTATATTATTTCTAGTCTGGCGAAAAGTAAAATTTGAGTTGGTCTCGCCAGTTTCTACTGATTGCCAAGCTGATATATGATTATTACCCTCATGTCCATGGGTAACATTGTAATCATTGTTTCTAACAACGTTATGATCCTTCCTCATTTTCTTCCTTCTTGGTTCAGACACAGTCGCTGATGTTGTGGCAATCTGACTTTGTTGTCCTGTGCTCATAGTCGAACTATCACTTTCTGTATCGTCGTTCAGTTCGTTTTCAGACTCCTCGTAATGATAATCTGACAATTCTCCATCGTCAGAGCTACTGTCATCCATATCGGAATTAGATTGTTGACTTCTCATATCTTCAAACATCTTTATAGCTTGATCTGCTGTAAAACGACGAGGCCTATTACTAGTATTACCTGAGGTGGGCGTTGCCATTTTAAATACTGTCGAATACACACTGAATATTTGTATAAATAACAGTAAAATTTACCAAACTTTCAACAGCAATGTGAATTTCTTACCTCGCTAGTTTCAAAGCTAGTAAACGGAAGTAAAAAACGATGTCTGGTGTGTATAAAAGTGACAATATAGCGATAGAAATGAAACAAAATGTAAGCGCCGAATAATCGGCCCAAAGAGAAAAAGTGACCGCACAAATGTCCGACTATTCGGCGCCCGGGGCTTATTGTGTTAAGAAATATTTGTTTAGTCAAAGGGTGGTCTTCTGTGTTTGTTCTCAATATCCCGCTACTAAGTCCTGAACAGGGCTTTGTAAGTAGCAGGATATAGTCTAGAGAACGGAATGTGTTGTATCACTAGTTTACAGCTTGACTGCGATATTTGCACCTTTCTGTCCGACACATCCGTCTTTGGCAGCTCAGAGAATGGTGAATGCTTGAAATGCATTGACACAGGAAGTAGTTGGTGCATGGACAATTAATACATTTAAGAATAGATTAGATGCACATAGCTTTTAGAGCTAGGAAATGTAAATGGTTGTACACATACTCTGCAGTCTCCTAAACCAGAATAAAGATGTTAAGTTAAGAGCAGCAGTGTCAGTTCTGCTGAGCAGTAAACATCAAAGATATACCTGTCACTTATTGGGATGCAAGTCCTCAAATTTCCTGGCCGCTATAAACATTGGCTTCCGTTCATAAGCACATTGCATGAGAATTCTAAATTACAGATAATCACCATCAATAGTCAATTCTGGTGCCTATTTAGCCTGAAGCTGTAAGAAGGTGTGGCTATCCTTTTTGGCATAAAGTTGTAGAGAGTGTGGCTATTCTTTTTTAGCCTTAAATTGCAGGGAGCTTAGTTGATCTGTTTGGTCTGGAATTAAAGTGAATTCTGACGCCTTTTATAGCCTGAAGCTGTAAGAAGGTGTGGCTATTCTTTTTGAGCCTTATTGCAGGGAGCTTAGTTCATCTGTTTGGTCTGGAATTAAAGTGAATTCTGACGCCTTTTATAGCCTGAAGCTGTAAGAAGGTGTGGCTATTCTTTTTGAGCCTTATTGCAGGGAGCTTAGTTCATCTGTTTGGTCTGGAATTAAAGTGAATTCTGACGCCTTTTATAGCCTGAAGCTGTAAGAAGGTGTGGCTATTCTTTTTGAGCCTTATTGCAGGGAGCTTAGTTCATCTGTTTGGTCTGAAGTTAATGAATTCTGACGCCTTTTTTTAGCCTGAAGCTGTAAGGAGATTTGACCAACCCTTTTTACTTAATGTTTTAGGGAATCCAGATTAACCTTTTTACTTAATGTTTTAGGGAATCCAGATTAACCTTTTTACTTAATGTTTTAGGGAATCCAGATTAACCTTTTTGCTTAATGTTTTAGGGAATCCAGATTAACCTTTTTACTTAAAGTTTTAGGGAATCCAGATTAACCTTTTTACTTAAAGTTTTAGGGAATCCAGATTAACCTTTTTACTTAAAGTTTTAGGGAATCCAGATTAACCTTTTTACTTAAAGTTTTAGGGAATCCAGATTAACCTTTTTACTTAATGTTTTAGGGAATCCAGATTAACCTTTTTACTTAAAGTTTTAGGGAATCCAGATTAACCTTTTTACTTAATGTTTTAGGGAATCCAGATTAACCTTTTTACTTAATGTTTTAGGGAATCCAGATTAACCTTTTTACTTAATGTTTTAGGGAATCCAGATTAACCTTTTTGCTTAATGTTTTAGGGAATCCAGATTAACCTTTTTACTTAAAGTTTTAGGGAATCCAGATTAACCTTTTTACTTAAAGTTTTAGGGAATCCAGATTAACCTTTTTACTTAAAGTTTTAGGGAATCCAGA
Organism: Ariolimax columbianus; assembly: GCA_036924085.1. Lineage (NCBI taxonomy): Eukaryota > Metazoa > Mollusca > Gastropoda > Stylommatophora > Arionidae > Ariolimax > Ariolimax columbianus. Next base: position 57,479,592 of record JAVGWX010000017.1, on the reverse strand, counting down.
TTAACCTTTTTACTTAAAGTTTTAGGGAATCCAGATTAACCTTTTTACTTAATGTTTTAGGGAATCCAGATTAACCTTTTTACTTAAAGTTTTAGGGAATCCAGATTAATCTTTTTACTTAATGTTTTAGGGAATCCAGATTAACCTTTTTACTTAATGTTTTAGGGAATCCAGATTAACCTTTTTACTTAATGTTTTAGGGAATCCAGATTAACCTTTTTGCTTAATGTTTTAGGGAATCCAGATTAACCTTTTTACTTAAAGTTTTAGGGAATCCAGATTAACCTTTTTACTTAAAGTTTTAGGGAATCCAGATTAACCTTTTTACTTAAAGTTTTAGGGAATCCAGATTAACCTTTTTACTTAAAGTTTTAGGGAATCCAGATTAACCTTTTTACTTAATGTTTTAGGGAATCCAGATTAACCTTTTTACTTAAAGTTTTAGGGAATCCAGATTAACCTTTTTGCTTAATGTTGTGGAGGGTCTGTCAAAAGTATTTAACCAGGACTTTTAAAACATTTTTTCATGACTTGAAGTTGTAGTTGTTGTTGGATGCCCACAATGAGTAGGATTACTCTTTTTGTGCGCCCTAAAAAGGACATTTAGTGGTGGGTTGTTGTAGCTTTCCTCATATCCTGGGGTCCTCCAGACGGTTGTGCTATGCTTGGCCTCATCTGCGTGTTGCTCAATCTTTGGGAATCATGTCGATCCCTCACCTCGCTAGCCAGGCTGCCATGAAAACTGCTGGGAAGTAAAGGTGAGGGTCTTGGCCAGTATATTTTGCCTGACCCTGACTAACCAATCTGATCAGTATATTTTGCCTGACCATTCGTCAGTCTTCCTCCCCTGTAGTTGTAGTAAGTTATGCTAATCTTCTTGGTTTGAAGTTGTAGAGGAAATTCAACTGTTAAAATCCAAATGAAAAACAGAAGAAATCATTTTCAAATGTCTAGAACAAATTTCTAAAGCACATTCCAAGTCTAACTATACAAGATGGAAGTAGAACTCTCTACAATCGAAAGAGCAGCATTTTCTGCTGATTTCTATGGGAGCCTGGTTGTCTATATATGATTAAAATGGTGTATGTTCGGCCGTCGCTTAACTGGCACTGTTACGCTGATATTTTTGTCAGTCGGATAAAAGTCATAAAGGCGAGGCAAAGGTTAAACCAGTACTTTTAAAACTTTTTTTCTGGCCTGAAGTTGTAGGGCGTTAGGCTAATATTCTTGGTTTGAAGTTGTAGGAAATGTAACTGTTATTCTTGGGTTCTGGTGCCTGAAGTTGAATTAACTCTGACCAACATTTGGTCAGAAATGATATAGTGTCTTTCCGAATATTTTTGGTCAGAACTTCTAGAAAGTTTGAATAACTCTTTTGTTCTGAAGTTGTATGGAATTCTGATCACCATTTCATGATATCTTTGCATTTATATGAAATTAGAGGGATCAAGACGCTGAGCAGTGCATGAGCTGCAGCAGTCAACTACCCAAAACTGCCTGCTAGCGTATGGGCCAGCGACTCAGAGCTGCTAAGACCATTCTCCACCTCCACATGATGATCCTGGATAACATGCTGCCACAGAGCAGACTGGCTAAGGAGAAGAGATCAAAAAGGGAATGCTAAACCTATGCCCAAAAAAATAAACAATTTCAGCTGAAGCCGGATGTGTCGAAAGGTACAAATGTCGCAGTCAAACTGTAAACTACGACACAATGCATTCCATTCTCCAGACAACATCCTGCTATTTGCAAAGCATTTTTGAGGGCTTGGTAGAGGGAGTTTGAAAACGAAGAGGAAGGAGAAGAACGAAATGAGAAGTCAACTTTTCCTGAATATCCCAACTTTAAATAAATGAACAATCACATTTTATTTTTTTTAAAGGAAACCTCTCAAATAAGTGGACTTGGTACACTTGAGTCATTTGGATTTGAGACTGAGGTAAGTTGTTTTTATGCATAACTAGCATTACTTATGATTCTCGGACGAGATGTTCAAATGAAACCAGGCCTAACTGCACTAAGTAAACATTCGTATGATGACATCACTTCAGGTCTAAACAGCACGTACCAACCTTCAAGTTTGCAAAATCAAATATTATCCTTTGACATAGTTTCCTCAGCAGACCATTGAAAACACGGAGAGTGTGATACGGAATAAATCCAGAGTTGAGCGGTGATTCAGTTTCTAACAGCATAATAAGTGTGTATAAGACAGTAGTGAAGAACTGGACAACGATGTTTAACGAAGGACGTGAGTCATCAAAAGATCTTCCGAGACCAGGTCAGGCGCATATTATTGTGTCAGAAGATGTCATTGCCAAAATTGATGTAGCAATTCGGGTGGACCGGAGCTTACGTTCGCCAGCAGAGGAATTCACTGTGGCGCTAGGTACAGACAGTTCAAATGGTGGTTAGCAAGAAACTGAAGTATCTGAAGGTGTTCACAATGGGTAGTGACACGAACAAGAATTGATACCTCTTCTCTATTCTTCTTCTTTTGTCCTACTGCTTTTGCCATACAGCATTGCAGAGAGGTGGGGTGTGCAGATTTCTTGTTATCGCCAGTTGGGAGGGTTGTGCTGTTTTCAACTTGACACTGGTTGTTGCTTTCAACCATTCATTCCCGCATACCTATTTACTTGAGCATATATTTTTGAAACAGTTGTAAATGACCCTATCGGATTGATGAGCCTATCGCAGGATCAATTTTACACTATTTATAGTTCCTGTAGATCTAACATTTGTAACAGCTCTTTTTAACCTTTAGCTTGCACACATCTCTGCTGTGCGACTGACATCATGGTGTGCAGGTCGCCGGTGGTTAACTTACGTTGTCGTTGCATAGCGACATCCGTTGTAAGCAAACTTAAAAACGAACGGCTATGTAGTAATAGTCTAAACAATACTGATATTTTGATTGTAGAGAGTTCCGAATTCCATAATGTATGGTTAGATACCAACAATGACGATCGTGGAATTAGTTTTAGGCGTTTGGAAATCTTCTTCTTCTTCTTTGTACGCTGTCAGACGTCAACCTTTATTTTTTTGAAAAAAGCAGCGGTCATCCTGAGGCTGTTGACACTGCTCGTTTGGAAATGATTGCTTATGTTTTTCGCTAGGATTTGAAGATTCACCGATTGTTGAGTGTCAAGTTTCTGCAACGCATTTTCCTGATGTAGATCTGTTTAGCTTGTTTATTTAGATACAATAATTACGTTTATAGTCGAAGGGTACACTGGTCCTGTCAATATTCCTCTATGCTTGTGAGACATGGACAGTTACAGCTGACCTTCAATGAAGGATACAGGCCTTGGAGATGAGATGTTTCCGAAGACTTTTAAACGTCACGTACAAAGACCGAGTTACAAATGAGGAAATACGAGATAGAATTACAACAGCAATAGGACCTTTTTAAGACCTATTGGCAACTGTCAAAATAAGGAAACTCGCTTGTTACGGTCACATATCGAGATCAAATGGTCTTGCAAATACAATCCTCTACGGAAAGGTGCAAGGCAGACGGCGAGAGGCCGTCCCAAAAAGAGATGGGAGGACAACATAAAAGAATGGACCAATCTCCGACCAGAAGTGGCACAGACAACGGCCGCTGACAGAGAAGGGTGGCGTGGTGTTGTGAGGATGTCTTCATGTGTGCCCCAACGACCTCACCGGTTACGGGATCACCTGACCTGACCTGAGTCGAAGTGACAGATTTAGCCATTACGGTAAACATCAGTAATTCATTGTCTGTGATTTTAAAAAAAATATTTTTAACCAAGGGACACTGAAAGTGGGAGAGTCTAAGTGTGCTGTTTTTTTCAACACTATCACCTTAATTCTTTTTTTTATATCAGAAACTAACACATACACACAACAAAAATAATAACACCAACAGATTCTTTATTCACGTATTTCTCTACTCACAAGCAAATCACATCAATAGACCATCAAATAAAAATGTTAGAGGCTCTCAAAGTAACAGCCATAGTTAAACGTGACGTCTTGAGAAATAATTCAGCTGCAGGGGAAATTGCGTCCATTTTGTATGTAGAGTGGTAAATGCTGGATGCAAAGTAACATTATTATATTTGTCAGCAAATACAAGAAAACTGTTTATACTCCGCCATCTTGACTGGAACTAATTGATAAATAATTGAGACATTCAGTGCAAAAGTGGACTAACCCTAGAGTTGACAGTGAGGAAACACAGAGGACTGTTACTCCAGCTTATCCTTGAGTTAACAGCATGCCTTATCGGCAGCCGAGATGTTCTACAGTACCTTGTCTATTCTGACATTATAGACTCGGGAAGTGAATGACTAAGCTAGCATAAAATAGTTTATTCACCTGGAAATTGTAGACAGATTGAGATGAGCAAAATTTCACATCACTGTAGCTCACATTGAAGGGTTTAAATGTTAAATAACTTGGGAAGGAAACGATGCAAAGAGATGAAAATAGTTGCGAATACCTAGAAATTCTAGACAGAATGATCACTGAAAATTTCAGATCACTTTAGCTTACTGTTGTAAGTTTTTAGCAAGAAGACAAACAGATACAGTACATGTATTTTCTATCTTATAGTATAGATTAGCCTTTACCACTCTGAGATATAAAATACAAAATTTTCCTGCCACTGCATTATTTTTCAAGACACAACTATGGCTGTTACATTCAGAGCCTGTAATATTTTTATTTGATGGTCTATTGATGTGATTTGTTTGTGAGTAGAGAAATAAAGAATCTGTTTTTGTTGTGTGTGTGTGAGTTTCTGAGATTTAAAAAAATTAATGTTGAAAAACAGTACACCCATTTAGACTCTCCAGCTTTCAGCGTCCCTTGGTATAAAAAAAACGAAAACACTGACAACAGATTACCGATGTTTGCCGCACCTGTCACTTTCAACTATAAACGTAACTATTGTATCTATTTTTAAAAATCTAAATAGATGTACCTCAGAAACATCTCTTGCCGAAACTTGACTCCCCCATTCTCAACAATGGATGAATCTACAAATCCAAGCGAAAAACATAAGAAATCATTTCCAACCGCCTAATACTAATTCCAAAATTGCCATTGTTGGTATCTAACCATACATGACGGAAGTCAGAACTTTCTACAATCAAAAGAGCAGTTTTGTTCAGACTATTTCTACGTAGCCCTTCGTTTTTATATTTGATTAGAACGGCCGTAGCTACGCAAGGATAACGTAAGTCGCAAACCAGATGTTAGTCGCACAGTAGCGACGTGCGCGAGGTAAAGGTTCATTGATCCAGAAAATAAATCAGAGATTATCAGTCAAACTGAATATCAAATGTAAATATTTAACATGGACACTGGGAGATATATATCGCACACACACATAAATATATATAAGTTGATATTTAGCTGTTTTCGGTCAGACAAACCGCTACTGTATGCTTTTTCTCTTGGTAAGCATCCTATATTTCCTGTGCTATGAGAGTGATCTGGTCCTCACTGGATCTGTGTTGTCTAAATCCTGCTTTCTGTGGAATTAATATGTGTTTTTCTTCCAGGTGCCACATCAGTCTGGTGTTTATCATACGCTCCATCAGTTTACCTACACAGCTCAGTAGACTGATAGGCCTGTATCCATTTGAATCTGTTCTATCTTTTTCGTACAGCATCTTTCCATGCCTGCAGTACAATTCCCATTTTCCAGCTTTGGTTCAGGACTGACAGTAACTTCCTCTTTGCTTTTTGGCCCAACCCCATCAGCATTTCATTTGTTACCCCATCTTTTTCGGGCGTTTTCTTTTTCTTTAAAGTTCTCATGGCCTGACTCATTTCATTCATCGTTTGTTTTGCCATCATGTGCTCCTCTGGTGCAATCTTGATGTTGTCGTGGCTCTTTTGTTGTTCACTAATGTCTGTATGCCTGTCTGTAGAGACATCAATGTGGTTTGCACTGGCATAATGTTCTATAAAGGCGTTTGCTGCTTTTTTTCCTGGTAAGCATGTTGTCACCCTGGTTGATGATAATTTGTTTATTTGATGGTGTTTCGTCATTCATGGCTCTGACTAAATTCCATAGTTTGTTCCCTTCTTTATCGAGATTGAGGCTTTCTGTTTTTTTCTTTCTAACTGTCTCTTGTTATTTGGTTCAGTGTTCTTTTGTATTTCGCAGTGATGGCCCTGAGGGCGATATTTGCTTCCATAGATTGCTCTCTCTCTGCCATGTTCCTAGCATTTGAGACTTCATCCTCAGCTTTCTGCAGTTCATGATTCCAATATGGCTTGTAGTTTTTCCTTGCCCCTCTTGGGATGGTCTCGGTGGCTGCTTGCAGTATTGCTTTGCTTAGGCTTTCCACCATAGGTTTCATATTGTTATTTCGTGTGTTGATAGTTTCACACAGTCCATCTGTCAGCATGGCAAATCTGTCCCAGTCGGCTCGTCTGTAGTTCCAACGTGGCAGCGGTTTTATTTCCTGGGGGCCTACTTCCATATCAATATCTAGCCTAATTGGCCTGCCAATTGGTCGAGCACCTGACGATCTATTTTGTGGTGAATATCCCCCGTGGAGAAGGCCAAGTCTGGAGTGGAGGTGGTATGCCATGTTCTAGAATAGAAGCTAGGGCTGTCGTCCGACCTATTGATAAGATAGAGGTTTGTGTCTATCTCTCAGTCTTCCACTTCATCCCCTCTGATGTCTGTGTCTGAATATCCCCATCTCTCCGAGTGACTGTTGAAGTCTCCAACCACTAGGCAGCTGGAGTCCTTGATTTCCATACTCGAGAGCGACAGGTCTTTGTTGGGTGGGCCATACAGGTTGAATATACGGATTTTCGTTTTGTGTGTCATTATGTCGACTCCTACAATTTCTGCTTGTCCAGTGTGATTTACAGATACTGCACTACTTGGTATGCAGTTACGTGTCAGTATCAGAACCCCTCCTTTGTGACCTTCTCTATCAAGTCGGAAGGTCTGGTATCCTCTGATTGAGAATCTGTGGTTGTTGTTGAGGTGCGTTTCTTGGATGCATGCTACGTCTATCTCGCCTTCGTACAGGCGATTTGTTAGAGAAGCCTTTTTGTTAATGACTCCCTCCGCATTCCACTGTAGTATTTTAAGGGTAGACAGAATTTAATATTTAGCTGTTTTCGGTCAGACAGAATTTAATATTTAGCTGTTTTCGGTCAGACAGAATTTAATATTTAGCTGTTTTCGGTCAGACAGAATTTAATATTTAGCACTTTGAACCCTGGCTACCCAGTCCATAAATATCCAATTTCCCTGTGCTGCTGAGAAAATACGCACATAGTAGATATTTGAGTAAAGCTATTTACTATGACAAAACTATGGGCTCTAGTTTAGTTATTCTATCTAAAATTGACCGACCTGCCAATCTCCAAATGTACCTACTTCAGTAGAGTGAGGAATATATTCATCAAGTTTACTTGATACATTATGTAGGATTCCCCCCAAGATCATAGTCATGATTCTCAGAGGAACAGATCTAGTTTGATCCTAATCAATGAAGGATTGGTAATTGGTAATCACACATGTTGTCGTTTAAATAACAACTGATCCTTTTCAGAATAATCACCATCTAAATCTAATTTATCAGCTTCAAAATCCGTGAAATTACTTTCAACTTGTTCTGTTGTAAGCTTTTTAGAATTGCCATTTCCAGAATTTTTAACCAAAAATAACCCTTTCATCACGAAAATCATTTTAAAAAAATAATCGCGAGGACATGCTTAAATATTTACGCCGCCATATTTGTTATTTCCGGAAATGTGTATAGACGTCACTATATTATGGCCAAAATTCAAGCAGTACAGTCCAAAATATGCCTTAAAAAATGGTCACACTGGCAAACGGGTGGCTCGGGGAATGGGGTATTTACACACACACTGCTAAATGGGTGTCACGGGTTAATCAACTTGTGTCTTACAGTTCAAGACCAGAAGACACGTCTCAACTCCATATGACAAATAGTGTTTTGTTTTCTAGATGTATGTATATATTTCTATTTGACTACAGGTATGAGATGAAACATGCAGCTGTTGAGTTCAGTATGTGGAAAGAACATTTGAACTAGACCAAAGCACAGATTAGCAGGATGGACATGTCAGAATCCAACATATCCGAGCCAATGTGCTTGTTGTGTCAGAATTATTTATTATTATATTTTATTGTTATTTTGAAGGTTTCAGGCATGCTATCTCCTTTATTTATCTGACATTATGGATACAGCCAAAGTTGCTAAGACAGGTTTACCTCTGAACATAATGCTCATGTATTCTTGAGGTACATCTGCTCTGTTCATCATGTTTACTGGCAGTAGTGTTTTGTCCGTACGTATGTGATCTGCATTTGTCGCATTGTTGTGGTTGAAAGACTGGGCTTTTGACTTTTCTTTTCTTTTTTTTAATTCATCATTTTCGACACACTCAAGTTTGTTCCAAGCAGCAGCTGACGCACAGGCCTCTTTCTGGTCAGCTGAGAACTATTTTGAATGAAGCAAATCTCATGCCCAAATCATCCATAAGAATTGACTGAACTGAACCGAAACTAATGTGCAAGTATTCAGGTGACTCACGAATTAGGATTATAAAATTTCCCTGGACAGCCCACTCAAAAACACCTGAAAATAACAAGCCAGACAAACTGGTTAAGAAAGGAGCAAGTCAAGAACAACAATACACACCAACCAACAACCCTACAGACAGTCAAACAACTACTAACAAGTCAAAGAGTCCTGGCTGAATAGATGGGAAATATCTACAACTAAATGGCCATCACAAATCCCAAAGACAATATAAACCTCCTGAAAAAGAGGTATCAAAGCACCATTTTCTGACTTCGCACTCAACACATACAACTTAACAGTCACTTGAACAGAATCCAACCAGAACATACTCCAGAGTAGCAACTGCACACACCCCTATGGAACTGCTGAACAGAATCCAACCAGAACATACTCCAGAGTAGCAACTGCACACACCCCTATGGAACTGCTGAACAGAATCCAACCAGAACATACTCCAGAGTAGCAACTGCACACATCCCTATGGAACTGCTGAACAGAATCCAACCAGAACATACTCCAGAGTAGCAACTGCACACACCCCTATGGAACTGCTGAACAGAATCCAACCAGAACATACTCCAGAGTAGCAACTGCACACATCCCTATGGAACTGCTGAACAGAATCCAACCAGAACATACTCCAGAGTAGCAACTGCACACACCCCTATGGAACTGCTGAACAGAATCCAACCAGAACATACTCCAGAGTAGCAACTGCACACACCCCTATGGAACTGCTGAACAGAATCCAACCAGAACATACTCCAGAGTAGCAACTACACACCCCTATGGAACTGCTGAACAGAATCCAACCAGAACATACTCCAGAGTAGCAACTACACACCCCTATGAACTGCTGAACAGAATCCAACCAGAACATACTCCAGAGTAGCAACTGCACACACCCCTATGGAACTGCTGAACAGAATCCAACCAGAACATACTCCAGAGTAGCAACTGCACACACCCCTATGGAACTGCTGAACCCTATCTCTTTCAATGCCTGGAGCTTGCTGGTGTTAAGAAAGAGCTTCTTGCCGCACCTGTCACTTTCAACTATAAACATAACTATTGTATCTATTTTAAAAAATCTAAATAGATGTACCTCAGAACTAAACAACAGCTCATAAATAATTGCAGATACTACTATACAACATTGAGACAAAGGGCAGGAGCCCACAGACTCCTGGATCAATAACCAACTAACCCAGTACAGCCATGTGCAAAGTTCAACATTTTCACTGTTTGTGCTTGCAGACCCTTCATTACTCTCAATACTTTCACGAGCATCTTTAAAACATATATACCACTCAGAAACTTATGTACGTCTCATACAATCCTCTCTGTAGGCTGTCTGTAATTTTAAGTATGTGTCTTTACATGTTTGCCAGATTTTGGACAACATTTTATGTAAATTCATCGCTGGTTTTTTTTCCTCGTTATGACAATGCAGATGAAAGTTGATGTGGCTGTGGTAGTTGACTGAAATCCCCAAATATCAGTTGATTGTAAATCCATTTCTGTGTGGGTTGACTGAAATCCCCAAATATCAGTGGATTGTAAATCTATTTCTGTGTGAGTTGACTGAAATCCCCAAATATCAGTGGATTGTAAATCTATTTCTGTGTGAGTTGACTGAAATCCCCAAATATCAGTGGATTGTAAATCTATTTCTGTGTGAGTTGACTGCCACTATGGGAGTGTCGTTAAATGCTTAACAAAAATACAGATATGTTTTTGTTTTTTTTTGGTGTTTTTTGTAGTTTTTTTTTTGGCGTTTGCCTTATTTCTCTATTCCCCAAGGCGATGTGCGTTGTACTATGTTTTTATTTTGCGCATGTCGGCCCAGTGCATCCGACTTCGGCATGCATTTTATTTAAATATAATATATAATTTCACAGAAATTAAGAGCAAGGTCTTTGAACAAATACAAGTTGACGTCTGACAGCGTACGAAGAAGAAGAAGAAGATAACAGGAGGCATGAAGTCAATGCCAATTGTAGAACTTGAAAAGATTACAAATCTGCAATCCATGACCGACAGAAGAGACTGCAGAGCCCAGCAGCAAGCAGAGTAATTCAGAAGACTGACAGACCATCCAATGGATCAGAGACTAAATAGATTTGGAAATGGGAAACTAAAGCGGAGAAACTTTGCAGAAATAGCCAAAGCAAAGATGAGCGAAGACCCTATGAACACCATAACAACACCAAAACCCATCCCTACTGTACGCAAACCCACATGGAAGCAGCATATCATTCTGGAGGTGGTAGAAAATATACCAGGTATTGGAAACAAGAACAGCCAGACTGAAAAAGAAAGAAGAGACATAACCCTGAGGTACATAGCGGAAAACTACCCAAGCATGGACTGGACCCATGCATACACCGACGGTTCTGTAACAAACACAACACAGAACGGAGGGGCAGGAGCATTCCTGAACCTACCAAATGGCAGAAAAATAACACTGTCATTCGCTACTGGAAAATACACAAGCAATTTCAGAGCGGAGGCAGAGGCACTGAGGGCGGCAGTGGAAGAAATGGTGACAGGTAAAAGGAATGAAAGCCATATAGTCCTGCTTACAGATGCCTTGGCCGTAGTCACAGCACTAAAAAGCCAGAAAAAACTGAACTTAATGATTTAAGAGCAGTACTCTGTCAACTATGCCAGCAGTCCGCACCAGAAAGGGTAGTGGTGCAGTGGGTTCCATCCCACTGCAACATCCAAGGCAATGAGGAGGCAGACAGACTGGCAAAAGAAGGTGCAAGACTACTACAACCAGATAATAGTATGACCTACGAAGAGTCAAAACGGCTTATTAGAGCTAGATACATGACCAAATGGGAAACCGAACATACTGGATACACAAAAAACGATGCCTATTACCAGTTGAACAGAAGAGAGCAGGTCGTAGTCTTCAGATTCCGCACAGGCCACAACAAACTGAGGTACCACCTATTCAATAAACTGAAGATAGGTGGCACTGACGAATGCACCTGTGGTACAGGGAAAATGACCGCTGAACATCTGCTGCAAAATTGTCCGACATACGAGGATCAGAGGAAGCACATGTGGCCAACACTAGACAAGCTCTATGGCAGTGTCGACTGCCTCAGGATGACAGCTGCTTTCTTCGAACAAATACAAGTTGACATCTGACAGCGTACGAAGAAGAAGAACGAGGAAGTAATAGTCAAAATATATAAATCATTAGTTCAGGTGTGCTCTTTATCATAGAGTGGATATAAGCATGCTAGAAAGGATACAAAGAAGGTCTACAAAAATGTTCACAGGGTTTCAGAATTATAGGTATGGGGAAAGACTAAAAATAACTAAGAACTCGAGGTGACTTAATACAAGTTTATAAATGAATCAATGGAAAGGATAAATTCCAAGTACGACCGGCTACAAAAACTAGAGGACACAGCTTGTTATACAAGTCCAGATTAGAAATTAGGAAATATTTTTTTAGTCAGAGAGTGGTAAATTCATTGCCACACCATGTGGGGGAGGCAGGGCCAGTAAATGCATTCAAAAATAAATTGGATGACCATAGTTATTTTTAGTATTGTGGAGAGGAATAAACTGGTTTAAACAGACTCTGTAGAGCCATCTAAACCAGTATAATGAAGTAAGGTTAAGTTGAGAAATATATTTTTGGTAATGCCCAAATGTTTCCCCAACTCCTGCCATGTGAGAAGTAAATCAATTGAAACAATTTTTTGGTGGTCTGATACACTGTGCTTGCCTTCGTTCATGCTCAATCTCCTGCTACCAAACCCAGAAAAGGGCTTAAGTAGCAGAAGGTAGTCCAGAGAACGGAATGAGTTGTGTCATAGTTTACAGCTTGACTACGATATTTGCACCTTTCGGTCCAACACATCCAACTTCAGCAAACATTTTTTTAGTACCAGGTTAGCATTCCCTCTTCTAACCCTTCTTTTTAGCCAGTCTGCTCTGTTTCAGCCTGTTATCCAGGATCACCGCATAGAGGTGTAGAAGGGTCTTGGCAGCTCTGGTTCGCTGGCCCTGACGCTAGCAGTCAGCTATAGGTCGCTGACCAATGCAGCTTATGCGCTGCTCAGCATCTTGATCAAGTCCGATCTCACTGCCCAGAGATTAGGGGAATTTTTCCAGAACATCAACGTGAAAAAAAATCATGGATCTCCACCGTGATTTGAACCCATGACCTTCGGCATCCAAGGTGCAAATATCGTAGTCAAGCTGGTGACTACGACACAACATATTCCATTCTCTGGACTGAGGTTTACAGACTCTGCAGTATGTGATGTTAAGTTACTCCCTGGCATCCCTATAGCAGAGAGGTAGGGCCACGGTGTTCAGTGCGTGGTAAGTGCTCCAGAGGCATCTCGGATGTTGTAGTGTGGAGCAAGGGAGTCTGACCATCGCAGAGGAGGTCTTCCCTGCGGTCTCTTTTTACCTCAGGTGTACCAGACTGCTGTCACCGTGCTCCATCGACTATCGTTTCATCGCGCCACCTTTTCTGCATGTATTACTGCATCATTCACCAGTTATGTCAGAATTGTGGAGGCCTTGTATACGTTGGTTCCTGACAGTGATTTTGACCAGCGTCTCTCAAGGGAGGCCTGGGTCACTCTCAATTTGTCCGCCAGTGATTTTGTTAGTGTCCACGTCTCAGCAGTGGAAGTGGCTTGTCTTGGCTTCGTTCATTCTCAATCTCTCGCTACCAAGCCCTGAAAACTTAAGTGTGTCCTTGTACCATTTCCGCTGATTTGCCATTTTGCAGTTCACCATAGACCAGCTCTTTTAGTAGAGCGTTGATCCGACATGTGTACCACTTGGCCAACTGTGCTGCACATATCACGGTGTGTATACTTGACATGCCCGATCGCGCTAACTCATCTGCATTTGGCACCATGTCCTGCCATCTAATCCTCAGTAGTTTTCACAGGCAGTGCATCGGGAAGTGGTTTAATTTCCTGACATGACGACTATAGACGGTTAATGGGCATTAGCAATGTTAATGGACAGTTAAGTGTTAGTCATTTGTAATAGTGAAACTGAAGGTCACACTGCAAAGGGCATCAACGAATTCATCTACCTCGGCAGCATGATATCATCCGATGGACGCAGTGGTTCCAGTATGTCAAGGTGGATCGAACTAGCTGCATCTGCTATGCACGACCTCCGACGCACATGGAGTAATGGTTCCACTCCTGCTTTACAGCTCCGAAACCTGGACATTACTCAAACATGACATGTCGAAACTAGAGGCCTTCCACATGCGCAACCAGCAGCGTATCCGATTCCGATGGCATGACTACATCTGCAATGTTGAGGTCTCTGCTAAAACAGGCCTCCACCCAATCTCAGGAACACTTGACTGACACCTAGTTTCTGTGTACTGCTGGACCAGGAAACCCCGGTCCACAAGTCGTTCCTCTGCGCCAAAAGTCTTCCCCCCGACCAGCTGGAGGTGTAGAAGAGGTCATCCCCGCACAGTATAGTTCCAGCAGATAGCAACCTCTACCTCCGCTCTGGACAAGGTCTGGAACCGTGCCGCAGCAGTGGGTCATGAAAGTGGCCGGCCGACGCAACGGGCTCCAGACATCCAATGGAACGTTATTAAAATTATATGGTCATGTTGGCTTACGCACTCGTCCCACCAAATGAAACCAAGAGAAATCAATAACATTGTTCCAGTACTTCTGTACTGGAAATGGAAATCAAAAGCAGATGCAGAAAAGAGAAGAACCTACTCACTCGAAGGGAGATGGAGTGAATGAAGAACATTGAGAGTCTCTCTGCGGGGGATCGAATTCGCAACACTAAAATCAATAGACAATGAATAACAAGTTGGAAAAGAGTATTGAAGCCTTCAACGTAGCTAGTATGTATCTACACCTTGCATTTTGAAATTATTCCTATTACTAATATTCACTATGTTGCCTAGGAGCATAGGGCTGCAACAGTAATGCACCGTCTTCTAAAGTTGTGCCCAAGAATTCCTATTACTTCCTATTCTTGTGTTCTTTACCAGGTTATGTTTAACCTTTCCACTCGCTTTTCCCCATGTGGTTCTAACAGAATGCAAGTCTGGTTATATTGATGTTACATATCCAAAGAAAATATTCTATGGCAAGCTTGAGTCCAGCAAGTGAGCTCGCAGGGTCCAAATAAAACGTTATAGAGACACTCTGGAAGCCTCACTGAAGAACTGCGACATTGACACTGATGGTTGGGAGAACATTGCTGCTGATCGCTCTGCCTGGCATAGTAAAATCTCCTCTGGCACGACACATATGGAGCAAACAAGAATCACGGAAGCTGTATGGAAACGAGCGACAAAAGGCAAGAGACGAGTTGCCTCCGTCTGATGGTCAGACAGTGTTTCTCCACCCTCAGTGTGACAGATGCTTTTGGGCTCAGATTAGTTTGATCAGCCACCTATGAACCCACTCTAGGATTGACAGATGACAATATGGTCTTCTTCAGAAACGATGGACAAAAAACAAAATATCCAGCCTTCTGCCCAATGCCATGTAATGGTATCTGCACATATTTGTTAGTAGTTGTTTAGCGCCATACAACGTTTACCATTTATCTGACCTGGGAAGAAGAAGCATTTTCCTAACATTGTCTAACGCCGAGCGCTTAAAGAGAGGATGATCAATGGTTTTGTATGGGTGTGTGCACAGCTGCCACTCTGGAGTCTGTTGTGGTTGACTCGCTGTTGGGTTCTCAGTCGATATGTTGATTTCTGAAGACATGTTCTACATTGGTCCTGAAGAATTACAATGGCAATAGATCCTTTTGAAGACCTCTTGGCAACGTTCTAAAGATGGAAATTTGAATGGTATGGCCACATATCGAGATCAAGCGGTCTTGCAAATACGATCCTGTATCGCATGGTGTAAGATGGATGACGAAGAGTTCGCCCCAAAAAGAGCTGGGAGGACAACATAAAAGAATAGACCAATCTCAGACCAGAGGAAGCACAGGCAGTGGCCGTTGACAAAGAGGGATGGCGTTGGGTTGTCTTGATGGGTGCCCCAATGACCACCAGATGATCGCACCTGCTCTGTACATCTCACCTCCAGCTTCGTTCTCCCCCGTTGTGTTCTCTTCTACATGTCCATGTTTGGCGTAGCTAATCTGATCCTCTGCTGTAAAATATGTGATGAAAACATTTGTTAGCGAAGGTCCGCAGTATGGATGTGGTACTCTTGGTTACAAACTGTGTTCTTGTTCCACACAGTAGGTAGTTGTTTTTGTATTAATCAGCAAGATCGAAGACGTGACGGTGAGTGAGCTGACAGCAGTCATCAACTTATTGATTGCTGTCTGCATCAGGGTCAGTGACCCATAAATGACCAAGACAATATTCTGCCTCCAAGTGGCGGCCCTGGAAACAGACTGCAACCATGCATCCTGACTAAAAGATTAGGTATCGAAGAGGAAAGACAAACCCAGTTTCAAAAATGCTGTGATGAAATTAGATGTGTTTGGTCGAAAGGCAGATATATCGCATCCTTGCTGTAAACTACAATATGTCACAAACATCCATTTCAGGAGAAACGCTGAAAAATAAGTTTTAATCAGCTTCTCTGAACAATTTATTGGCTCTTGTAAAGTCTAGACACAATGTCGAGGGGACTGCGACCTTTCTCCCCACCCCGAGTAGAAACCTGAGAGTCTTTGGCTCTTTCCAGACGACAAGAGGGAGCCATTGTAGACACTCCCGTCAGGTTTAACATTCCAGACATTGCTGATTTCATATGTTAATGCTCCATCAGGGGAACTGAGACGCTAGTCTAGTTAGAAACAACGTACTGACCAGAATGCCGCATCAGTGTCAGGCACAATACACTGACTAAGGCCACAATCTCTCTTTCATGTGATGTTCCCTGGAAACAGGCTGTTGGCTGACGAGATGTGGATCAATGTGATCTCCGTAGTAGTGAGCGCCCACAGATGAAACCAACCATAGCACAACCACCTGTAGGACCGCAGCCCACCTTCATCAGCTACTACAATCAGCCACTTAACATCCTTTTCAGTGCACACAAAATAGTAAACTTACTCATTGTGGGAATTAAACAACAAGAACAATGTTCCATCAGTATCAGAGAACACAAAGAACTTTGTGTGCATATCTTACAAATTGTGATTGTTTGCGTGTTCAATGTAAGAGAGAGTGTGAAAAAGAGAACGAGCAAGAGAAAGAACAGTGTTCCTCAAAGTTTTGACATATGGTCAAAACATATGTAGACCACATTATGGCCCATGAAAACACACATCAAAGATGACCAGAAGATAGATGGACCACTTCATGGCAGTCAAAATAAACATTGACCACTTCATGACAGATGAAATACACGTGGGCCACTTCATGACAGCTGAAACATACATGGGCCACTTCATGACAACTAAAACATACATGGACCACTTCATGACAGCTGAAACATACATGGATGACTTCATGACAGCTGAAACATACATGGACCACTTCAGGACAACTGAAACATACATGGACCACTTCAAGACAACTGAAACATACATGGACCACTTCAGGACAACTAAAACATACATGGACCACTTCATGACATCTGAAACATACATGGATGACTTCATGACAGCTGAAACATACATGGACCACTTCAGGACAACTGAAACATACATGGACCACTTCAGGACAACTAAAACATACATGGACCACTTCAGGACAACTGAAACATACATGGACCACTTCATGACAGCTGAAACATACATGGACCACTTCATGACAACTAAAACATACATGAGCCACTTCATGACAGCTGAAACATACATGGACCACTTCATGACCACCAATTCAAGTACATTAGCCACACCAAAAATGTATTTATTACAAAATTGTTTTAAAACTTACAATTTATAATAATACTACTTCTTCTAAAGCCCTGGGGAAAGTAAGATAATGACTTGTTGATACGTACGGCCATCTCAAACTGACATATGTTTCTTCAATATGTAAAAAGTAAGTAGCATGTCCTTAGCAGAACGTCGCTTCTTACAACTGCCAACCTATTTGACCGTTATAAGTTTCTTGGCAAGTGTGTAGTTTGGTACGGTTGCCATTACTTTCTGTACATGGAAGGATGAAAAAAAACCCATGTCTGACAAACTGGACACGAGCATGATTCGAACCAGGTGCATTGTGATCAAGAAGCTGAGCAGCGCATGAGCTGCAGTGGTCAGCTACCCATAGCTGACTGCTAGCGTCAGGGCCTGCGAACTAGAGCTGCCAAGACCCTTCTATACCTCCACGCGGTGATCCTGGATAACAGGCTGCAGACTGGCTAAGGAGAAGGGATCGAAGAGGGAATACTAACCCGGTACTCAAAAAAATGCTTGCTGAAGTTGGATGTGTTGGACCGAAAGGTGCAAATATCGCAGTCAAGCTGTAAACTACGACACAACGCATTCTGTTCTCTGGACTACATTCTGCTACTTAACCCTACCAGACCGCTGTACCCATTTTTCCGGTAATTTCCTTAACTGCCACTAAACCGCTGTACCTAATTTTCGGTACTTTGGATAGTACGTCATAAAATGCGTCAGAATCTAAAAATAACCAACCAATCGTGGTCAATCCTCGTGATTAGTCATTGCAAATGGCTGCCCCCATGTTTGAATTGATTTTGTGGGGTTTAACGTGAACAAATTCGGAAAATTGACAATGAAACGAACGGCTGATGAACCAAGCACTTCAACAGGAAAGCAAAGTAAGTCTAGGCTTATGACAGTCCAACAGGTGATCAATAATTTGGTTGATTCAGACTCTGTTCAAGTGAAACAGACAGTGAGAGCTCGAGTGATGAGATGAAGGCTTTTCTTGGACTGAGGATCTATATGAAAAACTCATGTATAAAGCCCATCTATCAGGATTATTGAAAATGAGGGCTCTTTGTTGTGTTTACTCCCGGATTTCGAAATGTTTTATGACTCGAGACAGATTCTTTGCCTTTTGCTGGGTGGATTGGCACACAAAGGTGGAATATTGACGCTAGATGAAAGGTAAACCTATTTTCTACAATGTCTCCAAGTTACATCTTATTCTAACCACTTGTTTGCATGTAACTAACATTTTTCTATATCATGTTGTTTTTTTCTCTTTAATGCTCTGGAACCCAGGAATGGGGGACAGTTGGGTTCAGGGCCTTAGGTCTGGTAGGGTTAAGCCCTTTCAGGGTTTGGTAGCGGGAGTTTGAGAACGATCGCAGAAGAAGAAGAACCAGGTGCATTGAAATTGTGAAATGGACACTTCACCGATAGGCCACACCAGCCTCCCTTTAAATATGTATGATTTACATATTGTTTGAATACAGCCCTCTACTCAATAAAATCCAAAGAACTTCAACAGTTGCTCTTCAGTGGCTACCCTCCCATTGGGGAATCATAAGAAATGAGAAAGCTGATGTCTTATCCAAAGCAGGTGGCAAAATGGAGCAACTTATCCACACAGTATCCTACCATGAGGCAAACAAATTATCATCCACAATGAGTACAACTCAAAATGGAAGAGCAATAGACTGGACCTAATCCACCAGCTCCACAGACACCAACAAACCATTATCTTTCGCCTGAGAACAGGCTAGTGGGTCGCCTACATCGGCTCAAGATATCACACACAAGTATGTGGAACCAGAGTCAAGATGCCCGAACATATCCTACAAAACTGTCCAGCATACAGAGACCTACAATGCCAACCCTGGCCAGGGTGAGCTGAGCTGACTCAGAATCTGTGGGGCTGCCACCTGGACCTGAAGAGCACTGCGGACTTCGATCTAGCAACAGGACTACAAATCTAGCATGACTGTAGAGCCTGAACGGAGAAGAAAGAAGAAACATCCCTCTGATTGTACAACAGGACTACAAATCTAGCATGACCGTAGAGCCTGAACGGAGATGAAAAAAAGAAACATCCCTCTGATTGTCACATTCATTTTTGGAGAGATGTTTGTAAAGCTAAACACATTACTTCCATAATATCAATCACAATAACAATCCTTTGGGGAATATAATACTGATTTGTTTACAACGCAGGCTTTTAAAGATTTATTATGAGGAATAAATGTTGTTTGTTCTAACAGTTCCAGCACAGTATGCAGACTAATTTTGTGTTAACCCTCGGGGGTGAAACAAATTTGGGCTAGAGCCTGTGTCCTGACAGTGATGAACACTTGTATGTTACGCCCACAGCGGGGTGTAGAGAATTAAAGCAAGCAAAGGCCGCTGTCCATCGTAGACGATGATGGCATCATTTATTTTGCTAGCGCTATTTTTTAGTAAGGATTAACTGCGCTACTTTTTATCCTCTCTCGTCTCGTGCCGCCCAACCCCAGTGGCAAGTCAAGGACAAGACAACTAGGGGGCGACTACGAGATGCAGGGAACTCCGCAGCAAGTACCTGTGAAAAAGATTGGCGGAGTCCGGAGTCAAACCCACACCACCTGATCACGAGGCCGACTGCTTAATCACTTCGCCGCCACGTGTAGAGAATAGTAACACTGTAACATGTCAGATTATGTTGAGGTTGCTAGTGAGCATCGGGCATGGTGAAGGCTACTCCATAGCGTAGTTCAGTTCATCCCGTAACCCATCAGGTCATTGGGGCACACTTGAAGACACTCCCAAAATCCCACGCCATCTTTTTCGGTCTGCCGCCGCCAGTCGTATCTCTCCGGGACGAAGGCTTAACCACTCAGTGATGTTGTCCATCCATCTCTTCCTTGGACGTCCTCGCCCTCTCTTTACTGGTACGGAACCAAAGAGTATCGAGTTGGTAATTTCGTTGGACCTTGCGATGTGCCCGTACTAGGCCATCTTTCATCTTTTGACAAATAGCATAGAAACTAATAATAATAAATTTGTCCACTGTCATCAATGAGGACCGCCAACATCATTCCATGTCAGACGGCATTCTTGAGTATGTGAGCGCGCTTGTAACTGATCAAGCATGGAAAGTTCTGTGCCATGACTGGCAAACATAATCTGCGGCTGCCACTGCTATTTTTGAATGCATTAACTGACTCTGCTTCCACTACATCATGCAGCAATGTATTCCAAGAATTCATCACTCTCTGACTAAAAAAATATTTCCTAATATCTAATCTGAACCTGTCTTTAGACAATTTGTAGTTGTGCCCTGTTGTTCTTGTAGCCGGCTGTACTTTGAAAAACTTGGTATAGTCTAATTTATCCTTTCCATTAATCAATTTATACACTTGTATCAAGTCACCTCGAATTCTTCACTGTTCGAGACAATGAAGACCAGTATTTTTTTTTAGCTTTCCTCATAACTATAATTCTGAAACCCTGTGATCATTTTTGTAGCTCTTCTTTGTATCCTTTCCAGTATGCTTACTTCCTTGCTCTTGTGTGAAATGTTTCTTTTTATAATGCCCAACATGTCATTAGCGTTTTTCACTGCCACCTGGACTTGCTCCCACACCTTTCCTGCATGATCTATTGTAACTTCTAGATCTCTTTCAAGAAGCGTTAGCTCAGTTCATAGCAGGCAATTCGCTATTTTCTGAGGTAATAGCGTGCCACAGTTCAAATCGCGTCCAGAAACTAAAAATATCAGAATCAGGGACCATGTCTCCAGCTAATCCAGCTGTAAATGGATACCTGATGCACGAGCTAGGAAAAGTAAAAACAGCAAGGAGAGCTGCGGCTTAGTCTAATAGAGTCTTCAAAAACTCCATTTCCAACCAGCGGTTAAATTTGGTTTTTTATTGTCCTAATATTGTTCTCTCCTATCATGTAAACAAAATTAATTATTGGATTTTTCCATGCGGATGACTGTACATTTTCACCCATCTGCCAGTTCTCAGACCATTTTTTAATTGTATCTAAATCTGATCTCAATAGATCAACCTCTACCTCCTGATTGCAAGTCTATCCTGGGCTGTCTGAACACGGAGGCCCTCGTTGATTGCAATGCCATTATTGACCACACTCTTCTAGATTAAAACTATAAACCACAAGTAAAAAAAGGAAGACCCTAGACCACATGATAGAAGAGCAACTGAATTAAGTCAAAGAATGATGATAAAGTCATGTATTATATGTAAAATAAATAAACAAGACGTTATCGATGAATAGTTCCAAAAAGTTTACAATTTTATAACTTAACATTGTCTAGCGCAACAAGTAAAACAGGTTGAAAAATTTCATGTACCTGGGTAACATAATCTCAGCAGATAGCAAAGACGACACCAAAATCCAAAACAGATGTAATAAAGCAAGTCAAATTGGGCAAATGTCCCCGATATTACTTTGTAAGTACATGACAATGGATATAATAAGAACGCTGTACAACACAATGTTCCTATCAACATTGTGCTATCAGTGCCAGGATTGGACATTAACAAACAAAGACAGAAAGATCGTAACAACAGAGATGAAATACCTGCGCAGAATGCTTGGAGTAACAAGAATGGATAGAATCAGAAACGAAGATATTAGGAGACAAGTAGGTACAACACCAGTGCTAGACCTCATCAGGAGACAAGTAGGTACAACATCAGTGCTAGACCTCATCAGGAGACAAGTAGGTTCAACACCAGTGCTAGACCTCATCAGGAGACAAGTAGGTTCAACACCAGTGCTAGACCTCATCAGGAGACAAGTAGGTACAACACCAGTGCTAGACCTCATCAGGAGACAAGTAGGTACAACACCAGTGCTAGACCTCATCAGGAGACAAGTAGGTTCAACACCAGTGCTAGACCTCATCAGGAGACAAGTAGGTTCAACACCAGTGCTAGACCTCATCAGGAGACAAGTAGGTACAACACCAGTGCTAGACCTCATCAGGAGACAAGTAGGTACAACACCAGTGCTAGACCTCATCAGGAGACAAGTAGGTACAACACCAGTGCTAGACCTCATCAGGAGACAAGTAGGTACAACACCAGTGCTAGACCTCATCAGGAGACAAGTAGGTACAACACCAGTGCTAGACCTCATCAGGAGACAAGTAGGTACAACACCAGTGCTAGACCTCATCAGGAGACAAGTAGGTACAACACCAGTGCTAGACCTCATCAAGAGACAACAAACCAAATGGTTCGGCCACGTGACACAGCAAACACAAGATAGTATCCCTCAGAAAGCAATGCTATACAGACAATGGAAATAAGGGGAGGAAGACTAATGTCTGGTCAGGCTAAATATACTGATCAGACATGTTAGTCCGGGTCAGGCAAAACATACTGATCAGACATGTTAGTCCGGGTCAGGCAAAACATACTGATCAGACATGTTAGTCCGGGTCAGGCAAAACATACTGATCAGACATGTTAGTCCGGGTCAGGCAAAACATACTGATCAGACATGTTAGTCCGGGTCAGGCTAAATATACTGATCAGACATGTTAGTCAGGGTCAGGCAAAACATACTGGCCAAGACCCTTATCTCTGTTTCCTAGTAGCCCTCCTTGGAAACGGTCTGTTTTCATGGCAGCCTGTGAGTGACACGCAGATGAAGCCAAGCTTAGCACAACCACCTGGAGGACATCGGTCCACCTTCATCATGTAAGGAAAGCTACTGCAGCGCGCCACTTAACGTCATTTTCAGGGCCCACAAATGAGTAAACTACTCATTGTGGGCATTCGCAAACAACAACAATGGAAACAAAGCCAAGGGTTGACCACACAAAAGATGGATAGCAGAAATAACAGAAGCAGTAAAGCTCCCTGTGTACGAAGCACATACCAGGACTCGGTCAAGAAACCTCTTCATAACCTGGTGCTGAAAGGTACAAGCAGGACAAAAAGAACATGAAAATAACAAGATGGAGATAAAAACTATGAGGATCAGCAGAATACCTGGGCCACTCAACATAAGTGTCAATGACATTATTCTTTAACAGGCCCGTGAGTTCAGATACTTGGACAGTATTTTGTTTGCAGACGGTAGACATAACGGGGAAAGTGAGACTAGGTGTCAGAAAGCATCTGCTGTGACTTATCAGCTATCACCGTTGCTTAGACACCCGAGCATTAGTTTGGCAACAAAGCAACATATGATAAACAGTATATTTATGCCGATTCTGTCCTACCAATGCCAAACATGGGCACTGTCCAAGGCACATGAGAGCAGAATTTTTATATTTCTTCTTCTTCTTCTTCGTTCGTTCTCAATCTCCAACTACCAAACCCTGAAAGGGCTTGGAATGCGTTGTGTCATAGTTTACAGCTTGGCTGCGATATTTGCACCTTTCGGTCCAACACATCCGACTTCAGCAAGCATTTTTTTAGTACCGGGTTAGCATTCTCTCTTCGATCCCTTCTCCTTAGCCAGTCTGCCCTGCTGCAGCCTGTTATCCAGGATCACCGCGTGGAGGTGTAGAAGGGTCTTGGCAGCTATGGGTCGCTGGCCCTGACGCTAGCAGTCAGCTATGGGTCACTGACCACTGCAGCATCTTGATCCCATTTTGATATTTGAAATTAAATGTTTATTGGGGGGGGGGGTCAAGATGTTGAACAACGCATGAGCTGCAGCAGACAGCGACCCATAGCTGACTGCTAGTATCAGGGCCAGCGAACATTAGCTAAATGCTAGCGACATGGCCAGCAACCCATAGCTGACTGCTAGCAGCGCGACCAGCGACCCATAGAGCGACCGATAGCTGACAGCTAGCGGCCAGCGACCAATAGCTGACTGCTAGCATCAGGGCCAGCGACCCATAGCTGACTGCTAGAGGCGCGGCCAGCGACCCATAGCTGACTGCTAGTGGACCAGCGACCCATAGCTGACTGCTAGTGGGCCAGCGACCCATAGCTGACTGCTAGCATCAGGGCCAGCGACCCATAGCTGACTGCCAGCGACCGAAAGCTGACAGCCAGCGACCAATAGCTGACTGCTAGCATCAGGGCCAGCGACCCATAGCTGACTGCTAGAGGCGCGGCCAGCAACCCATAGCTGACTGCTAGTGGGCCAGCGACCCATAGCTGACTGCTAGTGGGCCAGCGACCCATAGCAGACTGCTAGCATCAGGACCAGCGACCCATAGCTGACTGCTAGCGACCGAT
Source organism: Ariolimax columbianus (assembly GCA_036924085.1). Lineage (NCBI taxonomy): Eukaryota > Metazoa > Mollusca > Gastropoda > Stylommatophora > Arionidae > Ariolimax > Ariolimax columbianus. Next base: position 57,454,964 of record JAVGWX010000017.1, on the reverse strand, counting down.
AGTTGACAGCTAGCGGCCAGCGACCGATAGCTGACAGCTAGCGGCCAGCGACCAATAGCTGACAGCTAGCGGCCAGCGACCAATAGCTGACTGCTAGCATCAGGGCCAGCGACCCATAGCTCACTGCCAGCGGCGCGGCCAGCGACCCATAGCTGACTGCTAGCGTGCCAGCAAACCAGAGCTGCCAAGACTCTTCTACACTTCCACGTGGTGATCCTGGATAACAGGTTGCAACATATCAGACTGACTAAGGAGAAGGAATTGAAGAAGGAATGCTATTCCGGTACTACAAAAACGCTTGCTGAAGTTGGATGTGTTGGACCAAAAGATGCAAATATCGGAGTCAAGCTGTAAACTATGACACAACGCATTCTGTTCTCTGGACTAAATTCTGCTACTTAAGCCCTTTTCGGGGTTCGGTAACGGGAGATTGAGAACAAACGAAGCCAAGTCAAGTGTTTGATGAAGATCATCAGTGTTACCAGGATCGACAGAATGCAAAACAAACGAAAACATTTTAAGTATAGTCGGTACTACGTCTTACGCAAAGTTCATTTCCAGGCAAAAAACATGCTCGCTACCACTGATGATGATGGTAGAGGGCAACCACAAGACAGGTGGATAGATCACAGAGTGATTGTGCTACAACATGGACTCACAAATACATACACAAGACATTTGGCGCATAACAGATGACTTGTACTCCTCACAAAAGTGGAAAGAAAACTAACTAACATTGTCTAGAAAAATGATTCTGCTTTTAAACCTTTACAGTTCAAATTGTCTCTTGCGGTCAACTAGAGTAGCCCTACTTACAGTTCAATTTATCTGAAGCCACTTAACTTAACATCTTTATACTGGTTTAGAAGACCCTGCAGAGTCTGTATATAACCAGTTTCATATCGTATATCAACCATATCTTCTAATTCAGCAAAATTTCATTTATAAACAAAAGCTGTATCTTCAAATTTAAAAATCTTAATTTTGCTTTAATTACTTTTTTTTTTGGTTTTGTTTTTTTGTTAGCCATGAAACACATACAATTAGAGTTTTTGCCATGGACATTAAAGACTGACATCTTGTAAATTACGCTGGACTGTAAAGGGTTAAGCTCTGTAAATCACTGTTTCTGTGAACAACATGTTAGACATGTCACAGACCATACTTTGAGAAACACTTTATAATACGAGGCGTGTTCAAATGAAACCGTGCCTAACTGCATCAAGTGAACATACGTACGATGCGCATGATGATGTCACTTCTGATGCAAACAGCACATACCAACCATCAAGTTTGCAAAATTTCATTATCCCCCGACTCATAGTTTCCTCAGAAGATCGTTGAAAACATGTCGGGTGTGATATGGAATCCGTCCAGAGTTGATCAGTGATGGTGATTTGGTTCCTAACAGCTGAAGGATGTTGACAAGTTGAAATTAATCGCAGAATGCAGGCAGTGTATGGTGACAAAAGTGTGGCGAACGTAAGCTCCGGTGATGGTCCACCCAAATTGCTGCATTAATTTTGACGATGGCATCTTTGATGCATCAATATGCGCCTGACCTGGTCTCGGAAGATCTTTCGTTAACTCACGTCCTTCGTTAAACATCGTTGTCCAATTCTTCACTATTGTCTTTGACACACTTTTGTCACCATATACTGCCTGCATTCTGCGATGAATGTCCAACTGGTCGACGTCCTTCAGCTGTTAGAAACCGAATCACCGCTCACTGATTAACTATTGAAAAAAGTGACATCATCATGTGCATCGTACGTATGTTCACTTGGTGCAGTTAGGTCCGGCTTCATTATTTGAACACGCCTTGTATATGAGTTTTATAACGACCTTTAAACACATTATCTTAATGAATACTTGAGTCGAGCTCAACGTTCACAAGTGAAAGAGGAGGCACGGGGTTACAACCTGTAATCCTGCATGTGAAGGTGTATGATATTGCTAGGAACCTTGAATTAACTGTTGTCTTTGTTAGAGTCATGTTGTGGATGTTTGATGACGAATGAGGAAGTAGAAAACTGAATTAATTAGCACATTCTTTCACACATTTATGTTAGCCTGTCTTCGACGGGCAATGCAGAACTTCGAAATGACAGATTCATCTGGGGGAAAACGCTGTAGATGCTACAACATTAACCGTGGGATCCTTCTACACAATTTGGTGACCAATGGCTTAGTTTTGATTGATGTCACGCAAGCTAACAATAGCTGTAGGTCAAGAAGTGTTCTGGTGGCCAAGGTAGTGCAGTTTGTACACTGGCTTTCCAGCCGAGCGATCAGGATTCGGTCTCCCAGTTGGGGGCCGACTCAGCCTCGAAAATTAGGTACCAGAAACAGTCAAGTTTTAACAGACTCCAGGAGCATACTTCAAGTTATCTCAAGCCCCAAACAAGATAGACTCTCACATGAAATAAAATACATCGGATTGCTGTCTAAAAAAACAGATCTAGTCCTATAGTGGATGATGGCCCACTGGGGGATCCTTGGAAATGAGAAAGCAGATGAGCTTGCAAATGCTGGAAGTGGTGGCAGACAAACTCGTCAACTACAGAGCTATAAAGAAGCAAAGTTACTCATCAAATGATCCAAGACAACACAATGGAAAAACCAGCACAAAGAATAAAAGAAAATGACAGCTTAGACAAGCAGAGATGGATAGACAAAGATCTTCAGACTCAGAGCGGGACATCACAGACTCAATGGCCACCTCCACAGAATGGGCCTCAGAGACACTGCCTCGTGTGATTGTGGAGCCCCCAAGCAAACACCAGAACATATCCTGCAGGACTGCCCTACTTACAGACCAAAGAGAGGCAATCTGGCCTATGGGAGCGACCATGCTCGAAAAGATGTGGGGGACCGGCGAAGACCTGAAACGTAGTCTACTTCGTGAACCTCACTAGACTAAAAGTATAGCATCAGTTGATTGAAGAAGAAAGGTAACAGAATAATCTGGAAAAATAAGGCGGCTGGCGTGACATCACCCCTAGTGTGCCATGCCATGCCATGATCAAACAAAATATAGGCCTAACACCATATTTACAATTTGCCACACTAACATGTAAACAGGATCTTTGCTTTTACTTTACAAAAAGTCTTCTAGGACATACAAACATTTCTAATATTTTACATCACTTGCAATAACCCGTCAATGATGACAGAAATTAAAAATCCCCTTGATGAAAATGTTTGTGTGTGAAACTGCATAGATTTTCTTTCCACAGATTATTCTCTGCAGTGACCAGGTCATCCTTTACCAAGATGGAGAAGGCCTACACCCCCACCTGAACTATCTCCATTTAACTTGTAACGAGTGTGACATGAAGATCAACACAGGCAAGACAGAGACTATGTTGATACCGCGTGAACAAGTGCAGAGAAGTTTCCACATAAAGGACAATGATATCAAGCAAGTACGGAAGTTCAAATACCTAGGTAGTATGTTCGCTAATGGCGGCAGAACGGACAGAGAAATCGCACATAGAATTCAGAAGGCGAACAGTGTCCACTATAAAATTGCACAGATTTTGAAACATGCTAGAGCGCTTCTTTCAACTAAGAAGAGGCTTATAAATGCACTATTTATTTCTAGATTGTGTTACCAATGTCAATATTGTTCCTTACTAGAAACACATAAGAGTAAGATCCAGAGCTGTGAGATGCGATGTGTGAGAAGTGCAGCCGGAAAGACAATCCGTAATCGAATCCGCAACACCACGATGAGGCAGATAGTGGGGACAAACCCAGTTAGTGCCTACATTGACTCCCAACAAATCAAGAGGTTTGGTCATTTAGTCAGAATACATTATGACCAGCCTGTAGAGAGAGCATATCATTCATATGCAGCTCTCCGATCCACGAGCAAGTGGCAGTGGACAACAACGTCGGTGGATCAAGGGTGACACTCAGGAAATGACACATAACAATAGCACAAGCCTTCCACTTGGCAATAACAAGAAATTTACGCATCCCATCTCTCTGCGACGCTGTATGACAAGGACAGTAGAACAAAAGAAGAAAATTCCCTGCAAATATGAAGAAAGAGAACATTGGTGAGAACATGTTTCAGTATATCAAAAATTGAATTCTGAAATTGAGAAATGAAATTCACGTCTTCAAAAATAGTTTCCAAAATAAAATAAAATTGAAAAAGTTTTTATTGTACAACTTTGAAAAAAAAAGAAATGTTACATTCAACTTTTCAACGTATATTGTTGTCAGCATTTAACATAGTTACTATTTTTGCACTGTGACCGAAATGGCAGGAGTGATGTGATTGGATCATTTTCATCATCCATCTGTCCGGCTCTTCTTGTGACATACGAGGGACTGCATCTAACTCTCGATCTGTTCATATTCTGTACTATCTTGTTAAGTTCTACACATGACATGCAGCAGTCAGCAATTCAGAGCTGGATGTATGCACTACGGCCAGCGAACCAGAGCTGACAAAGACCCTATTCAGCCTCCAAGCGGCAGCCCGGAATAGAGGCTAGAGCTATAGTCTGGTTATGAGACTAGGGATCGCAGTCGGAAGGCAAACCTGGTTCCCAAAAAAGTCAGCTGAAATCAGAAGTGTCATACGAAAGATGCAGATATCGCAGCCTCGCTGTAAACTATGACACAACATGCCTTTTAGGACAAATGCAGAAGATGAAGATTCCGACTGCATTGTCCTGCTCTTCCATCATTCTTCATTAAAAGGATTTTTATTAAACAGAATCCTATTAACAATATATTCATTGCTATAAGATCCTTCTACACATCTTTCGATGATGTTGTACAAGTTACTAATACCATTTTCATGATTTGCCCGAGACAATGCTTTAATCATTGAGGTGGGAGAATACTAAATCAAAGGTTAATTGATGTCATTCTTTTATAAATAAAATAATACATTTTATTGCACTGTATGGGGCTGAAACATGGACTCTAGCAAAGAAGGATAAAAAAAAGCTTGGAAGCGTTTGAAATGTGGTGCTACCGTAGAATGGAACAAGCAAGTTGTACAGAAAGAAGATCCAATGACAATGTACTCAGCGATGTGGGTGCACAAAGACAAATATTGAAAATGATACAAAAACAGAGATTCAGTTGGCTGGGACACAATATGAGACATGAAAGTCTTCTACAGAAGATACTAGAGGGCAAGATCTAGGGGAAGACAGGACGGGGGCGACCTTTACATCTCAAGCATGCAGAGACATTAAAGTACGAACGTATGCTGAAATGAAGATAAGCTGCAAGAGGATAGGATCAAAATGGAGAGACATGCTCAAGACAACCTTACAGCCAGTCCTGATCAATTAGATGATGATGATTGACCATCAAACGCCAAGGAAGCTAATAATAACAAAGGGTTTTCCACGACAGCGAAATGCATCCAGAATATTGTAATACTGGATATCATTAGTGAGTGGTTGAGTGGATTTCAGGTTTACAAGCTTATCTGAAGGTATTATACAAAAATGGACTGCATAAATCACTAACATCAAATACAACAGAATATAAGCAAATGAGAATAAAGTTCAAGCATTACTGTTACGGAAACATGTGTATGTATACAATGAACATATGAATATATGACTAGAACAAATGTACGTGCATCCCCAACACTATATTGTGGTTCAAAAGTCTCCATACATAAGGGAAAATAACACTTTTGGATAAAATGTAACTTTATTCACAAATTATGCTCTGCGTATATAAGTAGCATATCCTTGACAGAACGTCGCTTCTTACAACCGCCTCCTATTTGGCTGTTATAAGTTTCTTAGCAAGTGTGCAGAACGGTAGGTTGTCATTGCTTCCCGTATGTGAAAGAGAATCACCCAAGGAAAAAACAACAGTGTCTGATAAACTGGACATGGTCGGAATCTAACCCGGTGCGCCGGGTTTGTGAAAACTAAGAGTTTCACCCCTACATACATAATTATTTACATTTTTTCAGATATCCATTAACCCTTTACAGCTCGTAGGCGCCAAATTTGGCCTCCCGAAAACCTAAAAATGGCCGTCCGTCACGTCCAAAATGGACCTCTAAAACATGCGTTTGTGTTTCGTGATTTAATTTGTTGAATTTAATTTTTTTTTATGGCTCTACGCGATGGTTGCATCCACACATACACAAATGATCTTTAATTATGCAATTATTTTCAGTAGGTTGTCATTAGCGCATTTTATGATCTTTGATGTTGACAACCATTTTGACGAAAGTTGGGCTTCAAGACGGTAGAAATAATTTATTATTTGATCAGTCCAATGATCTGGATTACTTGTGGATATTCAACACATGCCTGATTCAGACTTTGACTGGGACACACAATACGAAAGGTATGTGTATAGGAATTGACGGATATAGCGGCAAAACACATTTTTTTTCCTACCATGACAATGCATTTCACACATAAAAGGACAAAGCAGTACTGTAAACAAACATGACAGACGTGACTCAAATAACGTGTACATTAGGTTCAGAGGTCAACCTTTGCTTAGCAACTTCCAGCTGTATCTCATAAATCCGGAAATATGCCAACCTGGGTACTTTTTATCACATCTCTGTCATCTACTATCATCACCATGACCAAATACTGTCACCCCTTAGCTCTTAAAACAATGATTCTATTGCCAGGAAAGCTACATCTTTAAAAATTGAATTTTGTCAGAGCAGTGGTCGTTAAGCCTACTCTTTTCTATTTCCAACTGCCAAGGGATTTTTAATGTGCGTGTCACTGCACATGGGTATCTGATCTCACTACTCAGAGATCAGGGGAAATTTGTACCAGATGATCCACGTGAAAAAAATCCTGGTCTCCACCGTGATTTAGACTCGCAACTTCCAGCACACATAGAGAACACCTTACCTCGAGGCCACTTAGTCCCTCAACATTGGAATAATAATAATAGATTTTCAGAAAATTTCTTATAAACCAGAAACATGGACAGAAAGCCTTGTTTGTAAACCAGATCTCGATAAACAAGGCTTGGTGCAATACTAAAAGACCATTTTTTGGATAGTACGTCATAAAATTCGTCAGAATCTAAAAATAACCAACCAATCGTGGTCAATCCTCGTGATTAGTCATTGCAAATGGCTGCCCCCATATTTGAATTGATTTTGTGGGGTTTAACGTGAACAAATTCGGAAAATTGACAATGAAATGAACGGCTGATGAACCAAGCACTTCAACAGGAAAGCAAAGTAAGTCTAGGCTTATGACAGTCCAACAGGTGATCAATAATTTGGTTGATTCAGACTCTGTTCAAGTGAAACAGACAGTGAGAGCTCGAGTGATGAGATGAAGGCTTTTCTTAGACTGAGGATCTATATGAAATACTCATGTATAAAGCCCAGCTATCGGGATTATTGGACAAATGAGGGCTCTTTGTTGTGTTTACTCCCGGATTTCGAAATGTTTTATGACTCGAGACAGATTCTTTGCCTTTTGCTGGGTGGATTGGCACACAAGGGTGGAATATTGACGCTAGATGAAAGGTAAACCTATTTTCTACAATGTCTCCAAGTTACACCTTATTCTAACCACTTGTTTGCATGTAACTAACATTTTTCTATATCATGTTGGTTTTTTCTCTTTAATGCTCTGGAACCCAGGAATGGGGGACAGTTGGGTTCAGGGCCTTAGGTCTGGTAGGGTTAAAAAAGATTTATGACCAAACCGGGTTACCGTAGAACGACTCAAATCAAGTGTTTATTATGATGAATACGTCACATCTTTCTACACAAGTTTGGCCAGCGGGAAGCTTTGTGTATTAAATTTAAATGAATTTGAAACACTTTATTTTAATCTTTACGCGGATTGGAGCCAGCCCATTATCGAGAATGGTAAAGTTAAGACATTGCAAACGATCTTTGTGATGTTGATCTGTTTAGTTTATACAAAAGAAATAAATATGTTTTTAGGGTAAAGTAACAGATATTCAGATCGTGTTCAGAACACTATCAGAACTTTGTGATTTCAATGGATTCACTGAGGAGCTATGCACCTGAATCGGTGAGTCTAAATGTTTGTGCTTTGTTTAATATATTTTTACTTCATCTTCTTTTATCTCAGAAACTAACACACACACACACAACAAAAACAATAACACCAACAAGTTCTTTATTAATTTATGTCCCTACACACAACAAAATCATTTTTATATAGACAAACAAAAATGTTACAGGCTCTCAAAGTCAACAACCATAGTAAAATGTGACGTACTAAGAATAATCTGCGGTTGCAGATGAAGTGGAGAAAATTTGTATGCGGGTTGGTTAAGGTTAATTTGTACATGGGCCTGCTAGCATTGTAGTCGTATAGTCGAGGACCTATACTCCGCACTGGGTTGAAGGGTTTTGATTGATCGATTAATCCTGGCCACCCAGTCCGTAAAATACCATTCCCCTGTGCTCTTGAGAAAATACACATAAGACACATTTCCCTGTGCTTGTCAGTAAATACGCACAAGACACATTCCCCTGTGCTCTTGAGAAAATTCGCACAAGACACATTTCCCTGTGCTTGTCAGTAAATACGCACAAGACACATTTCCCTGTGCTCTGGAGAAAATACGCACAAGACACATTTCCCTGTGCTTGTCAGTAAATACGCACAAGACACATTTCCCTGTGCTCTTGAGAAAATACGCACAAGACACATTTCCCTGTGCTCTTGAGAAAATACGCACAAGACACATTTCCCTGTGCTCTTGAGAAAATACGCACAAGACACATTTCCCTGTGCTCTTGAGAAAATTCGCACAAGACACATTTCCCTGTGCTTGTCAGTAAATACGCACAAGACACATTTCCCTGTGCTCTGGAGAAAATACGCACAAGACACATTTCCCTGTGCTTGTCAGTAAATACGCACAAGACACATTTCCCTGTGCTTGTCAGTAAATACGCACAAGACACATTTCCCTGTGCTCTGGAGAAAATACGCACAAGACACATTTCCCTGTGCTCTGGAGAAAATACGCACAAGACACATTTCCCTGTGCTTGTCAGTAAATACGCACAAGACACATTTCCCTGTGCTTGTCAGTAAATACGCATAAGACACATTCCCCTGTGCTTGTCAGTAAATACGCACAAGACACATTTCCCTGTGCTCTGGAGAAAATACGCACAAGACACATTTCCCTGTGCTCTTGAGAAAATACGCACAAGACACATTTCCCTGTGCTTGTCAGTAAATACGCACAAGACACATTTCCCTGTGCTTGTCAGTAAATACGCATAAGACACATTCCCCTGTGCTTGTCAGTAAATACGCACAAGACACATTTCCCTGTGCTCTTGAGAAAATACGCACAAGACACATTTCCCTGTGCTTGTCAGTAAATACGCACAAGACACATTTCCCTGTGCTCTGGAGAAAATACGCACAAGACACATTTCCCTGTGCTCTGGAGAAAATACGCACAAGACACATTTCCCTGTGCTCTGGAGAAAATACGCACAAGACACATTTCCCTGTGCTCTGGAGAAAATACGCACAAGACAGACATATGAGGAAAGCTAGTTACTTTAACAAAACTATGTGCTCTATTTCAATTATTCTATCTCAAATTGCCTGACCTGCTTATTTCCAATGCTCTTACTTGTTATGCCAATAGATTGTGGTGTATATTTAGCGAAGACCATCCGGTATAAAATTTACTGGATATATTATGTGGGGTTCCCCAAACCATAGTCTGATCTTCCAAGGGACAGAAACAGGTCTAGTTTGATCAAAACCTGATTCAGATATTTCCTCATTCAAATGATCATCAGGTACACTTGCCCTTTTCCAACTAATAATAATAATGTTCGCTTAGGCGTCTGAGTCCCGTTGCGTCTGTCGGTTGCATCCATGACCCACTGCTGTGGTGTGGTTCCAGGCCTCGTCCAGTGCGGAGGTAGAGGTTGCTATCTGCTGGAGTAATACTGTGCGGGGACGGCCCATTCTGTGCCTCCAGCCGGTCCGATTTTGGCTTTTGGCACTGAGGAACGACTTGTATAGTATCTTGTAGTCTGGGGTTTCCTGGTCCAGCCATATAACATGACCGAACAAAGAAACTCAGCGGCAGTCAAGTGTTTCTGAGATTGGGTGGAGGCTTATTTTAGCAGAGACCTCCACGTTGTGGATGTAATCATGCCATTGGATGCCCAAGATACACCGCTGGTTGCGCATGTGGAAGGCCTTCAGTCTCGATATGTCATGTTTCAGCAAATTCCAGGTTTTGGGGCCGTAAAGCAGGAATGAGACCACGCAGGACTGGTAGATGCAGATTTTTGTCCTAAGGGAGATCTTGCCATTACTCCACACACATAGGAGGTCGTGCATAGCAGACGCAGCTAGTCTTATCCGCTATGCTCGAGCTGCTTATTACTCCACTACATTGAGACAAGTGCCGCAGAGGGTGGTTAACCGATATGCGAGTCCATCTTAATAGATTCAAACACTAGAGAAAATTAGACCCACAGGCCTGTTCAGCGCTATCTATACTGCTCTTAACAAACCATGGCAGGTGTTATGCCATGTCACACAGTATAGCCACCAAAACACCTAAAAATAATGGTCCATGTGTCACACCGACAAACAGGTGACTTGAGGAATGGGCTATTTACACACATATACGTGTGGTACAGATCCAAAGGGTTGAAACAATTCCTTATAGAGCCAGTTACTTACACACCAATAAACGCATGGTACAGATCCAAAGGGTTAAAAAAATTCCACCGAGAGCCAGTTTCACCACAATTACTACAATAAATGGGGAAACTAAGATGCTAGTCCAGTCAGGCACAACATACTGACCAGGACGTTGTGTCAGGGTCAGGCACAATACACTGACCAAGACCACAATCTCTCTTCCATGTAGCTTTACCTGGAAACGGGCTGTTTTCAAGGAAGCGTGGCTGACAAGATCGATGTGATCCCCGTAGTAATGAGCACCACGCAGATGAAGCCTGGAGGACCGCAGTCCCCCTTCATCAGCATACTCAGGATGTGAGGAAAGCTACTACAACTCACCACTTGACGTCCTTTTTCAGGGCGTACAAAAGAGTAAACTTACTCATTGTTAGCATTAAACAACAACTATAATAAATGTCAGGATTAGATCTAGATAGTTTTTTAAAACCGTTTTCAGGCTGGTAGTGGACTTGTTCTCACCTGAAAAGTCTCATACCACCCTACTAATTTGAGAACGGAGACTTTCACTCGCTGGTGCTAGTCTTGTCGAAAAAACCCATCAGAAACTGCATAAAGTTCAGAGTATGCAATGATAATATAAAAGAACACAGGAAATGTAATGAGTACAACATATATATGCATGTTCCAGTGAAAAACACCAAAATGATTCTGTTCAACGCATTAATATTATGTATGCGAAACAGCTTTTTTAACCAAAAAATCACAGCTAGAAGCCATAGATATATACAATCCTTCCATGATTCAATAAATAAAACTTGTCAAATAACTCTTTCTTTGTTACTGTGTTCATAATGCTAAAACATTTAAAAAAACGATCTATTTTGGTTTCATTCATGAAATCTAAAGTTTTTACCCCCATTGAAATAACGCCATTTTAAAATGCAATTTGGATTATGAAATGTATTTATAAAATAATTACACATATTTCTCTCTAATTCATTTTTTATATTTAACAATAATTTGGTCTTAGCGTGCCTAAATTGGTATTTTTTTGCTCATGGTCCTACAAAACAAATGTCTGAAACTTCTTTTCTAGGCAGTGGTACAAAAATGTGTAGAGTGCCTCTATTGAAACAGCTGATTGATACAGTTGTCATGCCACTTAATCCTCATCAGAGTCCTCCTCTCCCCCCTCTGCTCCTCCTTGTCCATCTACCATTTGTAGAACATGTTCTATCGGAATTGGCTTTCCGTCTTCCCCCACACGGCATGGCTGAACCACTCCATGTCTGTAGAAAAAGTATGAAGTAAATAAATATAAATATTAGAAGTCAATAAATATTGGAAGAGAATAAATATTAGAAGTCAATAAATATTAGAAGTCAATAAATATTAGAAGTCAATAAATATTGGAAGAGAATAAATATTGGAAGTCAATAAATATTAGAAGTCAATAAATATTAGAAGTCAATAAATATTGGAAGAGAATAAATATTGGAAGAGAATAAATATTAGAAGTCAATAAATATTGGAAGTCAATAAATATTAGAAGTCAATAAATATTAGAAGTCAATAAATATTGGAAGAGAATAAATATTGGAAGAGAATAAATATTGGAAGAGAATAAATATTAGAAGAGAATAAATATTAGAAGTCAATAAATATTAGAAGTCAATAAATATTGGAAGAGAATAAATATTGGAAGAGAATAAATATTAGAAGTCAATAAATATTGGAAGTCAATAAATATTAGAAGTCAATAAATATTAGAAGTCAATAAATATTGGAAGAGAATAAATATTGGAAGAGAATAAATATTAGAAGTCAATAAATATTGGAAGAGAATAAATATTAGAAGTCAATAAATATTGGAAGAGAATAAATATTAGAAGAGAATAAATATTAGAAGAGAATAAATATTGGAAGAGAATAAATATTGGAAGAGAATAAATATTAGAAGAGAATAAATATTGGAAGAGAATAAATATTGGAAGAGAATAAATATTAGAAGAGAATAAATATTGGAAGAGAATAAATATTGGAAGAGAATAAATATTGGAAGAGAATAAATATTGGAAGAGAATAAATATTGGAAGAGAATAAATATTGGAAGAGAATAAATATTGGAAGAGAATAAATATTTGATAGAACGGCCCTGAGTTTTGGTATGGAAATAAATGCTGATAAAACAAAACTCATGACCAATAACGTTGCAGGGTTTCAATCTGTCATACAGGCAAATGGGCAGGTACTTGAGGTGGTGAAACGTTTCAAATATCTTAGATCATTGAACAGCGAAGAGGGTTCGAAGCCAGAGGTAATTGCCAGAATAGCACAAACAACAGCGGCGCTGACTAGGCTGCAACCTCTTTGGCGAGACAAGCGCCTTGCCCTCGGCATAAAAGTCAGACTACTGCGCTCCTTGGTGCTGTCAATATTTCTGTATGCCTGCGAGACCTGGACCATTACAGCAGATATCCAGGGCAGAATACGTGCAATGGAAATGCGGTGCTATAGAAAACTCCTAAATGTTACATATAAGGATCGTGTCACGAACGTAGACATCCGTCAGAGAGTTGAAGACGCTATTGGTCCTTTTGAAGATCTGTTCACAACTATCAAAAGACGAAAGATGGCCTGGTCAGGGCACGTCGCGAGGTCCAACGGAATTCCCAACTCGATACTCTTTGGATCCGTACCGGGACAGAGAGGGCGAGGGCGTCCAAGGAAGAGATGGGTGGACAACATCGCTGAGTGGTCAGGCCTTCGTCACGGTAAGATACGTCAGGCGGCGACAGACAGAGAGAGCTGGCGTGGGATTTTCATGTCTTCATGTGTGCCCCAACGACCTGATGGGTTACGGGATGAACTGAACTGAATATTTGAAATCAATCAAAAATTTGAAATCAATAAAAGGAATGATTGAATGTTAATAAATATATATGAAATCAATCAAAAGAATGAATCGAAGTCAATAAATATATGAAATCAATCAAAAGAATGAATCGAAGTCAATAAATATTTGAAATTAATAAAAGGAATGATTGAATGTCAATAAATATATGAAATCAATCAAAAGTTACCAGCTGCTCGTATCTACAATACCAGACATCAGGATTGCAGAGCAAGAGGCAGACCACGTAAAAGATGGATAGATGGTGTCAGTGAGACACTGAAGATACATGGAATGACAACAACATCGGCGACAAAGCTGGCACACAACGTCTAACGACACCTCTCCCCGACGTCTAATGACACAAGTGGGCAGAAGATGATGATGAGATCTATTTAGTTTGTTTATGTAGATACAATACAGTAATTATGTTTATAATCGCAGTGACAGACATAGCCATTACAGTAAACAACGATAGCAGTATTACTACGTTTTTCTGATAATTGTATTTTTATTTTCTAACCAAGGGATGCCGCTACCGGGTGAGTCTATATGTTTGTGCTGTTTTTCAACACTATCATATATTTGTCTTCTTGTATCTCAGAAATGAACACACACAAAACAAAAACAGTAACACCAACAAGTTCTGAATTAATTTATGTTTCTACACACAACAAAATCATATCCATAGACCAACAAATAAAAAGGTTACAGACTCTCAAAGTCAACAACTATAGTCAAATGTGACGTGCTGAAAAAATAATGTGGCAGCATAAAGGTTAACCTTTATTATGCCACCGTCGTGAAATCGCGACTGACAAAATTTTACGCATCACGCCCAAAGTCATTGAACAGCGATGGAACAGATAGTCATCGGTTTATCATGTTAAACCTGCTAATGCTATAGAAATGGCTGAACCTATGGATATTTGAATTGGCTTGGCTTCGTTTGTTCTCAATCTCTCGCTACCAAACCCTGACACAGGCCTAAGTAGCAGAACATAGTCCAGAGAACGGAATTCGTTGTGTCGTAGTTTACAGCTTGACGGTGATATTTGCACCTGTTGGTCCAACACATCCGACTTCAGCAAGCATTTTTTTTAGTACCGGGTTAGCATTCCATCTTCTATCCCTTCTCCTTAGCCAGTCTGCCCTGCTGCAGGCTGTTATCAAGAATCACTGCGTGGAGGTGTAGAAGGGTCTTGGCAGCTCTGGTTTGCTGGCCCTGACACTAGCAGTCAGCTATGGGTAGCTGACCGCTGCAGCTCATGTGCTGTTCAGCATCTTGATCCCGGGTATTTGAATTAAAAATAGACTTAACTCATTCACTCCCAAATATTTTGAACCTCTGAATGCAATTTTTTTCTTATGTAAAACTCAAACACAGCATCACTTAGTTGTGATCTATTTATCTTCAATAAAAGTTCACTGAAATAACACATTATTATATACCAAACTGTTCACAATTGAGGCCGGAATACAATGGAATACTGTACCAGAGCTAGTTGATTTGATGGCATTAAAGAAAAGGGGTCTGCTCTATTCTTTTGCATTCTACACTCACTATAAACAAAGAAACACTAAATCTAAACACAATGTGACATTATTTATTCAAGTTGCGCTGTCAACTATAAACTCAAACAACTTAAATTCTTTCTCTCACCATTTATACGTCACGATACCCTATTCTCCTAATCAGGTCTGCTAATCTGGTCTGCTGATCTTTCCTAATCTGGTCTGCTGCGATCAAACTTAATTGCGGATTACCGCTGATGGTGAAGCTCATAGGTTCTGAACCCAGGTATGACGTCCGTGGTCTAGTTCCTCTTTGTCGGCGGTAGATCAAAGTGGTCTCCACGTGGTCTGGATAGATTGCATGAAATATGATCCATGGGATCACTGGACAACTGCCTCTAGTTGCGACCAACGACTTACATTCACGTGATCAAGGTGATGTCGACGTGAATGGTGGAGCTGCATCAATATGATGAATTTATATACTGGAAGATTATTGAAAAATACTGGAAGACTGCTTCTATAAGCTACTGACTACTTGTAATCATGACCACTACATAAAATGAAGGTAGTTACTTTGCTTGCTGCGTGTCTATCTCAACTGCCTCTCTCCCGTCACCTAAATCTTAACTCAAATCTGCCTCGACTGCATATCTCTCCATTGCCAGCCCTCCACTGAGCATCTCTTTCCAAAGTACCTCTGTCTCTGAAGTGAAATGTTCTCTCTCTGTGTCAATCTC
Organism: Ariolimax columbianus; assembly: GCA_036924085.1. Lineage (NCBI taxonomy): Eukaryota > Metazoa > Mollusca > Gastropoda > Stylommatophora > Arionidae > Ariolimax > Ariolimax columbianus. The sequence goes on along the minus strand of JAVGWX010000017.1, from coordinate 57,439,158 downwards.
ATGTAATGCTCTGTGAAGTGTTCTTTTTTTGTCTCTGAAGTCAAGTCTTTTCTTTCTACCGCCTGCTCTCACTCACCATCTCTCTCAAAAGTGTTCTCAGGTAAGCATCCTCATGTCTTTCTGTCGGGCTTTTATATTCGATCTCCATCCCCTTATCACGTGATTTCCAAAACGGGGCGCGTTTTTGGTTTTGTCCGTCTGCTACGACTCAAATCCCACGAAGAAGAAAAAAATTAATGGTTGTCTAAGCTCCTACCTATATATTGCCTGTACAGCTAAGATATATTACAATACATATATTTTGCAAATGGAGGTAAACATTTGTGTATGAGGGATTATAGCTGCATATCGTTTTTATTTTAAAAAATTAGTCCAAAAATTGTTCCCCTCATCAGCACATCATTCAGCTCTAAACCAATACATGAATAACATAATGCATTTCTATTGACGGTAATCCACAAGGGAAGATGTTCTGAAAGTTACACCTAATTTGGTGTAGTTGTTTTCCCAGTATTTACATTTTACTGAGAGCACATGAAGTTGAAAACGTGCTAAAAAAATGAAAGCCCCAATGAATATACACTCACGCTGATATTCATTGGGGCTTTTATTTTTTAAATATATATATATATATATATATACACATTTATATTATACACACTAGTGTGACTGTTCAGGATCTTGAACTTCTACTGAATTTGTCCAGAAATGTTACTATCATTGCTTGAGAAAAAAGGGGGATCGACCCCCTCGTCAGTAGATTTAGTTTTACTTTCATCGCTCAACTTAAAACTAAGACTAGATAAAGAAATTGAAACAGCACTATCAGATCGATTGATATCTTAATCATCAGTACCGTTATCAATAATATCATCTAACTATTACCGAGCTTGTACTGTTAAAACTCTATTTGATCTCGCTGAAGGGGCATGGGCTAGATTCAAGGATGCCCTTAAAAAAAAAAACTATGGTTTCCAAGTACGAAAATAAACATTTTTCAATTAACCTTCAGCACGCCAGTCATATTTTGAAAATATTTGACCTAATTAATTTTCTTAATTTCTCGCTATGGTAGTCGTCTTAGAAAATTTATAATTTTTATGTTTGTTTGTCAATAAATATGATTTTCTGGCGTGTAGACACACAATAGCATAACGAACATGTGGGTGTTATTGTCGTTGTTGTGTGTTTGTTAGTTTTTGAGATTCAAAAAGATGAAGTTGAAAATTTATGAAAATCTCGGAAAAAATTTGGACTCGACCGCTAGGCCTAGTCGCTTCGATAGAAAACCATGGAAACCACAACAACGTATCGATACTGTGTTTACAATATCGACACAACTGTTAGTTTCCAATTCAAACGTAGTTCTTTCATTTAAACAAACAAAATAAATAGATCTACTCGATAAAGATCTTTCCCAACAACCTACTTCCCCTTTCGCAAAAGGTCGGCTTGGTCCAAACGGCGTATACAAAATTAAAACTGTTCAGAAGCCATTTGTAATCGCACATACGATACTTTAACCGGCAAAATATCGTGTATATATGGACTATGTATTCAGCAGTAAAAAATGGCTGTCGGGAGTGACTCCGTTCAAAAAATAAAAAAAATTTTCCGTACACCGTTTTTGTAGGCCGAGTGTGTCAAGATGATCTGGACTGAGGGGTGCTGCAGGTTAAACCCATTTTAACTCTTCCGGAAATGTAAACTACAAAATCTGGACTTCACAAGTAACCAAAATAAAACATTTAGGAGAACTAGGAATGGGAAAATATGTGATTTTGTGAACACAGTAGCAAAAGCCGATCCTGGGTTTTCTGGAAAAATCCAAAAGCCGATGTATCAGCTCGTGGGAGTGAATGAGTTAACTTCCGCCTTCACAGGTTTCAATTGTGAAAATGGCTTGTTGGATTATTAAATTTGAATTTGGAAACTATTTATTCTCTTTTTCACTCGGATATGAAGATTATCAGGGTGATGAAGTTAAGTTGTTGCAACAGATTTTTCTGAGGTAGATCTGTCTAGTTTGTTTATGTAGATGTAATAAATACTTTTGTAAATGGAAACTAACACACAACAAAATCATATCTATAGACCAACAAATAAAAAAGGTTACAGGCTGTCAAAATCCAACAACCACAGGAAAATGTAACGTGCTGAAAAAATAATGCAGTTGCAGAGAAAATTGTGTCAATTTTAAGAGTGGTGTCCTTCGTAAAGGTTAAACAGTAACAAGGAATACTGTAAGCATAGAATACTAACAATCTCACCGGTTACGGGATGACCTGACCTGACCTGAGAATACTAGTCAAATGTGAGGTCAAAGATCATAAATGATGTTGCATTAAAAATGTAAGATAGTTTACCTCTGTAACTTGTCGATTGTGTTGAGAAGTTGGTGAGCCTCGTATTCCTTCTGCTCATCAGACATACCAGCCATGGGATCAGGCCTTGAAGCTTCCCAGCGTCCTGTAACTGGGTTCACCCTGAGACAAGTTTAAGAGATCAATGAAAGTCAAGCCCATATCATGAGATCATCATATGAAGCCTTCCATGGGCAAGCCCATATCATGAGATCATCATATGAAGCCTTCCATGGGCAAGCCCATATCATGAGATCATCATATCAAACCTTCCATGGGCAAGCCCACATCATGAGATCATCATATCAAACCTTACATGGGCAAACCCATATCATGAGATCATCATATGAAGCCTTCCATGGGCAAACCCATATCATGAGATCATCATATGAAGCCTTCCATGTGCAAGCCCATATCATGAAATCATCATATGACACCTTCCATACACATGGGCGGGTCGGCCAATGAGTACAAAGACACCTTTTACAAAGACATATTCTGATAACCATTTCCACACAATATCATCTTATTTTTCATATGATGATGTCACAGCTCACATAATAAGAACAGACCAATGACAGACAGGCAAAGGCCGCCGTCTATCGTAGACGATGATGGCATAATTAATTTTGCTAGCGCTATTTTTAGTAAGGATTAACTGTGCTACTTTTTATCCTCACTCTCGTCTCGAGCCGCCCGACCCCAGTGGCAAGTCGAGGACAAGATGACTAGGGGGCGACTACGAGATGCAGGGGACTCCACATCAAGCACCTGTGAAAAAGACGGCGGAGTCCAGAGTCGAACCCACACCACCTGATCACGATGCTGACAGCTTAATCAGTTTGCAACAGAATCCCCAGAATGACAGACCAATTAACAAGCAAACGTGTTAATTGTCTTCGCATGCATAGGTTCTGCCGTTCGTTGACAACGTGGCCAATGTGATACAGAATCCGTTTAAGGTGGATCAGTAAGCGATGATTCAGTTTCTAATGGCTGAAAGATGTTGACCAGTTGACATTCATCGCAGAATGCAGACAGTGTATGAGACAAATGTGTGTCGAAGGCATCAGCGAAAGACTTGGTGCGAAGGACGCGTGATAGCGTCTGCTCTTCCCCAGCCAGGGTAGGCCCATTTGTTCAGATCCTTAAAAGAGGCTCTAAAGGACAAATTCTGATGATGTGCGTCCATGTGATGAAGACCCTCTCTTTGTTCAGTCGAGTGGACAGTCTTTTCTCTTGCTGTGTCCGCTTATATGGGTGACCTGCAGGGTGATTTGGATTAACATGAGGAAGAAACTGCGCCTTTTGTCAACCTCACTCTCTGATTCTGAGCTACCTTTGGCCAGTGGCAAGATTTTATCGAGACGACTAGAGATAGCACAGGATGCAGATTTTTCGTCAGGGTGGTGATGACATCTATCGTGTTTTGATGTTTATTTCCGCCCAAATGAACTATTATTGGTGTTTTGATGTCTATTTCCACCCAAACAAACTGTAACTGATTTTTTTGCCTGTGACCAAATGTTATCGTAGAGAACTCATGTTGGTTCAGCAAACAAAAATAATTGTTGAAATATTAGTAATCACACAAAACTTACTGATCTTTGAGCTCAGCATACTCTTCAGTTTCAGAGTCCTCAGAATTGCTTGAATAATCGCCCTTGCGTTGTCCACTATCTCCCAGTTTAAGCAAGCCAAACTGAGCCAACAACCCTGCACAGTTGCCGTAGCCAGTGTACTTGACCATACGACTCACTGGAGACAGACCAGCAAATGACACTTTTCTATGTATTCAGTTCATGATTGACAAGTAAATGACACTTTTTGAAGCATTCAGTTTGAGAAAGAAAAGCAAATAATACTTTTGTAAGTATTTGGTTGAAGATTGAAATATAAATTACACTTTTCTAAGTATTCAGTTAAAGAAAGTAAAATCAAATTACACTTTTCTAAGTATTCAGTTGAAGAAAGTAAAAGTAAATGACACTTTTCCGAGTATTTAGTTGAGAAAAAGAAAGCAAAATGGTACTTTTCTATTTAGTTGAAGGAATACAAGTACATTCAGTTGAAGACAAGAGAATGGTTCTTCTCAAGAATTCGGTTAGAGAAAAACTTGCAAATTGGTACTTTTCAAGCATTCAATTCAAGAGAGACAAGAGAATGGCACTTATTAAAGTATTTTATTGAGGAAAGAGAAGTAATTGGTGCCGTTTAATAAATTTGTTGAAGAATGAAAAAAAAAATGGTCATTTTTGTGCATTCGTTTCAAGAATGTTAATTTGTAAGCATTCTGCTACAAGAACATGGGAGCAGCAACTGAGACACAAAAGAAAAGTGTTTGTGACAAGTTGCGGTATGCTCCAGTTTGCAACAATAGATATTTATGTCTAAATTCAAGATGAAATAAGTATATTTGATGGGGGGGGGGGGGGGGGGGGGGGGGGGGGGGGGGGGGGGGTCATTCAGTAAAAATTTCTTCTGATTTCTGAGTAGTGAGATCAGACACCTGTGTGCAGTGGAGCGCACATAAAAAAATCCCTTGGATGTTGGAAATCGAAAAGAGTAGGCTTAACGACTGCTGTTCAAGTTAAAAATCTTCTCAAATTATCCTAGGGATTCTCGCCCCACAGAGAATATGTTGCACAGAGGACTGTGTGTCTATAACATTAAGTCTTGGTTATGTGGTTAGTGGAGCGGCATAGATGGCGCCCGACATGCTGCAGGTTTATCTAGCTCTAATTTACGCTGCCACCACCAGTCCCAATATTAGGTGATCGTATATTCCAGGGACTACACATACAGATGGGGCTCATAAGCCTAGGAAGGCAGCTCATCTAGGAGAAGGAAAGCTCTGATTTCAAACCACCTGAAGCCTAGCAGATAAGATACTGGCGTATCTTGTCGGATTTTGCCAGATATGGCCGTGCAACCTGTTTTTTGATAACTCTGAAAGTTGGTCAGCGTCTGATAACTGACAATATGCGAAGGAACACATGCAAGAGGATAAAATGCCTCATCCTAGAGCGAGGAAAGACAACTTCAGCTGAGTGTTGTGGCAGGGCAGACCAGACCCTTAGCCTTGGTTGGCGGCTGGTCTAGGAGTGAAGCCCAGACAGGCGAACATTGCTCTGCTGATCTGACAGCTTCTGCAGTTTACCTTGTTCCAAAATGTATTGGTATCACCTTTCCCTTGGAGCAAACAAGGCAGACCGAGAGAGGGACCATACTGCATGAGCAACACATAGTCTCTATATTTCTGCCCGAGCTTTGTGCTAAAGCACAATTATTATCGTCTGACAAGACGAAAAGAGCCAATGATGATGACACATACTGGGATTGACCTGGCAAGTCATCAGCGGATTTTGGCCTGCCAAAGAATATGAAACAAAAGGAGGTCCCACGACGTCTGACGACACTAGTGGACTGAAGATAGATAGATAAATAGTAGAGGTGTCACAGGAATTTGCAATGAAATTGATCAAAGAAAAGACATTGCAACTAATGACAATACGTTTACTACACTCTGGAACACATTCCTACAAGATGTAGAATTTTATAAATATATCTTTGCCAGTAAGTAAGTCGCATGGCCTTTTACAGAACATAGCTTCTTACAACCGCCACCTATTTGGCTGTTATAAGTTTCTTTGCCAGTAATATAGACAAATTAGGAGAAACAGTATCCTTATTGATGGCAGATGCCTCAATCACTTTCGATTTGCCAATGATATAGTGCTCATCATAGAGTCAGCAGCAGAAGCCAACCAAATGATGCAGCTACTCGATGGAGAGGGCACGAAAGTGGGACTGGAGATGAAGGTCTCGAAGACCAAAGTGTTGCGCAATCGCTTCGCCACTTGTGATCCAGTCTTCCTTGGCAAGTTACGATTAGAGGATGTAAACGAGTTCATCTATCTCGGACGTCTTCTCAATATGGAGAATAACCTGGAACCTGAACTGACAAGATGTCACTGCACGGGTTGGGCAGATTTCTCGTCTATTAACATGGCCCTGGATGAGCCTCTTTATTCCACTGTACTCCATGCAATGTGCTACGGTGCCGAGACATGGACACTAACAAAATCACTAGAGGACAAATTGAGAGTGGCCCAGGTCTGCCTCGAGAGACGGTTGGTCTGAATCACTTTCCGGAACCAACGTATGCAAGGTTTCCACAATTCTGACATAAGACGATTGTCCCAGGTGAAGGATGTGGTAATCTATGCAGACAAGGCAAAACATTGACAGCCATGTCACATGTTGTGATGAAACGATGGTCGATGGAGCACAATGACAGCAGTCTGGTACCCCAGAGGTAAGAAGAGACCGCAGGGAAGAGACCTTCAATGCGTTGGTCAGACTCCCTTGCTGTACGCTGCAACATCTGAGATGCCTCTAGAGGAGCACTTACCATGCACTGGACTTTCGTGGCCTATAACAGGGCCAGCTGGAGATGAAGTTAGGACCCATAGCTACGATGAGAAACGGGTCATTAAGATCAAGATGAAACAAGTACAGACATAAAAATAATACTCAAGCAATATAGACAAATTAGGAGAAACAGGCTGTTTTTGTTATCTGATAGCTGCTGAGCAAGCCTGCTCTTGGCAGCCCAATGCCATTCTTATACAGATACAGGTCTTCTTCAGTTGTTTCACTGCTCCGTAGTGTGTTCGCAATTGTCAGCAGGGCTTGTAAGAATCTTTTTCTCATGCACAAAGACAGATGTGGTTCAAGAGGTTATTGATTTCGGTGTGTCCTGTTCGGAACTGAAAGATGAGACTTTGATCTCTTTTATGTAGTTCATTTATGTCATCATTACTTTTTAGCTGTGACATTTCGCTAAATACACTGCGACCTGTTGTTCCTCTTGATTCCCCTGGTATTTATTTTTAATGATTCGTTTTACTGTATTAGGAGGAACAAGTAAAGACATCAAATCAATATTCAATCAATATTGACAAATAAGATATTACAAAATACAAGAGCAATGGAAACATAAAAATCAACAGAAATGAAGTCCAACATAAGAGAGATGAAGAATGGCAGAGAAAGTAAAGGTACTGACCATTTTCTTTGCACAAAATGAACAGGAAATGAGCCACCAGATCTTTGACCTCAGTCACTGGTGATGTTAACAGTTTACACAGTCTGTCAATGTTAAACAAAGTAGGAAACATTATGTCATTATTCAATAAAACAATGGCAAACATTCTGTATTAACCTTTACCACACACGAAGAGTCTGGCCAAATGACGACATGTAAATTGAGCAGCTGGCAACGAGTCTGGCCGACTTACGTTGCCGTTCCATAGCGGCCGTTCTAATCAAACTTAAAAACGAACGGCTACGTAGAAATAGTATGAACAATATGTTCTTTAATTGTAGAGAGTTACTTCTTCCGTAATGTACGGTTAGTTACCAGCAATAGCGATCATGGAATTAGTTTTAAGCATTTGAAAATGATTTCTTCTGTTTTTCGCTTGGATTTGAAGATTCACAGAATTTTGAGAATGGGAGAGTCATGTTCCTACAACAAATTTTTCTGAGGTAGATCTATTTAAATTGTTTATTTAGATACAAAAATTACGTTTATAGTCAAAGTGACAGACATAGGCATTGTGGCAAACACAAACATCGGTAATCCGTCTTCAGCGATTTTTTACATTTCTTTTTCAACTGATGTACACTGGAGGCCGGAGAGTCTAAGTGTGCTGTTTTTTCAACACTATCACCGTAATTTATTTTTTATCTCATAAACTAATACACAACAAAAACAAAAACACAACACATACTTTATTAACTTATTTCTCTATTCACAAACAAATCATATCAATGGACCATCAAATAAAAATGTTACGGGCTCTCAAAATAGCAACAATAGTTAAACAACGTGACGTCCAGAAAAATAATTCAGCGGCAGGGAGAAATTGCCTGAATTTTGTATGCAAAGTCGTAAAGGTTAATAAACAATCGGTACTGGTAAACATTCTGTATTGATAAAAAATCGGTACTGGTAAACATTCTGTACTGGTAAACATTCTATAATGGTAACCATTCTGTACTGGTAAACATTCTGTATTAACCTGTAGCACGCCCTTGTCCGTTCTCTTTGAACCAGCTAGGCCTACAAAAACGGTGTGCGGAAAAATTTTTTTTTTTTTGAACGGAGTCACTCCTGACAGCCATTTTTTACTGCTGACTACGCCCTCCATATATACACGATATTTTGCCGGTTAAAGTATCGTGTGTTCGATTACAAATGGCTTTTGAACAGTTTTAATTTTGTATATGCCGTTTTGAGCAAGCCGACTTTTTGCGAAAGGGGAAGTAGGTTGTTGAGAAAGATTTTTATCGCGTAGATCTGTTTATTTTGTTTGTTTAAATGAAAGAACTACGTTTGAATTGGAAACTAACAGTTGTGGCGATATTGTAAACACAGTATCGATACGTTGTTGAGGTTTCCATGGTTTTCTATCGAAGCGACTAGGCCTAGTGGTCGAGTCCAAATTTTTCCCGAGATTTTCATAAATTTTCAACTTCATCTTTTTAAATCTCAAAAACTAACAAACATACAACAAAAACAATAACACCCACATGTTCGTTATGCTATTGTGTATCTACACACCAGAAAATCATATTTATTGACAAACAAACATAAAAGTTACAAATTTTGAAAGACGACTACCACAGCGACTAATTAAGAAAATTAATTAGGTCAAATTTTTTTCAAAAATAATGTGGAGTGCGTAAGGTTAATAAACAATTGGTACTTGTAAACATTCTGTACTGGTAAACTATCGGTACTGGCATACATTCTGTATTGATAAACAATTGGTACTGGTAAACATTCTGTATTAATAAACAATCAGTACTGGTAAACATTCTGTACTGGTAAACATTCTGTACTGATAAAATGGGGCTGGATAGGACATTCGCTACGGAATGCATCGTCCAACATAGTCAGTCAAGCACGTACAGAATCCTCAAAGGGAAGAGAGAGAGAGAGAGAGATAGGTAGACCTAAAAATACATGGAGAAGAGAATGGATAAGTAACTAAGACTAAATGATTACACTAAGTGACACGGCTCACAACCAGAAGGTGCTGGGTTCGATCCCCATCACAGCACCGGCCGTTACTCCGGGGAAGCAAACCCTTAGAAAATGCAGGAGGAAGCAGACCCTTACATAAAATACATGCTGAAGTCGGATGCACTGGGCCGACAGGCGCAAAATAAAAATGCAGTGCAACGCACACCGCCTTGGGGATTAGAGAAAAAAAAAAAAATATTACACCTGGAGAGAGGCAGAAAGAGCAGGTAAAAACTGTGTATGCTGACAGGATGTTGTCAATGGCCTTTGTACCAAGAGGAGTGACGGGCTTTGATTGATTGCTTAATTGATGATAAATAGCTTAATTATGTATCTTATGCTGTTTAGACCGAAATTTTTGAAATATGAATTTATTTTATTTTGAATAAAACTTTTGACGTACAGAATTGCCGTCGCTTGCCCTGAACTGAAAAATACAAATTGACAAAATTATCCCGGACTGGAAAGGGTTAACATTAAGCAGGGTAACTATTTACACCTGGGTTGACTGGAGCATGTTGATAATAGGGATCAAACCCAGTTCTATGACATGAAAAGCGCACTCTACCAATCAGATACTCATACGCTAACTTGCGGCTGATTGGTACTATATTCAAATAAACTCTTCTTCTGCGTTCATTCTCAATCTTCCGCTACCAAGCCCTGAACAGGCCTTGGCAAGTAGCAGGATGTAGTCTGGAGAACGGAATGCGTTGGGTCGCTAGTTTACAGACTGACTGCAATATTTGCACCTTTCGGTCCGACACACCCATCTTCAGCAGACAAATAAACTCAACCTGAAACTTACTTGTTTCTGAGTGTGTCACCTTCTTCGGGTAAACGCTTGACTTCACTGCGCAGAGGTGGCAGCACCTGTGGTGGGGGAAAAAAGTATAAATGTTAGTTGATGATGACGACATCACCAAACAGTTTTACGTCTTGATGATGTAACTTGTGGTGTATGAGGATTATGTTGTTGTTGTTTAATGCCCACAATGAGTAGGTTTACTGTTTTGTGCGCCCTGAAAAGGACGTTAAATGGCAAGTTGCAGTAGATTTCCTCACATCCCGAGCGTGCTGATGAAGGTGGACCACGGTCCTCCAGACGGTTGTGCTATGCTTGGCTTCATCTGAATGGTGATCACTACTACAGGGATCACATCAATTCACATCTCGTCAGCCAGGCTGCCTTAAAAACAGCCTGTTTCCAGGGTACGATACATGGAAAAGAGATTGTGGTCCTGTTCAGTGTATTGTGTCTGACCCTGACATGACTTTCTGGTCAGTATCTTGTGCCTGACTGAACTAGCGTCTCAGTTCCCCGTATTTGGATTATAGTGAGGAAGTAATTGCACTAGGCATCAACCTCACTCTCTGGTTCCGAGCTGCCTTGGATCAGCAGCAAGACAACGAGGCATGTCAACTGGAGGTAACTCAGGATGCAGGCACTCTAATCTCACCTTCAATGAGACCAGTTCCGTTCATCCCTTTGAGATGCGAGTGCTTTACTTCTCAGCTACATTGCTTCGCTGTTTTAGTTCATTATTGATGCCGTCAGACCACGGATTTGCCTGGAATTCACACTGTTCGACGACTTACACTTGTGTTCATGAAAACGTGTTGTTGTTTTCCATTTGCACTGTTAATTCGTTCGCTTTTTGGATTTTATTTCGTCCAATTATCCTGGAATGGACATCAGCTATATGAATAAACACTACCTGTGTTGCATTTTCACGGTCTAGTTCACACAGCTGAACTTCACGAAATTGGCACCCTTTGTCCTAGCTGCAAACAGTGTTGGTTTTTGTGTGTGAAATTTAGACACGACTATAATGGACTAGAACACAGCCTGGGAGAGATGCCCAACTCACTCACACACTGAGTGATGTCCCTACGACCTCTTGCGCTTATGAGAAAGACACGATACACAACGTTAGATGTCATCCTCACTCCGCTGCCTTGCGGGATATCTGCTTATGGGAAAGGCTTCCAGAGTAAACCCTGAAGAAAATGTGCATCCTGCGCTATCTCCAGTCGTCTTGATAAAATCGTATCACTGGTCAAAGGTAACTCAGCACTAGAGAGTGAGATTGACAAAAGGTGCAATTTCTTCCCCACATTAATCCAAATCACAGTGTGTCACCAATGTCAGCGGATACAGCAAGAGAAAAGACTGTCCACACAGCTGAACAAAGAGAGTGGTCTTCATCATTTGTGATGGATGAACATCACAACAAAAAGGATTTTACTGACTTGTTGGCCGTGGTTCAAGTCATGTTTTTGCTTCCCCTCATAGAAAACGTTTGCTCAATCAGCCTTTACTCATGGCAGGCTCCCCAATGTCACATGCAAGGTCCCATGCGAGTCAAATAAAATAATAATAACAACACCAGACATCAGGATTGCAGCGCAAGATACAAACCACAAAAAAGGATAGATGGTGTCAGCGAGGCAATGAAGAAACACGGAATGACAACAACATCGACGACATATCTGGCACACGACAAAAAACTACAACCCCCTACGACGTCTAACGACACAAGTGGATAGAAGATGATGATGATGATTAACGACAACGCTGACTAACCTTGAGTCTGCAAAACTTTCTGATGGCTCGGTTGTGGCGAGACGCTTCACACAGACAGTGCAAGATTGGAGCCAGACTCTCTTTGATGTTCTTGGTAGCCTGTAAAATAAGCTGACGAATCAGTCCAAGAAAAGTTATATCAAAATTGGTGTTGTATACATAATGAAGGTCATTAGCATTGTAACATTTTCCAGTGAAAATAAAGTTAGATTGTTCAACACAATAAGGTTAGACTGTTCAACACAATAAAGTTAGACTGTTCAACACAATAAAGTTAGACTGTTCAACACAATAAGGTTAGACTGTTCAACACAAAAAGGTTAGACTATTGAACACAATAAGGTTAGACTGTTCAACACAATAAGGTTAGACTGTTCACACAATAAGGTTAGACTGTTCACACAATAAGGTTAGACTGTTCAACACAATAAGGTTAGACTGTTCAACACAATAAGGTTAGACTGTTCAACACAATAAGGTTAGACTGTTCAACACAATAAGGTTAGACTGTTTACACAATAAGGTTAGACTGTTCACACAATAAGATTAGACTGTTCACACAATAAGGTTAGACTGTTCAACACAATAAGGTTAGACTGTTCACACAATAAGGTTAGACTGTTCAACACAATAAGATTAGACTGTTCAACACAATAAGATTAGACTGTTCACACAATAAGGTTAGACTGTTCACACAATAAGGTTAGACTGTTCACACAATAAGGTTAGACTGTTCAACACAATAAGGTTAGACTATTCACACAATAAGGTTAGACTGTTCAACACAATAAGGTTAGACTGTTCAACACAATAAGATTAGACTGTTCACACAATAAGGTTAGACTGTTCACACAATAAGGTTAGACTGTTCACACAATAAGGTTAGACTGTTCAACACAATAAGGTTAGACTGTTCAACACAATAAGATTAGACTGTTCACACAATAAGGTTAGACTGTTCACACAATAAGGTTAGACTGTTCACACAATAAGGTTAGACTGTTCACACAATAAGGTTAGACTGTTCACACAATAAGGTTAGACTGTTCACACAATAAGGTTAGACTGTTCAACACAATAAGGTTAGACTGTTCACACAATAAGGTTAGACTGTTCACACAATAAGGTTAGACTGTTCACACAATAAGGTTAGACTGTTCACACAATAAGGTTAGACTGTTCACACAATAAGGTTAGACTGTTCAACACAATAAGGTTAGACTGTTCACACAATAAGGTTAGACTGTTCACACAATAAGGTTAGACTGTTCAACACAATAAGGTTAGACTGTTCAACACAATAAAGTTAGACTGTTCAACACAATAAGGTTAGACTGTTCATCACAATAAAGTTATACTGTTCACACAATAAAGTTATACTGTTCAACACAATAAGGTTAGACTGTTCTTCTTCTTCTTCTTCTTCGTACGCAGTCAGACAGTAACCATTATTTTTTCGAAAAAAGCGGCGATCATCCTGAGGCTGTCGCCACTGCCATAGAGCTTGTCTTGCAGTTCCACTGGTGATGGCCACATCTGCTCTCTCTGATCCTCGTATGTCGGGCAGTTCTGCAGCAGATGTTCAGCGGTCATTTTACCTGTACCGCACGGGCATTCGTCGGTACACCCTATTTTTAGTTTGTTGAATAGGTGGTACCTCAGTCTATTGTGGCCAGTGCGAAGTCTGAAGACAACGACCTGCTCTCTTCGGTTCAACTGGTAATAGGCATCGTTTTTGGTGTAACCAGTATGTTCGGTTTCCCATTTGGTCATGTATCTGGCTTTGATAAGCCGTTTTGACTCTTCGTACGTCATACTATTATCTGTTTGTGGTAGTCTTGCACCTTCTTTTGCCAGTCTGTCTGCCTCCTCGTTGCCTTGGATGTTGCAGTGTGATGGGACCCACTGTACCACTACCCTTTTTGGTGCGGACTGCTGGCACAGTTGCAGAGTGCTGCTCTTAAGTCATTAAGCTCAGTATTTTTCTGGCTTTTTAGCGCTGTGACTACGGCGAGAGCATCTGTAAGCAGGACTATATGGCTTTCATTTTCACTGTGTGTCACCATTTCTTTCACTGCCGCCCTCAGTGCCTCTGCCTCCGCTCTGAAATTGCTTGTGTACTTACCAGTAGCGAATGACAGTGTTATTTTTCTGCCATTTGGTAGGTTCAGGAATGCTCCTGCCCCTCCGTTCTGTGTAGTATTTGTTACAGAACCGTCGGTGTATGCATGGGTCCAGTCCATGCTTGGGTAGCTTTTCGTTATGAAGCTTAGGGTAGTATCTCTCCTTTCTTTTTCAGTCTGGCAGTTTTTGTTTGCAATACCTGGTATATTTTCTACCACCTCTGGAAATATATCCTGCCTCCAGGTAGGTTTTCGTACAGTAGTGATGGGTTTTGGTGTTGTTAGTGCGTTTATGGGATCTTCGTGCATCTTTGCTTTGGCTATTTCTGCAAAGTTTCTCCGCTTTAGTTTCCCATTTCCCAAATTGTTTAGTCTCTGGTGCATTGGATGGTCGGTCAGTCTTCGGAGTTTCTCTGACTGCAGCTGGGCTCTGCAGTCTCTTCTATCGGTCATGGATTGCAGTTTTGTAATCTTTTCAAGTTCTACAATTGGCGTTGACTTCATGCCACCTGTTATAATTCTCATGGCTTGGTTTTGAAGTTTGGTTAGACTGTTCAACACAATAAGGTTAGACTGTTTACACAATAAGGTTAGACTGTTCAACACAATAAGGTTAGATTGTTCAACACAAACATAAAATCAGTTCTACTATCATCAATGGCTGTATTCATTTTGTCAGACAATAATAATTGTGTTTTTAGCACAAAGCCCGGGCAGAAATATAAAGACCATGTGTTGATCATGCAGTATGGCCCCTTTCTCAGTCTGCCTTGTTTGCTCCGAGGGAAAGGTGATACCAATATATTTAGAACAAGGCAAGCTGCAGAAGCTGCCGAATCAGCAGAGCAATACTCTATCTGTTCGCCTGTCGGGGCTTCACTCCTAGACCAGCCGCCAACAAAGGCTAAAGGTTTTGTCTGTCCTGCCACAACAATTAACTGAGGTTGCCTTTCCTCGCTCTAGGATAAGGCATTGTATCCTCTTGCTTGTGCTCCTTCGCACATCGTCGGTTTGTCAGGTTTGGTAGATGTTGACCAACTTTCAGAGTTATCAGAAAACAGGTTGCACAGCCATATCTGACAAAACAGTTGTGCCGCGCAAAGGCCAGGAGATGGACTTTGTTGTCAGAGGCTAAATGAGACACGTGCCATGGGAGCATTAGTTGGTGTTGAGAGTTCATCCTCAACCCCCTCCCCCACTGGCTATAACAACATTTAGAACCCAGTTCTACCATATGTCAGTTATATGTTGGTGACAATGTTCGTGTCAGCATCAGTATGTTGGACATACTGCCAGTTTTTTGGATTTCATTTGCCACATTTCATTATTTTGAGACACCCTGTTTACATATAGTCTGTTCAAAATATATATCGGACCTGCGCATGCACGAACACCTCCCCACAAAGAGTGTCAGTCGCTGGTAAGTCTGTAAGTGAATGAGTATAGTGAACGCCCGTCTGATTTTAATTTGCTGATTTTAATTACGGAACGACTTGAGCAACAGTATTGCATCACATTTTGCTAACAGTTCAATGATACCAAAGTTGAAAACATTTGGTAGATTCAACAGGCTTTCAGTGACGATGTCACAAGTATCACATGAATTAAGGAGTGGTAACATCACTTCAAAGGTGGTTGCACATCAGTGAAGAGAGGACCGAGTTCAGATAAGCCCTCAACAGCACAACATGATGATGTCATTGACCACGTACAGACTTTAGTTATGCAGAACCTTCATGTCACCATATGAGAGCTTGTGGACGAGATTGGGGGGGGGGGGGGGGGGGGGGGGGGGGAAGGGGGGGAATAAGCATTGGTTCGGTGCACTCCATTCTGAGTGAGGATCTGGCCATGTGGACAGTGTCCTGGAGATTGACAGTTCAATCATGACAACGGAGGGAAAACTGCACAAAAGTAAGGTGGGGGTCTTGGTCTGTATGTTTTACCTGACCCTGACTAACATTGTCTGATCAGTATATTTTACCTGACCCTGATTAACATTGTCTGATCAGTATGTTTTGCCCGACCCTGACTAATACTGTCTGATCAGTATGTTTTGCCCGACCCTGACTAACATTACCTGATCAGTATGTTTTGCCCAAACCTGACTAATACTGTCTGATCAGTATGTTTTGCCTAACCCTGACTAACATTGCCTGATCATTATGTTTTGCCAGACCCTGACTAATACTATCTGATCAGTATGTTTTGCCCGACCCTGACTAACATTGCCTGATCAGTATGTTTTGCTCGACCCTGACTAATACTGTCTGATCAGTATGTTTTGCTCGACCCTGACTAATACTGTCTGATCAGTATGTTTTGCCCAACCCTGACTAACATTGCCTGATCAGTATGTTTTGCCAGACCCTGACTAATACTGTCTGATCAGTATGTTTTGCCCAACCCTGACTAACATTGCCTGATCAGTATGTTTTGCCCAACCCTGACTAACATTGCCTGATCAGTATGTTTTGCCCAACCCTGACTAACATTGCCTGATCAGTATGTTTTGCCCAACCCTGACTAACATTGCCTTATCAGTATGTTTTGCCCGACCCTGACTAACATTACCTGATCAGTATGTTTTGCCCAACCCTGACTAACATTACCTGATCAGTATGTTTTGCCCGACCCTGACTAACATTGCCTGATCAGTATGTTTTGCCCAACCCTGACTAACATTACCTGATCAGAATGTTTTGCCCGACCCTGACTAACATTACCTGATCAGTATGTTTTGCCCAACCCTGACTAATACTGTCTGATCAGTATGTTTTGCCCGACCCTGACTAACATTGCCTGATCAGTATATTTTGCTTGACCTTGACTAATTCTGTCTGACCAGTATGTTTTGCCCAACCCTGACTAACATTGCCTGATCAGTATGTTTTTCCCAACCCTGACTAACATTGCCTGATCAGTATGTTTTGCCAGACCCTGACTAATACTGTCTGATCAGTATGTTTTGCCCGACCCTGACTAACATTGCCTGATCAGTATGTTTTGCCCAACCCTGACTAACATTGCCTGATCAGTATGTTTTGCCCAACCCTGAGTAACATTGCCTGATCAGTATGTTTTGCCCAACCCTGACTAACATTGCCTGATCAGTATGTTTTGCCCAACCCTGACTAACATTGCCTGATCAGTATGTTTTGCCCAACCCTGACTAACATTACCTGATCAGTATGTTTTGCCCGACCCTGACTAACATTGCCTGATCAGTATGTTTTGCCCAACCCTGACTAACATTACCTGATCAGTATGTTTTGCCCGACCCTGACTAACATTACCTGATCAGTATGTTTTGCCCAACCCTGACTAACATTACCTGACCAGTATGTTTTGCCCGACCCTGACTAATACTGTCTGATCAGTATGTTTTGCCCGACCCTGACTAACATTACCTGATCAGTATGTTTATGTTAGCAGACGTTAGTCTTTTCTCCCCATGATGTAATGATAAGTTGTACTTACTATTCGCAGCCTTTGATCAAGAAATTCCAGAATAACATTGATAGCCTCCATGTTCTTGCCATCATACTCAATGTCCTTGTCCATCCCTTTGTCGTCGTCCACCATTGGAGTGAGCAGTTCTTCATAGAAGTCCGCAGGGATGTTAATCAAGAGATTGACAATGTGGCTGTGAAGAAGTTATTCAATGTTATTAAGTTCTTTACTAAACCTTCGTCACCTCAAAGCGACCGATACAATTGGTAAGTTTTATGGACGAAGTCACTGGAAAGCCGTTTTAATCATAGATTACCAAACCCAGCTTCCAAAGAAAATGTCTGAATGTACTGCTCATTTAGTCAGGGTCAGGCAAAACATACTGGTCAGACAATGTTAGTCAGGGTCGGGCAAAACATACCGATCAGACAGTATTAGTCAGGGTCGGGCAAAACATACTGGTCAGACAATGTTAGTCAGGGTTGGGCAAAACATACTGATCAGACAGTATTAGTCAGGGTTGGGCAAATGGTAACTTTTACGGACAAAGTCACTGAAAAGTCATTTTAATCATAGATAACCAAACTCAGCTTCCAAAGAAAATGTCTGAATATACTGCTCATTTAAGCAGTATAGAGTTCGAATTCCGTCTTTTCTGGTTTTAAAAACAATAGTTATTTTTACATTTGTTTTAGACTTTTGGAAATGATTTCTCATGTTTTTCAACTTGGATTTGAATAAGTACCTATTATTGAGAATGGGGAAATTAAGTTTTTGCAACAAATTTTTGGGAGGTAGATCCATTTAGTTTTGTATGTAGATTAGGTTCATTATGTTTATAGTTCTCTGTGGTTGTGTATGGTCACCTCTCTCAGCACAGCTGTTGACTTTTTGTCCAGTATGCAGGCTACTCCTCTTTGCCCTTTCACCCATCCTGAGTGTATTATATTATATTCTTCCCGTTGATATTCCCCCTCATCTCTCCAACGTGTCTCACTCAATTCAAGTATATTTATGTGTAGTCTTCTCATTTCCATTTTGATGTTCTCCAAATTTCCCGTCTTCATCATTGTACGAACGTTCCACATAGCTATATTGAAATTAGGATTTCGTTTGATGACGACCCGAGAGGCCTTGGTTCGTCTCTTGCCGGCCGGACTCGACACCTGGACCATCCAAAGTCCCGTC
Organism: Ariolimax columbianus; assembly: GCA_036924085.1. Lineage (NCBI taxonomy): Eukaryota > Metazoa > Mollusca > Gastropoda > Stylommatophora > Arionidae > Ariolimax > Ariolimax columbianus. The sequence continues at coordinate 57,420,348 of JAVGWX010000017.1, read as the reverse complement.
TTTATCGGTAGGGTGATTTATATGTGACATATCATGAACCTTTCTGGGGAATTTAATGTGGTGGTTTTCCCTTGCCTTCCATATCCACATGTGTGGTTTGTCATCGCAGCCATTTGTCAGCCATTTCTGACCGACAGGACAAGTGAGTGCCCTCCTCTGCTCAATTGAGGAGGAAAATAATAATTGCCACTCAGATATGGCCAATTGCACTGTATGGTGCTGAAACATGGACTTTGGCAAAAAAGGATGAAAAAGCTTCGAAGCGCTTGAAATTTGGTGCTACCGTAGAATGGAAAGAATGAGTTGGACAGAAAGAAGATCTAATGACAATGTACTCAATGACGTGGGCGCACCAAGACAAATATTACATATGATACAAAAAACGTTGGTTGAGTTGGCTGGGTCACAATATGAGACATGAAAGTCTTCTACAGAAGAAACTAGAGGGCAAGATTCAAGGGAAGAGTGAACCGAGGCAACCATGACTCACCTTTACATCTCAGGCATGCAGGGACATTAAAGTACCAACTTATGCTGCAACGAAAAGAATTACAGAGGATAGGGTCAAATGGAGAGACATACTCAGACAACCTTACAACCAGTCTCCGGACTGATCAACCAGAGGATAGGGTCAAATATAGAGACATACTCAGACAACCTTACAACCAGTCTCCGGACTGATCAACCAGAGGATAGGGTCAAATGGAGAGACATACTCAGACAACTTTACAACCAGTCTCCGGACTGATCAACCAGAGGATAGGGTCAAATGGAGAGACATACTCAGACAACCTTACAACCAGTCTCCGAATTTATCACCCAGATGATGATGATGTGTGAAAACTGACAGATATGGTCATTTTGTTAACATTGATAAACCGTTTTTGGTGGAATTGAATTTTTTTTTTTAAATTTTTTTAAACAAGGGATGCTGAAAGCGAGTGAGTCTGTATGTTTATGCTGTTTTTTAACACTATCACCTTCATCGTCTTGTATCTCAGAAACTAACACACACACACGCACACAACAAAAACAATAATTCCAACAAGTTCTTTATTTATTTATGCCTCTACACACAACAAAATCATATCTATTGACCAGCGAACGAAAAGGTTACAGGTTCTCAAAGTCGACAACCACAGTAAAATGTGACGTGCTGAAAATTTGTGCGGCTGCAACAGAAATTACATCAATTTTTAATGAGATCTTCTTCTTCTTCTGTGTTCGTTCTCAATCTCCCGCTACCAAGCCCTGAACAGGACTTTGCAAGTAGCAGGATGTAGTCAGGAGAACAGAATGCGTTGTGCTGCTAGTTTACAGCTTGACTGCGATATTTGCACCTTTCGGTCCGACACATCCGTCTTTGACAGGTAATGAGGCCTAAAAACGCTCAGCTCTTATTAGTTATTAGTCAACCTGTACTTCTACAGGGACAAATGTGCAAATTTATGGTAATAGACTCAAACACTCTGGTCTTAACCCTGCAGAAATCGCAGGTTCCAGAAACTTGGCCATTGACAAACTAAAAGCCCTCTATTGATACGTCCTGGCTAATATTGAACGGGTGCTGGAAATAGACCCTCGGAAGACAGGTCAGTTTTACCCTACTAATGACAGGGCGTTGCTACGGTAATCCTGCTTAACTCGAGAGGAGCCGCAGACATTTGGTTCACGTACTAGGCTGATAAGCCAACGGCGCGAGGCTACAATGTGAGGGATTACGGCCGAACGCCTCTAAGCCAAAATCCCGCCCAAAAGCAGCTCAGCACGAATGCAAAGGAAGGCTTCGACATGGTGGGGACCTGGGGCCCCCGCTCCAGCCCCGCTCGGTCGAGCCGCAGAATGAGGTCTCTGCCGTCCGCTGATCAAAGCGGGCGGGAAGCTGCTCGATATTCACCCCATACGGCGATGAGGTATGAAACCATTTGTAGAAGACTTAGTTCTCGGTCGGGGTGCCCTAAGCAGTAGATCAGCTACCTCACTGCGAACTGCTGAGACTCAACCCTTGACCATGAGATATGTCCGCTCCCCAGGCGAACAACATCTCCGTGCAAGACCAGGCTTGTCCCCTGGTCAAATGCACTATTTCGAGAGGAATCACAGGTCGCTGACATTTGGTCCACGTGCTTGGCTGATAAGCTACCATCTGAGGGATTACAGCCGAACGCCTCTAAGCCAGAATCCCGCCCTAAATCTCAGCACCGCTGTGATGGGAGGCTATGACATGGCTGGAGCTTGCGTCTCAGCCCGGCCCGATCGAGCCGCAGAAATGCACCTGGCAAAATGCACTCCTGCCTCGCTCTTTGCCTCTGTCTGCTATCAGTCATCCCAATGGACGCAGAAGAGATGCAGTCCAGCGGACATTGCACCTCCTGCCCTATTGTGACAACCTCCCGGGTGGCGGGGAATGCTAGGCGTACCATCACTGCAGATGAGACGAGAAAATAAAGGGAGCAAAGAGATACCTCACTCACATGCATATGCTACGTTTCTGGCAGGACGTGACGATCCTGGGACAATGTCACACTGGACTGCCTCTCTTCCGGGATAGTACAAACTAGTACATAGTCCATCATATCATTGCCAAACCCTATAGACACGAGTAGGGAAGACTCGATAGTCCTGCAAGACAACTTCCCAAGAGAGACAACTCTGACCAAAAACAACTGCTGCCTTGCAGTTAGGCTGGGGACAGCCAAAGGCTAAGGAAGGCAACCCTACAGAAACACCTGTTGAAATCGGATGCACTGAGCCACAGGCTTAACAAAATAAAACAGTGCAACGTAAATATCGCTGTAAACAGTGTACGATGAAGAAGAAGAAGAAGACTCAAACACTAGAGCAAAATAGACCCGCAACCTGTTAGGTGCCATCCATGCTGCTCTTAACAAACCACCTAACCATGGCAGGTTACGAATTATTATTATGATGATGATTGTAATACAACGCTGATTAATATCAAACATGGTCTGACTCACCTTTGCAGATCTTCTTTCTTCTCTTTGGACATGATTGTGCTCATCAAAAGGTCATGTAAGATGCTGACTAGTCGCATGAAATGAGCTTCCTCCTCCTGCAAGGTGGGACAAGATAACAGCCATTAGCCAACATTATCATCACAATCCTCATCTATCGCTCTTCCAGTCTGTTCCTGGGGAGCCGCACATCGTATCAAACATTACTGTACAGAACCAATGTCTTCAGGAAGTCAATAGTTTCACCTACCTAGGCAGTATCCTTACCATCTATCTATCTATTATCTTTGCATGCCAAATATGGTGCGTAAGGCAGAAAAAATTATCCCCAGTTGGAACAGTGTGACGCCACTGTTTTTAGGTCTTGTATGGTGCTGAGACCCATAGTTGAGCCCTCTCTGGTGATTGTTCTTCTGAGTGTTACCTTCGGTCTCCCTCTTTTCTGAACGCACCTTGGTGTCCATTCAAGTGCTTGCAATGGAAGATGGTTGTTGTTCATTCTAAGGACATTTCCGATTTATGTCCATCGTTTTTTCTGGATGATTGTTGTCACGTATAGTTGGTTTGTCTCTGTTCTTATCGAATCATTAGTTATGAACTGGTCCCAGCAAATATTCAATAATTTTCTTATAAATTTATTTTCAAAGCCATTTCGTTTGTTTTCCAGTGCTTTTGTTGTCTTCCAGCTTTGACATTCATATGCCAGGACTGATATTACAATTGAGTTGAATAGTCTGAGCTTGGTATGTTTGCTCAGTGTCGTTGATTTCCAGATGTTGGAGAGCTGATTAAAGGCGCATTAGGCCAAAGCAATTCTAGTGAAAATTTCTTTTGTGGCATCTCCATGTCATTTTGCTGTATCCTCACTAGAGATGTGAATATCGACTGTGAGACCAATAACTGGGTTACTAAGGTGAGCTCTGCGTTTGGGAGGCTCCAAGCAAACATTTGAAACTGACAAGGCATCAGTGTTGCCACCAAGGTAAGGGTGTATCATGCTGTGGTGTTGTCCACTCTACTGCATGTCTGTGAGACATGGACAGTGTCTAGCAGACATGCCAGACAGCTCCATCGATTTCACTTGAATTGTCTATGAAGGCTGCTCAGGATCTGGTGACAGGACAAAGTGTCTAACTCTGAAATTTATAGTGAGACCAATATGGTGAGCATCCATACGCTTCTGCAAATAACTCTCCTAAGATGGACTGGGAATGTTGTTCGAATGCCAGATGAGCGCATCCCCAAGCAGATGTTATACGGTGAGAGCACAATAGGCAGACACTTCCCAGGGAGGGCAGAAGAAACACTACAGAGACTCCTTGAAAGTGTATCTGAAAAGCTCCAATACTGATGTCATCACCTGGGAGATGCTTGTACAAAACCGTACCACCTATTATCCCAGATGATGCTCAGATCGCAGAGACAGCATAGCCATCACGGAGGCTCAGCGTAATCATGCTGCCTGAAAAAACAAAACGCACGATTCCAGTCGGCTCCCAACATGTGTGTCCCTAATGTGGCAGGGTGTGCCAATACGGGATTGGTCTTTACAGTCATAAGAGAACAAATTTCACAGCAATAGTCTGATGCTGTCATCATTTTTGCTTGCGATGGGCAACTATTATAATTTATCGCTCCAATAGGCATCACAGTTGACCTTGATGGAAACCTGCTTCAGGTCATCTCGTAACTGGTGAAGTCATTGGGGCACACATGAATACATCCCCACAACCCCACGCCATCCCTCTCTGTCAGCGGCCACTGCCTATGCCTCCTCTGGTCGAGATTGATAAATTCTCTTATGTTGTTCTCCCACCTCTTTTTTTGGGACAACCTCTTTAATCGTCTGCCTTGCACTTTTCCGTGCAGGATTGTTTTTGCAAGACCAATTAATCTCAATATTATACCTGCTTCCAAACCTATAAACCAGTTTTACAAGATAGCAGTGGCAGACGTTAATCCTTTATGACAGAAGTGGAACGAAAACAGTTATAACTAACTGCTCGGTGGGATACGCTCCGAGACCATATCCTGATCTCCAGGTGGGACCAGGACAAGATTTACCTTGATCATAATCCCATTCACATGTTTCTTCATTCAAATAATCATTGTTGTTGTTGAAAGTCCACAATGAGTAAGTTTACTCTTTTGTGTGCCCTGAAAAGAACGTTATGTTGCAGTTTGCAGTAGCTTTCCTCACATCGTGATGAAGGCAAAACTGGGGTTCTCCAGGATGTTGTGCTAATTTTGGCTTAAACTGTGTGTCGCTCACTACAACGGGGATTACGTCGATCCTCACCTTGTTAGTCAGGATGCCATAAAAAAGGTCTGTCTCCAGAGATATTTGTGTGAAATTGAAGTGAGGGTCTTGGCCAGTATATTTTACCTGACTGTGACTAACATTTCCGGTTAGTATGTTTTGCCTGATTAGACAGTCTCCTCTACCCTTCAAATACTCATCAGATTCGATTTTAAAACCTACTTGGAATACTGGTATTCAAACAGGCATGTTGATTTCTGTTGCCAGGTATTCGAAGGCTCAGCTATTTGTAGTAGGTTTTTAAAACTTCCTGTGACTTACTACGCCTGGGGAAAGGTACAAATAATTTGGGTAGATTTTGTAACTAGAACTTTTGAATTTCGTCAGAGCAGCTGCTGTTAAGCCTATTCTTTTCTATTTCTAACTGCCGAGGGATTTTTAATGTACTCAACACTGAATACGAAGTCCGATCTCACTTCCCTGAGATCAGGGAAATTTTGACCAGAAGATCCACGTGAAAAAATCCGTCTCCATCAAGATTCAAACCCACAGCAACCTCCGGCACCCCAAGGTGGACACATTACCTCGAGACCACCGAACACTATAATTAAAACCTACTAATAAAAAATAGTACACATAGCAAAGAAACCATATGAATAAAGAAAACACGAGAATGTGTTCTCATTTGCCCTTACCTCGTCAACAGATTTCTTCTCTCTGGAGATTGTGAGATTGAAGAGGATTTTCAGGATCTCTGCACAGAGATCCACCTGCTGATCAGTCAGTCCTCTGTCCTGATTTTCCGCATCCCGTAGTGTCAGATCCAGAACTTCCATCAGATATGTAAAACCATGAAGCTCGTAGCGAACTCTGGGTCTAAACATGGATGCACAACGAAGAAGGTCTTATAATGTCGTAAACCGAGATAGTTATATGTAAACCCAAATAGTTATATGTGGGGCAATTTTGAGACATAAACTGTGTACAACAGGCATGCTAGAAAAATAAACCACTTCCATACCAGCTGCCTCCGTAGACTGCTGAGAATACAATGGCAGGATAGCGTATCAAACACTGAGTTCTCACAAATAAGGTCAAAATTCTGAGCAAACCAAGACTGTTGCAGAATGTAAGAATGAGGGCCTACGTCTGATCGGTGGATAATAGATGGGTTTCAAAGACTCTCAAAATATCTCTGACACGCTTCAACATCATGTAAGCTGATGAGAGTGTCTGGCACTCTTTTCTTCTATGATAGTACCACGGGACAATGAGGCTAATGTCTGGTCAGGCAAAACACACTAATCAGAGAGTGTTAGCCAGAGTCAGGAGAAATATACTGGCCAAGACCCTCACCTGACCTCCTCGCTGGTCATCCTGGAAACGGGTGTTGTCGAGTACAACAGTCTGGCTAACAAGGTGAGGTTTGACAAGATCTCTGTAATAGTGAGTGACACGCAGATGAAGCCAAGCATAGCACAACCACCTGGAGGACCCCGGTCCACCTTCATCAGCACGCTCGGGATGTGAGGAAAGCTACTGCAACCCTTACATTTTTCAGAGCGCACATAAGAGTAACCTACTCATTGTGGTCATTCGAAACAACAACAACGAAAGCACCACATTTCAAACGCTTTCAAGCTTTCTACTTCCTTCTTTGCTAGAACCCGTGTTTCAGCACCATACAGTGCAATTGGCTACACATATGAGTAGTGATTTTTTCTTTTTCTCAGTTCTATCCTGATATTCTTTGAGGTTAGCAATTTCCGTTTTTCACTTAAAATGCCTTTTTTGCCAATGCAATCTTTGTCTTTGATAACAAATTATGGGGACTGTGCAAGGGGAATCGTGACGAAGTGGTTAAGCCGTCGGCCTCGTGATCAGGTGGTGAGGGTTCGACTCCAGACTCCGCCGTCTTTTTCACTGGTGCTTGATGCGAAGTACTCTGCATCTCGTAGTCGCCCCCTATTCGTCTTGTCCTTGACTTGCCACTGGGGTCGAGCGGCACGAGACGAGAGAGTGAGGATAAAAAGTAGAGCAGTTAATCCTTACTAAAAATAGCGTTAGCAAAATAAATTATGCCATCATCGTCTACAATGGACGGCAGCCTTTGCCTTTGCAAGGGAAATATGAATACAACTGTCCATAGCGATGCAGAAACTGAATAGCATGCAAAATGTGTGGTACAATACTAACAAAGAATGAAAATTGAAGATCCTCAGAACATGCGTATTCCTGGTGGCAATGTACGGATGTGAGACATGGACCAACACACACAAATTAAGATAGAGGATCGAGGCTTTCGAGACAAAATGCTACAGAATGAATCCTCAAAATAGCTTGGGTAAAGAAAATAACAAATAAAACCATCCTGCAAGATCTGAGTGTCTTCTTCTTCGTACGCAGTCACACAGTAACCATTATTTTTTCGAAAAAAGCGGCGGTCATCCTGAGGCTGTCGACACTGCCATAGAGCTTGTCTTGTGGTTCCACTGGTGATGGCCACATCTGCTCTCTCTGATCCTTGTATGTCGGGCAGTTCTGCAGCAGATGTTCAGCGGTCATTTTCCTGGTACCACACGGGCATTCGTCGGTTCCACCTATCTTCAATTTGTTGAATAGGTGGTACCTCAGTCTATTGTGGCCAGTGCGAAGTCTGAAGACAACGACCTACTCTCTTCTGTTCAACTGGTAATATGCATCGTTTTTGGTGTAACCAGTATGTTCGGTTTCCCATTTGGTCATGTATCTGGCTTTAATAAGCCGTTTTGACTCTTCGTACGTCATACTAGTATCTGTTTGTGGTAGTCTTGCGCCTTCTTTTGCCAGTCTGTCTGCCTCCTCGTTGCCTTGGATGTTGCAGTGTGATGGGACCCACTGTACCACTACCCTTTTTGGTGCGGACTGCTGGCATAGTTGACAGAGTGCTGTTCTTATGTCATTAAGCTCAGTGTTTTTCTGGCTTTTTAGCGCTGTGCCTATGGCGAGAGCATCTGTGAGCAGGACTGTATGGCTTTCATTTTCTTTATGTGTCCCCATTTCTTCCACTGCCGCCCTCAGTGCCTCTGCCTCCGCTCTGAAATTGCTTGTGTACTTACCAGTAGCGAATGACAGTGTTATTTTTCTGCCATTTGGTAGGTTCAAGAATGCTCCTGCCCCTCCGTTCTGTGTAGTGTTTGTAACAGAACCGTCGGTGTATGCATGGGTCCAGTCCATGCTTGGGTAGTTTTTCGATATGATCTGAGTGTCAAAGAGAACTGGCTTTTAAACAGTAACTGTCTCGGAAACTGAGGTTTTTTTGGCCACATCAAGCGCCATGATGGACTGGAAAGTGTTCTGGAGGGCATTGTTCCAGGAAGATGAGGCAGTGGCTGACCAATGTGGAGATGGACACAAGACATCAAGGACACCTTGAACATGAAGCCAGCGAGTAAACTGAATGCTGATCGAGATTCCTATCAAATGGTTGTGATGGGAGCAACGTTCTGCCAAAGGCATGCTACATGATGATGAAGAATACTTGTCTTTTAAAAATCCTTGCAAAATCCAGGGAAAAAAACCTCCCCCCCTCCTTCGGTCTACAACCATCCTTTGTACAGTGTGCAGGAATATCTATGTTTATATCTAGAGATCAAAACCAGAGGTCCTGGCCAGAATAACACAGACAACAACAGCACTTGCACGATTGAAACCGATATGGAAAGATAAACGGCTCTCCCTTGCCATTAAGGTCAGACTGGTTCTTTTTATATTCCTTTACGCCTTCAAAACATGACCATTACAGCAGACCGCCAGAGAAGAATCCAGGCCATGGAGATGAGATGTTTTAGAAGAGAAGACTTCTAAATGTCACCTATAAAGACTGTATCGGAAATGATGAAGTACGACGAAGAATGGAGAATGCAAGTGGACTGTACGATGACTTCCTAACAACAATCGAAAGGCAAAAGCTATGGTGATATGGCCACATCTCGAGGTCCAATGGACTTGCAAATACAATACTACAGGGCCCAGTACAAGACAAGCAAAGGCGAGAAAACGATGGGATGAAATCCATGAATGGACTAACCAATGACCCGAAAAGACACAAAATGCAACCTAGACAGAGGAATGGTGCAGAATTGTGGAGGTGTCAGCAAGGGTGCCCCAAAGATCTTAAGTATTCGCAGGATGAACTGAACTGATATCTTGGTCTGTTTTGGCCCCATAAGTGTTTAACTGTGTCTTTGGTGTGGACTCTTTTTGAGTGTTTCCATGAAATGTTCTGTCAATCTTGCTTCCTAGCCTTGTGCTGTTGTGATAAGATTCCCATGTTTATCTTTTCCTAGCCTTATGCTGTTGTGATGAGATTCCCATGTTTATCTTTTCCTAGCCTTGTGCTGTTGTGATAAGATTCCCATGTTTATCTTTTCCTGGTCTTATGCTGTTGTGATGAGATTCCCATGTTTATCTTTTCCTGGTCTTATGCTGTTGTGATGAGATTCCCATGTTTATCTTTTCCTGGCCTTGTGCTGTTGTGATGAGATTCCCATGTTTATCTTTTCCTGGTCTTATGCTGTTGTGATGAGATTCCCATGTTTATCTTTTCCTGGCCTTGTGCTGTTGTGATAAGATTCCCATGTTTATCTTTTCCTGGTCTTATGCTGTTGTGATGAGATTCCCATGTTTATCTTTTCCTGGTCTTATGCTGTTTGCAACTGATCTTCAACATATTTGCTCGGGGCATTGTCTGTCGCTTTTATTCGAATGAATTTAGATTTCACGGCCGACGTTTTTTCATAGATATACAACCAGGCTACCATATAAATCGGCTAAACTAAATACAGCTCTTTTGATTGTACAATTCCAATTCCGTTCTGTCCAATTAGACAATGGCGATTTTGAAATTTGTTTCAGACATTTGGAAATCACATCTTTTGTTTTTCACTAGGATTTGAAGATTCACCCATTATTAAGAATGGGAAAGTTCAGTTTTTTGCAACAGATTTTTATGAGGTAGATCTGTTTAGTTTAGATATTATAATTATGTTTATAATGGAAACTAAGATAAAGGTTATAATGGAAACTGACAGATATGGCCATCTTGCAAACATTGATTATCTGTCCTCTGTGGAACTTTAAAAACATTTTTACAAACAAGAGATACAGAAAACAGGTGAGTATATATATGTGCTGTTTTTCAACATTTTCACCGTCATCTTTTTGTATGTCAGAAACGAACACACACACAATAAAAACAATAACACCAACAAGTTCCGTATTAATTTATGTCTATACACACAACAAAATTATATCTATAAAAAGGTTATAGACTCTCACAGTCAACAACCATAGTAAAATATGACATGCTGAAAAAATAATGTGGCAGAGCAAAGGTTAAAAAATAAATTAATTTTTCTATAAAAAGGCAATCATATTCATATTGCTCATCTTCATTTCAATATTTTATTGTAGGCAGACTAACAGACCTTGTTTCAATGCAGGCAGGCAATGCAGTCAGCAAAAACAGAATTCTCATGTCGAAAAACTGAAATCAGAAAAAACAATGCACATGTCAACTCTTTTGTTTTCTACGCTTTCATTTGTTTTGGACAGGGACAGACACATTTAGTTGAACCTTTTCCGTTCCAACAGCGTGAAATTATGATGATTTGGCTCCGTTCCACTGGCGTTGCACGCTGCCAGTTTTAGGGTCAACTCTTTATCGTATATAAACTACCAGGTCTTCTTCTTCTTCTTCATCGTACGCAGTCAGACATCAACCTTTATTTTTTCGAAAAAAGCAGTGGTCATCCTGAGGCTGTCAACACTGCCATAGAGCTTGTCTAGTGTTGCCACTGGTGATGGCCACATCTGCTCTCTCTGATCCTCGTATGTCGGGCAGTTTTGCAGCAAATGCTCAGCGGTCATTTTCCCGGTACCACACGGGCATTCGTCAGTGCCACCTATCTTCAATTTGTTGAATAGGTGGTACCTCAGTCTATTGTGGCCAGTGCGAAGCCTGAAAACCACGGCCTGCTCTCTTCTGTTCAACTGGTAATAGGCATCGTTTTTTGTGTAGCCAGCATGTTCGGTTTCCCATTTGGTCATGTATCTAGCTCTAATAAGCCGTTTTGACTCTTCGTATGTCATACTAGTATCAACTTCCAGGTCAATACCATAGAAACGACTACTGAACATACTGCTCTTTTGATTGTAGAGAGTTCCAACTTATGTCATTTACGGTTAGACAAATACAATGGCAATTTTGACATTTGTTTTAGATTTTGGAAAGGATTTCTTCTGTTTTTCGCTTGAATTTGAAGATTCATCAATTATTGAGAATGGGGGAGTTGAGTTTCTGCAACGGAATTTTCTGAGGTAGATCTATTTAGTTTGTTTATGTAGATATAATAATTACGTTTATAGTCTAAATGACAGACATAGCCATTATGGTAAACATCAATGGTAATATAAGCATGTTTTTCTGCTAATTATTTTTTCTCCCCCAAAAAAAGGACCAGCTACTGGGTGAGTCTATATGTTTGTGCTATTTTTCACCACTATCACCTTCATCTTCTTGTATCTCAGAAACTAACATACACACAATAACACCAACAAGTTCTTTATTAAAATATGTGTGGGGACGGCGTGGGCTAGTGGTTAAGTGATACGGCTTACAATCCAAAGGTGCTGGGTTCGATACCCATCACAGCACCGGCTGTTACACCAGGGAAGCAAACCCTTAGAAAATGCAAGTAAAACTTGTATTACCTTGACATCAAATTGAACATCTGGGTCTCCGTATGTCTTCAGCCTTTGGACGACACCATCTACGCATCCAGATTTGCTGGAAATGTAGAGTGAACATAGGAGGGGCAGCAGTAAAACTGAAGCAGGTATACATAAATATTTGTTATTTTTATCTACAACTAGTAACATAAAGAGGCATTAGCAGTGACAGTGTAGATGCAATGATGGTAGTGTTCTTCTTCTTCTGCGTTTGTTCTCAATCTCGCACTACCAAACCCTGAACAGAGTTTTGCAAATAGTAGGATGTAGTCATGAGAATGGAATGCGCTGTGTCGCTAGTTTACAGCTTGACTGCAATATTTGCACCTTTCGGTCCGACACATCCGTCTTCGGCAGGGTCAATCCAAATGTAGCGCTGGACCTATGCTCCACCAATTCGAGTGTCAGGTTTATTCTATGCTGTATTACTGAAAGTTTATATATTTGTATTGCTATTTATTTCAAGTCGTGAGTAAAGAGTATATGATTAACTTGTGAATGAAATGACATATTATGATGAAATTTTCACTAACCATTCTACGGCCATAATTCACAAATGGAATGACATATCGAGCTGATATTTTCACTTTACTTTTTATGTTCGATTTCTAGATCAATGCAACTTATTTAAAGCCACTATGTCCTTCCCTTCATAAGTTATGGGCATATGATTATATGGTTGCACAGATAATATGGTAACACTTGCCCTAAACCGAAAAAAAAAATAATAATTCAGGACTGGAAAGGGATATAAAGCCCTATTACGATAGATATCACAAAAGATGTAACCATGGATGAAGACAGTTGTACAGACACTTACCAACAATATCTCTGAGCCTCAATGCTGTTGAATATGACATTGCAAAGACACTTCTGAGCTTCCACCATGACTGGAAAAAACATGAAATGACACAATCATCAATCATTGCACACTAATTTCATTTTTAAAAGCTGTATTGGTAATGGCTTTGTGACCGCACCAGGTAAAGGTCAGTTCCATGGCAATAATTGCTGTTGGGGATGAAGATAACTCTTCATGTACCTATGTGAGGTGAGGTGGTCAGTCCCCTTCCTTGCTGTTTTTACCTTCCTTAACTCATACATCAGGTACCCATTTACAGCTGGGTCGACTGGAAGAGTGGTCATACCAGGAACAAACAACACCCGGATATTTCTATGTCCATCCATTATTTCGAACCCTGGCACGATGTAATCCCAGTCTTAGCAAGCCAGCTCACTGTTGAATGGGCCACACGCTCCAAGGACAACAAGTAAATATTTTTTAAACGTATCTCGGTACAAGCTTTTATTTATACCAAGACATTGGGGGGATGGGGGGGTGTAAAGGAGTGTAATTTGTTTAGTTTAGAGATCAGGGGAATTTTTACCAGAAGATCCATGTGAAAAAAATCCTGGTCTCCATTCGAACCCGTGACGTCCGGCACCAGAGGCGGACGAACACCTTACCTCAAGACCCTGAGGGAGGCGGGCAACATGATAGAAGCGAGAGAGGTGACAGTGATCAATCGTTGAGGCAATGCTTGCAAGTTGCTACTTCCCTGTTGGAAATTAGGTCGTTCCAGTAGATCCCGAGGATGCACCTCATGTTGCGCAGGTGGAAGGCCTCAACACGCTGCCGGTCCCGCTGTAGTAGTGTCCAGATCTTGGAGCCGTACAGGAGAATGAGGACAATGCAGGAGGAGTATATACGAAGCCTGGTCTTCAGGAAGAGCGTCAGCTGGGATCAGACTCTGCGGAGCGAGTGCATGGATGAAGCCGCCAGGCCCATTATACTGCTGCCTGAGTCAGGGGACTGCCTGATGCCCAGGTAGACAAAGTCATCGGTGGTTACAACAGGGTTATCATTTTATCATGTCCATTTTATACCTAAATGTTTGTCAGGAACATAGTTTTTCATAACCCAATAATCAATCAATCAATCAAAGCTCGACGCTACTCTCTGTGCATAGGCCATGGACAACATCCCGCCAGCGTACACAGTCCTGAGCTGCTCTTTCTTCCTCTCTCCAGGTGTAATCATTTGATCTTAGTTTCTTCTAACATTCTCTTCTCCGTGTATTTTTGTATCTCTTTCTATTCCTTTGAGAATTCCATGTAACACCTGTCTGGCTATGTCGGATGATGCATTCCGTAGTGTTTGTCCTATCCAGCCCAATTTTCTTTGTTCCCTTAACTTGACTTAATTAACGTCTTTATACTGGTTTAGAAGACTCTACAGAATCTATATACAACCAGTTTCATGGAAGGAGGTTTTTAGCGATGTGCAAGTCCATCTTAATAGACTCAAATACTAGAGCTAAGTAAACCCGCAGCCAGTTAGGCGCCATCTATAGCTGCTCTTAATAAACCACTTGGGTAGATTCTTAATTTGCATTTTGTCCAGGCAGCAGCTGTTAAGCCTACTCTGTTCGATTGCCAAGTGCCAAAGAACTTTTAACGTGCTCAACACTGAACACGGGAGTCCGATCTCACTATCCAGAGATCATGGGAATTTTTACCAGAAGATCCACGTGAAAAAAATCTCGGTCTCCACCGGGATTTGAACCCGCGACCTATGGAATCCGAGGCCGACACCTTTCCTTGAGACCATTGAGTTATTGTTCCAGTAGCTGTAGTAGTTGTTGGCTTCTATCCCAAAGGTCTTTATTCCTCAAAGTGTCGACCACTTTATTCCCATTATCCTTCATATGCATCTGTTAACGAAGGACTTTGTTGCATGGTCTTGGTCAGTTTCTATTAGCTATGCCAAATAACAGAGGTGACATACTGCAGACTTGTTTCACTTTTGTTTCAATGTGAAACCATTCAGTTTTCCCATCAGCCATCCTAAAACAGCATTGTGAATTATCGTATAAAGCTTTTATGATATTTATATATTTCGGTGGAAAAAGTGTTCATAATTTTCCAAACATTGGACGTTGAAGGCTATTAAATGTTTTCTGTATTATTATTCTTTGTGTTCAGGATCTTTTGGTCATGCTACATCTGCAGGCCAGTCGCCATGAGGAAATCTGTAGTCTTCACCAGGACGGAGTGGCAGCCCCACAGCTTTTGTCTCAGTTCCGCACCCTCTCGTCATTTTCCTATGTTGTTGTTATTATCCCATAGCTGCTGAGCAAGCCTGCTCTTGGCAGCCCAATGTCATTCTAAAATATATACAGGTCTTCTTCAGTTGTGTCACTGCTCCGAACAGTGTGTTGGTAATTGTCGGCAGTGCTTGTAAGAATCTTTTCCTTATGTCCGCAAGTGCCTTGCACTCAATGAGTAGATGTCGAACTGTTTCATTGGGATGAGAAAATGTCTGCACACAAAGGCAGGTGCTGGGAATTGATGTGGTTCAAGTGGCTATTGACTTTGGTATGTCCTGTTCGGAAATGAAAGATGAGACATTACTTTTTGGCTGTGACATTTCGCTAAATACACTGCAACCTGTTGTTCCCGTCACCCACCTGTTCATCCAGATTTCCCTAGTATTATTCTTAATAATTCGTTTTACTGTGTGGTTACTATCTATCCTATTGTTGTTTCGAGGCTCCTGTTTTTGCCAATCTGTCGGCCATTTCGTTACCTAGTAGCCCACTATGTCCAGTGATCCATTGCAAGGTGACATTTATCCCGTAGACAGTGATGATGTTTCATTTCCCTAAAGAGGGGACGGCGTGGCCTAGTGGTTAAGTGACACAGCTCACGATCTGAAGGTGCTAGGTTCGATCCCCATCACAGCACCGGCCGTTACCCCGGGGAAGTAAACCCTTAAAAAATGCAGGAGTATGCAGACCCTTACATAAAATGCATGCTGAAGTCGTTTGCACTGGGCCGACAGGCGCAAAATAAAAACCACAGTGCAACGCACACCGCCTTGGAGATTTGAGAAATAAGGCGAAAGCAAGAGAGAAAAAAAAAATGTCCCTAAAGAGTGGGCATTTCTGTAGAATATGTTCTGGATTCAGGTCCCCTGTTCCACATGGGTATTTATCGGTGTGTGAGATCGTTAGCATGTATAAATGTTCTGGTCATCCTGCAGTGACCAGTTCTCAGGCGAAATAAGGTAGTTTGTTGGTGTCTTTTGAATCGGGTCTGGTCTACCGGTTAGCCCGAGTGGTCTGTCGAGATCTTTGTGTATGACAAGAATAACACCACTTCCTCACAGAGAGTATGTCGTAGGAGGCGTCTGTGTCACATGGCATAACACCGATCATGGTTTGGTGATTTGTTTAGAGCAGCATAGATGGCGCCTAACAGGCTGTGTGTCTCCTTTGCTCTAGTGTTTGAGTCTATTAAGATGGACTCACATATCGGTTAACCACCCTCCTTAAGCGCTCGGATCAACGCAGTGGAGTATTAAGCTGCTCAAGCCTGGCCCGCTAAGCCGGAAACCCTTTTCCCGGCTACATCCAGCTCATACCAGGGACCTGCACAGGGGCATCTGCCCCTGTATATGTACAGGTTGACTAAGAACTACCAGTCATGTTCATGTCTTCTCTCCATTGGCATACATACTGATTCTGATTATGTTCTTGATCTCTCTGTATGGTACTCGACGATTAAATTGTGCCTTTTTTGCTGCCATCTTTTTCTAGAGCATCAGCTCTCTCATTTCCCGTGATTCCGCAGTGGGAGGGAGGCCATTGGTGCGCTATTGTTGAGGATCTCATGTTTTCTGTATAAACAGAATCAGAAAAATGAAAGCTCTTACCTATTTGGTCACCATTGCTGATACATACAGAGACATCATTCACATTTTGCTGGGCATAGTGCTGTATGCCAGCTACATAGATGAGGGTGTTCAGAGCATTCACGTTAGTCAGTGCCTGCATGTTTGTTTTATCTCGGCTGAGAATGCGAAAGGCTTGCAGACATGTGATCGATGCTTTGGGTGATATCTGCGGTTTCTTCAGCCATGATAGGATTAACTCTGCACATTCCTGATGAGATGGAAAAACATTAAGGGGTCAGAGTAGTCTCGTATCAGACAATGTCACTGATGATGAAGTGCTGCAGATTTCATTATATCAGACAACGGCGTTGTTAATGAAGTACTACAGACTTCATCATAACAGACATTTCACCCGATAATGAGGTACTACAGACTTCATTATAACAGACATTTCACCCGATAATGAGGTACTACAGACTTTATTATAGCAAACAATGTCACCAGTAATGAGGCACTATGGACTTGATTATAGCCGACCCTCTCATCGGTAATGAGGCACTATAGACTTGATTATAGCCGACAATGTCATCGGTAATGAGGTACTACAGACTTTATTTCAACAAACAATGTCATCGGTAATGAGGTACTACAGACTTTATTTTAACAAACAATGTCACTGGTAATGAGGTACTACAGACTTTATTTTAACAAACAATGTCATCGGTAATGAGGTACTACAGACTTTATTTTAACAAACAATGTCACTGATAATGAGGTACTGCAGACTTTATTATAACAGACAATGTCTTCAAGCTTCACCTTGGGTTCACGGTGCTGCAGTAAATGAGCTGTCAGCAGCCAGCTCCTCATAACTGGAAGTTTGCATCAGGGTCAGGAAACCACAGCTGAACAAGACCCTATACCACCCGCACGTGGCAGCCCTGGATACAGGCTGCACTAGTCACTAGTGCAGTCTGGTCAAGGGATAGGGATAGGGGTCACAGTGAAAAGGCAAACACAGTACTTAAAAAAAGGCCAGCTGAAATCTGATGTGTCGGGTCAAAAGATATCACAGCCTCGCTGTAAATTATGACACAATGTCTTTTCAGGACAATCACTGAAGAAGGGGATCAAGATGCTGAGCAGCGCATGAGCTGCAGTGGTCAGCGACCCAGAGCTGGCTGCTAGCATCAGGGCCAGCGAACCAGAGCTGCCAAGACCCTTCTACACCTCCACGTGGTGATCCTGGATAACAGGCTGCAGCAGGGCAGACTGGCTAAAGAAAAGGGATCAAATAGGGAATGCTAGCCCCGTACTCAAAAAATGGTTGCTGAAGTCGGATGTGTTGGACCAAAAGGTGTAATTATCGCAGTCAAGCTGTAAACTACGACAGAACGCATTCCGTTCTCTGGATTACATTCTGCTACTTAAGCCCTTTCATGGTTTGGTAGTGGAAGATTGAGAACGAACGAAGCCAAGCCAAGCCAAGGCCACTGAAGAAGAAGCCTCTACTTTTACAAGTGCAGGTTACTAGTTCCCTTCCTAGCCGCTCTGGTGTATCCAACTGTATTTCAGGTACCTATTTGTAGTTGGGTGACTGGAGCATGTTATAACTATGGTACAAACTCAATCCCTTTGCTGTGAGAGGGATATACTGTAACAATACTTGAATGCTCATTATATAATTAATAATTTACAATAATCAATAACAATCATAGCAAAATTTACGTTCGTGAGGATCCACGTAGTTCTAATTTGGAAGGATATAAAGTGCATGTTGCAAAAGACAGTTAACCTTTTGAACCTGCATCACACATATATCAGGGTGGGTGTAAATACCCCATTCCCTGAGCCACCCGTATGCCGGTGTAACGGGTGGACCATTATTTTAAGGCGTATTTTGGGCTGTACCGCTTGGGTTTTTGTCATGATATAGTAACATCTACACAGTACACACATTTCTGAAAATAACAAATATGGCTGCGTAAATATTGAAGCATGTCTTCACTTTGATTATTTTCTTGATGAAAAGGGGTTTTGAAAATATCCGGAAATGGCCATTCTAAAAAGCAAACAACAGAAAAGGTCGTTGAATGTAATTTCAAGGATTTTGAGGCTGATAAATTAAATTTAGATGGTGATTATTCTGAAAAGGATCAGTTGTTATTTGAACAACAACATGGGTGTGATTCGGATTATTATTCGCCTGTTGATTAGCATCAAGCTAGATCTGTTCCACGGCGGATCAGACTACGGTCCTGCGGGGTATCCCACATAATGTATCAAGTAAATTTGATGAATATATTCCACACTTTAATGAAGTAGGAACATTAGAGATTAGCAGATCAGTCAATTTTAGATAGAATAACTAAATTAGAGGACACAGTTTTGTCAAAGTAAATATCTTTACACAAATGTTTAAATTTGGCGTATTTTCTCAGGACCACGAGGGAATGGGATTTTACGGACTCGGTAGCCAGGGTTCAAAGGGTTAAGGAAGGTTGTGTTTGTGTTTAGCAGCCACATCCATTAAAACAATGTGTAACAGAAACTACTACTGCAAGAACACATATATGCCTCTCCCCAGGCTTCCTGTAAGAAGGTTCCCTCTAGCGATGACCCTATTTCTATTACAGGGGAAGAGGATGAGTTACATGTCACTGTTCGATTTTCCACTCACCTTTTTAAGTCCCACATCCAAATCAGGAAAGGTGAAAACTTGAGAATACTGAAAAAACACAATAAATATAAAATAACAAGGCAAGCAAGCCATTTTACAGAACCACGAAACAACACTAGTCAAGAAAAAGGAACAAGCAGTGTCTTAATCTTAGCCTTAATCTTAGCCTTAATCTAGTCTTAATCTTAATTTTAGTCTTAGCCTTAGTTTTAGCCTTAATCTTAGTATTAGCCGTAATCTTAGTATTAGACTTAATCTTAGTCTTAGCCTTAATCTTAGTATTAGTCTCAATCTTAGTCTTAATCTGTCTTAGCCTTAATCTTAGTCTTAGCCTAGTCTTAATCTGAGCCTTAGTCTTAATCTTAGCCTTAATCTTAGCCTTAGTCTTAATCTTAGCCTTAATCTTAGCCTAGTCTTAATCTGAGCCTTAGTATAGCCTTAATCTTAGCTTTAGTCTTAATCTTAGCCTTAATCTTAGCCTAGTCTTAATCTGAGCCTTAGTCTTAATCTTAGCCTTAATCTTAGTATTAGCCTTAATCTTAGCTTTAGTCTTAATCTTAGTTTTAATCTTAGCCTTAATCTTAGCCTTAATCATAATCTTAATCTGTACCTCTTCAAGGACAGATACCCCTGTGCAGGTCCCAGCTCTTGCGTGAGCTAGATGTAGCCGACAGGAGGATTTACTGCTTAGTGAGCTAAGCTCGAGCAGCTTATTGCTCTGCTGTGTTGGGACAAGTGCCGCGGAGGGTGATTAACCGCTGTTCGACAGACCAGCAGTGTAATAGAACTAATTTACAAACAGAACAAACAATTCAAACCTTTCTATAAATTATGGAACCAATCACCTCAAATTAGGAACCAGTTCAATGACAAACAATAAAATGAAACATTTGTATCCCTAATTAATCAATCAAGCATATTCAGTTCCCTGTGGAGTCTATGTCATCAATAAAAAAACATGCCAAGTCATTCTATAATGGAGCAATCCATTCCAGCTTTCTACTTTTATCTGCCCTGGATGGCTGAGTTGTATATTTCCTTATAGTTGACTTTTGCTATACATGACCCAGTCATCCTTGCTGGCAAAAATCTGGAGGACGTGGAGGGGTATATCTACATTGGACGCCAACTGAACATGCAGAACGACCTAAACTCAGAATTTACAAGACGTTGTCACACGGGCTGGGCGGTTTTCCGCCGATAAAGACGGCACCACGACCAGATTCTGCGCACCTCCATATTCAACTCCCCAATTCCCCCTGCAATGTGTTATGCCGTTGAAACTTGGTCACTTACAAAAGAAATGGAGTCGAAACTAAGAGTGACCCAAGCCTCCCTTGAGAGATGTATGATCGGCCTCACGCTACACAACCAACATTTGAAAGGTCTTTACAACATTAACGTACGGAAATTGTCATTGGTGAAGAATGCAGTTACCAACGCAGACAAGGTGAAGCATCGCGGGGCAGATCATCTACTTTAGAGAACTGATGGCTATTGGAACACAGTGACAGCAGTCTGGTGCCCACGAGACAGAAAACGGCCACAGGGAAGACCATATAAGCACTAGTCTAACTACCTCAAACTCAGAAACAACATCCATGATGCTACAGAAGGGAAACATATCACCCACTGGTCCACCGTGGCCCAAATTAGAAGACAATATAAGCCTCTGAGTAACAGGTTGTCCAGTAATCCAATAGTCTTTCCCATATTTTACGTTTTTGTGACTTAAATTTGCCTAATGGCTAGGGTAGCCAGCTCCATGTCCTAACCCTCCTTAGTTGTCCTGCAGGTTACAGTGTTACTATTCTTTGCTCCATTTTGGGCTCTGACAATGCTTGGATGAGAATCTCTAATGTTGCTTCTAAAATTCTAGCCACAATTGCAATATTTCAAAGCAAACTGCAGTCTAGAATTGATGTACTTCTGTTAATAACTAACAATTCATGAAGTTAGCAACATATTCAAATCACTACCAAAATCTATTTTCAGGAACAAAGTAAAGCTGGTTAGTCTAGTTTGAAATTATGTCTTATTCTTTTATAACTTGTCCTATAAGTACACTCTGTTTCTAAGTCTTGGTGCAAGCTTCGTGTAGCTTGACCAATCACAACAAAAATTAAGCACATTCTGTTTCCAAGTCTTGGTGCAGGCTTTGTGTAGCTTGACCAATCAGCAAAGATTAAGCACATTCTGGTTCCAAGTCTTGGTGCAGGCTTCGTATAGCTTGACCAATCAGCAAAGATTAAGCACATTCTGTTTCCAAGTCTTGGTGCAGGCTTCATGTAACTTGACCAATCAACAAAGATTAATCATACTTTGCTTCAAAATCTTGGGTCAGTCGTCATGTAGTCTGACCAATCAGGGACAAAATCAAACACATAAAATTTTTTCCCCTCTCATAATGATGTAAAATCCCGCCTCCGCATCGAAGGCTGGCTGCAATGGATCTACAACATCCTCCGTCGCTTTCCTTGATGGCATTCCGACAGTTGTCAGTCCATCTCTTGATGATGTCTTCCCACATTGCGCTGTCATCCTCTTTGCCTATCGACTTTCCATCTTTCCCTCCATCCCAGTTTTCAAGAATGTGTCGTGTTTCTTTATACCTCCAAAATATTTTAATTTGCTTAATTGTTATTTCCTTCAGTAATTCTCTTCCTATTCCCAATCTCTTCACGACCTCACTATCTGTTCACTTTTTCTATCAGATGCGGCCCATCCTTCTATATACCCACATTTCAAAGGCATCCACTTTATCCACAAGCTGATTCTTCATCATCCATGTCTGGATGTTAATTTATTTTTTATGTAGTTAACTCATTGACTCCCAAATATTTTGGACCTCTTGTCGCAATTTGTTTTATGTAAAACTCAAATATAGCATCATTTAGTTGTGATCTATTTATCTTCAATAAAGAAAAGTTGACCATTTTTTCCTTATATGTTGATTTGTTAGTTCAGTATTGTTGTCCCTGCTGAAGGCCTATTGGTCGTAACATAGGTTTTGTTTGTGTTCTCGTCTCTGTGCTGTATCTGATCATACCCATTTTAAAATTTTGATTAAACTCAACCTTAATCAATTTTTACATTTTTTTTTTCCCCATTATCTTCAATAAAAGTTTCCTGAAATAGCACATATTATATACCAAACTGTTCACAATTGCTGCCAGAATTCAATGGAATACACATATTTTACAAATGGAGGTGAACATTTGTGAATGAAGAATTTTAGTTGCATTATCGTTTCTATTTTTACAAATTATGAATAAAAATGTTTCCCTCGTCAACACATTGTTCAGCTCTAAACCAATACATGAATGACATAACGGTTTTCTATTGACGGTAATCTACAAGGGAAGATGTTCTGAAAGTTACACCTAATTTGGTGAAGTTGTTGTCACAGTATTCATATTTTACTGACGGCCCGTGAAGTTGAAAATGTACTCAAAAATAAAAGCACCGATCGACATTAGCGTGAGTGTTTACAATTTACGCACACCCAGAAAAAATGTTCCTGCTGTAATCTTCTTTGTTCTCAATCTCCCGCTACCAAACCCTGAAAGGGTAATTAGCAGAATGTAGTCCAGAAAACGGAATGCGTTGTGTTGTTGTTTACAGCTTGACTGCGATATTTGCACCTTTCGGTCCAACATATCCAAATTCAGCAAGCATTTTTTGAGTACCGGGTTAGCATTCCCTCTTCGATCCCTTCTTCTTAGCCAGTCTGCCCTGCTGCAGCCTGTTATCCAGGATCTCCGCGTGGAGGTGTAGAAGGGTCTTGGCAGCTATGGTTCGCTGGCCCTGACGCTAGCAGTCAGCTATGAGTCGCTGACCACTGCAGCTCATGCGCTGCTCAGTATCTTTATCCCTTCCTGCTGTATTCAATATATATGTATTACATATTTATATTATACACACTAGTATGGCTGTGCAGGATATTGAACCTTTACTAAATTTGTGAACTGTTACTACCATTGCTCGAGACAAAGGAGGACACTGCTCCCCTCGTCAGTAGCTTTAGTTTCGCTATCATCCCTCGACTTTGAACTGAGACTAGATAAAGAAATTGAAAGATGGCTATCAGAACGATTGATATTTTCATCATCACTACCGTTAGCAATAATATAATCTGACCATTACCAAGGTCAATACCATTGTGTGGTCAGGCAAAATATACTGATCAGACATGTTAGTCAGGGTCAGGCAAAATATACTGATCAGACATGTTAGTCAGGGACAGGCAAAATAAACTGATCAGACATGTTAGTCAGGGTCAGGCAAAATATACTGATCAGACATGTTAGTCAGGGTCAGGCAAAATATACTGATCAGACATGTTAGTCAGGGTCAGGCAAAATATACTGATCAGACATGTTAGTCAGGGTCAGGCAAAATAAACTGATCAGACATGTTAGTCAGGGTCAGGCAAAATATACTGATCAGACATGTTAGTCAGGGTCAGGCAAAATATACTGGCCAAGACCCTCACCTAGAAACGGGCAGTTTTCATGGCAGCCTAGCTAACAAGGTGAGGGATCGATGTGATACCCATAGTAGTGAGTGACACGCAGATAAAGCCAAGCATAGCACAACTGCCTGAAGGACCTCGGTCCACCTTCATCAGTACACTCGGGATGTGAGGAAAGCTACTGCTACGCGCCACTTAACGTCCTTTTCAGGGCGCACAAAAGAGTAACCTACTCATTGTGGGCATTCACAAACAACAACCATTACCGAGCTTGTACTATAAAAACTCTATTTGGTCTGATTGAAGGGGTATGGGCTAGATTTAAGGCTGCCCTAAGAAAAAAAAAAAGTGGTTTCCAAGTACAAAAATTAACATTTTTTTCAATAAACACGCTAAATATTCCGGAAATGAAAAGCACAAAATCTGAACTTCCGTCAATAACCAAAATAAAACATTTAGGAGAACTAGGAATGGGAAAATATGTGATTTTGTGAACACAGTCGCAAAAGACGATATATCAGCTCCTGGGTTTTCTGGAAAAATCCAGGTTTTGTATTGGCTTGTGGGAGTGAATAAGTTAAATTAGTTTTTTGGCCATTCCTATTATCTTGTTCACCTCCGTTATGATCTGTCCAAGGTACAAGACACTATTCACTTGCTGCAGCCTCTCTCCATTAACTGTGATGTTCACTGCTGGTGTTGCTAATTATCATTGCTTTTGTTTTACCAGAGTTAATGTCCAAGCCATAATTCCTACATCTGTTGTTGACTGTCTCTACAAGGTCCTGCAGTTCCTGCTCACTTTCATCCAACAATACAGTATCATCAGCATAGCGTAGGTTGTTAGCTCCCCTGCCGTTGATATTTAGCCAAATCTGTCCGAAAGTTACTTCTGCATAGCTGTTAAAACGGTAAGATGATATAATAATGAATAATTATTTCCTGATCAGTATTTTTGCCACCTGTTCCCAAGCCATATAGCAGTACCTGTCTCATACATTCAGTGTACGGCCTCTTTCTCACTTCCGTCTGCTCCCTAAGTTGTGCCAGCAAGTTTTTTATCGTTGACATTCTTTACCTTCAACGCATCCGGTTTCTCTCTGTCTGTGTTTTCCACATCATGCGACTATGAAAGGAAATACCTTTTCAGCAAGTTGCAGATTAAAAAAATATAGCCTTAATTTAGAGGTCTGTAGTTTGTTTTACGATAACAAACCACATGTACAAAATAAGGAAGGCCCATAAATCCTCAAATCAAAAGTGGAGAAAGAGGATGGTGTGGCCTAGTGGTTAAGTGACACAGCTCCCAAACTGAAAGTGCAGGGTTCACAGCAACATGGACAACTGCAACGAAGGCAACATGAGGGTATACCCATTGGTGAACTAAAAGAGACCACGAGCCTGCAACCAATGGAGGAAAGAAGGGATGGCAGGGGTTGGAGGGAGAAGACTCAGAGTAACTTTGTAGCATCAGTGGGTTGGAAGAAGAAGACTCAAGAGTAACTTTGTAGCATCAGTGGCTTGGAAGAAGAAGACTCAAGAGTAACTTTGTTGTATCAGTGGGTTGGAAGAAGAAGACTCAATCAGAGTAACTTTGTAGCATCAGTGGGTTGGAGGGAGAAGACTCAAGAGTAACTTTGTAGCATCAGTGGGTTGGAAGAAGAAGACTCAAGAGTAACTTTGTAGCATCAGTGGCTTGGAAGAAGAAGACTCAAGAGTAACTTTGTTGTATCAGTGGCTTGGAAGAAGAAGACTCAAGAGTAACTTTGTTGTATCAGTGGCTTGGAAGAAGAAGACTCAATCAGAGTAACTTTGTAGCATTAGTGGGTTGGAAGAAAAAGACTAAATCAGAGTAACTTTGTAGCATCAGTGGGTTGGAAGAAGAAGTCTCAATCAGAGTAACTTTGTAGCATCAGTGGGTTGGAAGAAGAAGTCTCAATCAGAGTAACTTTGTAGCATCAGTGGGTTGGAAGAAGAAGTCTCAATCAGAGTAACTTTGTAGCATCAGTGGGTTGGAAGAAGAAGACTCAAGAGTAACTTTGTAGCATCAGTGGGTTGGAAGAAGAAGTCTCAATCAGAGTAACTTTGTAGCATTAGTGGGTTGGAAGAAGAAGACTCAAGAGTAACTTTGTAGCATCAGTGGGTTGGAAGAAGAAGACTCAAGAGTAACTTTGTAGCATCAGTGGGTTGGAAGAAGAAGTCTCAATCAGAGTAACTTTGTAGCATCAGTGGGTTGGAAGAAGAAGACTCAAGAGTAACTTTGTAGCATCAGTGGGTTGGAAGAAGAAGACTCAAGAGTAACTTTGTAGCATCAGTGGGTTGGAAGAAGAAGTCTCAATCAGAGTAACTTTGTAGCATCAGTGGGTTGGAAGAAGAAGACTCAAGAGTAACTTTGTAGCATCAGTGGGTTGGAAGAAGAAGACTCAAGAGTAACTTTGTTGTATCAGTGGGTTGGAAGAAGAAGTCTCAATCAGAGTAACTTTGTAGCATCAGTGGGTTGGAAGAAGAAGACTCAAGAGTAACTTTGTAGCATTAGTGGGTTGGAAGAAAAAGACTCAATCAGAGTAACTTTGTAGCATCAGTGGGTTGGAAGAAGAAGACTCAATCAGAGTAACTTTGTAGCATTAGTGGGTTGGAAGAAGAAGACTCAAGAGTAACTTTGTAGCATCAGTGGGTTGGAAGAAGAAGACTCAAGAGTAACTTTGTAGCATTAGTGGGTTGGAAGAAGAAGACTCAATCAGAGTAACTTTGTAGCATGAGTAAAAATAAAGTGGAGAACAAATCCTATAAATGGCACATCACAAATAAAACTCATCTACACCTTCGCATCATTCTAACCTGAAGAAAACAGAGAACTTCCAAGAGCTGACAGAAAACATTCCAAGCATCAAAAAAAGACAAAATCAGCCAGACAGAAATAGAAAGTAAAGCCATAACAGCAAAGTGCATGGAGCTAGACAAACACTACTCAAGCAACAAAGTAAGTAGCATGTCCTCTACAGAACTTTGCTTCTTACAACCGCCACCTATTTGGCTGTTATAAGTTTCTTGACAAGTGTGCAGCACGGTAGGTTGCCATTACTTTCTGTACGTGGAGGAGCAATCGCTCGAGAAAAAACCCAGTGTCTAGTGTCTGCCAAACTGGACACGGTGGGAATAGACCCCGGTGTGTTGAGATTGTGGAAAACGAGCGAGTTTCACCACTAGGTCACGCAGCTTCCAAACTCAAGCAACAGCTGGACCTATGAATAAATGCAACTGCGAATATAGGTGGGGAAATTTTTACAAGTCTAAAAAAGCAGTAACTAATGAGAAAATATGAGATAAAATTACAACAGCAATAGGGCCTTTTGAAGACCTCTTGGACTAAAGAAACTGTACACTGGAAGAGTGAGACCAGTTCTTGAGTATGGCATTGCGGCATGGACAACAGCAGCGAAGGCGAACTTCGATAAAGTTAACAAACTTCAAAACCAAGCCATGAGAATTATAACAGGTGGCATGAAGTCAACGCCAATTGTAGAACTTGAAAAGATTACAAAACTGCAATCCATGACCGATAGAAGAGACTGCAGAGCCCAGCTGCAGTCAGAGAAACTCCGAAGACTGACGGACCACCCAATGTACCAGAGACTAAACAATTTGGGAAATGGGAAACTAAAGCGGAGAAACTTTGCAGAAATAGCCAAAGCAAAGATGCACGAAGATCCCATTAACGCACTAACAACACCAAAACCCATTACTACTGTACGAAAACCTACTTGGAGGCAGGATATATTTCCAGAGGTGGTAGAACACATACCAGGTATTGCAAACAAAAACTGCCAGACTGAAAAAGAAAGGAGAGACACTACCCTAAGCTTCATAACGAAAAACTACCCAAGCATGGACTGGACCCATGCATACACCGACGGTTCTGTAGCAAACACTACACAGAACGGAGGGGCAGGAGCATTCCTGAACCTACCAAATGGCAGAAAAATAACACTGTCATTCGCTACTGGTAAGTACACAAGCAATTTCAGAGCAGAGGCAGAGGCACTGAGGGCGGCAGTGGAAGAAATGGTAACACACAGTGAAAATGAGAGCCATATAGTCCTGCTGACAGATGCTCTCGAAGTAGTCACAGCGCTAAAAAGCCAGAAAAACACTGAGCTTAATGACTTAAGAGCAGCACTCTGCAAACTGTGCCAGCAGTCCGCACCAAAAAGGGTAGTGGTACAGTGGGTTCCGTCACACTGCAACATCCAAGGCAACGAGGAGGCAGACAGACTGGCAAAAGAAGGTGCAAGGCTACCACAAACAGATACCAGTATGACGTACGAAGAGTCAAAACGGCTTATCAAAGCCAGATACATGACCAAATGGGAAACCGAACATACTGGTTACACCAAAAACGATGCCTATTACCAGTTGAACCGAAGAGAGCAGGTCGTTGTCTTCAGACTTCGCACTGGCCACAACAGACTGAGGTACCACCTATTCAACAAATTGAAGATAGGGTGTACCGACGAATGCCCGTGCGGTACTGGTAAAATGACCACTGAACATCTGCTGCAGAACTGCCCGACATACGAGGATCAGAGAGAGCAGATGTGGCCATTGCCAGTGGAACTGCAAGACAAGCTCTATGGTAGTGGCGAGAGTCTCAGGATGACCGCCGCTTTTTTAGAAAAAATAATGGTTACTGTCTGACTGTGTACGCAGAAGAAGAAGAAGAAGAAGACCTCTTGGCAACTGTCAAAAGAAGGAAACTCGCTTAGTACGGTTACATATCGAGATCAAATGGTTTTGCAAATACTATCCTCCACGGAAAGGTGCAAGGTAGACGACGAAATACTAGCATTACCAAATAAGAAGAAGAATTGAATTTGATTAATGCTAACTTAAGATTAACAACTGCTGTGCTAGTTCAGCTCTATTTTAATAATTTTTCATTTGCATTAGAGTCTATTAAGTAAATTAGACTAATATGATTAGATATTTTATTCTAAGTAATTGACTAATTGTGCTTCAGGTTTCAGTCTCTTAAAATAAAATAAATCATTGACTTGACTTCGTTTGTTCTTAATCTCCGCTACCAAGTCCTGAAAAGGACTTAAGTAGCAGAATGTAGTCGGGAGAACGGAATGCATTGTCGTAGTTTACAGCTTGACTGATATTTGCATCTTTCAGTCTGACACATCCGACTTCAGCAGGCATTTTTTTAAATGCCGGGTCAGTCTTCCCTCTTCGATCCCTTCTTCTTGGCCAGTCTGCTCTGTTGCAGCCTGTTATCCAGGAACACAGTGTGGAGGTGAAGAAGGTTCTTTGCAGCTCTGGTTCGCTGGCCCTGACGCTGCTAGTCACTAGCAGTCAGCTATGGATGGGTCTCTGACTGCTGCAGCTCATACGCTGCTCAGCGTCTTGATCTCAATAAATAATTAAATGCATATACGATCACCTTTATTAGTTTATATAGCGTCCGATTTGCACATTGAGCAAACTCGTTTAATTACTTACACAGTAAGTTACAATAGACTACTTAAGACGGTAACTTGAGTACTTTACTTGACTTTAACTGGTTCGAATACAAAATCATAGTATAAATTCATAGTCATGTGTCTGCAGTTCTTTAAATTTGCTTCCGTTTCCCTCGGTCTTTCTAATACCAACATAAAGCAAACAGACAAACAAACCAACAACGCTCAAACGTGGTCAAAAACAATGCTATATATACAATGACAACAATGTAGCATGCTAGTCAAGCATTTATTAACACTGTGAGTGTGTGTGAGTGAGTAGTTCGGGTTGAATATGGTGGAGGGCAGTAGTAAACTTAATAAAAACTCACTGCTGATATGAATTTTTCAAGGACAACGATGGCTTCACTTTCAGAGCAACTATCAAGTGTCTTAAGTTCGCCGAATTCCATCTTTGTGCTTTGCCTGGTTCGCTTATAATAAAGAACAATAAGGAGCAGTAGATTGATCAGTTGTTGTTTATGAGCGACATTTTGTCATCCATAATGATATCCATATACGGCCAGGACTGCTCACACTTCCGCGACTAAAATAAGAATCAAACCAAGAGATCTAATATTTGGTTTGTATGCGAGAAGTTAGAATACCGGTCTTACCTTAACTTAACGTCTTTATACTGGTTTAGAAGACTCTGCAGAGTCTGTATACAACCAGTTCCATTTACAACACCTTCGTCTAGAAGCTGTACGCATCCAATCTGTTCTTAAATGCATTGACCGTCCCAGCCTCCACCACCTCACTTGGCAATGCATTCCAAGCATTCACTTCTTTCTGGCTAAAGAAATACTTCCTAATATATAATCTGGACCTCTCCTTAGTCAACTTGTAGCTGTGCCCTCTTGTCCTTGTTGGTGGTTGTACTTTTAAAAACTTGTTATAGTCCACTTTATCCATTCCTCTGATCATCTTATACACCTGTATTAAGTCACCACGAATTCTTCTCTCTTCTAGACACTGAAGGCCAGTTCTTTTTAATCTTTCTTCATAACTGTAATTCTGGAATCCCACTATCAGCTTTGTCGCTCTTTTTTGTATTCTCTCCAGCATGTCTATATCCCCTCTCTGATAAGGACTCCACACCTGTACACAGTACTCCAATCTAGGTCTAACTAATGCTTTATACAGTTTGACTATCACTTCCTTGCTCCTATGTTTAATATTTCTTTTTATCATCCCTAACATTGCATTTGCCTTTTTTACTGCTACCTGAACTTGCTTACTCACCTTACATGTATGATCTATTATAACCCCTAAGTCCCTTTCTTTATCTATCTTTCTAATATTGTTCTCTCCCATTCTGTAATGATGTTCCATATTGGATCTACCCATGTGGATGACTGTACATTTATCTACATTAAACTCCATTTGCCAGATTACAGACCATTCTCGAATTTTATCTAAATCCGACATCAATATATCTACTTCTGCTTTAGATGAGACACTACTGCATAGTTTCGTGTCATCAGCAAATTTTGCAATAATTTATCCCATACCTTTGTCCAAATCATTTATATATATCAAGACTAAAATTGGTCCCAAAACCGAGCTCTGTGGCACTCCACTTTTCACTTCACACCACTCAGAGAACTCCTTATTTATACTCCTTATATATCAAAGGCCTTTGCAAAATCCAGATAAATAACATCCACTGGCTCCCCTTTATCTAACATTTTGGTAACCTCCTCCATGAATTCTAATAGATTTGTTAAGCATGATCTCCCTCTGGTAAACCCATGCTGACTATTTCTAATTAGATTACAATTTTCTAAATGCATTACAATGTTTTCTTTGATTATTGACTCTAACAATTTACAGACTATGCTCGTTAAGCTCACAGGTCTATAGTTTGCTGGATCTGCCTTTTTGCCCTTTTTGAATATGGGGATCACTCCCGCATCTTTCCAATCCCGTGGAACAATCCCTTGTGCAAGTGATTGAGAACATAATATAGCCAATGGTTTTGCTAATTGGTCTCTAATTTCAAACAGCAATTTTGGATGAATACCATCTTGACCTGGACATTTATCCACTTTCAACCCCTCCAATTTTTTAAAAACCATTTCCTCTGTAATACAGATTGATCCTAATCCTGCTGTATCCATGTCTCTTTGAAAAATATCTACAGGCTCTGGGATCTCGGAGCAGTCCTCTTTTGTGTACACTGTGCCAAAGTAGTGATTGAGTAGATTTGCTGCCTCCCTATTTTCACTTATTTTTTTTCCTGTGCTGTCTATGAGAGGGCCTACTTTGTCCTTTGATCTTTGTTTATTTCTAACATAAGAGAAGAAGCTTTTAATATCAGTCTTGATCCTCTGAGCAAGTTTCTTTTCGAAGTCTATTTTTGCTGTTTTATTTGCTTTCTGAGATATGTTCTGCTTGTCCAAATATTTTAAATATGTTTCTTTTGATTTACCTGCCTCTATATATTTTTTCCATGCTTTATTTTTAGCTCTTCTACATTTAACTACAATTTTAGTGATCCACTTTTTCCGCTTGGGGTTTACTTCCCTATATGGAACACATTCCTCTTTTAGCGTTTCGAGAACTGCTTTAAAACTCACCCACTCCTGTTCAACATCTGTTCCTCTAAGTTTTGAAGGCACGGGTTCGAATCCCAATCCTCAGGATGACCGCCGCTTTTTTCGAAAAAATAATGGTTACTGTCTGACTGCGTACTAAGAAGAAGAAGAAGAAGAATCCCAATGGAATTAAGATGCTTAGTAATGCATGAGTTGCAGCTGTCAGAGTTCCAAAGCTTGGTACTAGCTTCAGGGCCAGTGAACCAGAGCTGTCAAGACCCTTCTACACTTAACTGAACGTATTTATACTCGATTAAAAGACAATATAGTCTGTATACAACCAGTTTGTTTTAGGGTGGTTTAACCGATGTGTTAGTCCATCTTAATAGACTCAAACACTAGAGGTAAGTAGACTCTCAGCCAGCTAGGCGCCATCTAACTGCTCTTAACAAACCACCGGAGGAAAGGTTCAAATAACTTTGGTACATTTTTAACTTGAATTTTGTACGGGTTGGCGGCCGTTAAGCCTACTCTTTTCGATTTCTAACTGTCAAAGAATTTTTAACGTGCTCGACACTGAGCACGGTCTTCCCGTGATTCGAACCCGCGACTGCCGGCATCCAAGACACCTTACCTCCACGTGGTGATCCTGGATAACAGGCTGCCAGAGAGTAGACTGGCTAAGGAGAAGGGATCGAAGAGGGAAGGCTAACCCGGCATAAAAAAAATGCCTGCTGAAATCGGATGTCGGACCGAAAAGTTCAAATGTCGCAGTCGAGCTGTAAACTACGACACAACGCATTCCGTTCTGCGGACAACATCCTGCTACTTGCAAAGCCCTTTGTAAGGGCTTGGTAGCGTGAGTTTGAGAACGAACAAAGAAGAAGAAGCACCACAATGAAGCGTATATTTTGTCTATTTAGAGTGAGATATAAAATATAAACATAGCTTATTTACTGCGCAACAATTGCATGACAGAAGGGCTTATTAATAACGCTACAACTTCCCACATAATTCCTATGGAAAGCACTGGGCAAGCAAGGAGTAGATCTCCACTACATCGAAATACTCGACAAATGCTACGAATGGTGCACCACCGTCATCCGCCCATTCACTCAACCCATCACTACATCGACCAAGAAGAGAGTACGGCAAGGCGACCCCATCTCGCTGATCTTATTCTCTGCATGCCTAGAGCCGACGATGAGACACTATGACTGGGACAACTACGGCATCACAATTGACGTAGGCCTCAGATTCGCAGACGACATCGTCCTCATCACAGAGACACCCTTTGAAGCTACAGAGATGCTGCGGTCACTATCCACGGAAGGCAGGAAAGCAGGTCTAGATATGAACCTAGATAAAAACCAGAGCTATGCGCAACCGTTTCGCAGAGCCCAACCCA
Source organism: Ariolimax columbianus (assembly GCA_036924085.1). NCBI lineage: Eukaryota > Metazoa > Mollusca > Gastropoda > Stylommatophora > Arionidae > Ariolimax > Ariolimax columbianus. Next base: position 57,387,061 of record JAVGWX010000017.1, on the reverse strand, counting down.
ATACTCTTGAGTGCAACGCCCATAGAGGACGCTGACGAATATCTCTATCTGGGAAGGCTCCTCAACATGGAGAACAACATAAAACCTGAGATCGCCAGACGGAAACGGGTAGGCTGGCAGCATTCAACTCCATCATGACAGCAACAGACGCCACAAATGACATCAGACTACGTGCGGACATCTTCGACTCGGTATTCCTGCCAGCGCTCTACTTTCGCTACAATAGTGTGGCAATGGTAAGCTCCGTCGACGATCCACCCGAATTGCTGCATCAATTTTAGCGATGGCATCTTCTGCCGAAAAAATGTGTGCCTGACCTGGTCTCGGAAGATCTTTCTTTAACTCGCGTCCTTTTTTAAACATCGTTGTCCAGTTCTTCACTGTTGTCTTATACACACTGTTGTCACCATACACTGCCTGCATTCTGCGACGAATGTCAACTGGTCGACATCCTTCAGCTGTTAGAAACCGATCGCTGATTAACTCTGGACGGATTCCGTATCACACCCGCCATGTTTTCAACGGTCTGCTGAGGAAACTATAAGTCGGAGGATAATGAAATTTTGCAAACTTGACTGTTGGTGTGTGCTGTTTACATCAAAAGTGACGTCATCATGCTCATCACACGTACGTTCACTTGGTGCAGTTATATCTGGTTTCATTTGAACACGTCTTGAATTTGTGTGGACATTAAGGCTCCTGTTACAATGCGTGCTGCTTAGTTCTAGGTGCACCTTATTTTGTTTCTGATGCTGTAGACTTATCTGCGATGCCATACACCAAGATTAGTCTTCTTACTGTTCATTCGCTCTTTCTCAAACTCTCGGTGGGATTAAGACATTGAGCAGCATATGAGCTGCAGCGGTCAGCGACCTATAGGTGTATGAGTAATGAGTAGGTGTCGAACTGTTTCGTACGCTGAGCAGCGCATGAGCTGTAGTGGTCAGCGAACCAGAGCTGCCAAGACCCTTCTACACCTCCACGCGGTGATCCTGGATAACAGGCTGCAGCAGGGCAGACTGGCTAAGGAGAAGGGATCGAAGAGGGAATGCTAACCAGGTACTCAAAAAATGATTGCTGAAGTCGGATGTGTTGGACCGAAAGGTGCAAATATCGCAGTCAAGCTGTAAACTATGACACAACGCATTCCGTTCTCTGGACTACATTCTGCTACTTAAGCCCTTTCAGGGTTCGGTAGCGGGAGATTGAGAACGAACGCAGAAGAAGAAGAAGAACTGTTTCGTCAGGATAAGAGCAATGTCTGCACAAGGGCAGGTGTTGGGGATTGATCCGGTTCAAGTGGCTATTGACTCTGGTATGTCCTGTTCGAAACTGAAAGATGAGACTTTAATCTCTTCTATGTAGTTTATTTATGTCATCGTTACTTTTACAACGAAGATTAACGATGTTGTGTCTCTTATGTTGTCTCGAGTAAGTGGTTCACGATTCTTTTGCGTCGTTATTTAGTCCAGATGAGATATTCAACCTTAATTTTCTCACATTTATGGTGTTATCAAATATACATATTTGTCATCGAATGTCTTTATTTCCTGGAAAACATAAGTACATAAAAAACTTCTTTGGAGTATATCTCATAACTAACTTTGGAAGGTCTAACTGGCATGTTTCTCATATTTGCTGCTGATGACTGGTACAAGTAACACAAATTATAAGGTAATGATTATTGTAGTATCCTATTACGAAGGTATATTTAATATATTTTTAGTATTTCACTTAGTATGATAAATTGTGTTACTCTGAAATTATTTTTACAATGTTTCAAGGTTAATGTTTTAGGCATTCACAAATTTAAGTTATACATTTACTGCAGGATCTATCACCAGGGCGAACCAAACAAATAGTCAAGATGGCTGACCGCGAAAATGATAAAATGAAAACTCAAGCATTACTGTTCAGTGATAATATAAAAGGGTACGTGCGCTTTTTTGTGTGCATTTATTAAAAATTCATATTGGACATCTAAAATACTTCCAGATAATTGCAACCATCATTTGTTGCGAAGATGGTATATGACATGAATTGAAATATCCATATTTTCGTCCTGAACAGTGAACTGAACTATCCCAATTTTCGTCTTCGTCTTGAACTGAAATTTCTATACTTTTGTCTTCGTCACTCTCATAGCCTAGATCATAGGCAAGGACATCACATATCATTGACTGTCACTACATAATAAGTTGTCTTTCTGAACCTCAACTATCTGTGAGCAGACAATATATTGTATCATATAGTCGTATAATTGGATTTTTCGTATTCCTCCAAGTTGCAAGAGATCTTGATATGGTCCAATATTCTGTAGTAGGATTGACACTATCTGTTTCAAGCATCTCATTTCCATTGTTTGAATTTGTTTGTTCCAACTCATCATTCAATGACTATGTTTCACAAGTATATAGGTATGAAGAGAGGATCAATTATTGCATTAATTTGTTTGATCTTTCCACAATGCCTGCCGTGACATGAAAATTGTTGTTGCTTGAGTTGTTCAGTCCTTGTTTTAGTTCTGCGTTGGTTCCCGAATTTCAAATTACGGATTCTAGATATTTGAATTGTTTAACTCCTCGACGACCATGGAGTATAAGGCCAGCTATTAGAGAATATTAGAGCACTGTACCAAGGGTGTCAAAGTATAATAAGAACAACTGATGGCCTGACCGAAACAATGGAGATAACAACTGTGATAAGACAAGGGTTTGTGTTGTTACTACTACTCTTCAACACATATTTAGACAGAATAATGCTGAGGTCAAAATGAAGCATCTGCCAAGGAAGAAAGGAAAGAGGCTGATCAGTTATATTGATTAAGAGAGAATCAAGTGGTTCGGCCACCTAATGAGAATGTAACCTGACCAACTATCCCTATGCACCTATAATGCACAGCGTTCATGTTTTCGCACCCGTTGCAGACCGAGAACTAGATGGATGTAAAATGTTGCAGATATTTTATTTCTTCGTCTGTGTTCGTTCTCAATCTCCTGCTACGAAGTCTTGAACAGGGCTTTGCAAGTAGCAGGATGTAGTCTGGAGAACAGATTGTGTTGTGTCGCTAGTTTACAGTTCGACTGTGATTTTTGCACCTTTCGGTCTGACACACCCGGCTTTGGCAGGGCAGATTTTCCAAATCGTCATGGGATGACAACTACTTTGACGATGCGTCTCTCTCTAAACAGATAACTACGACTCCCCACGAAGCGTCACGGCACAAGTGGATAAGACCAGACAACTGTTGGAAATTCAGTCTCAAATTAGAGAAATAATTAGATATTTGACCTGACTGCTTCTATATCAGGAAATGGTTGGTATGGTAGTACTTCAAAGCAAAATGAAAATTTTAGTTTAAATATCAAGAAGATGGAAGCCATGATTAACTCTGAGAAACAATTGTTCCAAATGGTCCATACTTTTAAACACCTGGACACTCTAATAACATCTGATGGGAGATGATAATGATGATGATGATATAATCCCTTTAGCTGTAAGCTTGCAGCTCTTGACAGCCCAATGCCTCCAGGACAAAAGCACAAGTCCTCCTCAATTGTTAATGTGACGTTCAATCTCGTATAAAGTTTGTTGTCTTAGAGGCATCATGATTGTGAAGGGGGGGTGTGTGTTATGGACGCATCTTTCGAGTATCCTTGTCACGTCCTGCCAAGGACATATCAGATTCATTTGGCTCGGCTATCTCATCATTCTTCCGTCAGTTTTGCCAGCCCATCTGTAGTGATGGTATGTATGGCATTCCCCGCCACCTGGAAGATTGTCACAAAGGGACAGATGTGCAATGTCTGCTGGTCTACATATCTTTGTCATCCATGGGGATAAATGATAGAGGACAAAAAGTAAAGAACGAGACAAAAATGCATTTCACCCATGAAGTGGGAATGGATTGGTGCAGCCCAGAGCATGTACCACTCGCCGGTGGGTTCTGCAGCTACACCTATAAGGCTGCACCTCAGCCCTTTTGTCTGGCCCCTCTTCAAGGACCTGTCCGGATTGGGTGACCCTGCCAGGAGTAAAACTCTCGCCAGCATAGCTCCTTGGATCATTCGAGCGTGCAAGCTCGTATGGAGAGCTGATGGGAGATACAACTCCAAAATATTGAATAGTTTAGCCCAAACATGAATAACATTTCTCCAGCGCAGTTCTTGTGAATGGGAGGGAGACGAGGGGACTGGTTTCGCACATCAGTTGGTGTGAGACAGGGGTGTACACTCTCTCCAACTATTTTCAATATATTCCTTGAGGGAATAATGAGTGAGGCACTTGGAGGTCACGTTGGTACTGTCAAGATAGGGGGCCGAACGATTACCAACCTTTGTTTTGCAGATGATATCGGCGGGTTCCGAAGCAGAACTCCAGGAATGGGTCAGAAGGCTCGATGAAACAGCTCTTGACTATAGTATGGAGATAAACGCTGGAAAGACAAAATTAATGACCAACAAGGCTGAGGGCTTCAACAGCAGGATAAAAGCTAATGATCAGGAACTCGAAGAGGTTGACCGTTTAAATATTTAGGGTCGATTGTCAGTGATGAAGGATCAAAATGTGAGGTGTTGGCCAGAATAGCACAGACAATAGCGGCGCTTGCATGGCTTAACAAAATATGGCAAGATAAACGGTTAGCAATATACACGGAAATCAGATTAATGCGTACACTGGTCCTGTCAATATTCCTCTATGCTTGTGAGACATGGACAGTTACAGCTGACCTTCAACGAAGGATACAGGCCTTGGAGATGAGATGTTTCCTAAGACTTTTAAACATCATGTACAAAGATCGAGTTACAAATGAGAAAATACAAGATAGGATTACAACAGCAATAGGACCTTTTGAAGACCTCTTGGCAACAGTCAAAAGAAGGAAACTGGTACGGTCACATATAGAGATCAAATGAGAGCAAATACGATCCAGCACGGAAAGGTGCAATGCAGATGACGAAGAGGGCGTCCCAAAAAGAGGTGGGAGGACAACATAAAAGAATGGACCAATCTCCGACCAGAAGAGGCACAGGCAGCAGCTGCTGACAGAGAAGAGTGGCGTGGAGTTGTGAGGATGCCTTTATGTGTGCCCCAACGACATCACCGGTTACGGGATGACCTGACCTGACAGTGATAGGAGTTCTATGTAACAAATAAAGTTTTAATATCTTTACATTCGTTTAATTGTATCATTCCTTTACAGGTTTTCTAGACAGACAGACAGAAAGGCACAATGGCCCAGAGTAACTGAAACATCACCTTCAATGTTTAACAAAGGCAAGTCGGATATGGTGACATATGAGGACTTACTAGTGCATCGTTATTTGGAAAGTCTTAAACGAGAAAGGAGAGACAATCCACAGGAAAGACAGTAAGTTGTTTTAAAGTAAGAGTTATCTACATATATGCTTTTATATACATGGGTAAGTCAGTAAATAGGTCACAAATGACTATTTAAAAAAAATGAGATGTAAACTTGAAAACCGTTTATTATCGCATTTTAATGTCCCTTATTTCTTGACATAGGTTTTTACCAACATTGCTACTCTTGTCTACCAAGCTGTTAATGGGCACCTGGCTGACAGGTTTTTTTTAGTAAGGAAGTGAACTGTCCACACCACCGTACAATGATGAGACCTCGTACAGCGCTTAATCTCAAGGGCAGTGTCTGTTATGGAGCAACCTGATTTACATGAAAACATGCACGTCTGAAAAGACATTTTTTTAGTGATGTCGAGTGAAAAGATGGACATACATTTAAATGAACATACATTTATTTGTATATGCATTTATATGGACATAAAATTAATATGGATATACATTTATATAGAATCAAATTTGTATGGAAATATATTTATCTTGATCTTGATGACCCGTTCCTCAGCGTAGCTGTGGGTCAAACTTCGTCTCCAGCGGACCCTGTCTTGGATCACGATAGTCCAGTGCGTGGTAAGTGCTCCTCTAGAGCCATCTCGGATGTTGCAGCGTACAGCAAGGGAGTCTGACCAACGCATTGGAAGTCTTCCCTGCAGTCTCTTCTTACCTCGGGGGTACCAGACTGCTGTCGCTGTGCTCCATCGACCATCATTTCGTCGCAACATGTGACCTGCCCATCTGTGTTTTGCCTTGTCTGCATAGATCACCACATCCTTCACCAGGGTCAATCTACAATGAATTTGAAGAGGGAGCCTATTAGGTCTTGGTCATGACAACCATACAGGACCGTGTTAAAAGACGAGAAGGCTGCCCAGCCAGCGCAGTGACGTCTTGTCAGTTCAGGTTCCAGGCTATTCTCCATATTTAGAAGACCTCCAAGATATAAATATATTTATATGGGCATAAATTTAAATGGAAACACATTTCTAAGGACATAAATTTTACGGATAAACATTAATATGGACAACAAGTAATATGGATATACATTTATTTAGACATCAATTGATATGGACATACATTTATATGAACATGCATTTGTATGCACATAAATTTATATGGCTATACATTTATATGGACATATGACCATACACTGATTGAAAACAATCGTACAAATTATGGTTAGCTCATTCAAGCTGACTGATAGATTCATCTCTAGAATGAAGAAATTGCCTTTTCCGCACACTTCATCTCGAAGAAGTGGAACTTTTTGTAAGTTATGTCAATATTACGCACTTGTAAAAAATGTTATTATTTTATAATTCTTCTCTCACCAATCATTTTAGAATTCCCCTCTCACCAATCATTTTAGAATTCCCCTCTCACCAATCATTTTAGAATTCCCCTCTCACCAATCATTTTAGAATTCTTCTCTCACTAATCATTTTAGAATTCCCCTCTCACCAATCATTTTAGAATTCCCCTCTCACTAATCATTTTAGAATTCCCCTCTCACTAATCATTTTAGAATTCCCCTCTCACCAATCATTTTAGAATTCCCCTCTCACCAATCATTTTAGAATTCCCCTCTCACCAATCATTTTAGAATTCCCCTCTCACCAATCATTTTAGAATTCCCCTCTCACCAATCATTTTAGAATTCTTCTCTTACCAATCATTTTAGAATTCCCCTCTCACTAATCATTTTAGAATTCTTCTCTCACCAATCATTTTAGAATTCCCCTCTCACTAATCATTTTAGAATTCCCCTCTCACTAATCATTTTAGAATTCCCCTCTCACTAATCATTTTAGAATTCCCCTCTCACCAATCATTTTAGAATTCCCCTCTCACCAATCATTTTAGAATTCCCCTCTCACCAATCATTTTAGAATTCCCCTCTCACCAATCATTTTAGAATTCCCCTCTCACCAATCATTTTAGAATTCCCCTCTCACCAATCATTTTAGAATTCCCCTCTCACCAATCATTTTAGAATTCCCCTCTCACCAATCATTTTAGAATTCCCCTCTCACCAATCATTTTAGAATTCCCCTCTCACCAATCATTTTAGAATTCTTCTCTCACCAATCATTTTAGAATTCTTCTCTCACCAATCATTTTAGAATTCTTCTCTCACCAATCATTTTAGAATTCCCCTCTCACTAATCATTTTAGAATTCCCCTCTCACCAATCATTTTAGAATTCCCCTCTCACCAATCATTTTAGAATTCCCCTCTCACCAATCATTTTAGAATTCCCCTCTCACCAATCATTTTAGAATTCCCCTCTCACCAATCATTTTAGAATTCTTCTCTTACCAATCATTTTAGAATTCCCCTCTCACTAATCATTTTAGAATTCCCCTCTCACCAATCATTTTAGAATTCCCCTCTCACCAATCATTTTAGAATTCCCCTCTCACCAATCATTTTAGAATTCCCCTCTCACCAATCATTTTAGAATTCCCCTCTCACCAATCATTTTAGAATTCCCCTCTCACCAATCATTTTAGAATTCCCCTCTCACCAATCATTTTAGAATTCTTCTCTCACCAATCATTTTAGAATTCTTCTCTTACCAATCATTTTAGAATTCCCCTCTCACTAATCATTTTAGAATTCCCCTCTCACTAATCATTTTAGAATTCCCCTCTCACCAATCATTTTAGAATTCCCCTCTCACCAATCATTTTAGAATTCTTCTCTTACTAATCATTTTAGAATTCCCCTCTCACTAATCATTTTAGAATTCCCCTCTCACTAATCATTTTAGAATTCCCCTCTCACCAATCATTTTAGAATTCCCCTCTCCCCGTACCTCCAAAGACTTCCCCATTCTCACGGTACACCTGGGAGATACAGACCTGCATCAGCAACTGTGCATGGGGCTTCAGGAAAACAAAAAATTGATGCAAAGTTTATTGCTGACTCTTCATTATGGGACCCAACTACACCAAGGAAAGCTCTGTCAAGAAGGCCAGCGAGTGCTCCTGTCAGGCGACTAAGGTAATTTTCTTGATTCCTTGTCCTTGCCAATTTCTTGATGTGTAAACATGTGCGCTGGATTGATTGTGATTGTTTTAGAAGATGCTATGGGACCGAAGATGCAGCAGTGAATTGGCTGACAGCATCCAGTTACTCATTGGTCAGTGATCCAAAACTGACCAAGACCCTATTCCACCTTAAGTGGAAATTTATGCTAAAATTGAATGTGTCAGGCTGAAAGGTGCAGATATTGTAGCCTCACTGTAAATTACGACACAGCGTTGGAAATGTCTTTTTCAGAACAAAGGCCAAAGAACAAAAAGAAGATCCTATTGGTTGAATTCTTACAAATTGTGTAATTTAAAAAAAAATAACAATTTTTAAAATGTACACAAAAAAATGTACCCATAAATTATGTCAGAGAAGATTTTGAAAATGGCCATATATATGTGTGTATATACTTGGAATACTTTCAATCCTGGTATTCTCTTGCAAGGAATCCGAAGTAAGTATTTTATACTTTATGGCTTACTAGGCCTGAGGAAGGTACAAATAATTTTGCTAGATTTTTAGCTAGAATTTTTTAACATTTTGTCCGAGCAGCGACTGTTATGCCTACTCTTTTCGATTTCTAATTGCCAAGGGATTTTTAACATGATCGACACTGAACACAGGAGTCGATCTCACTACCTAGAGATCAGGGGAATTTTTACCAGAAGATCTATGTGATAACTAAGTTCTATTAACATTCAAACAAGAGAATTTGGGTGCGTGAAAGGATGTATTTAAGGAAGGTCACCGGTGTTACCAGGAAAGACAGAATGCGGAACAACAACATTTGTAGTATGGTCGGCACTACGGCTTGTGCCGAATACATTTCCAGGCAGAAAATTAGTTGGTTTGGTCATCTCATGAGAATGCACCCTCATCAACTTCCACTGAGGGCTTACAGCGCTGGTAGATCTTGCTACAGGGCAAGAGGGCGGCCGTGAGTCAGGTGGATAGATGACATTAGAGTGATTGTGCAGTGACACGGGCTCACATTGATCGACGCAGCGCACATGGCGCAGGTCGGACGACTTAAGCTCCTCACAGCGCTCAAAGGCACAAGTGGAAAGAAAACTAACTAACTAACCAAGAGAGTACCTTGGCTAAGACTAGGGTCCATGCATCCCACCATACTTTGTGTACAAGCAGGCTACTCAACATTTTATGGCATAATCATTCAATAAATCAATTCCCATTGCTCCTTTTAATGTTTAAGCCATTGACAACCCTCCTTCGGCAAGTTTGATCTTGAGCTGTCCTTTCTGCTTCTCTCCAGTTGAGGTGCAGGGATCAAAGTTCATTTTCACAGTCATTTCTTCAGGTGGTTCTTGATCTAACATTCTTCCTTTTCCCCTGTGGATTCCATGTCATAGCCTGTCTGGAAACGTTTGATAGTGCTCTACGTAGCACGTGAAGTGAATGTCAAACTGTATAAAGCATTAGTTAGACCTTGAAGCAGCCACCAGAGGCAAAAACATACTCGACCTAGTTTTTACCACAGAGGAAAATATGATTGAAAACGTTACCGTTGGGAAACTGTTTGGCTCAAGTGACCATCAAATCATCCGTTGGGATCTTATTGCAGGGAAAGAAGTAAACATAAACACGCGAACATACGACTACTCAAAGGCAGATGTTAAAAGGATGAAAGAGGCAGCGAACCACATAATCTGGAAAGATATTGTTGTAGGAACAGATGTTGAACAGGAGTGGGAAAGTTTTAAAACAGTTCTAGAAACGCTAAAAGAGGAATGTGTTCCATGTAGGGAGGTAAACCCCAAGCGTAAAAAGTGGATAACTAGATTTGTAGTGAAATGTAGAAGAGCAAAAAATAAAGCATGGAAAAAATATATAGAGGCAGGTAAATCAAAAGAAACATATGTAAAATATTTGGACAAGCAGAACATATCTCAGAAAGCGAATAAAACAGCAAAAATAGACTTTGAAAAAAAACTTGCTCAGAGGATCAAGACTGACAGTAAAAGCTTCTTTTCTTATGTTAGAAATAAACAAAGAATGAAAGACAAAGTAGGCCCTCTCATAGACAGTACAGGGAAAATAATAAGTGAGAATAGGGAGGCAGCTAATCTGCTCAATCAGTACTTTGGCACAGTCTTCACAAAGGAGGACTGCTCCGAGATCCCAGAGCCTATAGATATTTTTCAAAGAGACATGCATTCAGCGGGATTAAGATCAATCTGTATTACAGAGGAAATGGTTTTTAAAAAATTGGAGGGGTTGAAAGTGAATAAATGTCCAGGTCAAGATGGTATTCACCCAAAATTGCTGTATGAAATTAGAGACCAACTAGCAAAACCATTGGCTATATTATGTTCTCAATCACTTACAAAAGGGATTGTTCCACGGGATTGGAAAGATGCAGGAGTGATCCCCTTATTAAAAAAAGGCAAAAAATCAGATCTAGCAAATTATAGACCGGTGAGTTTAACGAGCATAGTCTGTAAAATGTTAGAGAGTCAATAATCAAAGAAAACATTGTAATGCATTTAAAAAAATGTAATCTAATTAGAAATAGTCAGCATGGGTTTACTAGAGGGAGATCATGCTTAACAAATCTATTAGAATTCATGGAGGAGGTTACTAAAATCATAGATAAAGGGGAGCCAGTGGATGTTATTTATCTAGACTTTGCAAAGGCCTTTGATAGAGTACCTCATCAAAGATTATTTCGAAAGTTAAAATCACATGGAATAGGTGGGGAAGTTGCCAAATGGATTGAAAATTGGTTAACGGGAAGAAGGCAGAGGGTGGGCATAAATAAGGAGTACTCTGAGTGGAGTGAAGTGAAAAGTGGTGTGCCACAGGGCTCGGTTTTGGGACCAATTTTGTTCTTGATATATATAAATGATTTGGACATTGATATGAGATCCATGATTGCAAAATTTGCTGATGACACAAAACTATGCAGTAGTGTCTCATCTAAAGCGGAAGTGGATATATTGATGTCGGATTTAGATAAAATTCTAGAATGGTCTGTAAGCTTGCAAATAGAGTTTAATGTAGATAAATGTACAGTCATCCACATGGGTAGATCCAATATGGAACATAATTACAGAATGGGAGAAAACAATATTAGAAAGATAGATAAGGAAAGGGACCTAGGGGTTATAATAGATCATACAGGAAAGGTGAGTGAGCAAGTTAAGGTAGCAGTGAAAAAGGCAAATGCAATGTTAGGGATGATAAAAAAGAAATATTAAACATAGGAGCAAGGAAGTGATCATCAAACTGTATAAAGCTTTAGTTAGACCTAGATTGGAGTACTGTGTACAGGTGTGGAGTCCTTATCATAGAGGGGACATAAACATGCTAGAAAGAATACAAAAAAGAGCGACAAAGATGATAGTGGGATTCCAGAATTACAGTTATGAGGAACGACTCAGAAAAACCGGCCTACAGTGTCTCGAAGAGAGAAGAATTCGTGGTGACTTAATGCAGGTTTATAAGATGATCAGAGGAATCGATAAATTAGACTATAACAAGTTTTTTAAAATACAGCCACCTACAATAACACGAGGGCATAGCTACAAGCTGACTAAAGAGAGGTCCAGGTTAGATATTAGGAAATATTTTTTTAGTCAGAGAGTGGTGTCTGCTTGGAATGCATTGCCAGGGGAGGTAGTGGAGGCAGGGACAGTTAATGCATTTAAGAATAAACTGGATGCGCATAGCTTTTAGAGCAAGGTGATGTAAATGTAACTGGTTGTATACAGACTCTGCAGGGTCTTCTAAACCAGTATAAAGACGTTAAGTTAAGTTAAGTTAAGTGTGGAGTCCTTATCATAGGGGAGATATAAACATGCTGGATAGGATACAAAAAAGAGCAACAAAGCTGAAAGTGGGATTCCAGAATTACATTTATGAGGAAAGACTCAGAAAAACCGGCCTACAGTGTCTAGAAAAGAGAAGAATTTGAGGTGACTTAATCCAGGTTTATAAGATCATCAAAGGAACGGATAAAGTAGACTATAACAAGTTTTTAAAAATACCACCCACAAGAACAAGAGGGCATAGCTACAAATTATCTAAAGAAAGGTCCAGATTAGATATTAGGAAATATTATTTTAGTCAGAGAGTGGTGAATGCTTTGCCACAGGAATTAGTGGAGGCAAATACAATTAATGCATTTAAGAATAGATTGAATGCATATAGCTTTTAGAGCAAGGAAATGTAAATGAAACTGGTTGTTTACAGGCTTTGAAGAGTCTTCTAAACCAGTATAAAGTCGTTAAGTTAAGCACGTGTCCTATCCAATCCCATTTGCAACTTTTGATTTGTTGTTCCACTGGTTGTTATTGGCACCTTTCCTATAGGTGTTCGTTCCTCCTCCTCATCATGTTTTGCCAGCCTATACTTAGTGGAGAAAGTAAGATGGCCGCACCTTAGTGGCTGCGATCTTGACTCACTCCAGTGTTTGTGTTGAGTTTTCCGATGTTCGGTGTGTCCTGTTTTGATTATATTTCACAACTCCTTCACCAGGTGGTATCAAGGACTTTATTCTGTGGAATTGATGTGCTTTCGATTGGTTATCCTGTTTGTTATGCTGCATTTCATGCCTGGCTTAAGTCGTGGGAGACCAGTCAACGACAGAGTTTAACATTTAGCTTAACTGCACACCAGAATTCAGTCCAGATTATCACTTCTCAAGGACCTTTCTACACGGACTGAAGCCGACTTCCTACTGCCTGCCCCTCCCTCCACCGGAGGTTACACAATACCTCTCCCAACCTCATGTTCTCAGCACAGCAAGGGTCACGCTGACCAAAAGGTGACACAATCTAGGGGACTTGGTGGCAGGACACGTAAAAACAGAAAGTTTGACACGAACAGACACGGAAAGCTTTACACAAACATCGGTCTAATACACTCCTTGCGGCTCTCATCCTAAGGCTGCGGAGTACACAGTTCCACCTGGGGAGTTTGTTGGGATTTCGGTTGACACGCTACACATCAACACAGCCTCATTATTTGGACACGGTAGTGGTCGATCGACACAACGACCTTTGATGCATACGCGAACATTATTATTATTGTTATTATTATACTCATTATCCTCCAAAGACATTTATTGATGAGCGGAGAGTTTTCAACATACTGCCTTTGTCGTTCTCCAATTTCCTGCTCCGTACAACAGTGCTGACTTGACATTGGAATTAAACAATCTTAAAATGATATTAGCCTTGATTTCCCAGGATTTCCATATATATTATTTAATAATCTTATACCTCAAGATGTATCAAAATGTTGGATTGCCTTGTTGGACTTACTTGATCTGGGAAAGTTAGCCAGGTAATTTGGGTACGAGCCGGGGAACTGGTGAAGATCTGACACAGATAGTCTCCTTTGTGAACCTTGTCGGACTAAAAACATGGCATCAGTTGATCGAAGAGAAAGAAGAAGGTACTAGAAAATTGTATTTCCAGGATTTATGTGTTTGCAGGGGAGAAGATGAAAAAGTAGCGATCTTGTATAAAGGAATCTCTAGCACTTAGTCCCCAATTGCAACATTACCTTTTACATGTTTAATATTTTTTCAATGATTAGTTTCAGAATCAAAGTATGAATTTGTATTTTGCTTTTTCAGGCCTCAGTCTGCAGTCTCCCAGAAATCAAGAGGTATTCTTTATTTGTTGTTGTTGTTGAATACCCATAATGAGTAAGATTACTCTTTTGTGCGCCCTGAAAATTACGTTAAGTGGCGGGTTGTCGTAGATTTCATAACATCCAGAGCGTGATGTTGAAGGTGGACTGAGGTCCTCCAGGGGGTAGTGCTATGCTTGACTTCATCTGCGTGATGCTCACTACTACGGGGATCACATTGATCCCTTACCTTGTTAGTCTTCCTTTCCATTCTTTACTTGATATCAAATAAAATTACAGTAGAACATTCTCTGTAGAGGGTAGAGCCAATATATTTGTCTGATAGGCACGTGCTTATCTGTTCAATATCTATGTAAACAGCATAATGAGAAATCGTACGAGTAACAAAGAGTATATAAAAGATCACTGCAAAATCACATGAACGTACTTACGACTATCTGTGCTAAATACAAAATGCAAATTAAAGAGAAGAAAACTGAAACTATGAAGATCAGTAAAATACCTGGACCACATAAGATATGTGTAAATGATATTGCTCTTCAACGAGTCCATGAGCTCAAGTATTTGGGCAGTATTTTATTTTTCAGACTGTAGGATCGACAGGGAAATTGAGACTAGGTGTCAGAAAGCATCTGCGGTGACTTATCAGCTGTCACCACTGCTTAGGCACCCGAACATTAGTTTGGCAACAAAGCAACAGCTGATAAATGTATATTTATGCCGATTCTGTGCTACCTGTGCCAAATACGGCCTCTGTCACGGGCGCGCTAGAGCAGAATTTCGATGTGGGAAATGAAGTGTTTGAGGAAGGTCATCAGTGTTACCAGGAAAGACAGAATGCGTAACGATGCCATTCGAAGTATGGTCGGAACTACGTCTTGTGCCGAATACATTTCCAGGCAGAAAATAAGTTTGTTTTGTCATCTCATGAGAATGCACCCTCATCAACTTCCACTGATGGCTTACAATGCTGGTAGATCTAGCTACAGAGCAAGGAGGCAGCCGTGAGTCAGGTGAATAGATGACATAAGAGTGATTGTGCAGTGACATGGGCTCACATTGATCGATGCAATGCACTTTGCGCAGGACAGACGACGTAAGCTCCCAGCGATGCTCAACGGCGCAAGTGGAAAGAAAACAAACTAACTATATGAAATGGTTGACGTGTTCTCAGTGGGCGGGAATGAAATACCAGAACGAAGATATGCAAATGATACAGTTGTCTTCTCAAAAAGCTCTTTGAGGCTGAACAGATATCTGCTTATTTGGAATACTTGGAATTATGGTATTCAAACAGACATGTTGTTAATGTCTGTTGCCAGGTAGCACAAGGCTATCCGTAGAAGGTATTTAAAACTTCCTGCGGCTTACTAGGCTAGGGGGTTGGAACAAATAATTTTCGGTAGATTTTTAACTAAAAATGTTGAGTTTTTTTTGTCTTGGCAGCGGTCGTTTAGCCTACTCTATTTTATTTCTAGCTGCCAAGGGATTATTAACGTGATCGAAACTGAACATCAGAAGATCCACGTGAAAAAATCCCAGTCTCCACCGTGATTGGAACCTGCGACCTACAGCATTCGAGGCGGACACCTTACCTTGAGACCACCGAGTCCTCTGAACAGATGATCATGTCAGTTAAACGACACAGCTAGGAACAATATCTGGCAATACTGAGACAATGAGCACTGACAAAGCGAAAACCAGAACTAAAGTTATCCTAGAGAAGCAAAAAATAGTTAATGTGACGAGATTTGAATATCGCGGCCCAATTAAAAACAGCAATGGAGATTGCCAAAATGTTTGTTGTTTAATGCCCACAATGAGTAAGTTTACTCTTTTGTGCGCCCTGAAAAGGACTTTAAGTGGTGGGTTGTAGTAGCTTCCCTCACGTCCGAGCATGCTGATGAAGATGGACCACAGTCCTCCGTGCGGTTGTGCAATGCTTGGCTTCATCTGCGTGGCACTCACTACTACGAGGATCACATTGATCCACATCTCGTCAGCCAGGCTGCCTTGAAAACAGCCTGTTTCCAGGGAATACTACATTGAAGAGAGATTGTGGTCTTGGTTAGTGTATTGTGCCTGCCCATGATGCGACATCCTGGTCAGTGTATTGTGCCTGCTCATGATGTGACGTCCTGGTCAGTGTATTGTGCCTGCCCATGATGCGACGTTCTGGTCAGTGTATTGTGCCTGCCCATGATGCGACGTCCTGGTCAGTGTATTGTGCCTGCCCATGATGCGACGTCCTGGTCAGTGTATTGTGCCTGCTCATGATGCGACGTCCTGGTCAGTGTATTGTGCCTGCCCATGATGCGACGTCCTGGTCAGTGTATTGTGCCTGCTCATGATGCGACGTCCTGGTCAGTGTATTGTGCCTGCCCATGATGCGACGTCCTGGTCAGTGTATTGTGCCTGCCCATGATGCGACGTCCTGGTCAGTGTATTGTGCCTGCCCATGATGCGACGTCCTGGTCAGTGTATTGTGCCTGCCCATGATGCGACGTCCTGGTCAGTGTATTGTGCCTGCCCATGATGCGACGTCCTGATTAGTATGTAGTGTCTGACTGTATTAGCGTCTCAGTTCCCAGAGATTGCCAAAAAGAAATAAAGAAAAAAGTAGCCACGGCACTATATACGTTACATAAAATGAAAAACGTATCGCAGAACACTAACAAATTAACTAAAATAAATATCTTGAGGAGTTCCACCTCAGCACCCTCGGTGACACTAACTCACAAGGTGGTATAGTTTTGTGCAAGCAGCTCCGAGGAGGTGACATCAATGTTGAAACTTTTCAGAGACACTTTCTGAACTTAATGTATTTATACTGGCTTAGAAGACTCTGCAGAGACTGTATACAACCAGTTTAATTTTCATCACCTTGCTCTAAAAGCTATGCACATCCAATTTATTTCTTAAATGCAATAACTGTCCCTGCCTCCACTACCTCCCCTGGCAATGCATTCCAAGCATTCACCACTCTCTGACTAAAAAAATATTTCCTAATATTTAATCTGGACCTCTCTTTAGTCAGCTTGTAGCTATGCCCTCTTATTCTTGTGGGTGGCTGTATTTTAAACAACTTTTTATAGTCTAATTTATCCATTCCTCTGATCATCTTATAAACTTGTATTGTCACCTCAAATTTTTCAATGAGTCTCTGAAGTGTGTATTCTGCCCCCATCCGTTTAAAAAAAAATAAAAACTTATAAACTGCTGTACAATGCAACAAAGAAAGGACCTTTGTACCCAAACTCATAGAAAACTGAAATAGTACAATGAAGTCTCTTACACTTTATCCTATTTCTACTATGGGATAATTGTCCATGGACAAATGCTTAGATCTTTGGATACAACGTAGATGTGGTTTTACAGAAGAATGCTGCGGATCCCATGGACTGTAAAGAAGACTAATGATACAGTACTCGAAGATGCACAAACACAAAGAAGACTAATGATACAGTACTCGAAGATACACAAACACAAAGAAGACTAATGATACAGTACTCGAAGATGCACAAACACAAAGAAGACTAATGATACAGTACTCGAAGATACACAAACACAAAGAAGACTAATGATACAGTACTCGAAGATACACAAACACAAAGAAGACTAATGATACAGTACTCGAAGATGCACAAACACAAAGAAGACTAATGATACAGTACTCGAAGATGCACAAAGAAGACTAATGATACAGTACTCGAAGATACACAAACACAAAGAAGACTAATGATACAGTACTCGAAGATGCACAAACACAAAGAAGACTAATGATACAGTACTCGAAGATGCACAAACACAAAGAAGACTAATGATACAGTACTCGAAGATGCACAAACACAATGAAGACTAATGATACAGTACTCGAAGATGCACAAACACAAAGAAGACTAATGATACAGTACTCGAAGATGCACAAAGAAGACTAATGATACAGTACTCGAAGATGCACAAACACAAAGAAGACTAATGATACAGTACTCGAAGATGCACAAAGAAGACTAATGATACAGTACTCGAAGATGCACAAACACAAAGAAAACTAATGATACAGTACTCGAAGATGCACAAACACAAAGAAGACTAATGATACAGTACTCGAAGATGCACAAACACAAAGAAGACTAATGATACAGTACTCGAAGATGCACAAACACAAAGAAGACTAATGATACAGTACTCGAAGATGCACAAAGAAGACTAATGATACAGTACTCGAAGATACACAAACACAAAGAAGACTAATGATACAGTACTCGAAGATGCACAAACACAAAGAAGACTAATGATACAGTACTCGAAGATGCACAAACACAAAGAAGACTAATGATACAGTACTCGAAGATGCACAAACACAATGAAGACTAATGATACAGTACTCGAAGATGCACAAACACAATGAAGACTAATGATACAGTACTCGAAGATGCACAAACACAAAGAAGACTAATGATACAGTACTCGAAGATGCACAAAGAAGACTAATGATACAGTACTCGAAGATGCACAAACACAAAGAAGACTAATGATACAGTACTCGAAGATGCACAAAGAAGACTAATGATACAGTACTCGAAGATGCACAAACACAAAGAAGACTAATGATACAGTACTCGAAGATGCACAAACACAAAGAAGACTAATGATACAGTACTCGAAGATGCACAAACACAAAGAAGACTAATGATACAGTACTCGAAGATGCACAAAGAAGACTAATGATACAGTACTCGAAGATACACAAACACAAAGAAGACTAATGATACAGTACTCGAAGATGCACAAACACAAAGAAGACTAATGATACAGTACTCGAAGATGCACAAACACAAAGAAGACTAATGATACAGTACTCGAAGATGCACAAACACAATGAAGACTAATGATACAGTACTCGAAGATGCATAAACACAATGAAGACTAATGATACAGTACTCGAAGATACACAAACACAAAGAAGACTAATGATACAGTACTCGAAGATGCACAAAGAAGACTAATGATACAGTACTCGAAGATGCACAAACACAAAGAAGACTAATGATACAGTACTCGAAGATGCACAAAGAAGACTAATGATACAGTACTCGAAGATGCACAAACACAAAGAAGACTAATGATACAGTACTCGAAGATGCACAAACACAAAGAAGACTAATGATACAGTACTCGAAGATGCACAAACACAAAGAAGACTAATGATACAGTACTCGAAGATGCACAAACACAAAGAAGACTAATGATACAGTACTCGAAGATGCACAAACACAAAGAAGACTAATGATACAGTACTCGAAGAGGCACAAACACAAAGAAGACTAATGATACAGTACTCGAAGATGCACAAACACAAAGAAGACTAATGATACAGTACTCGAAGATACACAAAGACAACCTGTTGCAAGGATAAGAACAAGGCAGTCATCCTTCTTTGGGCATGTTATGAGAAGAGACGGCTTGGAGCACATCATGACAACGGGAAAGATATAGCGGGAAACAGACAGAGGAAGGCAGAGAGAGAAGAGGTTGGACAGCCTGAGAGAATGGCATGGGTGACAATCAACAACAGAGTTGGTAAACGACAGACGTGATAGAAATGGATGGAAGTCCATGATCACCAACCAGCAGGGCACTTGATGATGATCATGGAATAAACTGTTTTTAATATGGGAAATGTTATTTCTACTATGGTATAATCTATTTCTATTGTGTGATAATCTATTTCCATTGTGTGATAATCTATTTCCATTGTGTGATAATCTATTTCTATTGTGTGATAATCTATTTCTATTGTGTGATAATCTATTTCCATTGTGTCATAATCTATTTCCATTGAGTGATAATCTATTTCTATGATGTGATAATCTATTTCTATTGTGTGAAAATCTATTTCCATTGTGTCATAATCTATTTCCATTGAGTGATAATCTATTTCTATGATGTGATAATCTATTTCTATTATGAGATGACTGTTTCTACTATAGAATTACCCTTACATTAACCTTTTTTATCACTTATCTATGTCAGGAATGAAGCCAATGTATCGACAGCAGCCGCATGTGATCAAAGTGTGCGCTTTCATTAACGGAAGTCGGGACAAATTTATTCATGCAGCAGCTCCTAACATAAAAATAGTAAGATGTCTTTGTTTGTGAATGAGATGTGAATGTGAATGAATGTTTTTATTATTGTTATAGTTGAGGAATCCAGGAATGGAGGGTGGTTGTTATTGTTGATTATCTAGGTCTGCCGAGCTGTTCGCTCTTTTACATTTAATGCGGGATCAAGATGCTGAGCAGCGCTTGAGCTGCAGCGGTCAGCAACCCATAGCTGACTGCTAGCATCAGGGCCAGTGAACCAGAGCTGCCAAGACCATTTTACATTTCCACACGGTGATCCTGGATAACAGGCTGCAGCAGAGCAGACTGGCTAAGGAGAAGGGATCGAAGAGGGAATGCTAACCCGGTACTCAAAAAATGCTTGCTGAAGTCGGATGTGTTGGACCGAAAGATGCAAATATCGCAGTCAAGCTGTAAACTACGATACAACGCATTCCGTTCTCTGGACTACATTCTGCTACTTAAGCCCTTTCAGGGTTTGGTAGCGGGAGATTGAGAACGAACGAAGCCAAGCCATTTAATGCTAAGTTGAAAAATTTCTAGGTGTTTTGTAGCTGGTGAGTGGAACTGTATAAGGTGTTGATGATTGTTGGAGTGTGAGGCAATTTTTTTGTTTTGCGTTCGCTTATTTATCTATTCCCCAAGGTGGGTGTGCGTTGTACTGCAGTTTTTATTTTGCACCTATTGGCCCAGTGCATCCGACTTCAGCATGCATTTTATGTAAGGGTCTGCTTCCTCCTGCATTTTCTAAGGGTTTGCTTCTCCGGAGTAACGGCCGGTGCTGTGATGGGGATCGAACCCAGCACCTTTAGATTGTGACCCGTGTCACTAAACCATTAGCCCACACCGTCCCCGCCAGGCAATAACTTTTCTCTGTCTGTGATGAGTCTTGGGCAAGTATCTGTTAAGTCTGATGTGTTATCAGACACTAAGCCAGGGCTAGACTTCATTAAAAAACAGCAAATTCAGTGGTTTGGCCACATATCACGACAACAACGCAGCGTCCCACAGATGGCTTTATCACTTAAACACAGCAGTACCAGAGCTAGAGGCTGACCCCACAAAAGATGGATTGATGGAATATCCAAGGCAGACAGTTCCACATTTTACGAAGCGCCAACCAAGGCGCTGTCCAGATGTCACTTAAACACCTGACGCCAAAAGGAAAACCAGAATCAGAAAATTGATAGATAGATGTGTTATGTCCTAAGTTGGAAGTTTATGCTCTTCTTCAAGTAGTACAGTTTGTTGATGTCATTTTTGTTTGTTTGTGTCATTTCTTTTTACTTGGCACGTCCAGTAGACCATCCTGTCCATTTGTTCAGCCATTCCTCTTTTAATGTGGCAAAAGTATGCTATATGAATTGCAACATTTATAGTTCATCTTCATCATGTGGCTTACACACTGTGAACAAATGTGATCATCTGCTTTGGTCAGTTCTGAGACTGGTTGTTAGGTTGTCCGGGCATATCTCTCTATTTGATCTTAACCTCTGGTTGGTCAGTTCTGAGACTGGTTGTAAGGTTGTCTGGGCATATCTCTCTATTTGATCTTAACCTCTGGTTGGTCAGTCCTGAGACTGGTTGTAAGGTTGTCTGGGCATATCTCTCTATTTGATGCTATCCTCTGCTTTGGTCAGTTCTGAGACTGGTTGTAAGGTTGTCTGGGCATATCTCTCTATTTGATCTTAACCTCTGGTTGGTCAGTCCTGAGACTGGTTGTAAGGTTGTCTGGGCATATCTCTCTATTTGATGCTATCCTCTGCTTTGGTCAGTTCTGAGACTGGTTGTAAGGTTGTCTGGGCATATCTCTCTATTTGATCTTAACCTCTGGTTGGTCAGTCCTGAGACTGGTTATAAGATTGGGTATGTCTCTCCTTCTTCTTCTTCTTCTTCTTCTTCTTCTTCTTCTTCTTCTTCTTCTTCTGCGTTCATTCTGGAATCTTAATACGTGTTAATCTATCTTCTTCGTCTTCGTCCATTCTCAATCTCCTGCTAGCAATCCCTGAACACTGTTTTGCAAGTAGCAGGATGTAGTCCAGAGAATGGAATGCGTTGTGTCGCTAATTTGCAGCTTGACTGCGATATTTGCACCTTTCGGTCCGACACATTCGTCTTCAGCAGAATATCTCTCCACCTGACTCTATCCTCTGCAGCTCATTTCAGTTCAGCCTAGGTTCGTACTTTAATGTCTCTGCATGCCTGAGATGTAAAAGTCAGTCGGTTGGCTCCTTCCTCTTTTCCCCTGGATCTTGCCCTCTAGCATCTTCTGTAGTAGACTTTCATGTCGTATATTGTGTCCCAGTCAACCGAATCTCATCATCCTGTAGCATGTCCTTTATAGAACGTCACTCCCATCACAGTCTGCCTGAAAGAAACTCGTTCCCATCTCAGTCTGCCTGAAAGAAACTTGTTCCCATCACAGTCTGCCTGAAAGAAACTCGTTCCCTTGCCAAAACTCCAGCCTCCGCCACAGTCATACCCAGGCATTCCTGGATATCTTGGTGCCATCATCTACCCCTTCCTCTTTTACCTGGCACCATACCTTCCATCACTGTTCTCTCAAGGCCGTTGTGTCTCTTGATGTGACCAAAGTATTTACATTTTCTAGCCAAAATGGAATTGATAAACCAGTTATCCTCTATGCTCCTCTTGCCGAATGTCTACATTTGTCTTTTTCTCTGTCCAGGGTATTCTGAGGATCTTTCTGTAACATTTTGACTCGTAGGATTCGATTCTTTGTCTGGAACAGTATATGTTGTATAGATACGGTGAGAGGATACATCTGTCTTACTCCCTTTTGTACTGCAAACCAATCTGATGTTTGCCCAGATACTTGGACAGTGGCTTGTTGATCTTGGTATAATGTTTCAATGAGATGGACTATAAGCAAAGCAAACCCCATTTCCTTCATGATTCTCCACAGATTTTGATGTTTTACCCAATCTTCATTTCTGTATTATTTTCAATATTTGTCTTAGTGTGTCTGTCTCAGTTAAAATATTGCTATTGTATTTTCTTTCTGTTCAATTCACTCTTTCCAATCTATGATAGCACCACATTTCATAAGCTTCCAAGCTTTTTTCATCTTTATTTTCCCAGAGTCCATGTTTCAGCCCCATACATGAATAGTAATTATCTTTTCCTCAGTTTTATCCCGATATTATTTGAGGCTAGCAATTTCTGTTTTCTTTGATTGCCTTTTTGTCGTTGCAATCGTTGTCCTGATTTCCATCTCATTGCAGATATCTTCTGGAATGGCTTGCCCAAGATATATCAACTTAACTTAACTTGACGTCTTTATACTGGTTTAGAAGACTCTGCAGAGTCTGTATACTTCTATACTTGTTTGATTATTTCTCCATTGACGAATATATTAATTTGCCTCTGTTGCTTGTCTGTAACAAAAACTTTGTCTTCAATGTGTTTATTTTTTTGCCAAACTCTTTGGTTGTGCTGTTATTTTTTCAAGCAGCATTTGGAACGTTGTTACAGATAAACAATATAATTTAATGTAATTGTATCTACTGGTAAACAATACAAATTAATTTAACTTTATGCTTTATAATTCTGCTTTTTAAAAAACAATTGTTAAAATTATTTTGTTGTTGTATGTTATATGATACCGAGAGTTATAGGACACTGTGACGACATGTTAAATTACTGGAAAATTACTAGAGTTTGACAAAGATGTAAGAAAATGCTGTGCGGTTTAACATCATGGTGAGGAGGAAAGACAACAGAACAGATAATTATTCCAATCCATATCATCTATTCCTGTTGGTATTAGCACAAAACAATTAATTCTCATGTTCTCTTTGACATTGCATGCAATTTCTTTGTATACTTTTCATTAGCTCCTGGAGTTTGCAACAGAAAAGCTTGGATTGCCATTTGCTGCACGTAGGATATTCACAGAAGATGGAGTAGAACTCTTGTCTGAGAAAGATATTCCTCCAGGGGGAGACATATATATCTCCATGGGGGAAGGATTTAAAGACCCATACTATGATACAAAACGTAAGTTGGTCATTTCCAAATTTGATTCATCCGCATCTTCTTCTACTTAGGCATTTGTCCTGAAAAGGACGTGGTGTAGTTTACAGCGAGGCTGCCGATATCTGCACTTTTAAGCCCAACACATCAGATTTCAGTTCAGCATTTTAGGAACAGGGTTTACCTTCCCTCTTTAATCCCTAATCTCTTTTCCAGGCTGCATGGTTGCAGTCTGTTTCCAGGGTTGCTATGGGGGAACAGAATAGGGCCTTGGTCAGTTATCGGTCACCGACCCTGATGCAAGCAGCCATCTCTGAGCCGCTGGCCACTGTGGACTCATTCATTGCATTATCGACCTCTCTCATCTTCATCTTTATGTGAGTCATTTCACAAATAGGTCTCAAATGCTGTCATATCTGTGACTGGCATTAAAAATGAACCATTTTTACACAGTTAAATCTCAAGTGCACTTTCCACCTTGAAGGATGGCTGCAGTGTATCTCTAGTGTACTCTATCTCATTCTTTAATTATCCACCCACTTATATCGTTGTCTGCCCCTTGAACGACTGCCTTCTACCCTAATCTCTAGTATGTCTCTTGACCAGCTTGTTATATGGCCAAAATACCTAAACTGCCTAACTTTTATTTTGGTCATTAATTCTCTTTTCACCCCAAATGTTGGGACGATGAGACTAACGTCTGGTCAGGCAAAACACACTGATCAGAGAATGTTAGCCAGGGTCAGGAGAAATACACTGGCCAAGACCCTCACCTGACCTCGTTGGTCGTCCTGGAAGCAGGCTGTTGTCGAGGACAACAGTCTGGCTAATAAGGTGAGGTTTGATGTGATATCCGTTGTAGTGAGCGACACGCAGAAGAGACCAATCATAGCACAACCGCCTGGAGGATCCTTGATCCTTTGCAGAACGTCACTCCCATCACAGTCTGTAACTATACCTTTTGCCAAATCTCCAGCCTGCTCCAGAGTCATACACGAGCATTCCTTGACATCTTGATGTCATCACCTTCTTGATCTGCCTCTGTCTCTCTTGCCTGGCACCATACCTTCCATTGTCGTTCTCTCAAGACCGTTATGTCTTTTGATGTGACAAAAGTATTTTGTTTTTCTGTTCATGATGAAATTTATGAACCAGTTCTCCTCTATGCTCTCTTTTGTCGAATGTCTGCTTTCTTCTTTTTTTTCGGTCCATGATATTCTGAGGACCTTTCTATAACACGTTGACTCGAAGGACTCGATTTACTTCCTGGAATGTATATATAAAAAAATATAGAATGTCATCATCATCATGTAGTATGTTCTTTGCAGAAAGTCGCTCTCACAACAGCCGATCTGTAAGACTCAATATCTAGCCAAAACTTCTGGATCTTCAGGACCACTGTGATGCCTTGTGTCCGTCTTCTCCTTGGTCTGCCTCTGCCTCGCTTTCCAGACACCACACCCTCCAGTATCGTTCTCTCCAGACCATTATAGCATATCGAATGTATATCAAATGTATAGATGTTGCATACTGCATTTTAATTCAAATTTTCACATTTTGAACTATTCAGAGCTTGTTTTTCTAATATTTTCTTGCCATTCAGGAATCATGATCATCAGAAATGGTGCGATGTGGAATCTGAAAGGTGTTGTTCTGCCTGAAAATGGTCACAAGAAAGAGACAAAGACTCGATTATCCAAGAGAATAAGGTACACTGTGTAAAAGGGCAGCCAAGTAGCTTTGTATAACAATTTGATCATAATTAAAAAAAAAAAAAAAAAAAGGTAAATGAAAATAACTTGTAAAACCAACTTTATTGCAACTGGCAGAGGCAGGAAGATGGAGGAGGGGATGGGGGGGGGGGGGATGGGGGGGGGGGATATGGAATCAGTTTCTTTCTTTCATTGATGAAAGTGAGCCAGGTCAAAAGGAGCAGATTATCGCAGTGACTAAAGTGAGCCAGGTCAAAAGGAGCAGATTATCGCAGTGACTAAAGTGAGCCAGGTCAAAAGGAGCAGATTATCGCAGTGACTAAAATGTGCCAGGTCAAAAGGAGCAGATTATCGCAGTGACTGTAAAATGTGCCAGGTCAAAAGGAGCAGATTATTGCGGTGACTGTATAATGTGCCAGGTCAAAAGTAGCATATTATTTTAGTGACTGTAAAATGTGCCAGGTCAAAAGGTGCAGATTATCAGTCTAACTGTAAAATGTGCCAGGTCAAAAGGTGCAGATTATCAGTCTAACTGTAAAATGTGCCAGGTCAGAAGGAGCAGATTATTGCAGTGACTAAAATGTGACAGGTCAAAAGTAGCATATTATTGCAGTGACTGTAAAATGTGCCAGGTCAAAAGGAGCAGATTATCAGTATAACTGTAAAATGTGCCAGGCCAGAAGGTGCAGATATTGTAGTCAACTTGTAAAATATGGCACATTGTATATTAAAAGAAAAAAAGGAAAAAAAAAACAAATGAAGCAGAAGAAAAGCAAATAATTATAGCATTGCTTGTTTGTGCTATTCCAAGGTGTGGTTATTTGCCCATTTCAGAGCTCTTTGTGAAAACAAGAAAGTGAGAATTATGATATACAGAAATGGCCAGAGTTCATCCCCTTGTGAAGTAGTGGCAGATCTCAAGAACATTCAAGATGTATGTACAGTTTTTGAACATTACGAGGGACGTTAAAATCAAACCAGGACTTTTTGTTGAAGTTCTACCTGTATGGTTTATAGCGTGCTGGAACTACTATCATTTGTTAGGGGCGCTTCTGTCCTATTACTGCTAGGTGGCCCACTTGGTATGGGCCAGTCTTGTGATAGATAAATAAAAATGGCGTACAATACTGTTAGTGCTTGCATGGAGAGCGTGTTGGCATGAAGTTCCATGTGAAAGAAGGTGTGAAACCTGTAGAAATTTACAGAAGGCTGCAATTACAATACGGTGATGAGACACTCAGCTGCAGTAAGACATTTGAAAGGTGTAGACGTTTTAGAGAAGGCAGTACATCCATGAGTGATGATCCTGTCCTCTCCGGGGGACTCTGTGGTCTTGAGGTAAGGTGTCTGCCTCAGGTGCCGGAAGTCACGGGTTCGAATCACATC
The DNA here is from genome assembly GCA_036924085.1 of Ariolimax columbianus. NCBI lineage: Eukaryota > Metazoa > Mollusca > Gastropoda > Stylommatophora > Arionidae > Ariolimax > Ariolimax columbianus. The sequence continues at coordinate 57,359,808 of JAVGWX010000017.1, read as the reverse complement.
ATAGACCGTGGTTTTTTTTCACATGGATCTTCTGGTAAAAATTCCCCTGATCTCTGGGTAGTGAGATCGGACTCCTGTGTTCAGTGTCATGCACGTTAAAAATTCCTTGGCAGGTGAAAATCGAAAAGAGTAGGCTTAACGGTCGCTGCCCGAACAAAATTCAAGTTCAAAAATTTACCCAAGTTATTTGTACCTTTGCCCAGGTGGTTTATTAAGAACAGCTATAGATGGCGCATGGCTGGCTGCTGGTCAACTTAGCTCTAGTGCTTGAGTCTATTAAGATGGATTTGCACATCGGTTAAACCACCTTCCAAGAAAACTGGTTGTATACAGACTCTGTAGAGTCTTCTAAACCAGTATAAGTATGTTAAGTTAAATTGAAATGATGAATCTGGATATTCTAACTCATTCCGAAGTGTTCACCTGTTTTGACAAAGACCTGCTTTGGCTTAAAGTCCAGGATAAAAGCAATATGGTTCATTTGAACTTTTTAATGAAAATCCGTGATTTAGCTGCACATAAATGCATAGACGTTGTAATGGAAGGGAAACTTGGTGATTTAACCAAAAATATTGTAGAATACATAAGTAGTATGAATGTAATAAAATATGAGTAATGTGCATATATTCCTAAACAGATAACAACTATTTTTATTTTCATATATTAAGGTGTGTTTTTGTGTAATAGGGAATTTCAAATGAAAGCCTTAAATATATTTTTTGTGTGAATTTATTCTGCAAAAGGGAAACGCAGCTGTATTATTTTTTCGTTGTAGTCACCATTGTGTTCAGCACAAGTCTCCCAGAATAAAATGATCTTGGTCAAATGTGTAATCACTCATGCACAACCTGCTAGACCTCTTCATCAGACCTGAAAGTCTTTTCTCCCAACTCCTAATGCATCTTTCAGTCATTCAAAGGCATGCAAATCACTTTGGGCTAGGTCTGATGAGTACGTCGGATGTGGTAGACACTGAAAGGGGAGATCCTCGATGGCTGCAGCCGTTGCCTAGGCAATATGGGATTGAGCATTGCAAGGTTGCAAAAGGACACCTTTACTCAGAAGTCCACGATGTTTGGATTTGATTGTGGGTCAAAGATGATTCCTAAGATTTGTATACATGACACTGGTGACAGTGTTCCCCCTGGGCATGTAGTGCTCTAAAATAACGCCTCGTTCATCCCAAAAGAGAGTCAGCATAACCTTTTCTGCACATCGCTGCGTGCAAAACGTCTTTGGTTCCAGTGAGGAGGGATGGTGCCATTCCTCGCTCGCTATCTTCTCTCTTTATGGTAATGAACTAAGGTTTCATCTCCAGTAAATATTCTTGCTAGGAAACCATCACCTTCTGCTTCAAAGAGCCGCAAAAGTTCCTGACAGGAATGCGTCACTGTTTCAATTCTGGAGTAAGCTGCCGTGGCATCCACCTTGCATCACGTTGTGGTGCTGTAGCACATCATGGATAATGTGGGGTGCTGAGCCTTGACTGATGTCCATATGTGCAGCAATTTCATTCACAGTCAATCGGCAATTTTCCATTTCGAGGCGTCAACGGCTGCAATCGACTCTGAGGTCACTACACTGTGTACTTAACCTGGTCATGAACAGTCTGTCACAGAATTCACGCTGTTTTGGAACTTCCTACTCCACTCATACACTTGCTGTAGTGAAAAGCATGCATCATCGCACTGGACTTTTATTCGTCGATTAATTTCTATAGGTTTCACTCCTTCACTTCTCAAAAAACGAATATCAGAACGCTGCTCCTCTTTGGAACTTGTCAGTAGTGGGGTGACCATCTTTTAACTACAATTATAACATCATGTTGCTCATCCACACTGTAGTGGCATGTGCAGGACACTCTTGACATCCTTAGCAACCATATTAAATAATAACAAGTTCTAATACAAAGGCATGTATTTTCTAATTTCTATCCCACTTTTAAGGTTTTCATTTGAAGTACATAAACTTCTAATGTCTGATTATTCAAACAAATCGGTCTTATGAACACATATGTCTCCCAATTAGTTCCGATAATAAATCTTCTATTGTATAAGTAAAGTGTTATTTCTTTGTTTCCATATTCAACAGTTCTTTGTCTGTTGCACTGCCAGATTGGATTTATGCAGCTGTGCAAAGATTGCGTATGACTGGGATGGAAATGAGGTCACAGATTTAGCCGACAGTAAGTGTTTTAAGTTCTGTAGTATGGCGCATGAGCTGCAGCAGTCAGTGACCCATAGCTGACTGCTTGCATCAGTTCTATTTTCTTGCCTTTTTGTACATTATGCATTTGCACAAGTTCTAATACTTGTCAATACGGGAATGATAAAAATGTTATACGTTGGTAGGTAGCTGTCCACTAGGCGACCACTGATGCATATTGTGTATGTTGTGAAAGGCGACTAGAAGGGTTGTGCATGGGGTTGGCATTCTCATCATGTAAAACAAAGTGCTCTGGAAACCACCAGATCAAGAGCACATACTTTCTTCGGAGCAGACTTCATGCAGGGAGACTATTTATAGTAGGGGACTTATTCTCCTGTGGAAGCTAAAAATGGTTGACTGATGCTGCTGAATTTGACGACTTTCTTTTTCTTCATCTTCTTCTTTGTTTGTTCTCAATCGCTCGATACCAAGCCCTGAAAAGGGCATTGCAAGTAGCAGGATGTAGTTCGGAGAACGAAATGCGCTGTGTCGTGGTTTACAGCTTGACTGATATTTGCATTTTTCGATCCTACACATTCGACTTCAGCACACATTTTTGAGTATCGGGTTGCCTTCCCTCTTTGATCACTTCTACTTAGTCAGTCTGCTTTATTGCAGCCTGTTATCTAGGATAATCGCATGGAGGTGCAGAACAGTCTTGGCAGCTCTGGTTCTCAGGTCCTGACACTAGCAATCAGCTATGGGTCGCTGACTGCTGCAGCTCATGCGCTGTCAGCGTCTTGATCCCTGGCTTCTTTCTTTCTTCTTCCTTTTAACTTTTTGTTCTGCTTGGGCCTTTCAGCTTAACGTTATGAAAAGGTTTTTTTGACCTAAGTGTTTCCTAGTATGTAAGTTGAGCGCTAAACCTTTCAATATTGTCATTTCACAAACGTATAATCAGTTCAACAACAGTCATAAAGAAATAGAAGAACATTATCAGACAACAGGGGGAACTGAGGTGATGTGTCGTCCATCACATGTGAAAAAGACCACTCTCTTTGTTCAACCATGTGGACAGTCTTTTCTCTTGCTGTGTCCGCTGAAATGGGTGACTTGCGCTGCGATTTGGATTAAAGTGATGAAGAAACTGAACTTTTTGTCAATCTCAGTCTCTGGTCCTGAGCTACCCTTGGCCAGTGGCAAGATATTTATTGAGACGACTGGAGATATCATAGGATGCAGATTTTTCCTCAGGGTTTACTCCCGAAGTTTTTCCTGTAAACAGGTATCCAGCAAGACAGCAGAGGGGTGAGGACATCTAACGTTGTGTGTCGTGCCTTTCCCATAACCGCAAGAGGTCGTAAGACATAACTCAGCGTGTGAGTGATGTGTTGGGCACCTCTTTATGGCGGTGTTCATTATAGTCGTGTCTAAATGTCACACACCAAAACCGACAGTTTGCAGCAAAGATGGCGCAGTAACCAGCTGTGGGTATATATTGCTCTGGTGTGTTAGTTCATTATGGATGCCACCAGACCACGGGTTTGCCTGGAATTTACACTAGTCGGCGACTTACACTTGTGTTCATGGAAATGTGTTGTTGTTTTCCGTCTGGACTGGTTAATTCATTTTTTGTGTTTTCTTCCTTCCAATTATCTGCCCTTGACATCGGCTATATGAATTAGTACTCCGCTTAAACTTGTGTCGTATTTCACGGTCTAGTTCACATGGCTGAACTTCACAAGATTGGCGCCCTTCGCCTTAGGGAGCTGAAGGTAGTGCAGTAGATAATGCACTGGCTTCCCAGCCGAGAGATTGGGATTTGGTCCCAAGTTGGAGCAGGATTTTGGTGCAAAATGGCTGCTGGGGTCGACCTAGCCTCAGAATCTGGGCACGTGAATAATCTGGAAAAGTAGAGATGGCCAGCGTGATGTTCACCACATGAGGTCTCGTGTGCCGTTGGTCAAGACAAATATGGGCCTAACTCCATATTCTTAATATGCCACACTGGCGTGTTAACGGATCTTTACTTTACTTTTATGAGACAAAAGATCATCAAACAAATCAAATCTACTGATGTTATTTAAGTCACTCACTCCCAAATATTTTGGACCTCTGGACACATTTTTGTTCCTTATGTAAAACTGAAACACAGCATCACTTAGTTGCAATCTATTTGTCTTCAATAAACGTTCACTGAAATAACACATATTATATACCAAACTGTTCACAATTGAGGCTAGAATATAAGGGAATACATATATTTTACAAATGGAGGTGTAAATTTGTGTTTGATGGATTAAAGTTGCATAATGATTTGTTATTTAAAAAAATTATGAACAAAAAATGTTACATACATCAATAAATTATTCAGCTCTAAACCAATCTACAAATAACATAATGAATTTCTATTGACGGTAATCCTCAAGGGATGATGTTCTAACAGTTGCACCTACTTTGGTGCAGTTGTTTTCACGGTATTTATATTTTACCAAAGGCACGTGAAGTTGAAAAAGTGCTAAAAAAATAAAAGCCGCGATATCATCAGCGTGAGTGTTTACAATTTACGGGCACACGGAAAGAATGTTCCTGCTGTATTAAATATATATAAACACACATTTATATTATACACACTAGAATGATTGTGCAGGATCTTGAACCTTAACTGAATTTGTGAACTGTCATTACCATTGCTTGAGAGACAAAAGAGGGCACTGCCCCTTCGTTTTAGATTTAGTTTTACTTTCATCGCTCGACGTAGAACTAAGACTAGATAAATAAATTGAAACAGCGCTATCATAACGATCGATAACTTCATCATCACTACCATTAGCAATAATATAATCTATCTATTCCCGAAATTGTACTGCAAAAACTCTATTTGGTGGGGCTGAAGGTGCAAGGGATAGCTTCAAAGCTGCTCTCTGAAAAAAAATTATATTTTCCAAGTTACGAAACTAAACATTTTTTCAACGAAACTCAGGCTAACTCTTCCTGAATAAAAAAAAGCGAAAAATCTGGACTTCCGCCAATAACCAAAATAAAACATATTAGGAGAACTAAGAATGGGAAAATATGTGATTTTGTGAACACAGTAACAAAAGCCGATACATCGGCTTCTGGGTTTTCTAGAAAAAACTGGAAGCCGATGAATCAGCTTGTGGGAGTGAATGAGTTAAGAAATGCAATTCACATAACTGGGATCCCTCATCAATGACAAATTCTCTAGATCCAGAAATAGACAATTGCATTGGCAAATCTGCTGCTACATTTGCTCGTCTCAGAACGTGCGTTTGGAAGAACCAGAAGCTGACAATTAAAACCAAGACCACGGTGTACAATGCGTGTGTTGTAAGCACACTTCTATATGGCAGTCAGACTTGGATAACTTATACCAAACAAGAGCACGGGCTTAACACCTTCCATCTACGGTGCCTACGATCCATTCTTGGAATTACATGGAGGGACAGAGTGACAAATGTAGATGTGCACTCTCGTGTCAGTCTCTCAAGCATGTACACTCTCCTTACACAGCAAAGACTACGATTGCTTGGTCATGTTCGTCGCACCAAAGATGGTTGCATTCCCAAAGATATCCTCTATAGATAGATGGCGGATGGCATGAGAACAGTCGACCGTCACAGTTGAGGTTCAAAGATGAGTCTGACATCCTTGGAAGACGAAGCTGCAGATCGATCCAGGTGGAGATGTACCCTGAATGGCCACCCCTCACGCTTGGTGAAGAGAAGCTGTTGCAACACAGAGAAGTAAAAAGACAACGCCACAAGGAGAGAGACAACAAAAGATAGATATATATTTCTTTGTCCAAGTCATATCATCCTATACTCAGTCATGACTGAAAGGGGCTACTAACTAACTATTTAAGAAATGGCAGTTTTGAACTTCCAGACATGGCGCAGAACTACAATCAGAGGTGTCTCCATTCCTGAGGAGCGCAGGATCTCCGAGGTGCGGAGAAAACGTACTGTGTGAAAAAACAAAACAACTGACATTCACATGTCCAACTCTGACCTTAAATGTTGCAGATGTGGAAGGTATTTCTGTGCCAGAATTTAACTATACAGCCACCTCCAGACTCACCATTGAGGTGGAACACAACATGTCTGGCTACTGTTGTCATCATTGCTTGCAATTGGCGGCTATTCAAATTTAAGATATGATTCCAAAATAAAGAAAAGAAAAATAAACAAGAGTGTACCACTTGACCATGGGCAGGAAGACTAACATCTGGTCAGGCAAAATATACTGATCAGACATGTTAGTCAGGGTCGGGCAAAATATACTGGTCAAGACTCTCTCCTCTGCTTCCTCATAACCCTCGCTGGAAACGGGCTGTTTTCATGGTAGCCTGGCTAATGAGGTAAGGGATTGACGTGATCCCCATAGTAGTGAGCGACATGCAGATGAATCCAAGCATAGGACAACCACCTGGAGAAACCCTTGTCTAGCTCCATCAGCATGCTTGCATGTGAGGAAAGCTACTGCAACCCGTCACTTAATGTCCTTTTCAGGACACATAAAAAAGTAATCCTACTCATTGTGGGAATTCAACAATGTTCAACTCTTACCTTAAATGCTGCATATGTTGAAGGGGTTTCTGTGCCAGAATTGGGCTATACAGCCACCTCCGAACTCACCAGTGAGGTTCAACACAACATGTCTGACTGCTGTAGTCATCATCGCTTGCGATGGACGGCTATTAAAATTTAAGATATGAACTCCAAAACAAAGAAAAGAAAAAACAAGAGTGTACCGCTTGGCCATCCACCGAGGACTAACAATCAAAATTTATATACAACTCCTAAGAAAAATTATTTCCGCATGTGATTAAACTAAAAAATGTAACACCACGCTCCTACCTTCTGCCAGCACCCATTTTAGATGAAAGTATTATACACCAAGGGAAAACACCACTTCTTGGCCCTTTGTGGATCTCGACTGGTGACGGATTCAGTCCTTTGGGAGTCCAGAGTTTCCTGCTCATGGTGAAGAACGATCTGAAGAACAAATTGAAGATTACTGAACAGCACAAGCAAAATGTAAGTTTCAAAATTCACTTTTCGTTCCGGAAAATTTTAACCTCTAAACATGTTTTTTTTTGCAATGTGAAACTGTCAGTAGGAAGTACAGGCACATTTAAAGTGTCTAGAAAAGAGACGAATTCGAGGTGACTTTCTACAGATTTATAAAATAATTAACGGAAAGGATAAATTAGACTATAACACGTTTTTCAAAGTACAACCACCTACAAGAACAAGAGAGCACAGCTACAAGCTACAAATTAACTAAAGACAGGTCCAGGAGGTTAAATATTAGGAAATATTTTTTTAGTCAGAAAGTGGTGAATGCTTGGAATGCATTGCCACAGGAAGCAGTGGAGGCAAGGATAGATAATCCATTCAAGAATAGATTGAATGTGCATATTTTTTAGAGCAAGGAAAACTAACTGGCTGTATACAGACTCTGCAGATTCTTCTGAACCAGTATAAAAAGGTCAAGTTTTTGTTTGTTGGCATGTGCCTTATTTATCTATTCCTCCAGTCATCTTGACTTATGCCTTGCCACTGACTCAAGGTAATTTGGGATTAGCGAATGAGGTTGATGTCGAGCACAGTTTTTGTTTGTTTTGTTTTCTTGTCTTTTGCGTTTGCCTTATTTGTTTATTCCCCCAACGTGGTGTACGTTGCACTTTGTTCTTGCGCCTGTCGGCCCGGTAATCTGACTTCTGCATGCACATTATGTAATGGTCTGCTTCCTACTGCATTTTCTAAGGTTTTGCTTCCCTGGGGTAGCGGCCGGTACTGTGATTGGGGAGCGAACCCAGTACCTTCGGATTGGGAGCCGTATCGCTGCCCATGTTGTCCCCTTGTTATAATTTCTAATCTAGTAGAAGATAATCCTGTGTGTACAATTGTTTTTGCCACTGTTTCAGATTGACTTTGCTCTTGATAATGAAAAAGATAAAGTTACAGATGTAGCAGTTCTGTCCTTGTCTACTGATGAATTGTACCAAGCTTCGGAGAAGGTAAGGTATAAAAGCATTGACTAAATAATGCCCACTCTGTCTTCTTCGTGTGAAGTTCAGTCCTCTTGATAAAAGTTGCGAGGGTGTAGAGTTCTTCAACGCTCCCAAATAGCTTTGTGTGTAGATTCGTCTCCATGGGCCAGTGCTCAGTACGAATTTGACTAAACATATAACAGTCTTGCATGATATGTTTGGCTGTCTGTGCTGATTGCCCATGCAAACACGGGATTGATGGAGCCAATTATAGTCTGTGTACGGCCATTGTTGTTGTTTTTATGGATCCAGCAGCATCCGGGCTCTCGCCCTTCGGCCCAATGTCATTTAGTGGTATCTGCACATGTTTATCAGCTGTTGTCTAGTGCCATACAAAGTGTTACATGTATCTGGCTGTGGAGGAAGAAGCATTTTCCTAAAATCATTGAGTGCTCCACATTCGAAGAGATGATGACCAACGGTTTCATATAGGCGTGTACACAGCTGGCACTCAGGAGTATGTTGTAGTTGGATTCTGTTCAGATGCTTGTTAAGTGGGATATGTTGGGTTTTCAGTCGACAAATGATGCTCTGATCCTTTCTTTTGAGTTAATTTACACTGGCATTTGGACTGGGGCTTGCAATATGTCTGTAGACCTGCCTACCTGTGTTTCCCATGGCCCATCTGTTCAGCCAAGTTCCTTTATTTGTTCTTATGAGCTGTGTGGCTGTTTGTAAAGTTGCTGCTGTGTGTGGCTGGTCTTGTCTTGATCACTCCTTTACTAGTCTGTCTGCTTTGTCATTGCCAGGTGTGCTTGAGTGTCCAGGAATCCACTGCAGAACTATTTTGACAACATTGGACGTGATAATGGGGTCAATGTCTAGACATTTGGATAAGGGGTCAATCAATCTGTTATGTCCCATTATATATATATATAAACGTATAATATATGTATAATAAATAATATGTGGCTAAGACAGCAGACCACAGACTTTTATGCTGCAGAAGTCACCCCCTCGCAGTCATGATGGTGCTGGAGCCGGTCAAGGCTGATGGATCTGGGGTCGTCATTGACCATCTCTTTCCTGATTGGAAGGCCTTTACTTATTAGGGTCATTGGTTCATCATCATCATCAGTCCCATAACCTAGAAGGTCGTTGTTGCGGTTTGCCGTACGAGCTCCCGCCATACAACAATGGTGTGTCTTGGGCCACTACACACCTGACGGAGCCCATCTCTCTCCAGGCGGCAGTTCATTATAGTTTGTCTAAATTTCATACAACAAAGCTGACACTTGTTTGCAGCAAGGGTGAAGAGCACCAATTTCGTGAAGTTCAGCCGTGTGAACTAGACTGTGAAATACGACACAGGTTTAAGCGTAGTGCTATTCATATAGCCGGTGTCCATTCCAGGATAATCGAATGGAAGAAACCACACAAAACGAACGAATTAACCAGTCCAAATGGAAAACAACAACACATTTCCGTGAACACAAGTGTAAGTCGTCGACTAGTGTGAATTCCAAGCAAATGCATAGCTTGGCGCCATCTATAATGAACTAAATCAGCAGAGCAATGTAGACAGTTGAGGCGCCATCTTTGCTGCTCTTTGGTCTTTGGTTCACTACTTTTATATATTTACACTTAGTGTTACAGAACACTTGTAAGGGACCTTCGGTGTTATGAAGGGAGTGAAGCAAGGTTGCATACCAGCCCCTACCCTTTTCAGCATGATGCGTGCTGCCACATTGACTGATACATTCAAGGGCAGTGATGCTGGAGTCAAAGTCCGCTATCACCTAGACGGTGAGTTTTTCAATCTGAAGAGACTGCGGGCAACAACAAGAGCACAAATTGAAACTATATGTGAACTTCTCTTTACTGATGACTGCTCTCTCAATGCCCATTCAGATACTGAAATGCAATGAACTGTTGACATGTTTGCAGCGGTTTGCAATAACTTTGGTCTCACCATTTCTACCAGCAAGACTGAAGTGCTCCACCAAGCAGCTGCAAGAAATGTGCACAGTAAGCCATCTATCACCATCAATGGTCAGAAGTTGAAGTCGGTGGAACGCTTTGTATACCTTGGCAGCACACTTTCCAGATCAGTCCATATTGATGACGAACTAAACTTGTGAATTGCAAAAGCGTGGGCAGCATTTGGAAAACTAAGATCCTTAGTTTGGAACTGGAGAGGAATTAAGCTAATAACCAAATTGTAGGTTTATTTTTGTTAAAGCGTAGTGACGTGTTAGCAAACGCACAAAGCGGTAAAGTGAATTCATCAGTTACTATTGGAAAGGTAAACTGACTGCGTCATGCCTAACTTATCGTCCAGTATGGTGATGCATGCCTTTCACTCCAGCTAGTGTATGAGTGGAGTAGGAAGTACTAAAACGGCATGAGTCCATTGACAGATTGTTCACGAACGGTTAGGGCACACCGTGTAGTAACCCCTAAGTTGATTGCAGCCATTGATAGCATCGTAAAGGAAAATCGCCACTTTTCTGCGAGTGACAGGCATGCATCACCATACTAGACCTTCATTTGCCAATGAATTACTATAGGCTGCTGGGACGATGAGGCTAACATCTGGTCAGTCAAAACACACTGATCTGACAATGTTAGCAAGGATCCCCATAGTAGTGAGCGGCACGCAGATGAAGCCAAGCATAGCACAACCGCCTGGAGGACCATTGTCCACCTTCATCAGCACAATCAGGATGTGAGGAAAGCTACACCAACCCGCCATTTAACACCCTTTTTTAGGGTGCACAAAAGAGTAACCTACTCATTGTGGGCATTCACAAACAACAACAACCCTTTCGCTGCTGAAAAAAAACGGATAACAGAACGCTGCTTCTCTTTAATGTATGTCAATCGTGAGGCGGCCATCTTTTAACGGCAATTATGACATCATGTTATTTGTCTGCACCGTGATGGCTCATGCAGAACACTCTTGACATCCTTACTAACCATATAAACAAGTTACTATACAAAGGTACATTTTTTTTTCTCAATCCCACTTTTAACGTTTTCATTTAAAGCCCCCTCGTATATATATGGTCATTTAACTATGAAAAATGTCATTATTGAAGCATTTTTATCTCCCAGGCTGAGGAAGAGATTGACAGACATAAAGAGTCCATAGCTCACATCAAGGAGAAACTTGAAGCTCTGCATGATGCTGTTGAGCGTGAGAAGGTATGTATGTAAAACATAGTATTCTGCATGTCAGTCTTTGATAGGAATATGGCTGAGAACCTACCGTTGCATGTTATTTGCATTCCTGATGAGTGCCACCTTCAACATCATAGGCGTCTCAGTCTCTGTAGACCATGCGATTGGGCCTCTGTGAGTAGCTTCTCCAGGGTGCTGAATATGGAGACCCTGGGATCCCCCTCTCGGCCTTGCTCGTGTAATCCACAGGAATGCAAAGCATGACAATTTGGCACCAGTTCAGCTGCAGGAGCTGCCGGAATGAGTTCGGAATTTTGAAACCCTCCGCCTTAGGTGCTACCACTTCAGATTTTCTGTCTGGGTTTACTTCCGTAGCCCTACCCTCTCCCGAGGTTTCCATAAGGCAGTGGAATCGTTGTCCGCAGATGCTAGTTACACGAGACATCCGATAATATTCTCATCATCCCAGGACTAGCTGGTACTCCCTAGCACTTGTGGGTTTAAAATCAGCTCAATTATGAGCTACATTGGAGATTTCATGACGGAGATATCAGTTGGAGAATGGCTATGGCAATGCAGAGGTTGAATAAAATGCGCAACTATTGGCAGAAATCAAATATAACGACAAATATTATATACTGTGAAATTGAATCTTTCCGGTGGCAATGTATGGATGTGAAACGTGGACCACCACACAAACAATTAAGGAAAAAGATTGAATTTTTTAAACTAAAATGCTACAGAAGGGTAATCAAAATACCATGGATAGCGAAAAGGAAAAATGCAGATATCCTACAAGAACTGGATATCGATGAAAATTGGTAAGTAAACAATATCTTGTCCAGAAATCTAAAATATTTTGACCTCATCATACGCCATAATGGCCTGGAGAGAGCGATACTGAAGAGCATGGTACCTGGAAAATGAGGCAGAGGCAGATCGAGGAAAATATGGACACAAGACATCACGGAGGTCCTAAAAATGACAGCGACAAAGGCTGGAGTTCTGACTAGAGATCCAGAGTCTTACAGATTGGCTGTTGAGAGAGAAAGCTACATGATGATGATGTTGACACTTACTTTACATTGTATTATGAGAGCACTGTAATATTTAGCACAAATAAATGGTAAGTGGGGGATGTTATAGTTGAGAAGTAAGAGGCCTCTAAACAAATGAACAAAAGCATGAAACAATAGTTGTTCAAATTTCCCAAGTTTCAAGTCTCTCCTGGTCATTAGGATGTGAGATCAGGCACCTAGTCCTTTCATAGATTGGTGATAAACTCGGATGTCCTGTATACCCACTGTGCAAGTATAGGAACTCTTTTGACAGTTGAAAATTTAAAAAAACAAATAACCGGGCAAAAACTTTAGTTAATGAAATTCCAATGCTGGGACGTCGTGAGCTAGTGGTTAAGTGACATGGCTCACAATCCGAAGGTGCTGGGTTCGCTCCTCATCACAGCACCGGCCTTTCCCCCGGAGAAGTAAACCCTTAGAAAATGCAGCAGGAAGCAAACCCTTACATATAATTCATGCTGAAGTCAGATGCACTGGGTCAACAGGCACAAAATAAAAAACATAGTGCAACGCACACTTGAAGAATAAAAAAAATAAGTTGAATGCAAAATTCAAAAACAAAACAAAAAAAACCAAATTATTTACTACCCACTAGTGACCAGCATGAAAGCCTAAAAGAGGCAGCCTCTCCATCATGTAAAGACACAGCATGCCCAATTACCTGTTTGTCTGCAGATTTGATTAAAAGTGTACATAAAGAAGACTGCTGTGCGCACAATTTAGCAGCACACCAAAATGACATGACATGCCTGTTGGTAACTACTGTATAAATGCGTAGGTAATAAGTTTTGTCTGTACATATGCTACTCTACAGGCATCCATATTTGTCTTTGAACAACATGTAGGTGTCCTAATATTCTTCTATAAAACTGCAGGACTATGACCTCCATTGATGTTCATGCCTGTTTCTTTGATTTCCCAAAATTTGCTTCCATTGCACAGAAATGATTTTATTTAGAACAAACTTCTTTTTTCCGACTGTAATTGAAAAAGAGTTATTATATCTACCTATCTATCTTCAGTCCACTTGTGTAATTAGGCCTTGTGGGACAGTTTGACCTCCTTTGTTTCATATATTTTGGCACCCAAAAATTTGCTGGTGACTTGCCAGATAAATCCTAGCATCTGTTACCGAACGTTAGGTTGGTAGCACCTGGAATATATATCGCCTATATTTGGGATTGGTGGTGGTGGAATCATGAATTAAAGCCAGGTAGACCCACAGCCTGTCAGTCTCCATCTATACCGACTCGCTAACCACATAACCAAGACCTGATGTTATAGCCACACAGTTCCCTTTTCGGCACATATTCTCTGTGGGGCGAGAATCCCTAGAATAATTTGAGTAGATTTTTAACTTGAATTTTGCCAGAGCAGTGGCCGTTAAGCCTACTCTTTTTCATTTTCAACTGCCAAGGGATTTTTAATGTGCGCGCCACTGCGCACGGGTGTTTGATCTCACTACTCAGAGAACAGGGAAAATTTTTACAGAATGATTCATGTGAAAAAATCCCGGTATCCACTATTATTTGGACCCGTGACCTCCAGCACCCGAGGCAAACACCTTACCTCGAGACCACTGGGTCTCCAAAATAGTAATTAATTTCATTTTCTCTGGTGCTCTTTTTTTTTTTTTAAATTTTTGAGCTGCATACCCATTTAATGCTCATATTATATTGTATTTGCGTAAAGAAAGTGATAACTTTTTGCAATCAGTGTTTTGCAGAAACTGCAGCCTCAAATTGATGTTATTTAGAGTTTGTTTAGTGATATTTAAAAAAAGAATGAGATATTTGGTTATTTTAACATCAGTTTACTAGGCGTTCTTAGTTGAAATTGTTTGGAAATAGACTATACTTCAATTGCTCATATTAGTTCAGACATCATTGGTTTGAAGTGATATACTTTTACATAAAACTAACTTTACTAACCAGCTTCACGCAGGATTTAGATGTCCTCCACTGGTTGGAACGATATAGCCTCTAAATTCTTCTTAATTTTCCAGAACCTGAGAATGAATTATATATAAGAGATATTACAGCCTCTAAATTCTTCTTAATTTTCAAGAATTTGAGAATGAATTATCTATAAGAAATATTATAGCCTCTAACTTCTTCATTTTCTAGAACCTGAGAATGAATTATCTAAAATATATATTTTAGCATCTAAAAGAAAATTTAAAAAAAAGAAAACTGTCCTACGGCTTTTTTCCTCTTACTTGGGTAGTCGAGGGGTTTTAAGACTGAGAACTACAGGCTGCTTCGCCACTACTGTTGCCATGTCGTGTGCTAGCTATGTTAGTTTATTTCACCCCCAACAAAAACATATCATTTGCCATACCGGGGATTCGGTCTACCCCCACCCGTCGCACCCACCCCCTCCCTTGTCGGCAGACAAGCATCAAAACCATTTGGCCATGCTCTCCTCCTAGCCTGTAAATTCTTTTTATTTTCCCGGAACCTGAGAATGAATTATATATAAGAGATATGATAGCCTCTAAATTCTTCTTAATTTTCCAGAACATGAGAATGAATTATCGTTTGCTGCACATACAAGAACTAAGTATTAACAACCGGCTGGTTGGAACCAGAGGATGCAGGCTTAAGGTATGAGTAATTTAATAATTATGTCTCATTATCATTTATCTGTCTGGCTCCCCTTGGATCATAGGGTCACATCTGTCCCTATTCTGTACAGTCGTCTTCAGTTCTGCCGCTGAGCCCCAGAATTTTGTAAATGTTTTTTTTTTTTATGTTCGCCTTATTTCTCTAACTTAACTAAACGTCTTTATAATGGTGTAGAAGACTCTGCAGAGTCTGTATACAACCAGTTTCATTTACATTACCTTGCTCTAAAATCTATGCGCATCCAATTTATTCTTAAATGCATTAATTGTCCCTGTCACCACTACTTCCTGTGGCAAATGCATTCCAAGCATTCACCACTCTCTGACTAAAAAAATATTTCCTAATATGACATCTTGGTGCCATCACCTTCTTGGTCTGCCTCAACCTCTCTTGTTCGGCACCATACCTTCCATTACCAATCTCTCAAGACCATTGTGTCTTTTGTGGCAAAAGCGTTTCAATTTTTATTTTAATGTGAAAATGTATGAACCAGTTCTCCTTTATATCCAACGATTGTTGAATGTCTGCATTCTTCTTTTTTTTCTGTGCATTGTATTCTGAGAACCTTTCTATAACATTTAGACCCGGTCAGATACAACATACTGACCAGGACGTCACGTCAGGGTCAGATACAAAATACTGACCAGGACGTCACGTCAGGGTCAGATACAATATACTGACCAGGACGTCACGTCAGGGTCAGACACAACATACTGACCAGGACGTCACGTCAGGGTCAGGCACAATACTGACCAAGACCACTATCTCTCTTCCTTGTATTGTTCACTGGAAACGTGTTATTTTCAAGGCAGTCTGACTGACGACATGTGGATCGATGTGATCCCCGTAGTAGTGAGTGTCACACAGATGAAGCCAAGAATAACACAACCGCCTGGAGATCACGGTCCACCCTCATCAGCGGGGAAGGAATGTGAGGAATGCTACTACAACCCAACTCTTAACACCTTTTTCATGGCGAACACAAAAGTAAACTTACTCATTGCGGTCATTAAACTACAAGAACAACAAGAACAACTCCATGGACTTGATTCTCTTCTTTTGAGGTGTGGGTAACTGTCCATGTTTCAGACCATATACTGCCACATGTAAAACACAAGTTCTCAAAATTTTCACTTTTGTTCGTTTGCTGATATTCTACCATAGTTTCCTCAGGTCGTGTAGCGTCTGTGTTGTAAATGAAATAATAACATGTTTTTAATACAAAATATAATTATTCTTCTACCACCCACCTGGAAGCTAAAATTGGCCACTAGTGGGCGCTAGCGCCCAGGTTGAAGAGCACTCGCCTAGAGAGCTGAAATTTTGTACGCATCCACGTCTAGTGCCACCTGTTTATCAAATTTGGACAGATCCTGGACAGATCAGTTAAAAGTTTCTACTAAAAAACAGTTTTTTAACATTTACTTGCAACAACAGCGAGACAAGCAACTACAAGACAGATTCAAATAGACACACACATATTCATTGAATTTGAAAATTACAAACCACCTTAATTAAACATTGAAGATCACCAGTGCCAACACTAGACAAGCTCTATGGCAGTGTTGACAGTCTCAAGATGACCGCTGCTTTCTTCGAACAAATTCAAGTTGACGTCTGACAACGTGTGAAGAAGAAGAAGAAGAAACATTGAAGATGACGCAGGTGAAGAAATTGACATGAACGATGATCATTTTAAATAATTAAGCTGAGCTTAAACTAATGTTGACTAACTGATCTCCTCAATTTTATTACGAGAATTCATCAAACTTTTCATAAAAAAACCAAATAATATTTTTTCAATGCCAATACACCAATTTACCAAAGAAACACCCAAATAAAAAGAATGACACTCCTGTAGCCAAAAATAAAAAATTAGAATGTCTTACAATATTTAAAAGCTTGTGTTTGAATATTTACATGTTTACATTTGGCTTCCGTTATTTTAATTAATTTTTATTTACTCTACTGAGGTTTTTGAAAATGGAAAGACATCTGGATCATTTAATTACTATTTTAACATTCGTGAGGCGTTAAGAGGTGTGGATGGCAACAACAGCAAAGAAAAACTGATGCAGAAGGTAATTTGTAGATTGAACTCTTTGTGAGTTCTTCTTTCTTTTCTTTTTTTGTCATCCTGCTTATGAGGCATCACAGGGAAGTAGAATTCGTAGATTTCTTGTTATTGCCAGGTGTCGTTAGGTGTAACTTCCTGAGTGTGTGAGTGTAGCAGACCCACTGTTTGCCCTGGCCGTTATTCTAACTTAGAACATTCTCACACTCATCCACATCATCATGACCATACTCAGTAAATGACATATCGCACAGCAGGTGGCATATTTATTATATCATACTCATATCATAGAAATTAGAGAAATTACAAACACAATATAATACATATCATCTTAACTAAACATTCTATTATTATATATATGTTGATATACATATTACTAAAACGGGAATTGTAAGCATTAGCTATTGATGGAATTCCCAACTAACTAAAAACCCAGTTCTATTGCCTTGCAATTACATCACACACACATCGCCTTAATTGCGTCCTCAACACACTTTATCAAATACTCTTCCTCACTGAAATCCCCTCAGGCGGGCGATCTCGACATAACTCGTTCACAATGTGTCCTTGCTTACAAACACACGTGCAGATTATCTATAAATGCAAAACTCACACACCTATTTGAGCGATCCTGTTCTATCACTAAACATTCGTCCAACAGTCTATCAATCGCTCCTCTATCTAAGTCGGTGAGTTAAACATACTATCTACATTCAGTCTCTCTCTCTCTCTCTCGCTCTCCATCCCTCTATCCAGCCTCTCCTCTATACAGCCTCTCTCCATCCAGTCCCATTGGAACGAAACACTTTGCACACCTGTCACTCATTCTCTCGCAGCAAGCCCCGCTGCCAATTTCGTCTATCAATCAATCTCCCCCTACCAAAGTCGACAGGCCAGCGGTCAGTTTCCACCTGTCCACATTCCTTACCCCAACTCTGTTTTCCTTTGTTGAGACGGTGAGTGACCTTGACACACATTCATGTAGCTTTAAGCTTTAACATGTTCAGGCATCCGAAACCACCTCACCCCTGTCCTAAACTCCCCTTGCTCCGGCGGGAACTGTTACATGAGAGACAATCTCTATCTATAGACATCGAGGTCTGCCTCTTGCATGTGAACCTTGCATATGATATGCTCGTGCTGCAGGCTGGTCATAATGCATTCTGACTAAATGATCAAAACACTTTTTTTTGGCGTCAATGTAGGCAATAACTTGGTTTGTCCTCACTGTCTGCCTCAGCGTGGTGTTGCGGATTTGGTCATGAATTGTCTTTCCACCTGCACTTCTCACACAACGCATCTCACAGCTATGGATCTTACTCTTACGTGTTTCGGTTCTTGTGCGTTAATTCACTCATTCTGAAATTTTATACCATTCAATGACCATACGGGTTTCCATACAAAAATAATTATAAGTGTCTAGCTACAGGAGGCCAAAATTATATGATGTCCGGCAGAATATTGTCGAACGGGTCTAACTGACGGACTTTATTCCGATGTCGCTACAGAAACTCACACATGTAGGAATCTATCATGTGTCTGTGTGTTCCGTTTTGGTTAGGGTTAGGGTTAGGTGTCCTCTAACCATGTGCCAGAACGAACAGGAATGTCCTGCTGACATGTGCGACATCTCTAACGATCTTGGCGAACTGTGAGAGACAAAGTCATAACATGATTTTTAGCACACAGTCGGACTGTGTGTATAATTCGTCTTTCCTGCAAAAACTGCACACAATTTATTTTCTTGCGTGTCAAGTGTGACAACTGCAATAAATCCATCTTCCACGTACGGTGTTAGATCTGAGAATGACATGGACATAGGTTTACCGCACGAATTGAAGACGCGCGAATTGAAAAGTATGGTGCTTCGTGTGGCTACATTCAACTAAATTTGACCTATTATAATCCGTGGGTGAATTAACGCACAAGTACCTGTATTTCTAGTAAGGACCAAGATTGACATTGGTAACACAATGTAGGAATAAAAAGTGCATTTATCAAGCTTCTATTAGTTGCAATGTTCCTATTTCTCTGCATTTAACTTAACGTCTTTATATTGGCTTAGAAGACTCTGCATAGTCTGTATACAACCAGTTTCATTTACGTTACGTTGCTCTTAAAGCTATGCGCATCCAATTTATTCTTAAATGCATTAACTGTCCCTGCCTCCACTACTTCCTGTGGCAATGCATTCCAAGCATTCATCACTCTCTGACTAAAAAAAATATTTCCTAATATCTAATCTGGATCTAATTTGTGTTGCTCTCGTTTGGAGTTCTTTAAGTTTTAATTAAATTTGATGAGGGTAAAGTTTGCAATGAGAATTATTTTTCTGTGCAAGTTACATTATGTTAAACAGAACAGACAACACTGCATTTCAGGCAGACTTAAAGATGCTCAGTGTTTTTCCCCAATGAAGTGCTGATATTTGTAAACACACTTGATCCATTCCTCAGGTGGACTTCCCTACATGACTTACATTTGAATTCAAACTCTTGCAGTCTGTGCATTAGTTGTTCATCAGTTTCAGCATTATCATCTAACAAGTGGTCGTTGATAGATTTCACTATGACCTTTTTACCATATCAAATTTCCCCTATTGTCGGGTCATTAACATGTGCTCAGAACAGAACATAAAGGCCATCATGGATGAGTTTTTAGCTGCATGCACTAACATTGGTCTTACCATCAACACAAAGAAAATGGAGGTAATGTTTCTACCTGCTCTCTTGTGAATGGGAGGCGAGGGGACTGTTTTCGCACATCAGTTGGTGTGAGACAGGGTTGTACACTCTCTCTAACTCTTTTCAATATATTCCTTGAGGGAATTATGAGTGAGGCACTTGGAGGTCACGTTGGTACTGTCAAGATAGGGGGCCGAACGATTACCAACCTTTGTTTTGCAGATGATATTGACGGGTTGGCGGGTTCAGAAGCAGAACCCCAGGAATGGGTCAGAAAACTCGATGAAACAGCTATTGACTATGGTATGGAGATAAACGCTGGAAAGACAAAATTAATGACCAACAACACCAAGGGCTTCAACAGCAGGATAAAAACTAACAGTTAGGAACTTGAAGTGGTTGACCGCTTTAAATATCTTTGGTCGATTGTCAGTGATGAAGGATCAAAATGTGAGGTGTTGGCCAGAATAGCACAGACAATAGTGGCGCTTGCACGGCTTAACAAAATCTGGCAAGATAAACGGTTAGCACTATGCACGAAAATCAGATTAATGCGTACACTGGTCTTGTCAATATTCCTCTATGCTTGTGAGACATGGACAGTTATAGCTAACCTTCAACGAAGGATACAGGCCTTGGAGATGAGATGTTTCCTTAGACTTTTAAACGTCACGTACAAAGATTGAGTTACAAATGAGGAAATACGAGATAGAATTACATCAGCAATAGGGTCTTTTGAAGACCTCTTGGCAACTGTCAAAAGAAGGAAACTTGCTTGGTACGGTCACATATCGAGATCAAATGATCTTGCAAATACAATCCTCCACGGAAAGGTGCAATGCAGACGACGAAGAGGCGGTCCCAAAAAGAGATTGGAGGACAACATAAAAGAATGGACCGACCAGAATATCCGACCAGGCAGCGGCATCTGACAGAGAAGGGTAGTGGGGCGTTGTGAGAATGTCTTCATGTGTGCCCCAACGACTTCACCGGTTACGGGATGACCTGACCTGACCTGACCTGAGTAACATGTCTGATCAGTATATTTTGCCTAACCCTGACTAACATGTCTGATCAGTCTATTTTTCCTGACCCTTACTAATATGTCTGATCAGTATATTTTGCCTGACCCTGACTAACATGTCTGATCAGTATATTTTGCCTGACCCTGACTAACATGTCTGATCAGTATATTTTGCCTGACCCTAACTAACATGTCTTATCAGTATATTTTGCCTGACCCTGCAAGTTAGGAGTATAATGTATCACAAGCTTTGACAGTCAATAGTTTTTTAAATCTTAATTCTGCAGCTACTGGATGAACTATCCAGTACGAGTTTTTCTGCAGGCGTCAACCGCAACCTGAAAGCAGTTGCTACCACATTGTATGACAAAAATGGCAGAGAGATCACTGATGTATTAGCCCTCGAGCAAGAACAAATCAGTAGAGTTGAGAATAATGTTGAACAGCCTGAGAATTCTGTCTGGCTGTCCTTTGGTGAACCTTACATTTGTCCATTCAGTAAGTTATATTATTGGGGTTGAAAAGCAAAGTAAGAAACGTTTAGCTCAATTTCCATGCACAATTGTTTTATCAGATGTACGCAGTGATGCTGAGCAGTGCATGAGCTGCAGCGATCAGCGACCCAAAGCGGACTGATAGTGTCAGGGCCAGCGAACCAGAGCTGCCAAGATCCTTCTTCACCTCCATGTGGTGATCCTGGATAACAGGCTGCAACAGAGTAGACTGGTTAAGGAGAAGGGGTCGAAAGGAGAAGGCAAACCCGGTACTCAAAAATGCTTGCTGTATTTGGATGTGTCGGATTGAAAGGTGCAAATATCGCAGTCAAGCTTTAAACTACTACACAACGCATTCTGTTCTCTGGACAACTTCCTGCTACTTGCCTAACCCTTTTCAGGGCTTGGTAATGGTGGGCTTAGAATGAAGAAGAAGAGGAAGAAGATGAATTAATTTAAGGGAGGCAAAAAGAACTAGAGGTTACGTTTTTAACATTACAATTACATGTCAATTAATAAAGATATTTGCATTTTATTATACACTGATTTGAAGAAAAATGTATTTATTTATTCTGTTAGAATAAGAAGGTTACATAGCAGTACATAGAGTACTTTAGAAGAAATAGGAGTAAATATTACAAACATTGAAAAAAAAAATCAATATTCAGTGTTATATGGTACGCTTACTTGACATAATCTCAACATGAGGGAGGGGCTCACCCTGGGGGCAACTCTTCCCTTCTCTCTCTTCTCACCTCACTCTATTTCATTTGACTCTGTCCTACAGTCACACTCTTGTACAACTTTCACACGCACCCTCATGATGAGGCCCTTCCATTGCACTTTGGTTGGGCTAGCTTCTGAGGGCGCACAAACCTAGCATAGGTACATACAGATGCACACATGCATCCAAGCACTGGTTTATGCGTCCTGATATCGCCCAATTGACTACGGTCTGGGGTGGAAAATGGCGCGCCTCCGCCAGTAGAAACTAGTGAGGCAAACATCTAAGCAAAAAAAAACAAAAAACAACATAATCTCAACATCTGGAATGTAGATCCGTTTTACACTTTAAACATTTGTTCATCATCCAATTAGTGAAGTCCAGGTCAAATTTGAAGATATAACCAATAAAAGTGAAGATATGACACATTTAATAGAAATTTCTTGTTTAGCTTGTCTTTAGCAGCCACAAATGCCCAGGAATAATGACCATGAACGAAAGTTAGCCATCTGCGAAATGTGGTGCCTTTGAAAGGTCAGTAACAACACCAGAAGAGACAGAATCACAAATATGAGTATTTGGGAGAAGGTTGGAACAGTTCCCTGCCAACAGTACATAGAACAACAGAAAATGATATGGTTTGGCCACATTGTGAGAATGCAACTAGACCACAATTGTTCATGCAACCTTCTACAGGAGAACATGAGGAAGAAGGGCGAGAGGTAGACCGGGGAAATGGTGGATAGACAGCGTAAAATATATCTGCCGTAAAATGGTGAAAAATGTCTCTCGGGCCATGAGAGAGGCAAAAAACAAATACCTTCCACGACACTGGGCTACAAACCAGTAGAAAGTGAGACGACAAAAGAAGAAGAAGAAGAATGCACCAGACACAAGTCAAAACGATTATTGAAAGGAACACACTGTATAAATCCACAATTAAAACTGATGCTATTACTACAGCACGCCAGACGGAAAAAAATAGATACTAAAGGATGTAGTAGTAAAACTCAAAAAATGTACATAAAGGAAACAACTTGTATGACACAGGGTATAGCGAATCAGCTACAACTAAATGCGCTGGGATGAAGCATACAGAGAAAGGCATGGAATGAGTTAAAAGTGTTTTATATTCTTCTTTTTCTGCATTGCTCGTGTTCTAACTATCTCCATTTCCCTCATGAACTTGGCAGTCTGTTGCAGGTATTACTTGTCACCAGACCAGCAAGTGTGGCAACAACAATACAATAGTATGTTTAGGCGACGGGCCCGTCACGTCGAATGACCATAGCCATGACTATGTCTGATGGCTGTGTCCCAGGCAGCCTGCAGTTCTTTTGGGGAGGTGGCGATCTTTTTTAGCCAGGTGTTGCATAGGTGGCCCGAGGATGTCCCCAGGATGAGCACGGTGTGGCTGCGCAGTGAAACAGCATACTGACCAGCCAGTCTATGGCAACAGGCGAGTCACCATGGATGAAATAGCCATAGATTCAATATGATTCATGATGCTCTGCACAAAATTGTCGATGATGACCTTGGTTATAGGAAAGTGTTTAGTAGATAGGTCCCAAGGTAGCTGACAACAAGGTAATAGAGGCAGTGCAAAATTGGTTAAGGGTCACTCCAAAAATATTTTTTCTAGATGGCATTCACAAGCTGGTGGACAAGTGGACAAAGTGTGTTTGCCAGGGTGTTGACTGTCAGAAGGCATGGCCAGTTGTGACACCTTTTTTGGGGTATCCTGCTGGTCTAGTGCTTAAACTCATCTCTCTATTGTGACAAGACACTTCCTTCACCTGGAGGTCCTGTGTTCGAATTCCATGCTGCCAATTACTTCTCTTTCTTTTCTGTTGTTGATTATATGTTTTCTGAGTGCAGATTAATTCCTGTGCTCGCTGTCACGAGCAGATGTTCCTTGTTTGAATTTAAAGCTTTTTAAACTTATGAACACTAAATTCACTTTGACTTTGCAGCCTATGCGCTTCATTTGTTTTTGGACAAAATCACTGTTCATGATGGACACGGAGAACAGAGGATTGTGAGAGAGGCTCTTACACCAGAGGATGAACTTCTTACTAGAGAGTAAGTCTGTCCAACCATTATTGCTAGAATTTTATCTCAGTAAAGGTAATAAGTCTATCTATCTATCTTCAGTGTCTCATGTTTCATATTTCAGGTGAAAATCCACTGGTGACTTTGCAGATCAATCCCAGCATCTGCTAGCCCCTGGAGTATACGATCGCCTATTTTTGGGCCTGGTGGTGGTAGAAGCGTAAATTAGAGCACGGAAGACCTGCAGCCTTTCAAGGCGCCGTCTAAGTCGCTCCGCTAACCACATAACCAAGACCTGTTGTTATGGCCATATGGTCCCCTCTTTTGTGACTATTCTCTGTTGGGCGAGAATCCCTAGAATAATTTGAGTAAATTTTGAACTTGAATTTTGCCCGAGCAGCGGCCGTTAGGCCTACTCTTTTCGATTTCCAACTGCTAAGGTATTTTTAACGTGCGCGCTACTGCAAACAAGTTTTTCAAGGTATAGGCAGCTACAAGAACATGAAAGCACAGCTACAACTTAACTAAAGAGAGGTCCAGATTAGATATTAGGAAATGTTTATTTAGTCAGAAGGGGACGGTGTGGGCTAGTGGTTAAGTGACATGACTCACAACCAGAAGGTACTGGGTTCGATCCCCATCACAGCACCGGCCGTTACCCCGGGGAAGCAAACCCTTAGAAAATGCAGGAGGAAGCAGGCCCTTACATAATATGCATGCTGAAGTTGGATGTACTGGGCCGACAGGCGCAAAATAAAAACCACGGTGCAATGCACAGCACCTTGGGGATTAGAAAAATAAGGCAAATGCAAAAATTAAAAAAATAAAACAAACATTAGTCAGAGATTGGTGAATGCTTGGAATGCATTGTCACAGGAAATAGTGGAGGTAGGGTCAGTTAATTCATTTAAGAATAGATTATACATGTTTTGTTTAAAATGAAGTGTAGTAAAAGAAACTGGTTATAAACAGAATCTGCATAGTCTTCTAAACCAGTTTAAAGAAGTAAACTTAAGTTAAGTAAGCCTTAGTTCTTGTAGGATTTTTGTTATGTCATTTATCCATCTGCTATTTGGACTTCTTTATGCATGCAAGTCAGATCTTCTAGTGCTGTAACCGTGTAGTGGTAGTTGATCAGGTTGCGTTCTCATGAGATGATTGAGCGATCGTATTTTCTGTCTTAAAATGTATAAAGCGAAATGAGTAGTTTCCAAATTTCTGATGTCATCGTTTTTCATTTTATCTCTCCTGGTGGTGCCAATACCTTTTCTTAGACATAACTTAACATAACTTAACTTAACTTTACTTTACTTAACGTCTTTAAATGGTTTAGAAGACTCTGTAGAGCCTGTATACAACCATTTTCCTTTACATTTCATTGATCTAAAAACTATGCACATCCAATTTATTCTAGAATGTATTAATTGACCCTGCCTCCACTATTTCCTTGGTCAATACATTCCAAGCATTCACCACTCTCTGGCTAACAAAAATCTCCTGATATCTAATCTGTACCTTTCTTTAATTAATTTGTGGCTGTGCCCTCTTGTTCTTGTAGATGATTGTGTTTTGAAAAACTGATTATAGTCTAATTTATCCTTTCCTTTGATTATTTTATAAACCAGTATTAAGTCACCTCGATTTCTTCAATTTTCTAGACACTGTAGGTCAATTTTTCTCTTAACTAATAAATGTAATTCTGGAAACCCACTATCAGTTTTGTAGCTCTTCTTTGTATCCTTTCCAGCATGTTAATATCCACTCAGCGATAAGGACTCCACATCTGTACACATTACTCCAATCTAGGTGTAACTAATGCTATTTACAGTTTGACTATCACTTTCTTGCTCCTATATTTAATCTTTCGTTTTATCATACCTAACATTGCATTTGCCTTTTTCACTGCTACCAAGTCTTGCTCATTCACCTTACCTGTTTCTGTTTCTAAGAATTGACGTCACTGCACTCCGGGCATACCCATAGGTGCTCAGTCTCTCTCATCAAATGACATAAGATATGGATGCTGATGGTCCCTGTAGCTCGCTGGTTGTACACTCTCCTGCGCCTTCCTCTCATGCGGCCCCACTCCGCTCAAACCTCGTATAATGTCAAAACTTTGCAGTCTGTGGATTGCTGCTTCATCTATTGCGGTGTCCTTATCCAGCAGGCGGTCATTGATTGATTTCAAAATGTCAAATCTATCCATCACTAATGTGCCCATGATGGGCGCTTACCTGCATGATCTATTATAACCCCTAAAGTCTCTTTCCTATGTCTAATCATAAAATACAGCTCATTATATCTTACATTAACAAAATAAAAGCACAGGGGCTGGTGAGCTCATGTAAAGATAAGTGGCACCTGAGCCAGCAGTTAAAGAGAAGATAAATGCTTTGGCACCGATTAGGTGAAAGGAAGACAACTGCTGTGTTGGCTTCATTCTCCTGTCGGAGCAAAAATGGAAGATGAGAATGATAATTCAATAATGAGAAATGAATGTACTTATGTGTAAACTGTCTCATAGTAACAACAATTGTTTTGTCATTGAATATTGGTGTTTGTCAAGTTTTGTTAATATTGGCATTTGTCAGGCTTTTTAATATTGAGGTGTATCAAATTCTTTATTATTGGTGTTTTGTCAAGTTCGTTTATATTGGTATTTGTCAAGTTTTATGTCAAGTCTGGGGCTCCTCTCTCTTCTCACCTCATTCAGTAGAAACTAGTGAGGCAAACACAAAAAATAAATTATGTCAAGTTCTTTAACATTGCTGTCTGCCAAGTTCTTTAATATTGGTGTTTGTCAAGTTCTTTAACATTGCTGTCTGCTAATTTCTTTAATATTGGTGTGTCAAGTTCTTAAACAATGCTGTCTGCCAAGCTCTTTAATATTAGTGTTTGTCAAGTTCTTTAACAAAGTAACAGACCCCACTGTTTGCCCTGGCCGTTATTCTAACTTAGAACATTCTCACACTCATCCACATCATCATGACCACACACTTCAAATAATATAGCACACATCAGATGACATATTTATTACATAATATTCATATCATAAAAATGAGTAGTGAAATTACAAACACAATTCAATACATATCATCTTAACTAATTATTCCTATGTTAAATATAAGTTAATATAAATATTAAATAAAGCGGAAATTTTAAGCATAAGCTATTGATGGAATTCCCAACTATCTAAAACCAGTTCTATTGCCTTGCAATTACATCACACACACCTCGCCTTAACTGCGTCCTCAACACACCTTATCAAATACTATTCCTCACTCAAATCCCCTCAGGCGGGCGATCTGAACATACCTCGTTCACATTGTGTCTTGCTTACAACACAACGTTCAGATTATCACTTAATACAAAACTCACACACCTATTTGAGCGATCCTGTTCTATCACTAACATTCGTGCCACAGTCTATCAATCGCTCCTCTATCTAAGTTGGTGAGTTAAACATATTATCTAAATTCAGTCTCTCTCTCTCTCGCTCTCATCTCTCTATCCCTCTCCTTCATCCAGCCTCCTGAGCTAAACTTTGTCTCGAGTTATATACACTCAATCAAAG
The DNA here is from genome assembly GCA_036924085.1 of Ariolimax columbianus. NCBI lineage: Eukaryota > Metazoa > Mollusca > Gastropoda > Stylommatophora > Arionidae > Ariolimax > Ariolimax columbianus. Next base: position 57,332,126 of record JAVGWX010000017.1, on the reverse strand, counting down.
TCAGAGCTTGACCAATGGATCTCAGGGGATGGTTATATTCAGTCTTATTGGAACGAAACACTTTGCACACCTGTCACTCATTCTCTCGCAGCAAGCTCCGCTGCCAATCCGTCTGTCAATCATTCTCTCCCTACCCAAATCGGAAGGCCAGTGGTCAGCTCCTATCTGTCCACATTCTTTGCCCCAACTCTGTTCTCCTTTGTTGAGACGGTGAGTGACCTTGACACGCATTCAGGTACATTTGTTATCAGCAACCACATCACCCCTGTCCTAAACTCTCTGCTCCGGCGGGAACTGTTACAACATTGCTGTCTGCTAATTTCTTTAATATTGGTGTGTCAAGTTCTTTAACATTGCTGTCTGCTAATTTCTTTAATATTGGTGTGTCAAGTTCTTTAACATTGCTGTCTGCTAATTTCTTTAATATTGGTGTGTCAAGTTCTTTAACATTGCTGTCTGCCAAGTTCTTTAATATTGGTTATTGTCAAGTTCTTGAATATTGGAGTTTGTCAAGTTTGTTAATATTGGTGTTTGTCAAGTTATTTAATATTGGTATTTGTCAAATTATTTAGTAATGGTATTTGTCAAGTTATTTAATATTGGTGTTTGTCGAGTTATCTAATAATGGTATTTGTCAACTTTTTAAATTTTGGTGTTTGTCAAGTTCTTGAATATTGGTATTTGTCCAGCTCAAACAAGTGGGAAGTGATGATTGGGCTCCCGGCTCACCATGAAATGAATGTTCACTTTAATGCCAACGCCAGCTTTCTGCAGCATAAGGTAAGCAATTACTCTCCGCTGTGCTTCTCAGAACATGTATTGTTCCCATGGCAACATACGGGTGTGAATCATTGGATCCTATCGCTTTTGGTATAGAAGAAAATTTGTAGCGTTGTGTCATAGTTTACAGCCCGACACATCCGGTTTCAGCACAGCATTTTTTGGATCTAGTTTGCCTTCCCTCTTTGATATCTATACTCTTAACCAGGCTGCATGCCTGCAGTCTGTTTCCAGGGCCACCACTTGGAGGTGGACTAGGGTCTTGGTCAGTTAAGGGTCACTGACCCTGATGCAAGTAGGCAGCTAGGAGGTTCTTGCTGTCGTCAGCTCATTCACTGCTGCATCTTTAACCTGATTTCTCATAATGCAGCTTTTACCATTGTGATTAGTTAGCTATTTTCATTCCTATTATTCTTTGTCCCTGATGAAGATCATATGGTGTAGTTTGTGTAGCTTGTTTGTGTATCTGTGCCATTGTAATAAATGTTTAATATTCTGTTTTCAATTATAATATATATCCTTATACAGCATTAGGGATTCCGTGTCAAAGTAGTTAAAGCCGTCGACCTCCTGATCAGGTGGTGTGGGTTCGACTCCGGACTCCGCCGTCTTTTTCATGGGTGCTTGATGCGGAGTCCCCTGCATCTCGTAGACACCCCCTAGTCGTCTTGTCCTTAACTTGTTACTGAGGTCGGGCGGCACAAGACGAGAGAGTGAGGATAAAAAGTAGCGCAGTTAATCCTTACTAAAAATAGTGCTAGCAAAATTAATTATGCCATCATCGTCTACGATGGACGGCGGCCTTGGCTATGCCTATACAGCATAATCTAGGAGACTATCTACTATCAACGGTTTTTGTAAATTAGCACAGCCTGGTATTTAAAATCTAACTTTATGCAGCATAAGATATGAAACTATATACTTTCAGTGGAGGAAGACTAACGTCTGGTCAGGCAAAATATACTGATCAGACATGTTAGTCAGGGTCAGGCAAAACATACTGGCCAAGACCCTCACCTCGGCTTCCTAGTAGCCCTCCCTGGAAATGGGCTATTTTCTTGGCAGCTTGGATAACGAGGTGAGGGATCGACATGATCCCTGTAGTAGTGAGTGACATGCAGATGAAGCCAAGCATAGCACAACCACCTGGAGAATCCCGGTCCACCTTCGTCAGCACGCTCGGTATGTGAGGAAAGCTACTGCAACCCGCCACTTAATTTCCTTTTCAGGGCGCACAAAAGAGTAACCTACTCATTGTAGGCATTCGCAAACAACAGCTATTTACTTTCAACTGTTTTTTGTAAATTAGCGCAGCCTGTCATTAAAAATCTACCTTTTTGCAGCATAAAACAGGAGACTGATCTTTCACCTGTTTTTTGAAAATTAGTGCAGTCTATAATTTAAAATCGAACCTAATTTCAACATATGGTAGGTGTCTGTCTACTTTGTTGTTGTTGTTTCGATGCTGATGAAGGTGGACCGGGATTCTCCAGGTGGTTGTGCTATGCTTGGCTTCATCTGCGTGTCACTCACTACTATGGGGATTACGTCGACCCCTCGCCTCATTAGCCAGACTGCCATGAAAACAGCCTGTTTCCAGGGAGGGCTACCAGGAAGACGAGGTAAGGGTCTTGGCCAGTACGTTTTGTCTGACCCTGACAAACATGTCTGATCAATATATTGTGCCTGATCAGATGTTAGTCTTCCACCCCATTTGTCTACTTTAAACTGTTTTTATAAATGATTGCATGACTGTAATAGTAAATCTAACTTTATAAACATCATGCAAGTGTGCAAGGTCTGTCTACTTTCTAATGTGTTTGTCAATGAATAGATGCTGCAATATAACATCAAACTATCTACAACATAATGTAAATGTCCATGTCAAAGACTGTAGCTTTCTGTTTTTCCTAAAGTTCTCCCAAATTTTATTGTTTCTTCTACAGGATGATCATAAATTTGTACTGTATCCAGAGATTGGTGTTGCGGAAAAGTTAACATGTAAAAACCAACTGTTTGTCTACACGGAGGTAGTATAATCAGTTTTCTCACATACATACTATGTTAAGAAAAGGTAGTCCCATATCGGAGATTGATCGATTCTTTTGTGTTGTCCTCCCACCTCTTTTTGGGCCGGCCTCTTCGTCGTCTGCCTTGCATCTTTCCGTGGAGGATGGTATTTGCAAGACCATTTGATCTCGATATGTGACCGTACCAAGCGAGTTTCTTTCTTTTGATAGTTGCCAAGAGGTCTTCAAAAGGCCCTATTGCTGATGTAATTCTATCTTGTATTTCCTCATTTGTAACTCAGTCTTTGTACGTGACGTTTAAAAGTCTTCGGAAACATCTCATCTCCAAGGCCTGTATCCTTCGCTGAAGGTCAGCTGTAACTGTCCATGTCTCACAAGCATAGAGGACCAGTGTACGTATTAATCTTAAGAACATCCAAACACTTTTGCTGAAAGCTCAGATAAGATGGATGGGACATTTTGTTAATGTGCCAGATAAGTGTATCTTCAAACAGCTGTTATACCGTGAGCTCAGACCAGGCAAACACTCATTAAGGGGACAGAAGAAACGATGCATAGACTCATTGAAAGTCTCTCTGAAAAGCTTCAACATTGATTTCACCTCCTGGCAGTTGCTTGCACAGAACCTTTACATCTGGTGTGCAAGGATCACCAGAGGTGTTCATTTCGCAGAACAGAACTTCATCACGGATGCTCAGAGCAAGCGTGCTACCCGAAAGAGCAGAACGCATGACAACTACACAGCCGTCTCCTCACATAAGTGCCTCAGGTGTGGCAAAGTCTGCCATGCCAGGAATTGTCTTTATGAGAGCACATCTCAGAGTACAAGTCTGACATTGTCACTATCTTCCCTTGCAATGGACAACTATTATTATTATCATTATTAATGTCCTTAAATTTTTGTATTCGAGGGGCTCAGTGGTCTCGAGGTAAGGTGTCCGCCTTGGGTGCTGGAAGTCGCGAGTTTGAATCATAGTGGAGACCGGGATTTTTTTCACATGGATCTTCTAGTAAAAATTCCCCTGATCTATGCATAGTGAGATTGGACTCCCGTGTTCAAGCACGTTAAAAATCCCTTGGCAGCTCGAAATTGAAAAGAGTAGGCTTAACGGCCGCTGCCTGAACAAAATTTTAATAAATCTAGTTAAAAATGTACCCAAATTATTTGTATCTTCCCCCAGGCCTAGTAAGCCGCAGGGAGTTTTAAAATACCTGCTACGTGTAGCCAAAGCCTTCGATAACTTGGCAGCAGACATTATCATGTCTGTTTGACTATAACAAAAGTCTTCTCCTGACCCACTGGAGGCGCAGAAGGGGCCATCCCCGCACAGTATAGCTCCAGCAGATATTAGCCTCCTCCTCTGCCCTGGACTAGGCCTGGAGCCACGCCACAGCTGTGGGTCATGAATGTGGCCGACCAACGCAATGTGCCTCAGACGCCTAAGCAAACGTTATTATTCTTATTTTAATACTAAGATTCCAAGTATTTCAAGCTTGTATTCGTGTATATCCCTTTTCTCATGCTGTTCTTTTCGATATTAAACAAATATTTCAGACTGGCCACATTTTCTGCAAAGCTGCACCTCAGCTCTGTCTGTCTGTTACCGACACTAAAGTTGAGACTAGACTTCCCAATAAAGACATCCCTGTGGAGGGATTTGCTGTCTGCATGCAGCAGAAGTCTTTTAGCAACCCAAGTCAAGTCTGGAAATGTACACCTGATGCAGCTGTTTACTCTCAGGTGAGTATCAGAGAGGTACGAGGAGGACTGGGTACTCATAATTGGTGAATAACAGTAATAGCTTAATAACCCATATACGTGGGTGCAGTAACAGGAAGTGCATCCATTTTACTGAGTAGTAAGTACAGTAACAGGCAAGTACGGACTTCCATTTTACTGAGTAAGTGCAGTAACAAGCAAGTACTGACTGCCATTTTGCTTAGTAAGACAAAGTACAGAAACAAGAAAGTACCGACTACCATTTTGATTAGTAATTTATAATGCATGCAGGAACAAAAGACTTTGTCAGTTAGACTACAGATTGTCTGAAGAAATTTTAAATACAAACTTGTTGCAAAGATCAATGAGTACAACAGAAGATACAGGAGAGAAGGTGTAAATTGATGAGTTCAGAAAGAATAATAAAAATCATCTTAGGCGACCAATGTTCGTCACGTCGATCATCTGTGACAACAATTGATGGATGAGATCTTTGAGATGGATAGTTCTGATAATGAGTGCGGGATTTGTCATAGTCAGGTGTTGCGTGACTGACCCCTATGGCACAATGTCTTTTCGCCTCTTTGATTTAGTCAGCTAGGTGCAGGATCTGGCAGGCTGAGATTTCCTTGGGAAGGTGGTCCACACGACTGAAGATAGGGAGGCGGCGACGGTCCATAGTAGAAATATTAATCTCGCGATTTGTTTGTCGGACAACCTCAATGTTGGTAGCCCAGTCATACGAGTGGATTCCAAGGATGCACCTTTGACTACTGCAAATATAGAAGGCATCAAACTCTTCTGATCTCTTTTCAAGACCATCCAATAAGAAACATAACAAAACTTGTACTGGTTTGGAAGCCACAATACAGGAGATGATTGGAGAGGCCAGTGAGCATACATAAGGCCACATAAGGAGGAGCTGCTGTGGAATCTGAAGTTTGTTATTGTTGTTGTTGTTGTTTTGAATGCCAACAATGAGTAGGCTTACTCTTTTGTGCGCCCTGAAACGGACGTTAAATGGTGGGTTGCAGTAGCGTTCCTCACATCCCGAGTGTGCTGATGAAGATGGACCGGGATCCTCCAGACAGTTGTGCTATGTTTGGCTTCAACTGCATGTTGCTCACTACTACTGGGATCACATTGATCCCTCACCCTGTTAGCCAGGCTGCCATGAAAACAGCTCGTTTCCAGTGAGGGCTACGAGCAAGCCGAGATGAGGGTCTTGGCCAGTGTGTTTGCCTGATCCTGGCTAACATGTCTGATAAGTATGTTGGGCCTGACCCTGACTAACATGTCTGATCAGTATGTTGTCCCTGTCCCTGACTAACATGTCCGATCAGTATGTCACAAACATAACATGTCTGACCAGACGTTAGTCTTCCTCCCTGGAATCTGTAGGGAAAAGTAAATGAGAAATGTTGGGTTTTAAGAATGAATACATGTACAGTACTATTTTCATTATCGTTTCAAGCTGGCTGAATGAATAAGACACTGACCTGGCAACCAAAAGACTGTAGGTTCATATCCAAAGTCTAGGAAGAGAACAAACGACAACAGGAGAATGACCATTAGGAGAAATGGTTCAAGCAAGTGTTGAGCAGCTAAAGAGTCAAAATACTTGTTTAAGGATGTCAGCAATAATCCCAAATCTCAAAGACAACATCAGCCTCCTGAAAAGAAGAGATCAAAGCACGATTTTCTGATTTTGCACTCAACACGCACAACTTAACAGTCACTTGAACACATCCAGCCAGACCTCAAAGTATCTCTGACACGCTTCAACATCGATGAAAACTCATGGAAATGCCTCGCACAGGATCGCAAGGCATGACGTGGAACCACCATGAGAGACACCTTCATTGCTGAGAAACCCCAGGCCTCTGAAGCACAGAAAAAATGCACTTTGCGAAAAGACAAAACAACTGACACTCACGTGTCCAATTCTGACCTTAAATGCTACATATGTGGAAGGGGTTTCCGTGACAGAATTGGACTATACAGCCACCTCCGGACTCACCGGTGAGGTGCAACACAACATGTCTCTTTGCTGTTGTTATCATCACTTGCGATGGACGGTTATTATTATTGTTATTATAATCCAACCAGAACAAACTCCAGACTGCTTACTGTGCACATATCCGAATGAAACTGTTGAACACCATTTTTTTTAGTGTCCGGCACTTACCAGTGTTAGTAAAAAGCTTCTTCGTCGGAGACAAACAAATGGAACACTTTGCACAGAACTGAACAATAGCCCACAAACACTTGCAGATTCCATTGGACTAAAGGGCAGGATCCCACAGGCTGCTGGATCAATAACCAACCAGCCACGGAGGCCATCTTCTGACCATATATTGTTTTCTGTTGCATTAATCTGGGTATAGTTTCCTAACAACATGGCAGTTCTTCAAAGCAAAAAATAAAGGCCTCAGCTTAAATCAAAAGAAATCAGAAGTAATTGTAGTAACTAAGAAGTACAAATCTCCAAAATGTTGTATAAAGGTGAACAAGATGGAACTAGCACAAGTACACTCATTTCAATACCTGGACACCCACATCAGTTCTGATGGGTAATGCACATGAAATAAAGAATAGAACAGCCAAGGCAAAGTCAGTCTGCCAGAGTATGAGGGGAATCTTGTGCAATAAAAGTTTATCACCAAATTTAAGGAAGAGAATTATTGCATGCTACTTGGAATCAGTTCTGACACACAGCAGCGAGTCATGGACAATCAGGAGGCAAGCATACGAATCATTTCAGGCAACCAAAATGTGGTTTTACGAAAGAATGTTGAAAATTTCATGGAGTGCAGATGAAGCTAATAACGTTGTTCTTGAGGAGGCACAGGCACAAAAACAGTTTATGGCAAAAATCAGGACAAAGATTTCATTCTTCTTCAGGTGGGTTGGAACACACAGTTACAACGGAAAGAGTCACATGCAAGAGGGACAGAGGGGGGGGGGGGGGGGCCAAGAGAGACAATATTGAACAGCTTGAAGGCATGGCAGAGAGGCGATCAACAACGGAACTGATAACCGACACACATGAAAAGAGGAAGCAGAGATCCATGATGGACAATGTCAATCGGCAGGGCACCTGATGATGATGAGGATAATGATGATGACGATAATGATGATGACAATAATGATGATGATGATATTCCTCTCACTAAGCTGATAGTGTTTAGATAATGTTTTGGGATCAAGATGCTGAGCAGCGCATGAGCTGCAGTGGTCAGCGGTCCATAGCTGACTCATAGAATCAGGGCTAGCAAACCAGAGCTGCCAAGACTCTTCTACACCTCCATGCAGTGATCCTGAACAACAGACTGCTACAGAGCAGACTGGCTAAGGAGAAGCGATCGAAGAGGGAAGACAGCGCAGGGCTTGGTAGCTGGAGATTGAGAACAAAAAAGAAAAAGAAAAAGACGAAAAAGATAATGTTTTCAATTTGTTTATTGATTAGCTTGATTATTTTCTTACTTTTTGACCAGGAAGTAAACAAAATAATCTTTACAGGCTTACCCGAACTTACAGTTGACTTATCTCGGAAACCAGAGAGAGACTGAGAGCGGAAATGACTTTAATGGATATTCTACAGATGCTACTACTGTGTTTCTTATTGTGGCTGAACCGCTACCAAAGAAGACCCGGAGTGCACAGAGGTAGAACCCTTACTTGTGACCTTGTCGAGAGATGATTGTGTAGTCACTGTTGATGTCTGACAGATATGGCTGTTCTGGTTCAAACATAACAAATTTATAATTAACTGATTCACTCTGCAGTACGATTTATTGGCTTTCATATTTTCACACATTACCGTAGAGCTGATATATTGGCTTGAACAGTTGTCGGGGAATCACATACTATTGAAATCACATACTATTGAAATCACATACTATTGAAATCACATACTATTGAAATCACATACTATAGAACATATATTTTACATAGATAATCACATTCTGTATCTATAAGCATTTCATGTAGAATTTCACAAATCTTTAACATAGATAATCACATGATATATTACCAACATTTTACATATACATATACTGGTCAGAGAATACAAATACTTGAGTAGCGTGTTCACACAAGATGGAAGGATGGACAGAGAGGTGCAATCCAGAAAACAAATACGGTTTCTTATCAGCTCTTGCCTTTAACTTATTGTCTTTCGACTGCAGAGTCTCTGTCAACTATGCCAGCAGTCCGCACCAAAAAGAGTAGTGGTACAATGGGTTTCATCCCACTATAACATCCAAGGCAACGAGGAGGCAGACAGACTGGCAAAAGAACGTGCAAGACTATCACAACCAGATTCTTGTGTGACCTATGAAGAGTCCAAAAGGCTTATTATGGCCAGATACATGGCCAAATGGGAAACAGAACATACTGGCTACACAAAAAATGATGCCTATTACCAGTTGAACAGAAGAGAGCAGGTCGTGGTCTTCAGACTCCGCACAGGCCACAAATGACTGAGGTACCACCTATTCAATAAACTGAAGATAGGTGGCACTGACGAATGCACTTGTGGTACAGGGAAAATGACCGCTGAACATCTGCTACAAAACTGTCCGACATATGAGGATCAGAGAAAGCACCAGTGGCAACACTAGACAAGCTCTATGGCAGTGTCGACAGCCTCAGGATGACAGCTGCTTTCTTTGAACAAATACAGGTTGACGACTGACAGCGTACGAAGAAGAAGACTACAGAGTCTGTATACAGCCAGTTTTATTTCCATTTCCTTGCTCTAAAAGCTATGCTCATCCAAGCTATTCTTAAATTTATTAATTGTCCCTACCTCCACTATTTCCTGTGGCAATGTATTCCAAGCATTCACCACTATCTGACTACAAAAATATTTCCTAATATCTAATTTGGACCTATCTTTAGTTAATTTGTGGCTATGTCCTCTTGTTCTTGTAGGTAGTTGTATTTTGGAAAACTTGGTGTAGTCTAATTTAACCTTTCCGTTGATTATCTTATAAATCTGTATTAACCTCAATTTCTTCTCTTTTCTAGAGACTGTATGCCAGTTTTTGTCTTTCCTCGTAACTGTAATTCTGGAATCTCACTATCAGCTTTGTTGCTTTTCTTTGTATCCTCTCCAGCATGTTTATATCCCCTCTATGATAAGAACTCCACACCTGTACACAGTACTCTAATCTAGGTTTATCTAATGCTTTATACAGTTTGACAATCACTTCTTTGCTCCTATGTTTAATATTTCTTTTTATCATACCTAACATTCCATTTGCCTTTTTCACTGCTACCTGGACTTGCTCACTAACTTTACCTGTATGATCTATTAAAACCAGTTTCCTTTTCTATCTTTCTAATATTGTTCTCTCCCATTCTGTAATTATGTTCTATATTGGATCTACCCATGTGGATGACTGTACATTTATCCAAATTAAACTCAATTTGAAAGCTCTCAGACTATTTTTGAATTTTTTTCTAAATCCAACCTCAATATATCCACTTTTGCTTTAGATGAGACACAACTGCATAGTTGTGTGTCATCCCCGAATTTTGCAATCATGGATCCGATATCAATGTCCAAATTGTTTATATATATGAAGAACAAAATTGGTCCCAAAACCGAGCCCTGTAAAACTCCACTTTTTAGTTTACACCACTCAAAGTACTCCTTATTTATACCCACTCTCTGCCTTCTTCCCGTTCTTACCAACAGCGTTGGTAAACGGCACGTAATAGAAATGGATGGAGATCCTTGATCGCAATGCCAACTGGTAGGGCACCTGATGATGATGCGGATCTGTCCAGAATGTAGTGATATCAGTTCAGTATAACATTAAACTATATTTTTTTAAGTGCGAAACATGGTGCATAATGACAGAAACCGGTGCTCTCCAGTTTGATCTATGTGGGCACCACTCTTTTCAGTTCATGTATGTTGTTCAAGTCCATAATGGAGGCCTGTCTGACGATTATTCTGCGTAGTATAGCATAATGTAAAATAAAATAACATAACATATAAACATAGACTAACATAAAAAAACATAAAGTAACATTAATGTAATGTAATGTAATTGTATCATAACATAATAAAGTATAGCATAGTATAGTAAAACATAACATAACAATCATAATGCAACTGTATCATTTATGCATGCTTGAAAAACATTCATATTACCCCGCAGATTTGCCTTCAAACAAGAGAATTTCCAGAACCTCGGCCAGTGGAAAAAAACTGAACATTCAAACCCTGAGTGGAACAAACTGGCATATTCCTGGCCCGTCAGAGCCAACAACGAACTGAACAAAGTAAGACATTAGAAGGCAAACTTTTCTGCCTTTCACTGAAGTTTGTTTCTTAAACATATAGCTGGGTATTTCTGCTCCTTCTTTGTTCGTTCTTAAACACCTGCTACCTAGCCCTGAAAATAGTCTTGCAAACAGCAGGATGAAGTCCAGAGAACAGAATGCGTTGTCCCACTGTAACATCCAAGGCAACGAGGAGGCAGACAGACTGGCAAAAGAAGGTGCATGACTACCACAACCAGATTCTAGTGTGACCTACGAAGACTCCAAAAGGCTTATTAGGGCCAGATACATGGCCAAATGGGAAACAGAACATACTGGCTACACAAAAAATGATGCCTATTACCAGTTGAACAGAAGAGAGCGGGTCGTGGTCTTCAGACTCCGCACAGGCCACAACAGACTGAGGTACCACCTATTCAATAAACTGAAGATAGGTAGCACTGACGAATGCACTTGTGGTACCGGTAAAATGGCCGCTAAACATCTGCTGCAAAACTGCCCGACATACGAGGACCAGAGAAAGCACATGTGGCCATCACCAGTGGCAACACTAGACAAGCTCTATGGCAGTGTCGACAGCCTCAGGATGACCGCTGCTTTTTTCGAAAAAATACAAGTTGACGTCTGACAGCGTACGAAGAAGAAGAAGAAGGATAACAGGCTGCAGCAGGGGAGACTGGCTAAGGAGAAGGGATCTAAGAGAAAAGGCGAACCCGGTACTCAAAAAATGCTTCCTGAAGTCGGATGTGTTGGACCGAAAGGTGCAAATGTCGCAGTCAAGCTGTAAACTACGACACAACAGTCAAGCTGTAAACTACGACACAACGCATTCCTTTCTCTGGACTACATTCTGCTACTTAAGCCCTTTCAGTGTTTGGTAGTGTGAGATTGAGAATGAACGAACCCAAGCCAAGCCATATGCGTATCATAACTCTGGAATCTCGTACCCACCAATCGTAAAGAGGTCGAAACTTTCAATGTTTGTGTCTTCTCGAACATTTCTCATTATTCATTCCACATATATGTTGTATAGATAACGTGAGAGGATACATCCCTGTCTTACTGCCTTTTGTACTGCAAACCAATCAATGTTTGCCCAGATACTCGGATATATTCAAGTAAAACTAAATGTAAACACAATACAACAGATTAATATTTCCAGTAGCACTACAAACTATAAACTCTCTACCAACTATAAACTCTCTACCAACTATAAACTCTCTACCAACTATAAACTCTCTACCAACTATAAACTCTCTCTCTACCAACTATAAACTCTCTACCAACAATAAACTCTCTACCAACTATAAACTCTCTACCAACTATAAACTCTCTACCAACTATAAACTCTCTACCAACTATAAACTCTCTACCAACTGTAAACTCTCTACCAACTATAAACTCTCTCTCTACCAACTATAAACTCTCTACCAACTATAAACTCTCTACCAACTATAAACTCTCTACCAACTGTAAACTCTCTACCAACTATAAACTCTCTACAAACTATAAACTCTCTCTCTACCAACTATAAACTCTCTCTCTACCAACTGTAAACTCTCTACCAACTATAAACTCTCTACCAACTATAAAACTCTCTACCAACTATAAACTCTCTACCAACTATAAACTCTCTACCAACTATAAACTCTCTCTCTACCAACTGTAAACTCTCTCTCTACCAACTGTAAACTCTCTACCAACTATAAACTCTCTACCAACTATAAACTCTCTACCAACTATAAACTCTCTACCAACTATAAACTCTCTACCAACTATAAACTCTCTACCAACTATAAACTCTCTACCAACTGTAAACTCTCTACCAACTATAAAACTCTCTACCAACTATAAACTCTCTACCAACTATAAACTCTCTACCAACTATAAACTCTCTCTCTACCAACTGTAAACTCTCTCTCTACCAACTGTAAACTCTCTACCAACTATAAACTCTCTACCAACTATAAACTCTCTACCAACTATAAACTCTCTACCAACTATAAACTCTCTACCAACTATAAACTCTCTACCAACTATAAACTCTCTACCAACTGTAAACTCTCTACCAACTGTAAACTCTCTACCAACTATAAACTCTCTACCAACTATAAACTCTCTCTCTACCAACTATAAACTCTCTCTCTACCAACTATAAACTCTCTCTCTACCAACTGTAAACTCTCTACCAACTATAAACTTTCTCTCTACCAACTATAAACTCTCTCTCTACCAACTATAAACTCTCTCTCTACCAACTATAAACTCTCTCTCTACCAACTACAAACTCTCTCTCTACCAACTATAAACTCTCTACCAACTATAAACTCTCTACCAACTGTAAACTCTCTACCAACTATAAACTCTCTCTCTACCAACTATAAACTCTCTCTCTACCAACTGTAAACTCTCTACCAACTATAAACTCTCTCTCTACCAACTATAAACTCTCTCTCTACCAACTGTAAACTCTCTACCAACTATAAACTCTCTACCAACTGTAAACTCTCTACCAACTATAAACTCTCTACCAACTATAAACTCTCTACCAACTATAAACTCTCTACCAACTGAAATTCTTTCTCTAACAAGCTTATCTAAAACATTCCTACTGCTAAAACCTAACCTTATCAATACTATTATTTCCCGGTTCTTTCTCCTCTCCTAATCTGGTCTGCTGCGATCGAACTTAGTTGCAGATTGCCGCTGATGGTAAAGTTTGTAGGTTCTAAACCCGAGTATGACATCCATGGTCTTGATCCTCTTTGTCGGCGGTAGATCAAAGTGGTCTCAACGTGGTCAGGATAGACTGCATGATGTGATCCCTGGAAAACTGCCTCTAGCTGCAACTGATAATTTACATTCATGTGACCAAGGTGATGTCGACGTGATCAGTGGGACTGCGCCAATCTGATGAATGGCTGGAAGACTGCCTCTATAAGCTACTGACGACTTGTAATTACGACCACAACATAATATGAGGGTAGTTACCTTGCTTGCTGCGTGTCTCTCTAACTGCCTCTCTCCGTCGCCTAAATCTTAACTCAAATCTGCCTCACTCTGTCGCCTGCTCTCCACTGAGCGTCTCCTTCGAAAGCGTTATCCTGTAATCTCTGAAGTCAAGTCTTTTGTCTCCGTCGCCTGCTCTCAACTGAACGTCTCTTTCGAAAGTGTTCTCCTGTAATAAGTCAAGTCTTTTCTCTCCGTCGCCTAAATCTTAACTCAAATCTGCCTCACTCTGTCGCCTGCTCTCAACTGACCGTCTCCTTCGAAAGTGTTCTCCTGTAATAAGTCAAGTCTTTTCTCTCCGTCGCCTAAATCTTAACTCAAATCTGCCTCACTCTGTCGCCTGCTCTCAACCGAGCGTCTCCTTCGAAAGTGTTCTCCTGTAATAAGTCAAGTCTTTTCTCTCTGCCGCCTGCTCTCAACTGAGCGTCTCCTTCGAAAGTGTTCTCCTGTAATAAGTCAAGTCTTTTCTCTCTGCCGCCTGCTCTCAACTGAACGTCTCTTTCGAATGTCTTCTCAAGTAATTTTGGTTCTCAAGTCAAATCTGCCTCACTTTGTCGCCTGCTCTCCACTGAGCGTTTCCTTCGAAAGTGTTCTCCTGTAATAAGTCAAGTCTTTTCTCTCTGCCGCCTGCTCTCAACTGAGCGTCTCTTTCGAATGTCTTCTCAAGTAATTTTGGTTCTCAAGTCAAATCTGCCTCACTTTGTCGCCTGCTCTCCACTGAACATCTCCTTCGAAAGCGTTATCCTGTAATCTCTGAAGTCAAGTCTTTTCTCTCCGCCGCTTGCTCTCAACTGAGCATCTCTTTCGAATGTCTTCTCAAGTAATGCTTCTCACGTCTCCCTGCCGGGATTTATATTCGATCTGCCTCCCCAGATCACGTGATTTCCAAAAAGGCTCGCATTTTTGTCTGTCTGCTTGCCATTAGCCCCCATCCTGTTCGCGTGGTTTCCAGACAATGCTGGTTTGTCGGCGACAACACGTCTACCACCACTATCTTTCGAGGTGTAGACACATGGCTTGTAACATATATCAGCTTACGAATGTTTACCAAAACTCCCACCTGCTTGGTTCGAGACAAAGCGTACGTGGTTCGATTTGGTTACTCAGCTGCACTGACTCAAATCCCACGAAAAAGAAAGAAAAAAGATGGTTGTCTAAGCTGTTTCTATCTTCTTCCCAATTGTTACATGTTAAAACATATCTAAGCTTCTACCTATATATTGTCATTACAGCTAAGATCTGTTACAATCCTACTCATTGTGGGCAATCAACAGCAACAATGTAAATCTAATCCAATTGCTTAGATAATACTAATTTCTTTCTACTACTGTTTCTTTCAAAACAGGAATATGATTGGCCAATGGAAGGTTTTATCATACCATATGCACCTCCATTACAAAAGTCTGAAAACAAACTTGGATTGTCTGGAAGTTAGTAATACATTTTCTTGTTTATGTTGTCTTTTGTTCCTGATGAAGACCATTTGGTCATAACATAGGTTGCTATTTTTAAAATACGTGCCAAGAAAAACTGTGACAGAGAAGACATAATATTATAGATATTTAAAAGTGAAATTAGACTTTATGAAAAAGAAAAAAATTAAAGATGTGTCCCATAGTACGAGTAGTTACACTACTGTTTGGGAATAAAGTTGTTAGAGACTTCAATATACCAAGTCACAGATGTTATGAGGTAGAGTGACCAGTTCCTTTCCTCGCTACCTTTTATTTCCCTAGTCAAATTCCAGGTACCCATTTACAGCTGGCTCTTAGTCTCTGATCCAGTATCCTATATAGGATTTGCCAGGGACACTAAGGAAGGATATGCCCGTGTGGTTTTTGCACAGTAAGTTGTCACCATTTTTGAAAATTGTTATAAAGATGGTCATCTTACTTGTTTATTTTTTATTTTGCAGTAGCACCAGTTAGACTGAAAGTCTTGAAAAATTTTGAACCCAATGTGGACCTGGCCGTCAGTGTTGTGGGGCCAAACGTAACAAATGTCAGTACTAGTTGCAGAAAATATATGTCTGATATATACCTGTTTGTCTGTCTGATGTATGCCTATCTGTTTATCTGATTTATGTCATTTGTTTTTCCATTGACCCGATTTCAGACAATGAAAAGTTACACTTTGCGAACAAAGCCAGGCTACGTTCAACTTTGTCTCAACTCTCAGTTATTCATAGTTTCTCATTGCATTTGGTGTGACCCTGACCAGTGGTCTAAAAATAGAACTTCTTAATAATGTTCATTCTCTAGTGACCTTGCGTCGAACAGTTACAATTTGCTCTCAATGGCCACCTTGGTTCAGACCCTGTCACGTTTTCCTGAGAAACTTTGGGTCTGTTTTTGTTTTGTCTGGCCAAACACCACGTCATGTTTTACAGCTAGGCCGTGATATCTGCGTCCATCGTCCCAACGCATAAATTTCAGCACAGCATTTTTATGACCTTATATGCCTTCCGTCTTTGATCCCTAATCTCTTAGCCAGGCTGCATGGCTGCAGTCTGTTTCCAGGGTTGCTACCCTGGAGGCGGAATAGGGTCTTGATCAGTTATAAGTCACTGATTCTGCTGCAAGCAGCCAACTATGGGTCACTTGCCCTGTTGCAAGCATCCAGCTATGGCTCAGGGACTCTGCTGCAAACAACAAGCCATGGGTCACTGGCCCTGATGCAAGCAGTCACTTATGGGTCACTGGCCGTGCTGCAAGCATCCAGCTATCAGTCACTGGCCCTGATGCATACATCCATATATGTGTAACTGGCCCTGATGCAAGCATCTATCTATGGGGTCACTGGCTCTGCTGCAAGCATCCAGCTATGAGTCCCTGGCTGTAATCAGCTCATCCACTGCTGTATCTTTAGCCCCATCCAATGATCTAACACTAAACTCACTACTGTACTGAGCTAAAGACTAGCTTCAAACAACAGTCGAGTTCAACTTGGGAACTCCATCATTGCAAAATTTGCTGATGTCACAAAACTATGCAGTAGTGTCTCATCTAAAGCAGAAGTGGATATATTGAGGCCGGGTTTAGATAAAATTCAAGAATGGTCTGTAAGCTGGCAAATGGATTTTAATGTAGATAAATGTACAGTCATCCACATGGGTAGATCCAATATGGAACAAAATTACAGAATGAGCAAGAACAATATTAGAATGATAGAAAAGGAAAGGGACATAGGGGTTATAATAGATTATACAGGTAAAGTGAGTGAGCAAGTCCAGGTAGCAGTGAAAAAGACAAATGCAATATTAAGGAAGTAACCTATAGCATTAATGCCGTAGGGGTGTGAGATGTTAGCGATCTCACATTTCAAAGGCTCTGCTAAATGAGGGGGGTAGCCATCTCCTCTCCCTCGTCGCTTTTACTTCCCGGACTGAACCGGTATCCATTTAAGGCTGGGTCATCTGGGCAGCCGTGGTGGTCTAAAAAACATTTCCGCCTCAACTGGGGAATGAACCCATGACCACTCAGATGTGAAGCCAGCTCGCTAACCACTGTGTTACGTGGCTCCACTAAGAGTGTCCAGCTACAAATTAACTAAAGAAAGGTCCAGAATAGATATAAGGAAATATTTATTTAGTCAGAGAGGGGTGAATGCTTAGAATACATTGCCACAGGAAGTAGTGGAGGCAAGAGCAATTAATGCATTTAAAAATAGATTGGATGCACATAGCTTTTAGAGCATGCAAATGAAACTGGTTGTTTACAGACTTTGCAGTCTTCTAAACCAGTATAAAGACGTTAAGTAAATTTAAGTTAACTCTGGAACTCGTCTGATCATGTAAACATCAAAGGAGGGATCACAAAAAGAAGAAGATTACCTTTTGCTCTTTATCAAGTATTCTTTTCTTATTATATTTCAATGTAATTATTGCAACATCTTTGTAGATGCTGAACAGCCAAATCAGGAAGAAACATGTCTGCAAGAAGGGAAGGAAGCAGACATTGTCTCTGGATGAATGTGAAGACGCAGATTTACACTGCATGGACATGACCGTAACTGAGCTGGAGTTTCAGATGGTGAGAAGTGACTTAGTGTGGTGTTTGTGATTGCTTATTAATAATAAAATGTGGTTATTCCAGCCATAGTATATGACTGTGAGGTGGGGAACCTACTGAAAGCTGATGCAGATAGACTCTATGTTGCCCAACAAGTGATGGAGCGAAGAACATTGAAGATCTTCATTCAACACAAAATCTGCAATGCAGAGATCAGACGTCGAACTTCCTTCACTGACATCGTAGATGTCATGCTGTTATGAAAATACAGATGTGCCAGCCATGTGGTATACTTGCCGAATAACAGATGGGCACGTACAGAGACGTCGTGGTGACCATACAACTTCTGACGACCGAGGCTGAGATAGAGTGATGGCCAGAAGGTGACCCTAGGCCGATCATGGTACACCAAGGCAATAGAGCGAAATGAGTTTACTCGATAATTGGCTACCTGGTAACAGACTCACGTGCCTGATTGAATACCAGGATTTTAGAGATTTTAGAGATAATAATAATTACTTACTTTCTGTGTCCAGCAATCTAACAAAGTATTGGACCAGAAATCAGCTGTCCTGGAAGCTCTTTCATTTGCTGCCATGAGATCTGCCAAAGTACATGGTTCTTGCATTCTTGGGCAGTTATTCAGGTTTTTGCGGTCTTGGATGGATCCGTATTTGCAGACATCGTCGTCTGCATGTCCCCATTTTTTCAAGTTTGATCTACACCTGGACACTCTCGTTCGTAATCTGTTCAGGGCTCTCCGCACAGGCTATGGCATATTATGCCCTGTTGCATTATGCCCTGTCTTTGATCTCCATCCATCCCTCACCATTATTTGGTACGGTTTTGCTCAGGTTTCTGATTTGTTAACTGAACAACGATTAGAGTTCTCAAGGCTGTTGTGCTATGTTAGGCTTCATCTGCATATCGCTTATTACAATGAGGATCACGCCAATCCCCACATTGTTAGCCAGACTGTCATGAGCCAGCCTGTTTCCAGGAAGAAGAGAACTGCAAGGAAGTGAGGTAAGGGTCTGGTCAGTATGTTTACCTGACCCTGACTAACATAGTCTGATCAGTATATTTTGCCTGGCCAGATGTAGTCCTCTCTTCCCGGACTGGGCCTGGTAGGAGATTTATACTGCTTACATGTACAATTTTTGGAGGTGGTTTTTTTTATCCCCTCTATCCATTGTCGCCAGTGTCAACCTCTTGCGGTAATGTGACACTGTGAAAAAAATGGCGGAGACAACCGACCACAAACCGAGTAGAGGAGACGCATTAGCCCCGCAGGCAACTCTTCTAGGAGAAGGAAAACTGATGACAAACCACACATAAGAGTCATCGCGGGAGCTACGGAGATCGTGCTCTGACGTCGATGTCTCCAGCAAATGGCGATAAGGAATGTGGACGCAGAAGGAGAGGAAGGGGAGAGAAGAGGAGAGAAAGAAAGAAAAGAGCCAGAAAGAGAAAATGTCGAAGAAAGTCAGATAGACTTGGGATAAAAAATGTACGGATAAGCTACTGGAATTGCCGCAGTGCTACACAATGCGAAGTGATTCTCCAAAAATTGGCGTACAGTTTCGACATATTCATGATCCAGGAGACCTGCTTGAAGGAGAATGTTACCATCAAGTGTCCAGGATAAAGGTGCTACAGTAATCCATGCGGGCCCGGTAAGCGGGGACTGGCGATGTATGTGAAGCAAAAATTTCCCCATACATAGATAGATACTAGCATCTGTAAAATTGAGGATGTCGAGATACATGGGATTGAAGTAACAATCAACCACCAAGAATGGAGAATCTACAACGTATACGCTCACGTAGATCACCTCTCCGAGGACGTAAAGTGGGAATTTCTGTCGGAGTTGTCAGAATCACAGAGCAAAAAGTGCCTCATTGCAGGTGACTTTAATGCTAGGTCAAAGGAGTGGGGAAATGTCACTGAAAATAGGCAAGGGGTGCCTTGAGCCAGGCATTAGTCTACACAAACCTCACTGTCGTGAATGACGGACGTCCGAGTAAAATAGCATCTCGACCGGGAGATACGGACGGGGTCATCGACCTGGCTCTTATATCCAGTGTTATTGCTCCATCCACACGCTGGGACATATTAGGGGCACAAGAAAGCGACCACCTGCCGTGTGTCGTACTTATACCCAGATGAAAACACACCAGATACCGGAAAGCCAAACAGGTGTTCAGATACACATACGAACAGGATAATGTAGTGAACAAGCTGCGCCAGACGATAGGACGCAGGACCACTAGATCCCCTTTTGTCCAACCACCCTGGTGGACTCAAGAAGTCAATACAGCCTGGAGAGAAAAGGAGGCGGCAACAAAGGATTGGCGTAAAACCAAAAAGAGAGCTGGTATTAATGTCGACGCATTGAACGAGAGGGAGGAGGTAAAATGCAAAGCTACCAATTCCTTTAAAGCGTTAGCTAGGGAGTCCAAAAGCGAGCAATGGGAGGAGTTCATCACAGAAGTGGGTAATGATAATACCCTCCAGAAGTTCTGGCACATGCATCGAAAGATGCAAACTACAAGCCAGCTTATCTCCAACATTCAAGACACCACAGGAAGGCTCCTGAAGACAGATGAAGAGAAGGGTCTAAGTTTTTTCAGTCGATATGTTGCCCAGACAGACAAAGGCGACAGAGATGCCCGTCAGGAAACTCGGAAAGGCATCTTAGACGTAGCCATCAGGGGAGAGGCTTATGTAGACTAGACCTTACCATCGAGGCAGAGGTCGTAAATAGCCTACGTACAAGCAAAAACACAGCTCCAGGTCCTGATGGAGTACAGTATTGCCACATCAAGCAGTTGGATGAGACAGATATAAGAAATATGGTGAAGGAGTTAAACCACACTATAGAGAAGGCATATGTGCCTGAGGACTGGCTTCATAGCTATCTATGCCCACTGCCTAAACCGGGTAAGGACTCCACGCTTCTTGGCAGCTATCGAATAATTACCATACAAAATGTATATGGCAAATTGCTCGAGAAGATAGTGGCCAGGAAAATAATGGCCTATCTTGAACGGGAGTAGATTCTACCTGATACACTGGGCAGTTATAGAACAGCGAGGGAGACCTGGGCTAACGCTGGAACTTTCGCGTATGATGTGTACAAGGGGTTTCAGTCAAAGCAAGAAACAGTCGCGGTGGCACTCGACCTGGAAGACGCATACAACCGTGTTGATTTTGGGACCTTAATTACCTGTCTGCAGCAGTGTGGTTTAAACCCGTGGCTGGTTAGTTGGATATCAGCTGCCCTGATGGAAAGAACAGTTGCGCTACGCGTGGGATCGTGGACATCAGAACCGAGGCGAATATGTCCAGGACTGCCTCAAGGGTCTCCGCTCTCACTGGTGCTGTTCAACATTTACACAGTAAAAGTAGCCAATATTTAACCCACAGGGACAGGACGAATGTTGACATTTGCCGATGACATCCTAACGTACAGGACTGGCTCAGACAGGCAAGAGTTGGTCAAAGACATCCAGGAAACCTTGCAAGGAATCTCACAGTGGTGCGGCGACTCAAGCTCCAAGATCAATCCGAACAAGGCCTGCATGATGTGGTGCTTTTTGAATAATTCCATAGTAAAGACTGAACTCCCGGGCATCACTTTTGATGGTTGCACCATCGACAGGTGTGACAGGTTGAAATACCTCGGAGTGACATTTGATCGCAGTCTTTCCTATAACTGCCATGTTGACCACATTGTACAAAGATGCAAGAGAGGGTTAGGAGCACTCAAGACCATGGCTGCTGCCGACTTTGAACAACGCCTCCTGTTCATCCTATTTCGTCAGGTCGTGTTGTCTGTCATCGATTACGGACTAGGCATCCTCACACTATCAAGAACACAGTGTGTAAGGTTGGACCGCATCCAGAATGAAGGTATGCGTCTGGTTCTGGGCTGCACTAGAGATACCCCGATTGTGATGATGCGGTACATATTGGGATTGTTATCTGTGACATCTAGACATAAACTGCCACAAGTTAAAGCCTATATGCGTTTCACCACAGACACTCGACACCCTCTGCACAGTAGTATCTCAGATATCAAGGGATCAAGAATCAAGAGAGGGTCATCATGGATGGCACAGGCTGAGATAACAATCGGACACGTCACTCCAGCTGAGACGATAGCCAAAGGGGAAGAATGGGTCCACACTGGTGATAGAATGATAGAGTACCAGAGAGTCATCATAACCATAGACAAGGAATGCAGAGAATGGAACAACGCGAGTGCAGAGCGCGAGGTAAATCAGCTGATAACTGAGAACACGCAGGAGAGTGACGCTGTCATATACACCGACGGATCAGTCGTGCGCAGTGGGCTGGGGTTTCTCGGCTAGAGTGACAGGAGAGGTCGTTGCTGAGCGCAGTAGGGCATACATGTCAAGAACCTCCAGTATGAGAATGGAGACAGAAGCAGTGACCTCAGCACTGAAATGGATATCTGAGACTTCTATAACAAAGGCAATCATCGTGACAGACGCGCAAGCCGTACTTCAGAAAGTACAGAAGGGATGGCTTAGATACGAGTGGATTGCTGCTGTTGAGGCCTCAAACCTCCAGGCGCTGACCTGGATCTACTGTCCTGCTCATGCTGGGGTTCAGGGCAATGAAAGGGCTTACATCTTGGCTTCACGGGCTCCCATCATGGGCACATTGGTGATGGACAGAAGTGACATTTTGAAATCAATCAATGACCGCCTGCTGGATGAGGACACCGCAATAGATGAAGCAGCAATCCACAGACTGCAAAGTTTCAATATTAAACGAGGTTCGAGCGGAGTGAGGTGTATGAGAGGGCGACGCAGGAGCATGTACAACCAGTGAGCTACAGGGACCATCAGCATCCATACCTTACGCCATTTGATGAGAGAGATTGATCACCTATGGGTATGCCCGGAGTGCAGTGATGTCGATTCTTAGAAACAGAAACCTCTTGCCTTGAACCTTCATGCAGTATGATCTTGCTGCAGGTTGATCATACTGCATTCTTGTCAAATGCCCAAACCTCTTTATTTGCTGTGATATAGTAATTAACCGATGTAATCCGAAGTGTCGACCAATTTAAATATCTGGGTTCGATTGTCAGTGACGAAGGATCAAAATTTGAGGTGTTGGCCAGAATAGCACAGACAATAGCGGCGCTTGCACGGTTTAACAAAATCTGGCAAGATGAACGATTAGCATATGCATGAAAATCAGATTAATGCGTACATTGGTCATGTCAATATTCCTCTATGCTTGTGAGACATGGACAGTTACAGCTGACCTGCACTGCAGTGGAGGATACAGGTCTTGGAGATGAGATGTTTCCGAAGACTCCTAAACGTCACACACAAAGATCGAGTTACAAATGAGGAAAAACGAGAAAGAGGCCTTTTGAAGACCTCTTGGCAACTCAAAAGAATTAAACTTTCTTGGGGGGGGGACGGCATGGTCTAGTGGTTAAGTGGCACGGCTCACAACCAGAAGGTGCTGGGTTCGATCCCCATCACAGCACCGGCCGTTACCCCGGGGAAGCAAACCCTTAGAAAATGCAGGAGGAAGCAGACCCTTACATAAAATGCATGCTGAAGTCGGATGTACTGGGCCGACAGGCGCAAAATAAAAACCACAGTGTAACGCACACACGCCTTGGGGAATAAATAAATAAGGCGAACGCAAAAAAAAAAAAAAAAAAAAACTTTCTTGGTATGGCCACATATTGAGATCAAATGGTCTTGCAAATACAAACCTGGACAGAAAGGTGCAAGCCAGACGACGAAGAGGTTGTCCCAAAAAAGAGATGGAGGGGACAACATAAATGAATAGACTCTCCGACCAGACGAGGCACAGGCAGCGACTGCTAACAGAGAAGGATGGCATGGAGTTGTGAAGATGTCTTCATGTGTGCCCCAACGACCTCACCTGTTACAGGATGACCTGACCTGACCTGAATCCCCACCATTTTACTCGATGGGCTGTTGCGAATTGTGTCTCAAATTGTCTTTCCTGCTGCACTTTGTACACAGCACATCTCACGGGTCTCGGTCCGATGTTAGTGCCAATCTGATAGTGTCCAAATTTTATTTTAATATTTGATTATTAACATTAAAATAAATGATTATATTCTTTCAGTTCTTGGAAAACTGCACTGGCCTACTTAATTTGCCATTTGCGGGAAGGAGACTATTTGACAGTAGTGGGAAGGAACTCTTCACAATTCAGAACTTAGAAAAAGACATGTTGGTCTATGTGTCCTGTGGAGAGGAATGGGCCGGCACACATGTTTCTCATGTTGAGCAGAAACGGCGACTCCTACTGCCCCAACTATCATCAGATGTTGCTAAGATTCAACAATACTGTTCTTTGAGAAACCCAGAAAGTAAGAGAAATATCATCAGCATGTCCTTTGCAGAATGTCACTCTCATGACAGCCTGTCTGTAGGAAACTCGTATCTTTCGCCAGTCTTCCGGCCTGCTCCTAGGTCATATCCAGCATTTCCTTGATGTCCTGAGTTCATCGTCTTCTCGGTCGGCTTTATTCCTCTCTTCCCAGTGACTATGTTTTCCATAACCACTCTCTTCTGTCCGTTGTGTTGTTTGACGTGTTCAAAAAACCTCAGTTTTCGGGTCATTACGTCATTTATGAGCCAATTCTCCTCGACATTCAGGTCTTGCCGGATGGGTTTGTTTCTTTCTTTCTTTGTCCATGGGATTTTTAGGACTCTTCTGTAGCACTGTGTTTCAAAAGCACAGATCTTCGCTCTTATTGCTTTTGTAATTGTCCATGTTTCATGTCCATAGGTTGCCACAGGAAAAATGCATGTTCTTAGGAACTTTAGTTTTAGTTCTTTGTCTGTATCATGCCATAGGTTCTGCATACTCCTTATCTTCTGCATTGCCATAGTCAGTCGTCTTCTTACTTCTTTTGTACAGTCTCCATTGTTGTTCAGTATATATAAGAGATATATTTCAGATAAATAATATATTCAGTATGTGTGAGAGAAATATATGTAATATATATATATATGTATTCTTCTTTTTTTCTCTCCTTACTTGCTTCTCTTCTACCCTGAGGTCTGCAGGCCAGTAAAAAAGAATGTTGTGTTGTTTGGGAGACATTTCTGAAACAGTCAGTTTCACATGATATATGAGGGTAAGTCAGTAAGTAGGTCACAGACTGATATGCGAAAGCTGAAAAATGTGGTTTGTAGTTTCTAAAGTCTGTTATTTGGTGGCGGCAACATCCAGCTTTGTGATTACTGTAGGTAGCAGACGTTAGGTGTCACATGCACAGCTCAGATACAAAATGGCGTTGGTACAATCAATGAACGGATCCTCGTAGAGCAGCAAGCAGATGAAACTAAGCATAGCACAGCCACCTGGAGGTTCCTGGTCCACCTTCCTCGGCATGCTCAGGATGTGAGGAAAACTTCTGCAACCCACTACTTAACGCCCATTTCAGGATGAACAAAAGAGTAATCATGCTCATTGCGGGTATTCTTCTTCTTCTTCTTCGTTCGTTCTCAATCTCCCGCTACCAAACCCGGAAAGGGCTTAAGTAGCAGAATGTAGTCCAGAGAACAGAATGCGTTGTGTCGTAGTTTACAGCTTGACTGCGATATTTGCACCTTTCGGTCCAACACATCCGATTTCAGCAAGGATTTTGAGTACCGGGTTAACATTCCCTCTTTGATCCCTTCTCCTTAGCCAGTCTGCCCTGCTGCAGCCTATTATCCAGGATCACCGCGTGGAGGTGTAGAAGGGTCTTGGCAGCTCTGGTTCGCTGGCCCTGACACTAGCAGTCAGCTATGGGTCACTGACCACTGCAGCTCATGCGCTGCTCAGCGTCTTGATCCCATTGCGGGTATTCAACATCAACAACAGCAATCAAGGAAAAGTGTGGTGTTGTGCTAGTTTATTTGAACAAAAGAACTTTTTGCAAAGGTTATTCATAACGAAATGCTTCATGTTTACAGTGAGAAGTGTTTGTTGTGTAAAGGGGAAGAACTCAAATGGACTTGAGGTGTCCGCCTCGGGTGCCGAAGGCAGTAGGTTCGAATCATGGTGGAGACTGGGATTTTTTTACATGGAACTTCTCGTAAAAAATTCCCCTGATCTCTGGGTAGCAAGATCAGACTCAGGCATTCAGTGTTGAGCACGTTTACAATTTTTTGACAGTTACAAATCTACAAGAGTAAGCTTAACGGCCGCTCTCCTGACAAAATTAAAAAATTTTCTATGAGGTGTGTTTAAATGAAACCAGACCTAACTGCACCAAGTGAACATACGTATGATGTGCATGATGATGTCGCTTCTGATGTAAACAGCACATACCAACCGTCATTTTCAGTATCCTCATTTTCATATAGATTCCTCAGCAGACCGTTGAAAACATGGCGGTGTGATATGTAATCCGTCCAGAATTGATCAGCGAGCAGTGATTCAGTTTCTAACAGCTGAAGAATGTCGCCCAGTCGACATTCATCGCAGAATGCAGGAAGTGTCGACTGGCCAAAACTCAAAGATGTATGTTGGTTCAGTCACCATGCAATTTTTTCTATCACTCACAAACTCCTAATAAGCCTGCTAGCTAGTAGCAGCCTCTCAATCACTCTGCTAGTCAGCCTGCTAGCTAGTAGCAGCCTCTCAATCACTCTGCTAGTCAGCCTGCTAGCTAGTAGCAGCCTTTCAATCACTCTGCTAGTCAACCTGCTAGCTAGTAGCAGCCTCTCAATCACTCTGCTAGTCAGCCTGCTAGCTAGTAGCAGCCTCTCAATCACTCTGCTAGTCAGCCTGCAAGCTACTCCATGTAACTCATTCTCTCTCTCCCAGCCAGTCTTCCGAGTTCCTCATTGCCGAGTATTATATAGTCTCAAGCAACTTTGTCCAATGGGCTTCTGTTGGTTGTCTGACTTAGCCATCACCCCAGTTTGGATCTACTTCCAACTAGTTGTTATTGGACAAATCACTCAGAATATCTGTCACACTAAATGTTGTAGCAGTAGAACGTGATGACCTCTGACTGCCACCAACCCCCCCACTACCTAAATCGGAATGCCAGAGTGGTCAGCTCCTAACTCCCTCCTGTACCAGACACATTCTTCCCCTTATCCCCTTGTTTCCTTTGTCAACTTAGTGTCAAGATGGTGAATGACCTTGGCACACATTCAGGTAACCGTTGTTCCCAGAGTCGCCGGCCCCGTCACACCTGCCCTTAATGCCCATGCTCCAGCTGGAACTGTTACACGGACGGTTCCAAAACTGAGATTCAGGCAAGCACAGCAATGATGATGGCTGCTCTGATCAAACTGAGGCTGATATGGAGTGATAAAAGCATCAACCTAAAATCCAATTTGAGTTTAATGTATGCAGTTGTCACTTCCGTGTACTTTTACGCCTGCGAAACTTGGACTCTGACAGCAGTTCTAGAGCGAAGAATTTGTGAATGGAGATGACATGTCTGCTTTGAATTTTCGGCATTTCGTATTTAGACCACGTTATGAATAAGGCAGTTCAAGACACCGTTAAGAGAGAGTTTGGTCAATATAAGACCTATAGACTATGGTAAAAGCACGCTAGCTCACATGGTATGTACATGTTTCAAGATCGTTGGGGTTGACCAAGACGGTCCTGCAAGGTACTGTTCCTGGGAAGCGTAAGAGAGAGAGAGGCGGATAAAGAGATGGGAAGACAACATCAGAGAGTGGACGGGAAGGTCCCTAGCTAGAACAAATACCCTGGCACAAAACCAAGTGGAGTGGTGGGAACTGGTCCAACAATCTGCAGTATTGTTGCCCCAATGACCTTTCAGGTTACAGGACTGCATATGAAAATATGGTACAATAACTCAAAGACAAACAGACAGTTGATGCACTTTCACCTTGCTATATGTTTGATATTTTTCAGATTTTGTGTTGGAGGTTAATGGCCCGCTGGCCCCTAAATCTGGTCTGGTTGTGAGCAAACTGTGGTCTCGTGACACTGAATTCTTGCCTGATGCCGAAGAGAGTTCCGGATCCAAAGGAAGCAATGACCAGTCTGTGTTAAAGAATCCTGATGATGAGACAGAGGATGATTTGTTGCTTTTAGACTCTGGTCATTTGTAAGTCTTCGCTGCCATATGCTCGTGAGAGTAAAATATGCACATTTTATTATAAGACAAGACAAGATAAAACAAGACAAAGACAAGATAGGACAAGACAAGATAGGACAAGTTAATGAGTCAAGTAATTTGTATGTTTTTAGTGTAAAATTGTAGATGCTTAGACAGATAAAGTACAATTCTACCAATTGCTTCAAAGACATCCTTTCTTCTCAAATTTAGGTTGCATTTTTTCATTTGCAATTTCGTTCTACATTCCAATAATGTTTTGATTGTTTGTTATTCCTGTGTAAAAGTTTACATTCTTTTCACCTTTCCTTTTCTATTTTCATTCTTTCTCTACTTTAATTTTATATTTGTTTTCTTCTTTTAAATTCTTTATTTTTTTAAATGTATTTTTTACTTTTAAGAAATTTGTCTATAGCTTTTCCTACATATTAATTTTCTCCTTGTTCAGATCTTCATGTAATTTGTAATTTTTGTTTAAAATATGTGTTATCGCCTATCTTTCCTTCCATTTTCAATGTGTCTCCCTCTCTTTGTTTAAGATCATGCAATATTAACTCTACCTTCTGCAAAGCCACAGAGATCATGTCATAAGATGCGACTAACTGTGTGACATGGCATAACACTGGTCATAGTTAGGTTGTTTATTAAGAGCAGAATAGATGGTGCCTAACAGGCTACTGGTCTACTTTGCTCTAGGGTTTTAGTCTATGAAGATGGGACTTGCACATTGGCTAACCACCCTCTGCGGCACTTGTCCCAACACCCACGAAGTAGTAAGCTGCTTGAGCTTAGTCCGCTAAGCAGGAAATCTTCCTCTTGGCTACATCCAGTTCATATCAGAGATGGGACCTGCACAGGGGCATCCACCCCAGTAGAAGTACAGGTCGACTAAGACTACAACCTTCTGCAAACTATGTCCACCTCTTGCATGCTGGTGCTGACGCTGCAATAATAATACTAAAATTTGCCTATCTCAAGCGAAGATGGTGACAGCATTATACTAGTGATGTGATAAAAGCCTTAATTTTCTTTAAGATTTTTGTTGTGTTTGTTATTGTTTGTTAATAATAATAATAACGTTCTGAGGCCCGTTGCGTCGGATAAACACCACCATGTCCAGTTGTAACTGCGTGCTGCCAGGCCTCCTCTAAGGCATATGGAGAGGCTGCTACCTGTTGAAGCCACGTATTTCGGGGACGACCTCTCCGGCGCTTCCAGCCAGCAGGGTGGGGGCTGTTTGCACTGTTGACTGTCGTTTGAAGGATCTGGTGAGCTGGGACCTCCTTGTCCAGTCGGACAACATGACTGAAAGAGAAATGCGGCGATGTTCCAGAATAACCGAGACAGGGGGGAGATGTGTTTTTGCGGAAACATCCACATTCCGGACAAAATCGTACCAACGAACGCCAAGGATGAATCGCTGAGTTCGCGTATGGAGGGCCTCAAGTCTCGAGGTGTCGCTTTTTTTAAAGTTCCAGGTCTCGGAGCCATACACGAGGACCGGGATCACGCACGACTACTCTCGGAAAGATTCTCTTCAACCACAGGTGTCAGACAGGGTTGCGTATTATTTGTTGAATGCTGTAATTTGCGGTTGAATAGATTAGTTGGAAAGATTTCTTCTTCTTCTTCGTTCGTTCTCAATCTCCCGCTACCAAACCCTGAAAGGGTAAGTAGCAAAATGTAGTCCAGAGAACGGAATGCGTTGTGTTGTAGTTTACAGCTTGGCTGCGATATTTGCACCTTTCGGTCCAACACATCCGACTTCAGCAAGCATTTTTTGAGTACCGGGTTAGCATTCCCTCTTCGATCCCTTCTTCTTAGCCAGTCTGCCCTACTGCAGCCTGTTATCCAGGATCACCGCGTGGAGGTGTAGAAGGGTCTTGGCAGCTATGGTTCGCTGGCCCAGACGCTAGCAGTCAGCTATGGGTCGCTGACCACTGCAGCTCATGCGCTGCTCAGCATCTTGATCCCGTTGGAAAGATTTGCACTGTGGTAGTCAGCTTCACTCTCTTGTTCCCTGCTACCTTATTAATGCAGTTGCAAAGATGATTGAAGGTAGTACAGGATGTAGATATTTCCTTAGGGCACAGTCCCGAAGCATTTCCTGTAAACAGGTGACCCACGAGGCAGCGGGGATCCTGCAATAAATGAATTGACAATCTACAGAATGCAGAATTTCTAAATGTTATATGGGTCAAACAAAGGAGAGGGTGTGGGGTCCTTTGTAGAGGGAGTAGGAACATGCACAACTACGGTTACTTGAACTGTCAATATCTAAACTCTTATACATGGAGCCAAATGCAGATGTGTTGCACAATCGGGCATGACAATTATACACATCGTGATATGTGCAGTGCAGCTGAGATGGGCTGATCATGGGGTACACATGTTGGATGAATGTGTACCAAAAGAACTGCTCTGTGCTGAACTGCAAAATAGCAAGAGAGCAGTGGGCAGTGGAAAAGGTACAAGGATACACTCAAGAGATCACTGATCCAGTGCAGTATTAACCACCATGACTGGGAAAGAATCGCAGCCAATCGCACAGACTGGTGCAGCACTGTTGCTTAGAGTGTTCAGAGACATATGTAAAAAGTAAAGATTCCGTCACGTTATGCGGTGCATAGGAAATATGAGTTTAGGCCCATATTATTTTGTAACCAACAGCATATAGTGGATGCTGTGATCAGCATCACGATGGCCGCTTTTTCTTCCCAGATTTTTCTGATACCCAATTTCTGTGCCTGGGTCAGCCACAGGGGCCGGTTTATGATCAGAAAAACAATCCCACACCAACTGGGGATTGAACCCTGATCTCCTGACTGGGAAGCCAGTGCACTAACCACTACGACTCCCGGAGACATTAGGCATGAAGAATACATTAGGCTATACCAAGACAATCGCTACGCAAGTCAGCTTATACCCTTCTGCAACTCCTTTGGAAGGGATGTCCTTTTTCCTTGTACTAAGTGCAACAGACAATTCAGGGCTCTGATTGGCTTATTTAGCCGTCTTCGAACTCATGTGAATAAGGAATGTGGACAAAGTAAGATAAAGGTAAAAATCAGTCACATGGGGCAACAATTGCCATCGGGGATGAAGGTACCTCTTCATGTACCAAGCCGCAACCTATGTGAGGTGGGGTAGTCAGTTCCCTTCTTTGCTGCTTTTACCTTCCCCAACTAATACGTCAGGTACCCATTTACAGCTGGGTTGACTGGAGAAGCGGTTGTACCAGAGGCCCGGATTTGTTTTGTGTCCGTCCGCGAACTCGAACCCAGGCACGCTTTAATCCCAGTCTAGCAAGCCAGCTCACGTCACTGTCGACTAATCTACATGCTCCACTTGACAACGTGGTCCTCATCAATTACAATGGACCAACAACACAACACTCTTTGTCATTCGCTGAGGGAATCTGAGCACCTATAGGTCTGCCCAGAGTGCAGTAATATGGATTCAGAACAGAACATATATAAACTCACCCTCTTTTACCTCATCCACTTGTTCTCCTAAAGGTCACTCCATGATCCATCATTTTCAAATCCATCTTAAGGGGATGGCGTGGCCTAGTGGTTGAGTGGCACGGCTCACAATCCGAAGGTGCTGGGTTCGATCCCCATCACAGCACCGGCCGTTACCCCGGAGAAGCAAACCCTTAGAAAATGCAGGAGGAAGCAGACCCTTACATGCTGAAGTCGGATGCACTGGGCCGACAGGTGCAAAATAAAAACCACAGTGCAACGCATACCCGCCTTGTGGAATAGAGAAATAAGGCGAACCCCAAAAAAACAACAACAAAAAACAAATCCATCTTAGAGGGGACGCATGGTCTAGTGGTTAAGTGACATGGCTCACGATACAAAGGTGCTGGATTCGCTCCCCAATCACAGCACCGATTGTTACCCTGAGGAAGCAAACCATTAGAATATGCAGGAGGCAGACCACCCTTACATAAAATGCATGCTGAAATCGGATGCACTGAGCCAACAGACGCAAAATAAAAATAAGGCGAACAAAAATTCAAAAAAATATCCACTTATACTCCTCAGAACTGCCCACCAAAGAGCTCACATAGAATCTGAAGAACGGTTGAACTCTCTGAAATGGCCATGGGAAAGGTTGGTCAATGTTGCAAACAGCGTAGACATGGATGACCCAGAAGCTAATAAGTATACAGACAGGGATCTCTATGAGAAGTTCAAGTAAGTTTGAAGAGTCTAGTTTGGCTTGGCTTTGTTCGTTCTCAATCTCCCGCTACCAAACCCTAAAAGGGCTTAAGTAGCAGAATGTAGTCCAGAGAACGGAATGCATTGTGTCATAGTTTACAGCTTGACTGCGATATTTGCACCTTTTGGTCCAACACATCCGACTTCAGCAAGCATTTTTTGAATACCGGGTTAGCGTTCCCTCTTCGATCCCTTCTCCTTAGCCAGTCTGCTCTGTTGCAGATTGTTATCCAGGATCACTGCAGGGAGGTGTAGAAGGGTCTTGGCAGCTCTGGTTCGCTGGCCCTGATGCTAGCAGTCAGCTATGGGTCGCTGACCATTGCAGCTCATGCGCTCGAAGAGTCTGGTTTTAGAATGATTCTTAACTAACAAGTACACAGACAGGAATCTATATGAGAAGTTCAAGTAAGTTTGAAGAGTCTAATTTTAGAATGATTCGTCTTCTTCTTTGGCGTTCGTCCTGAAAAGGACGTTTGTGACATTGTGTTGTAGTTTGCAGCGAGGCTGCGATATCTGAGCCTCTTGGCCCAACACATCTGATATCATCAACACAGCATTTTTAGGGACAGGTTTGCCTTCCCTCTTTGATCCCTAATCTCTTAACCAGGCTGCATGATTGCAGTCTGTTTCCAGGGCTGCCACTTGGAGATGGAATAGCCTTGGTCATTTATGGGTAACTGTGGGATCAAGATGCTGAGCAGCGCATGAGCTGCAGCAGTCACCGACTATAGCTGACTGCTAGCGTCAGGACCAGCGAACCAGAGCTGCCAAGACCCTTCTACACCTCCACATGGTGATCCTGGATAACAGGCTACAACAGAGCAGACTGGCTAAGGAGAAGGGATCAAAGAGGGAATGCTAACCCAGTACTCAAGAAATGCTTACTGAAGTCAGATGTGTTGGACTAAAAGGTGCAAATATCGCAGTCAAGCTGTAAACTACGACACAACGCATTCCGTTCTCTGGACTACATTCTGCTACTTAGGCCCGTGTCAGGATTTGGTAGTGGGAGATTGAGAACGAACCAAGCCAAGCCATTTATGGGTAACTGGCCCTGATGCCAGCTAAAAACTATGGGTCACTCGCTGCTGTGAATTCAATCACTGCTGCATCTCTGATCCCATTTTAGGACAATTCATTCCTATGGCTTCTTTCTTGACTGATTCCTTTTAAGTTGAATATAGACCTGCAGATGTTGCTCTTCTCTGTTTCCTATTCACACTTAGGACTGATTTGATCTATTGCTCTAGGCAACCTAATGGTTGACAATGCCATACGGATTGTCCATAATGTGTATGATTCTTTCATATATTCTTATGTAAAAATCTTTTTTTCTTTTCAAGTCTAGTGTGCCTATTATGGTATTTTGTAACGTTGCGGTTCCTGAAACTATAGATCAGATCACTACAAAATGTGCTTTCTGATAGACTGGTTTAGTTCAGATGCCATCACCACATCAAATAGTCTAGTTTAGTTCAGATGCCATCTCCACATCAAATAGTCTAGTTTAGTTCAGATGCCATCTGCGCATCAAATAGTCTAGTTTAGTTCAGATGCCATCTCCACATCAAATAGTCTAGTTTAGTTCAGATGCCATCTCCACATCAAATAGTCTAGTTTAGTTCAGATGCCATCTCCATATCAAATAGTCTAGTTTAGTTCAGATGCCATCTCCACATCAAATAGTCTAGTTTAGTTCAGATGCCATCTCCATATCAAATAGTCTAGTTTAGTTCAGATGCCATCTCCACATCAAATAGTCTAGTTTAGTTCAGATGCTATCTCCACATCAAATGGATCTCCAATGACCTCTGCAAATTGTTGAACAATTTAAATACCTGGGAGCACTGATGGATGCGGAAGGTTCCAGAACTGAGATTCAGGCAAGAACAACGATGATCATGGCTGCCCTGACCAAACTGTGACTGCTATGGAGAGACAAAAGCATCAACCTGAAACCTAAGTTGAATTTAATGTATGGACGCTTCCGTGTACCTTTACGCGCCCGAAACTTGGACTCTAACCGCGGTTCTAGAGCGAAGAATAAGTGCAATAATAATGAGATGTCTGCGTTGAATCCTCAGCATTTCATATCTAGACCATGCCACACATAAGGCAGTTCAGGACGCCGCTAGAAGAGAGGTAGGTCAATATAAAAACATTGACTATGGTAAAAGCACGCAAGCTCACGTGGTATGGGCATATTTTAAGATCATCTGGGTTGACCAAGACAATCCTGAAAGGCATTGTGCCTGGGAAACGTAAGAGAGAGAGAGACAGAAAAAAAGATGGGAAGACAACATCAGACAGTGAACGGAAAGGTCCGTAGCTAGAACAAATATCCTAGCACAAAACTGAGTGAAGTGGCGGGAACTGGTCCAACAATCTGCAGTATTGGTGCCCCAATGATCTTTCAGGCTACAGGACTGATGATGATGAATGTCCTCTGTCTTTTGCCTTGATGGCACAATCTGCCAGGCTTTCGTCTAACGTTGGATGTTATCCTCCTACTTAAAGCTTTGCTTACCTCAGACATGCTTGCTCTCCACCTTTCCTTCCAGTATTGTTTCCAGCAAGATGTTATGTCTTTGTCTTTTGATGTGACCAAAATATCTTAACTGTCAGACTTTAATTTTGTTCATCAATTCTCTTTACGCCCCAAATTTCTCCAAGACTTCATTATTTCAAGTCAAGTCATCCCCTTACCGGTGAGGTTGTTGGGGCACACGTAAAGACACCCCCACAACACTACGAACCGATCTGTCAGCAGCCCTTGCCTGTGCCTCCTCTGGTCGGAGATTGGTCCATTCATTTATGTTGTCCCCCCATCTCTATTTGGGACAACCTCTTCGTCGTCTGCCTTGCACCTTTCCGTGCAGGATCGTATTTGCAAGGCTGTTTGATCTCGATATGTGACCGTACCAAGCGAGTTTCCATCTTTTGACCGTTGCCAAGAGGAATTCAAAAGGCTCTATTGCTGTTTTAATTCTTTCTTGTATTTCCTCATTTGTAACTCGGTCTTTGTATGTGACATTTAGAAGTCTTCTGAAACATCTCATCTCCAAGACCTTTATACTCCACTGCAGGTCAGCTTGTAATTGTCCATGCCTCATAAGTATAGAAGAATACTGACAGGACCAATGTACACATTAATCTGATCTTTGTGCATATGGCTAACCGTTTATCTTGCCAGATTTTGTTAAGCCGTGCAAGTGCCGCTTTTGTCTGTGCTATTCTGGGCAACACCTCACGTTTTGATCATTCATCACTTCACTATTTGTTTTAGTTTCTTTCCAGGACATGCGCATTTCAATATCTCTTCTATAAGAATTTGTTCATTGTCCATGTTTCTAAACCATACAGTAAAGATGAGTGTACGCAGCCCCTGATTACCCTAATTGATCATTTGTGAGTGACTTGTTTGGATGCCAATATATGACTCATATTGGAATCACTTATAGAGCAATGTAACGGTGCGTACTAAAAATTTGGATACGGGATAAGATCCGGAACGAAGAAATTCGACACCACTTTGTTTCGGGACATTGTGAAAGCAGCGATATCATACAAACGTCATTGGGCTGAACATATGGTACGCATGTCTGATGACAGACGGACACATAAAACAACGTTTTGGTGGCCATATGCCTGTACACGTCCATGGGGTCGCCCACCTATGCGATTGCGAGATGGACTAACCAAAGATCTAGGCCTGCATTTGTACAGCATTGCAAAAGATCGGTACGCATATAGAATATTGTTGGCTTCCTTGCATACTGCACATCTGCCGGACCGACGCTGAGGATAATATGTTTGTGTTGGTGAAAACAGATTTGGCTATCCCCATTCTTTTCCTATTTTCCATCCTGCAACTCATTTTCCGTTATTATATTTCCAAGATAGTAGAAGCCTTTGACCTGTTCAAGTATCTGACTCTTTATTTTATCTGTAGAGTAGATTTTGAGTTTTCTTTGCTAATTATCACAATTTTCATTTCTCAGTGTTATTTGTTATTCAATCTATATACCTGGCTTTTATTCTTTACATGAATCACCAATTCTTGTAGTTATTTTTTGATTACAGTTAGCAGAATTATTTCATCCGCATATCGATGATCGATATCGCTTATTGATGATCCACTGATAACGATTCACAGCATTTCCTTTTTCTATCAAAAAAATGTTTCTGTGTAAATTAAGTGAACAAGTTGACAGTTTTTGACTATTATTGACAGTGATTGAAAAACAGTTGTGGTCCCTTCACAATAACAAAATAATAGCAAACATACTGTAAGAGGCGATTAACTGTGTGACATGGCATAACACCGACCATTATTATTTGGTTTGTTAAGAGCACCTTAGATGTTGCTTAACAGGCCGTGGGTCTACTTTGCTACAGTGTTTGAGTCTATTAAGATGGATCATACATCCGTTAACCACCCTTCGCAGCACTTGTCCCAACTCAGCGGAGTAATAAGCTGCTCGATCCTAGCCTGCACAGCAGGAACTCCTCCTCCCGGCTACATCCAGCTCATGCCAGATCTGGGACCTGCACAGGAGCATCTGCCCGTGTAGAAGTACAGCTCGACTAAGACATTCTATAAATCACATATTTTCAAGAATTAATTGCTAATCACTAATATTTTTGTAAGTTTATCTACAACTTTTTTCTCATATATCTGTTAGGGATCAAGACGCTGAGCTGCAGCGATCAGCGACACATAGCTGACTGCTAGCGTCAAGGCCAGCAAAGCAGAGCTGGCAAGACCCTTCTACACCTCCACGCGGTATCCTGGATAACAGGCCGACTGGCTAAGTTGACCAACATTGCTACACTTATCCCATCGCTGGCTAAGAAGGGATCAAAAAGGGAATGCTAACCCAGTACCCAAAAATACCTGCTGAAGTTGGATGTTGTACTGAAAGGTGCAAATATTGCAGTCAAGCATTCAGTTCTCCGGACAACATCCTATTACTTGCAAATCCCTATTTAGGGCTTGGTAGTAGGAGATTGAGAACGAACGAAGAGGAAGAAGATATTTCTGTCAAAATACAGACTATAATTGTACAGGAATTTTTATAAAGAATTTTATTATTAAAATGATCTAACTATTCTTTGGTTTGTCATACACCATGTCTTTTTCCAGGCCTCAGACAGTATCTCACATCTCTCGGGATATGCTTCAGAAGTTTGAGTTTGCAGATGAGTACATTGCACTCGTTGGAAACCCGAATCTTGTGCTGTCAATCAGTGAAACTGAAGGGCGTGTGGTGGGTGTGGTTTTAGCCAAGCGGAGGCCCGATGACATTAACCAACGATGGACTATTAAGGAGAATGGGTATGTAAGAGATATGTATATTGGGTTTCTGAACGGTTATGTAAGAGATATGTATATTGGGTTTTTGAACAGGTATGTAAGAGATGTGTATATTGGGTTTCTGAACAGGTATGTAAGAGATATGTATATTGGGTTTCTGAACAGGTATGTAAGAGATGTGTATATTGGGTTTCTGAACAGGTATGTAAGAGATATGTATATTGGGTTTCTGAACAGGAATGTAAGAGATATGTATATTGGGTTTCTGAACAGGTATGTAAGAGATATGTATATTGGGTTTCTGAACGGTTATGTAAGAGATATGTATATTGGGTTTCTGAACGGCTATGTAAGAGATATGTATATTGGGTTTCTGAACAGGTATGTAAGAGATATGTATATTGGGTTTCTGAACGGTTATGTAAGAGATATGTATATTGGGTTTCTGAACGGTTATGTAAGAGATATGTATATTGGGTTTCTGAACGGTTATGTAAGAGATATGTATATTGGGTTTCTGAACGGTTATGTAAGAGATATGTATATTGGGTTTCTGAACGGTTATGTAAGAGATATGTACATTGGATTTCTGAACGGTTATGTAAGAGATATGTATATTGGGTTTCTGAACGATTATGTAAGAGATATGTATATTGGGTTTCTG
Organism: Ariolimax columbianus; assembly: GCA_036924085.1. Taxonomy (NCBI): domain Eukaryota; kingdom Metazoa; phylum Mollusca; class Gastropoda; order Stylommatophora; family Arionidae; genus Ariolimax; species Ariolimax columbianus. Next base: position 57,293,935 of record JAVGWX010000017.1, on the reverse strand, counting down.
AACGGTTATGTAAGAGATATGTACATTGGGTTTCTGAACGGCTATGTAAGAGATATGTATATTGAATTTCTGAACGGTTATGTAAGAGATATGTATATTGGATTTCTGAACAGGTATGTAAGAGATATGTATATTGGGTTTCTGAACAGGTATGTAAGAGATATGTATATTGGATTTCTGAACAGGTATGTAAGAGATATGTATATTGGGTTTCTGAACAGGTATGTAAGAGATATGTATATTGGGTTTCTGAACAGGTATGTAAGAGATATGTATATTGGGTTTCTGAACAGGTATGTAAGAGATATGTATATTGGATTTCTGAACAGGTATGTAAGAGATATGTATATTGGGTTTCTGAACAGGTATGTAAGAGATATGTATATTGGGTTTCTGAACAGGTATGTAAGAGATATGTATATTGGGTTTCTGAACAGGTATGTAAGAGATATGTATATTGGATTTCTGAACAGGTATGTAAGAGATATGTATATTGGGTTTCTGAACAGGTATGTAAGAGATATGTATATTGGGTTTCTGAACAGGTATGTAAGAGATATGTATATTGGATTTCTGAACAGGTATGTAAGAGATATGTATATTGGGTTTCTGAACAGGTATGTAAGAGATATGTATATTGGGTTTCTAAGTACGAAAGGTTGAAAGGCAGAGAGACAAAAATTAACTTAAAATGGCATACAAAGGTCATAAGAAAGGAAGAAAATGAAAAGACATGAATATGCCTGGAGATTTCACACATCAATCATGTCTTACAGCATGTCAACAGCTCCAAGCTAGTTCTTAGTTCCTAGTTTAACTCATTCTTCACCAAGGGGTTATCACTCTTGAGCAGATCCCAACTCAGTATCCAGTCATTTCTGCCATGATCACGTGTCGTCCAGTGGGGTAGTTGTCTGTCTGTTGTGGGGTCGTGTGTGTGTTGTGCTTTTCTAGTGATTCTCGTCAGCAAGTTGGGAGCCGTCCCCGAGGTCTCTTCTTGTTGCGTGGGTACCACATGGTGGTTATGGTACTCCATCTTCCGTCTTGTCGTCTAGCTATATGACCTGCCCAGCGGTGTTTTAAATGGTTGACGTACTGTAGGATATCCTTGATATGTGTGTGACATTCTCCCAATGTCGCTATTGTGTAGTTTGCTTTGCCACTATTGTCTGAGGGTTATGCCCATCAGGCGTCTTCCAAGCAAGTGCTTTTGTCTTATACAGATTCGTTCCCCAATCACATAATCGGCCATTGCCCCAGGGAAGCAAACCCTTAGAAACTACAGAAGGAAGCAGACCCTTACATAAAATGGATGACAAAGTCGGATGCACTGGACCGACAGGCACAAAATAAAAACATAGTACAACGCACGTGGCATTGGGAAATAGGGAAATAAGGCGAACACAAAAACAAACAAAAATACAGATCCCAATATTAGGCTGACATTCATCATCATGTAGCATGTCCTTTGTAGAATGTCACTCCCATCACAGTTTGTCTGAAAGAAACTCGTTCTTTTGCCAAAACTTCAGCCTCCGCCACAGTCATATCCAGGGATGTAGCTTGTCCTTTGTAGAACGTCACTCCTATCACAGTCTGTCTGAAAGAGACTCGTTCTTTTGCCAAAACTCCAGCCTCCGCCAGTCATACCCAGGCATTCCTGGATATCTTGGTGCCATCGTCTTCTTGGTCCACCCCTTCCTCTTATGCATGTCACCATACCTTCCATCACCGTTCTCTCAAGACCGTTGTGTCTCTTGATGTGACTAAAGTATTTACATTTTCTAGCCAAAATGGAATTGATAAACCAGTTCTCCTCTATGCTCAACTCTTGCAGAATGTCTACATTTGTCTTTTCCTCTGTCCAGGGTATTCTGAAAATCTTTCTGTAACATTTTGACTCCAAGGATTCGATTCTTTGTCTGGAAGTTTTGGTAATCGTCCATGATTCACAGCCATAAGCTGCCACAGGAAAAACACAGGCTCTTAAGACTTTTACTTTTATCATTTTGTTGGTGCTCTGCCATAATTTCTTCAGGCTGTTCAGTTTCTGCATTGCCATAGCTAGTCTTCTTCTGATATCTTTTGAGCAGTCGCCATTTTTGTCAATTCTGGAGCCCAGATATTCAAAATGTGTGACCTGATCTATTTCCTCACCACCCACTGTAAAATTTATGCTGACATTGTGTTTTTATTTAGGCTGACACTAACATAAAATTTAAACTGAGTCCAGAGCAGTGACCTATGTTGAATGAAGACTCCAGCAAAAAGACTCCAGCAAAAAGACTCCAATATTGTATATTAAATGACCTCTACTTGCAAAGACAAGTCAGTAAATAGGTCACAAATAGCTTTTTAAAAATAAAAATAAATAATGAGTAACAAACTTGAAGCAAGTTATTTTTTATGTTGTTTGTTGAAGAATCCAGTGCCCAAGTCTAAATGAGCAATGATCGCAGAAGAAGAAGAAGAAGAAGAAGAAGAAAAACTATTTATTGCTGCATTTACATTGTCTCATGTTTGTGAACATAATTTAGACCAACATTGATACACTTATCCGATCACATTATCAGTGTACCAAAACCTGCAGGATAGAAGTCTTTGGCTTGTGTCTCAGCCACTTTTGCACTTCACGTTAATCCTTTGTGTCATTCGCGAAACATCTCCCACCAAAGTGGGATCATACTGCTGTATGCCAAACCATACAAACAGCCTATTGCAGTTGCTACACTGTGTAAAATTACTTTCCTGTCAAATAAATTCACAAAGCTGGATGTTGCTACAACCCAGTGCTTTTTTTCTGGGTATGTTGTTCATGCATCTTTTTCTTTCTTTTTTTTTTCTTTTCGTTCGCCTTATTTATCTATTCCCCAAGGCGTGTGTGCGTTACACTGTGGTTTTTATTTTGCGCCTGTCGGCCCAGTGCATCCGACTTCAGCATGCATTTTATGTAAGGGTCTGTTTCCTCCTGTATTTTCTAAGGGTTTGCTTCCCTGGGGTAACGGCCGGTGCTGTGATGGGGATCGAACCCAGCACCTTCTGGTTGTGAGCCGTGCCAGAAGGTGCTGGGTTCGATTGTAATAAATGAGGACCACTTTGTCAGCATTCAATGTTTGCATGAGTTCGAAAATGGCTAAATAAGCCAATCAGAGCATTGAATTGTCTGTTGAGGTTGAAGCAGGGTTGATGTAAGCTGACTTGCGGAACGATTGTCTCTAGATAGCCTCATTTATTCTTGATGCCTCATGTCTCTGAACACCCTCTACAATAGTGCTGCGTCAGTCTGGGCGATTGATGTCGATTCTTACCAAGTCATCATGGTTAATACCGCACTGGATCATTGATTTCTTAAGCGTGTCCTTGTACCTTTTCCGCTGCACACAGCTTGCTCTATTGACATTTTGGAGTTCACCATAGAGCAGCTCTTGTGGTAGACATTGATCCGGCATGCGTACCACATGGCCAGCCCATCTCAGCTGTGCTGCACATATCATGGTGTGTATACTTGTCATGCTCGATCGCGCTAACCCATCTGTATTTGACACCATGTCCTACCATTAATCTTCAGTAGTTTCCACAAGCAGTGCATGTGGAAGTGGTTTAATTTCCTGACATGACAACTACAGGTTTATATGGATATATGGATATTGGATATACTTCTAGTGGCACCTGGTAAATTTTATTCTGGAGGGACTCAACCATAGAAATGAAAACAAACAAAGAGCACTTAAAATTGTGTATATGATGACTTGACTTCTTTCATTGTCAATCTCCCGCTACTAAGTCCTGAAAAGGGCTTTGCAGGTAGCAGGATGTAGTCCAAGGAACGGAATGCGTTGTGTTGTAGTTTACAGCTTGACTGCAATATTTGCACCTTTTGGTCCGACACATCTGACTTCAGCAGGCATTCATTTAGTACCGGGTTAGCCTTCCCTCTTTGATCCCTTCTCCTTTGCCAGTCTGCTCTGCTGCAGCCTGTTATCCATGATCACTGTGTGGAGGTGCACAAGGGTCTTGGCAGCTCTGATTCGCTGGCCGTGATACTAGCAGTCAGTTATGGGTCGCTGTCTGCTGCAGCTTATGTGCTGCTCGATATCTTGATCCCCCATCAAACACGTAATTTCAAACATCAAAATTCTGCTCTCATGTGCCTTGGACAGGGCCCATGGTAGGACAGAATCGACATAAATATACTCTTTATTATATGTTCCTTTGTTGCCAAAATAATGCTCGGATGTCTAAGCAGTGGTGACATCCGATGAGTACAGGTAGATGCTTTCTGACACCTAGTCTCAATTTCCCCGTTATGTCTACCGTCTGCAAACAAAATACTGTCCAAGTATCTGAACTCATGGGCCTGTTAAAGAATAATGTCATTGACATTTATGTTGATTGACCCAGGTATTCTTGTGATAGTCATAGTTTTTGTCTCCGTCTTGTTAATTTCATGTTTTTTTGTCCTGTTTGTGCCTTACGCCATCCATAATGAAGCAGAGCAATGTAGACCCGCAGCCAGTTACGGCGCCATCTTTGCTGCTGTCAAATTGCTTTCTGCGCCATAAAGTAGTGACACCTGACAATTTTCATTCTCAATTTATGATTTATCTGTTTTGATGTCAGTATGTGGCGCAGGTTGCCGAATACCATTTTATTATTTAGATTTGGTAAAAACATTTTTCTGCGATAGTCATTAATTATTCTCTTCTATTTTGGGCCAACTTCTTGACCTTCACACATTACTCTCTAGTTGCTTTTGATTCTTTTTTTCCACTCATCTGAAGGATCAGGAGTCTTTAGCCTCCTAATGCTTCTTGTCCCCTGGTCCCGTGTGGGGTCCCTGTGTCTGTTTGGTTATACTGTTAGGTATCTTCCTTTGGGTAAGTCCTATCCATCTCAATTTTCTTACATAATTTTCAGCTCTTTTTAGTGTTGATCAATCAATGATTCAATCAATCATTCAATCAATCAATGTCCATCGCTACTTTTGTGGCATATGCCATTGACATTCCTCGTCCAGCTAGTTTAGTCTTCAGTTCCCTTTTCTTCTTATCTCCAGCTGAGTTCCATGAATTGAAGTTCATTTCCACATTCTCTTATCCATGTGTTTCAAAATCTACCTCTCTTCCTCTTCCCCTGTAGGCTCCATGTCAGTGCCTGTTTGGTCATGTTTATTGTTGAATTTTGTAGCGAGTGTTCTATCCAACCCTTTTTTGTGTGTAACAAGCTAATTTTTCCAGACCCTTTGAACCCTGCCTTGGCTACCCAATCCATAAAAATCTCATTCCCCTGTGCTCCTGAAAAAATACACATATTGTTGACAATATAGAGATTTGAGTAAAGCTATGACAAAAACTATGTGCTCTAATTTAGTTATTCTATCTAAAATTGTTTCTGTTTCTAAGAATCGATGTCACTGCACTTCAGGCATACCCATAGATGCTCAGTTTTTCTCACATCAAATGGCGTAAGGTATGGATGCTGATGGTCCCTGTAGCTCACTAGTACTGGTTGTACACTCTCCTGCGCCGTCTTCTCATGCACCCCACTTCGCTCAAACATTGTGTAATGTCGAAACTTTGCAGTCTGTGGATTGATGCTTCATCTATTGCGGTGTCATCATCTAGCAGGCGGTCATTGATTGATTTCAAAATGTCACTTCTATCCATCACTAATGTGCCCATGATGGTAGCTTGTGAAGCCATGATGTCAGCTCGTTTATTGCCCTGAACCCCAGCATGAGCAGGACAGTAGATCCAAGTCAACGACTGCAGGTTTGAGGCCTCTACAGCTGCTTTCTTCTCGTATCTAAGCCATCCCTTCTGTACTTTCTGAAGTACGGCTTGCGCGTCTGTCATGATGACTGCCCTTGTTATAGAAGTCTCAGATATCCATTTCAGTGCTGAGGTCACTGCTTCCATCTCCATTCTCATACTGGATGTTGTTGACATGTATGCCCTCCTGCGCTCAGCAACAACCTCTCCTCTCACTCTAGCCGAGAAACCCCAGCCTGATGTCGCACTGCGCACGACTGATCCGTCGGTGTATATGACAGCGTCACTCTTCTGGGTGTTCCAGGACTGACCTTCTAATCGCCAATGTTCCTACTGCAGTAGAGCGTGGAATATATTCATCAAATTTACTTGATACATTACATGTTAAAAAAATCCTTGAAATTACATTCAATATCTTGTTTTGTTGTTAGCTTTTTAGAATGGCCAGCTTAGGAATTTTCAAAACCTCTTTACATCACGAAAACGATCAAAATAATAGTGAAGACATGCTTTGATATTTGCATAGCTATATATGTTATTTCCAGAAATGTGTGTACTGTGTAAAAAAAGTAAAATAAAGTAACCCATAGCATTACTGCCATAGGGGTGTGAGGTGTTAGCGATCTCACATTTCAAAGGCTCGGCTATATGAGGGCGGTAGCCATCTCCTCTCCCTCGCCGCTTTTACTTCCCGGATTGAACCGGTACCCATTTAAGGCTGGGTCGACCCGGGAGCCATTGCGGTCTGAAAAAAAACATTACTGCCTCAACTGGGGAATGAACCCAGGACCACTCAAATTATCGCCAAAGTCCAAGTGGTACTGCCAAAAATATGCCTTAAAATAATGGTCCATCAGTCACATTGGCAAACGGGATTGCTTTTGGGAATGGGGTATATACACAAAGACAAAAAGGCAAAGGCCACCGTCCATCGCAAACGATGATGGCATAATTTATTTGCTAGTGCTATTTTTATTAAGGATTAACTGCGCTTCTTTTTATCCTCACTCTCTCGTCTTGAGCCGCCCGACCCCAGGGGCAAGTCAAGGACAAGACGACTAGGGGGTGGCTACGAGATGCAGGGGACTCTGCATCAAACACCTGTGAAAAAGACGTTAAACCCACACCACCAGATCACGAGGTCGACAGCTTAACTATCCCCAATCTGGGTATTTACACACATCCTGATATATGGATGTCGCGGGTTGAAAGGGTTAACCGTGACACATTTAACATATCCCCAGAAAAATCCAGGCCAGGCATAACCAGAATATGGTGCTGACAGTATGCATGCCTGCAACAGCATCTGATGAGCGCACCATTCTGACCTTCGCTGGTTGCCCAGTCACCTTACAGAGCAGATACAGCAATACCTTTGGCAAGGCACATCAAATGTGGAGGTATGATGCAGAGACTGGGTGGATCCGAGCCTTCCATTCAAATTCCTACGACAAAGGTGACATTTATTCCATGAAGATGTTAATTACTTACTTAATTGGTCAATGAATGAATGAATGAATCAATCAACTATAAAGTCCATTGCGTCTCCCAGTACATAGGCCATTGTCCACATCTCGTCTGCATACATGCTATTGAGCTACTCTTCTGCCTCTTTCCAGGTGTAATCATTTAATCGTAGTTCCTTCTCACATTATCTTCTTTATGTATATTAAAGTCTACCTCTTTTCCTGCGGATGCCACGTAAGAGCCTGTCTGGCTATGTTGGATGATGCCTTCCTTACCGTATGTACAATCCAGCCCAATTTGCTTCTGTTAATCTGTTGTTTCAGTGACTGTTATTTCCTATAAGTCTTCATTCCTCATCATGTCCTACCACTTTATGTCTGTTACCCTCCATAGGCATCTGTTAATGAAGGACTGGAGTCTTTGTTGTATGGCCTTGATTGTTCTCCATGTTTCTGCTCCATACAGCTGCATTGATTTGACACTGGTGTTGAATAATTCAACTTTGGTGTGAATCTTGATTTCTCCGGATCTTCATGTGTTATTTAGTGTCAGGAATGCCCCTCTTGCCTTTCCAATTCTGGCCCTTACATCTGCATCTGTACCTCCTGACATGTCAATTGTGCAGCCCAAATAGGTAAAGACATCCACCTCTTCCAACTGAGCATTGACATGGACCAAACATGCACCACAGACCTTGCCTATGCTGATGATATAGTCCTAGTCGGCCCAGACAATATGATTCTGCAACAGTCTCTCAAGAAACTTGATCTTAAAATATCAAACCCGGGTCTATCAATATCTTGGACCAAGACAAAAATTCAGAACCTTGGCTCCAACACTGGTCCTCACAGCATTATTGTCCATGGTCACACTGTGGATTGCACCAATAAATACACATACCTGGGGAGTTCTTTTTCATCCGATGGACGCATTGCGCCTGACATCTTAAGGCGGATCGGGCTTGCCGCCTCTGCTATGAGTGACCTTCGCCGGGTCTGGAATAATGGCAGACTCTCTCTCGGATACAAAATTTGTATTTATCAGACGTGTGTGATTCCTGTCCTCCTGTATTGTTCAGAGACTTGAACCTTACTTAAACAGGACATATCAAGACTCAATGCCTTCCATATGCGCAACCAGCGACACATCCTCAGTATCTGGTGGTTTGATCTCGTCCGTAATGTTGAGGTGTCTGCAAAGATGAGTCTGCCCTCCATCTTGGACATTCTGGTCCACTCCCGCCTGTCTATGTTCAGACTCACCAGATAATATTCAAGTCAGCTAAGTGTAGCAACGGTCTTCCACCGATCAGCTGGAGGCATAGAAGGGGCTGTCCCCATTCTACATGACTCAGCCAGATAGCAGGCTCTCCTTCGGCATTGAATGAGGTTTGACTACAAGCCTCAGCAGTTGGACGTGGTAGTGGTCGATCGATGCAACGGGCCCAGATGCCTAGGCGAACATTATTATTATTGTCTTCCAATAGCTCTTCCTCCAGCATGATTGATTTGTTGTTGATTAGGTTAATCTTGAGAAGCTTAGTTTTCTTCGTGTTGATTTTCAGTCCCAATTTGGCTGATTATTTTTTAATCCTGTCAGTGGTTAAGTGACACGCCTCACAACCAGAAGGTGCTTGGCTTGATCCCCATCACAGCACCGGCCGTTACCCCGGGTAAGCAAACCCTTAGAAAATGCAAAAGGAAGCAGACCCTTACATAAAATGCATGCTGAAGTCGGATGCACTGGGCCGAGAGGCGCAAAATAAAAACCCAGTGCAACGCTCACCGGCTTTGGGATTAAAAAAATAAGGCGTACGCAAAAAAAAAAAAAAAAAATCCTGTCAAATTTCCCTTGCATTTGGCTATGACTGTGTGACAAAATTAGTAGATCATCTGTGGAAAGAATCACCACCAATCGCACAGACTGGCGCAGAACTATTGCTGAGGGTGTTCAGAGACATGCGGCATCAAGAAAAGAGGAGGCCATCCAGAGACGATCGCTCCGCAAGTCAACTCACATCAACCTTTCTTCAACCCCGGGGGAAGGAGGTGTCTTATTTCCCTGTACAAAGTGCAGCAGACAACTCAAGGCTCAGATTGGCTTATTTAGCCATCTACGAACTCATGAGAACGGTTTACAGTGAATGCTGAGAAAGTGTTCCTCATCGATTACGATGGACAAACAACAGATCATCTGTTTAATCCAGGTCCTTCAATTATGTCAATAGAGGCCACTGAAAACCAATTCTCGTTCCATTGTTTGATGTCTTCATTATCCACTCTTTAGCCAACAAGAACAGAAAGGGCACGAGAAAACACCCCTGTTAGCACCCCAAAGCTTTCAGTCAGTGTTCCTTCATGTACCACTATCTAAACTACGAGGGGTGCTCAAGTCAAACGGAGACTTTTTTTTTTGTTGTAAGGAAAATTTGTTTTTTTTAAAGTGCTCAAAATGCCATTTATTTTTTTTATATAATCTCCTGCACTGTTTATGCACTTATCACAGTGTTTAAGTAATGCTTGAAAAACTTCAGCGTAAAAAGATTTGTCAGTACGTCTGAACTAATCCAGGACAGCCTGTTTCACTTTGTCATCAGTGCTGAAATGCTGACCTCCCAGGAATTCTTTTCGGGATCCAAACAGGTAAAAATCGCTTGGAGCAAGGTCTGGGCTGTAAAGTAGATGTGTCATTACCTCCCAGCCGAGTTGCTGCAGATAGTACATAGTGCAGTGAGCCGGTCATAAGCTGAACGCTGTCTTGGCACCCAACGTGCGCTAAAAATGCAGATATTCATGAATAACAGTATTCACCGTACCCAGAGAAAGACATGCCTCTTGTGCAATTTCGTGACAGGTTATGTGTCAATTTTTTAGGATAAGGTGTTCCACAATCTGGATATTCACAGAAATGACATTTACACCATCTAAATGACCTACTGTGACTGAGTGTATCATCACCGTACTGTGATTGCAGTCTTCTGTAAATTTCTGCAGGTTTCACGCCTTCTTTCACAAGAAACTTATCACAACAAGCTGTTCCAATCCAAGCATTATCAGTGCTGTCCGCCATTTGTATTTATCTGTCACATGAATAGACCATGGCAAGTGGGCCACCTAGCAGAAATAGGACACAAGAGCCTCTAACTAATGATATTAGTTCCAGTACCAATTCAGGAAGAACTAGAACAAAAAGTCCTGGTTTGATTTGAACACTCCTCATAACTGTACCTTTACACATACTCTGTATGAGAATTGTGAACTCCTCTGGTCTTTCATAGTGTACTTGCTTGCTTACTTAGTCATTTTCTTATACCATATTGAATTGGTTGCTTGTAATTGGTTGCAAGACAAACAGGGGATTGGCTTTTTGTTTCTATACATGAAGCCTTGACTATTATAGTTTATGATTGCTTTTTTCAATATTCACAGCTATGCGATTGGTTCTGGTTTGCACTAGAGATACCTCAATTGTGACGATGCGGTATATTCTGGTATTGGTGACAGGAGCATTATGGAGGCGCAGGAAAAGCAAGCTGCACGAAAGGAAACAATGCAAGACTGCCAAACTACAAATGCTGTTCACGTGTGCCCTACGTGCAGTAGAGTTTGTCACGCTCAGATCGGACTGTACAGTCATATGCAATCTCATCTAAATTAACATGTCTGACGCTGTCGCCATCTTTGTTTGTTATGGGCATCTAACTAACTTCATGATTAATTCCACAGAAATAACGGCTGCCAATAAAGCAGATGTGTGTACATACGCCATTGCCCAAGCAGCAGACATAGATCAACCTGTAAGTTTGATATTTCATTAACCTTTGAACCCTTGACACTATTCCCTGAGCCACCCATGGTTCAGTGTAATGAGTGGACCATTATTTTAATGCGTATTTAAGCAGTTTGTTTAAGAAATCACCACTCTTTTTCCCAAAAAATTTTCTTGCATCTAATCTGGACCTTTCTGTAATTAATTTGTAGCTGTGCCCTCTTGTTCTTATAGGCGACTGTACTTAGAAAAACTTGTTATAGTCTAATTTATCCTTTCTCTCAATTATCTGATAACCCTTTATTAAATCACTTCAAATTCTTCTCTTTTCTAGACACTGCAGGATGTTTTTTTGAGTCTTTCCTCATAACTATAATTTTGGAATTCCATTATTAGTTTTGTCGCTCTTCTTTGTATTCTTTCCAGCATGTTTATATCCCCTCTATGATAAGGACTCCACACCTGTACACAGCACTCCAATCTAGGTCTAACTAATGCTTTATACAGTTTGACTATCACTTACTTGCTCCTATGTTTAATATTTCTTTTTATCATACCTAACATGCTCTTCTGAGTACAAGTGTTGAGAGGACACAGAAAAAGATAGACCTGCAGATAAACGCTTTGAGAGAAAAAAATACGTGAGCCTCATAAAGTCATTGATATCAAACTGAATGGAAATATATTGAATAAGTAAGATAGCCGCACCTGACTATCTGTGCTCTCAACTCGCTCCGGTGTTTGTGTAATTTTCTGCAGTTTGCTAGTTCCTAGTCGAATTATAATTTACCACTCCTTCCAAGTGGTATCAAGGACTTTATTCTGTGAAATTCATGTGCTTTCATTATCCTGTTGTAATGCTGCATCTTGCTGCAGTTGTGCCTGGCTTAAACCATGAGAAAACAATCCAGGATGGCGTTGAACCACAGAATTCAGCCCAAGTTTTCATTACTCAAGGGCCTTCCTGCTTGGACTTCCTCTTGTTCTCTTCCAATCCCATATTCTCAGCACAGCAAGAGTCATGCTGACTCGAAGGTGGACACAATCCAGAGGTCACGGGGGCAGAACACGAAGAAACAGGGAGGACAGACCAGGAAAGCCGACACAAATATTGGTTCAACACACACTCCTCGCGGCCCTCATCCCAAGGCTGTGGAGTACTGGGCTCCACCTGGGAAGTCTGTAGGGATTTCAGACGACACACGACGCATGAACCATCCTCAGTAGTCGCAATGGGCCTTTGACCCCTGAGCGAACATTATTATTATTATGTGAACAATTCCAACATAATATCAGTATTAACATACGAATGTGAACAACTACATCACAAAATCAGTATTAACATAGGGATGTTCTGTTCTGTTCTGTTCTATGAGTCGACTTCACTGCACTCCGGCATACCCATAGGTCCTCAGTCTCTCTCAGCAGATGGCGCAAAGTGTGGATGCTGATGGTGCCTATAGGCTGCTGGTTGTACACCTTCCTGTTTTGTCCTCTCAGGTTCCCTGATCCACCGAATCCTAATTTGATTACAAGGTGCCGCAGCCTGTGCCTTGCAGACTCATCCAAAGCAGTGTCGTTTTCCAGCAGGTGGTCCTTGATAACCTTCACTATGTCACTTTTATCCATGTCCACTGTGCCTGTTATGGGTGCGTGTGACGCCAAAAAATCAGCTCGCTAGTTGCCTGGAACCCCGGCATGACCAGGACAGAAGATCCACACCAGCCCCTGGAGTTTTGAGGTCTCCAGCGCTGCTATCCACTCATGACGTAGCCACCCATTCTGCACCTTATGAAGTAGTGTTTGTGAGTCTGACACGATGACTGCTCCTGTTGAAGATGTCTCAGACAGCAACCTCAGAGCTTCTGTCACTGCCTCCATCTCCATTCTCATACTTGATGTTGTAGTCTCGTATGCGCCACTTCGTTCAGCAACGATTCGGTCTTTTATTCTAGCAGAGAAATCCCAGCCTGATGTTCCACCACTTTGCACCGACCCATCAGTGTATATGATGGTGTCACTTTCATGCGTGTTGGCACCTATCAGCCGGTTGACTTCGAGCTTTGTCTGGCTATTTCGCCCTTTCCTACATTCACTGCCCATGTTTATGATGACCGTGTGGTACTCTGGTAGTACATAGGGATGTGAAAGCTGGAAAATGACAAAACTTGAAAATAAGCTGAATGCATTTGAAAATAAATGTCTTAGAAAATGATTAGTAATATAAGAAAAACAAAGATAATAAGATTAAGAGACCAAACAGGAATATGTATCTACTGTTATTAGGAAAAAACGTTAGACGTACATTGGACATGTCCTTAGAACAAAAGAACAACAAACTTCCAGTCCAAGCGATTATGTGGAGACCAAGTGGCACCAGAAAGAGGGGCAGACCAAGAGAGACACTACACAGGACAATTACTAGAGAGGCACCATGGTGGGTCACAACAATGTACAGGAACTACGAGTGGCATCAGACTGAAATACCTAGAGAGCATTGAGTTCTGCCTTCAGAATGTGGAATCTTACATAAGTACTGGAAATGATGTTAATTTAAAAATAAAGAAGGCCTGAGGAACCTTCATTGCACTCTTGTAGTCTCAAAAACAAAAAGAATTCTCTGCCAAAGTCAGATGTGTTGGACCAAAAGGTGCAAATATCGCAGTGAAGCTGTAAACTAGCGATACAACGCATTCCGTTCTCCGGACTACATCCTGTTACTTGTAAAGCCCTGTTCAGGGCTAGGTAGCGGGAGATTGAGAACGAACGCAGAAAAAGAGTAAAAGAATTCTTTTTCTTCTTTGTTCTTTTCGCTTATCCGCTTTTGCCTTTCAGCATCAGGTTATGAAGAGATCTATAAAACGAGCCGACTGTGTGCCTCATGCACTGTGGCATTCACCGCCACAGATATTTCTGTATTCATTTTTTTTTACCTTTGGCCTTGAATCTGTTGTATCTAAATAGTATTGATTGTGTGTGTGGGGGGGGGGGGGGGGGGGGGTGTGGGGGGGGGGTGTGCGTACGTGTGTGTATGCGTGTTGAGGTGGTGGTGGTCTTATTACGTGGCTAAACCATTTTAGTTGTTGTCTTTTGATTTTGTCTAATACTGGTGTTGTTTCCACCAATATCCTGATGTCATTGTTTCTGATCATGTCTCTCCTTGTTACACCCAATAATTTTTGCAAACGTTTCATTTCTACTGTTATGATTTGTAGTTTTTCAATTGAAGTTAGTGTCCAGTTTTGACATTGATAGCAAAGTGTCGGGATGAAAATGGTGTTGAATAAAGCTCTTTTGGTAGTTATTGTCACGTGCTTTCAATTAAGTATTGGAGTTAATTGATTAATGATCTTATTTGCCTTATTGCATCTTTGTTGGATTTCCTCTATGATTCTTCCGTCTGCTGATAACGTGCTCCCTAAGTATGTGAAATCTTTCACCTGTTTGATTTGCTGTTTGGCAAGAAAGATATTGGTTTATCCTGCTCGTGTAGATATTTTCATGACCTCAGTTTTTTTCTACATTGATTTTCATGTTGTATTCTTAAACATGTTGTATTTAGTTTGTCAATATGTTGTTGCAATTGGGGATTCCGTGGCGAAGTGGTTATGCCGTCGGTGATCAGGTGGTGTGGGTTCGACTCCGGACTCCGCCGTCTTTTTCACGGGTGCTTGATGCGGAGTCTCCTGCATCTCGTAGTCACCCCCTAGTCGTCTTGTCCTTAACTTGCCACTGGGGTCGGGTGGCTTGAGATGAGAAAGTGAGGATAAAAAGTAGCGCAGTTAATCCTCACTAAAAATAGCGCTAGCAAAATTAATTATGCCATCATCGTCTACGATGGACGCGACCTTTGCCTTTGCCATATTGTTGCAATTGTATTTGTGAAGTTGCTTTGACTGCCTGATCATCTGCAAAAAGAAGTTCGTTTAAGAGTTCACCAAAGTTGTTTCTTCACTAGGGTTGGCTGTTTTACATATGTCGTCTACATATGTGATGAACAGCAAAGGGGATAGCATACATCCTTGTCAAACTCCAGATATGATATGAAATTGTTCGGAGAGACTGGTTATCGTTCGAACGGAGCAGTAATTAAAAAAGACGTCTTATTTAAATTAAAACTTGTACAGAAAAACTTATTTTAAAAATATTTACTTGTTTAAATATGAGTTGGATAATGTTTGAGCAAAACCAAGCTTAGGAGTACACTATCCTTATTCCTCCACCACAGACTAGCAAATTCGTAATAATAGTTTGCTAAGGCGTCTGAGGCTCGTTTCGTCGGTCGACCACATCCATGACACACTGCTGCGGCATGGTTCCAGGCCTCATCCAGAGCAAAGGTAAAGGTTGCTATCTGCAGGAGCCATACTGTGCAGGGACGGCCTCTTCTATCGAGGGAAGTCTTTTGGCGCTGAGGAACAACTTGTGTAGTATCTTCTGGGCCAGGGTTTCCTGGTCCAGCCGTACAACAAACCGAACAAAGAAACTCGGTGTCGGTCAAGTGTTTCTGAGATTTGGTTGAGGCCTGTTTTGGCAGAGACCTCCACGTTACGGATGTAGTCATGCCATCGGATAACCAGGATACGCCGCTGGTTGTGCATGTGGAAGGCCTCCAGTCGTAGTTCTTCCTTATTTTTGTATATAGTAATGGGCACATTAACACTGCAATCAGGCATGTTGTAAGAGGTGACTGAAGAGTGTTGGACATGGGGGCTGGTTTCTCCATTCTGCCAAAACTCTGTGCCACAAAAACCTCAACAGGTCAACGTGGCTTATCATGTATTTGTTGAAAACCTATGCCCCATTGGGATCTGAAATGGTTTTGAGTTGTTGATTGAATAAAGTAAGCACAGTAATGTATCCAAGAGCCACATTTAACAATGTACTTGTTGATTTATATTGTAGCAGGGCTACTTAAGACGGTGAGCTGAAGTGTTACAACATTTAATACTGGACGTTAAGACTTCTTCATAGTAAAACGCTAAAACTTCCTTTAAACATAAAACAAGATATTTATTTATCACAACAAGGGTAATAGCTACACATTGATAAAAACCTAACCTAACTTACTAAACAAATATTCAGGAAATATTAATAATAGCTAGATGGAATCCCTGAAACTATAAAACCCAGTTCTGCAGTCTAATCTAATATACAAAATAAATGCTATACAAATCTTGTACTATCTAGTTAAATACTATCTTGTCTGGAATCTCCTGTGCCCATTTTGACAGTTGGTGCTGATGTTGACCTCTGGTGGTCGCCGGTTCTGCGTCATGTAATTATAACTTCTTACTACGTTCAGGTGTGTGCTCTCTGAGGATTTTCAAGGTGCATGTCACTCTATATCTGCATGTGTACGTTCATTTTATCTTTGTCCCCACGGATCAGAGCTTTCACTGTGAAGATTCCAAATACGTCCACTTTACCTCTGCCCGCGTATGTTCTCCTATCTTTCATCCCTACAGATCAGAGTTTCACTGTGAAGACTCCAGATACGTTCACTTTACGTCTGCATGCATACGTTGTCTTATATTTTGTCCCCACATATCAGAGCTTTCACTGTGAAGACTCCAGATACGTTCACTTTACCTCTGCATGCATACGTTCTCTTATATTTTGTCCCTACCGATTAGCGCTTTCACTGTGAAGACTATAGATACATTCTCTCTTTGATCATAAAATTGCCACCATTTCACTCCAAAAGGCACAAATGCAATGCCCCTGGAGCATAGTGAGCCAGCCTTCTAGATCTGCTCTCAAAATCGAATCCCCATGTCTGCTGTGTTCAGTCTTTTAAAGACCCATTCTTGTCCCCCCAAGCTGTGATGCTGGCTCTGAGCCCACTTGTTATCCATCAGTCATACCTTGAAACCTCCCATTTTGTTCTAGACAAGTTGTCTAGACATGTCCCATTGACTATTCTCTACTAGTCGCTCTGTCATTCTAACTGTGCCGGCCAAGCGTACCATTCTCAGACGCTCAAACAACAAAGAAGCCTTCACTAGTAACAATGTTGCCTCTCGCTCTCTCGACTCCTAGCCCTCCCCAACTTCGCGAGAATAAGCTGTTGCTTCGACCACCTTTGCTTTTCCTGGTCAGTGGTATTGTTACCTACTTTTACCTACTTTTTCAGTTCCCCAGCCCCGATCTCCACTGCTACAAATATGTCACAATATAAAAGCATAACAATATTTAATATATAAAATATCTTGTTTGTATGCCTGTCATGACAATATTTCTAATTTTTTTGATAAATATTATTATTTGTAAATTCCCAAGGGCTACCAAGTGGACATTGATGGCCAGAAGCACAAAGTTTGCATGTCCTGTGCCCGCGCCATGAGAGGAAAGTACAAAGTCCAGCGTCTGCCACCAAATACAAATTTTCATTGTGCAATGGGAGATGGTAAGACAACTTCCTGTTACTGCATTCATATTTCATTGTCACTCCTTTAATTTAGAATCATTAAATGAAAGCATCCTTTACCATAATCTGATCAGACTGGTGACACCTCCCATCAGATTGTGGTTATGAATCATGATCAGTGCATTATTATTTGTATGTATAGTATATATAGGGAGCTGCGTAGCGCAGTGGTAGCTTTGCAACTGAGTGGTCCTGGTTTCATTCCCCAGTTAAGTCGGAAATGTTTTTTCAGACTGCAATGGCTCCCGAGTCGACCCAGCCTTAAATGGGTACCTGTTCAGTCCGGGGAGTAAAGGCGGTGAGGAAGAGGAGATGGCTACCACCCTCATATAGCCGAGCCTCTGAAATGTGAGGCCGCTAACACCTCACACCCCTACGGCAGTAATGCTATGGGTTACTTTACTTTATACGAGTGGCGTTCAGAAAGTAATGCACCACATCATTTTTCTCAGGAATTGTTTATTCTTCTTCTTCTTCGTACGCAGTCAGACAGTAACCATTATTTTTTCGAAAAAAGCGGCGGTCATCCTGAGGCTGTCGACACTGCCATAGAGCTTGTCTTGCAGTTCAACTGGTGATGGCCACATCTGCTCTCTCTGATCCTCGTATGTCGGGCAGTTCTGCAGCAGATGTTCAGCGGTCATTTTACCGGTACCGCACGGGCATTCGTCGGTACCACCTATCTTTAATTAGTTGAATAGGTGGTACCTCAGTCTATTGTGACCAGTGCGAAGTCTGAAGACAACGACCTGCTCTCTTCTGTTCAACTGGTAATAGGCATCGTTTTTGGTGTTACCAGTATGTTCGGTTTCCCATTTGGTCATGTATCTGGCTTTGATAAGCCGTTTTGACTCTTCGTACGTCATACTAGTATCTGTTTGTGGTAGTCTTGCACCTTCTTTTGCCAGTCTGTCTGCCTCCTCGTTGCCTTGGATGTTGCAGTGAGATGGAACCCACTGCACCACTACCCTTTTTGGTGCGGACTGCTGGCATAGTTGACAGAGTACTGCTCTTAAATCATTAAGTTCAGTATTTTTCTGGCTTTTTAGTGCTGTGATTACGGCCAGGGCATCTGTAAACAGGACTATCTGGCTTTAATTGCTTTCGTCTATCAGCATTGCTTCTACTGCAGCCCTCAGTGCCTCTGCCTCCGCTCTGAAATTGCTTGAGAATTTTCCAGTTTGCCACTGACAGTGTTATTTTTCTACCATTTGGTAGGCTCAGGAATACCCCTGCCCCTCCGTTCTGTGTTGTGTTTGTTACAGAGCCGTTGGTGTATGCATGCGTCCAGTCCATGCTTGGGTAGTTTTCTTTCTTCTTTCTTTTTCAGTCTAGCTGTTCTTTTTTCCAATACCTGGTATATTTTCTACCACCTCCGGAATGATATGCTGCTTCCAGGTAGGTTTGCGTACAGTAGGGATGGGCTTTGATATTGTTATGGTGTTCATAGGGTCTTCGCTCATCTTTGCTTTGGCTCTATTTCTGCAAAGTTTCTTCGCTCATCTTTGCTTTGGCTATTTCTGCAAAGTTTCTCCGCTTTAGTTTCCCATTTCCAAATCTATTTAGTCTCTGATGCATTGGATGGTCTGTCAGTCTTCTGAGTTTCTTTGTTTGCTGCTGGGCTCTGCAGTCTCTTCTGTCGGTCATGGATTGCAGATTTGTAATCTTTTCAAGTTCTACAATTGGTGTTGACTTCATGCCTCCTGTTATAACTCTCATGGCTTGGTTTTGAAGTTTGCTAATTTTATCAAAGTTCGCCTTTGCTGCTGTTGTCCATGCCGCAATGCCATACTCGAGAACTGGTCTCACTCTTACAGTGTACAGTTTCTTTAGTATTCTTTCGTTTGCTCCTCAGCTTGTGCCAGCAAGTTTCTTCATGATTGCCATTCTTTGTCTGCTCTCATTCGGTTTCTCTCGATCTGACTTTTCCATGTCATGCGCCGATCAAATGTGACTCCCATGTAGTTTGGGTTGTCGTTTGGCTGCAGATATTTGCCGTTAAGACTTATTTTGGTGTTCTGGGGTTTATTTGAGAGCGAGAATATCGTACATGTTGTTTTTTCCTCATTTATTTTGACCAGCCATGAGTTTGCCCACTCCTCCAACGATGTTAGGGCCTGCTGCATCCTATTGATTGCTATGGTGAGATTTTTTTCAGAGATCCACATAGCCAGATCGTCTGCAAACATGGAGCTGTGGACTCTTCTTGGTATATTCTCTGTGATGTTGTTTATATACACCAGGAAAAGTGTGGGTGACAGTACTCCCCCTTGGGGTACTCCCTGCTCAAGTGTCACCTTTTTGCTCATCTGCCCTTGTACTTGAACTCTGGCTGTTCTGTTTTCGAGCAATGGGTATTTAACTAACTCAATTGTGTCATAGATACATAATTCGGCATGCCTGAAACCCACAGGAGGCTGCAGGCATAGTCCAACCAAATTGGGATGATGTGCTCTAATCAAAAACAAAGTTTGAAGCAGTTTTGTCTATGGAAGCATGCTAGCCATCACCAATTCATGACCAAAATTAATTTGCGGAATATGTCATGAGAATGTGCATTTCTCTCTATGGTCAGCAATGGCCATTCTGGCGACATCAATTTTTGGAAAAGAAAGAACACAACTGCTCATATCTAGACGATTAGTCCTGGCTAGGCGCCATTTGAAGCATAGATTTTTCTTTATAGTGAACATTGGTGTGGAATATATACCGGAAACCAGCAATTCATGTCCAAAACCATCCATAATCATAGCGAATGTCACCAATTGGTCCATCCATAATGTAGCAGACCCTCTGCTGCCGTGATCTAACTTAGAACATTCTCACACTCATCCACATCATCATGACCATACTCAGTAAATGACATATCACACAGCAGGTGGCATATTTATTAAATCATACTCATATCATAGAATGAGAAATTACAAACACAATATAATACATATCTTAACTAAACATTCTACTAAAACGGGAATTGTAAGCATTAGCTATTGATGGAATTCCCAACTATCTAAAAACCCAGTTCTATTGCCTTGCAATTACATCACACACACATCGTCTTAACTGCGTCTTCAACACACCTTATCAAATACTCTTCCTCACAGAAATCCCCTCAGGCGGGCGATCTCGACATACTCGTTCACAATGTGTCCTTGCTTACAAACACACTTTCAGATTATCTATTAATGCAAAACTCACACACCTATATGAGCGCTCCTGTTCTATCACTAAACATTCGTCCAACCGTCTATCAATCGCTCCTCTACCTAAGTCGGTGAGTTAAACATACTATCTACATTCAGTCTCTCTCTCTCTCTCTCACTCCCCTCCATACAGCCTCACTCTCTCCCTCACTCTCCATCTCTCCTCCAGCCTCCCGAGCTAAACTTTGTCTCGAGTTATATATCCTCAAGCAAGGCCAGAGCTTGACCAATCGATCTCAGGTATGGTCATCTTCAATCCCAATTGGAACGAAACACTTTGCACACCTGTCACTCATTCTCTCGCAGCAAGCCCCGTTGCCAATTTCGTCTGTCAATCAATCTCCCCCTACCAAAATCGGAAGGCCAGTGGTCAGTTTTTACCTGTCCACATTCCTTAACCCAACTCTGTTCTCCTTTGCTGAGACGGTGAGTGACCTTGACATGCATTCAAGTAGCTTTAAGCTTTAACATGTTCAGGCATCCTAAACTCCCCTTGCTCCGGCGGGAACTGTTACAATAATACAGAAAGCAGCAACTGGCACCCACCATTGCTCTGACGTCATGATTATTGTCTAATATTCTTCCATTCAGGAAATCAGTTTGACAGTACAAAATGGCCAAAGACGACATCAATGGTTGCTTATAATTGATTGTATATCTTCTCTCCTATTCTTTAAGCCAAAAAGCTTAAACTCCGTCAGATGGGTAGTTTCAAGGTCCTCAACAACAAGGTTGACCTCTCGACCTTCGAGGCTGACCTCAGTCTTCAGTACTGGATGGAAATGCTACAGAGTCTGAAGCAGCAGACTAGTATTAAGACTATAGTGAAAGAAATCAGTGCAGCGAGATCAGTACTGACAGTTAAGGTGATGGCTTACAAAAATGGAGAAGGTCGACTCAGAAAGGGAGAGATCATTTGTGGATCCAGCATTGGAGGAGTGAGTACTCTATAATATTTTAAATTAATTGCATCACCATCTTCATCATTCCATTTTGACTCGGTATGACTAGACTTTTTTTTTTTTTTTTTTTTTTTTTGCGCTCGTCTTATTTCTCTAATCCCCAAAGGCGGTATGTGTTGCACTGTGGCTTTTATTTTGTGCCTGTCGGCCCAGTGCATCCGACTTCAGCATGCATTTTATGTAAGGGTCTGCTTCCTCCGGCATTTTCTAAGGGTTTGCTTCCCCGGGGTTATGGCCGGTGCTGTGATGGGGATCGAACCCAGCACCTTCTAGTTGTGAGCCATGTCACTTAACCACTAGCCCACGCCAATGAGTAGTTTTACTCTTTTGTGCGCCATGAAAAGGACAAATAGTGGCGAGTTGCAGTAGCTTTCCTCACACCCTGAGTGTGTTTAGAAAGGTGGACCGAGGTCCTCCAGGGGGTTATGCTATGCTTGGCTTCATCTGCGTGTCGCTCACTACTATGGTGATCACATCGATCCCTCACCTAGTTAGCCAGGCTGCAATGAAAAACAGCCCCTTTCCAGATAGGGCTGCGAGGAAGCTAAGGTGAGGGGCTTGGCCAGTGTATTTTGCCCGACCCTGACAACCATATCTGATCAGTATGTTGTGCCTGACCAGACGTTAGTCTTCCTCCCCCATGACTAGACTTAATCATCATGATTCTCTTTGAAATCATCATCAAATGCCGTGCCGGTTGGGGATCGCGGAATCTCTTCTTCCTCTTATCACGTATGTTGTTTGGTTATCAGTACGGCCGTACTTCTTCTGCGTTCGGGTTTTCTGACCATGCTAAATCTTCAATCCCATCGCCTGGATGAAGTATGCAGTCCCTTCCGTGTCTGAGTGGTGGCCCCATAGCTTTTGCCTTAGCTCTGCTCAATCTGGCTAGGTCTGGCATCTTAGCTCTTTGTGGGCCGGGCATTCTTCAAGTACATGTTAAGGGGTCTGGACTCCTGTCCAACATGGACATTCATTTGTTTGCGAGATTTTCAGCCGAAATAGGTGGCTCAGTAATTTGCAGTGCCTCCTTCTCAGGTAAAAGTGTTTGTTGGTGCCTTTGTAGCTGGTGGATTGAGTCTGGGCTGTTACTCTCTCCCATTTCTTTCTCCCATTTTATTTTATACTGGCTGCGAATGATAGTTTTAGCTTCTTTATATTGCACTTTATGGGTATATTGTTTCATCTGTAGCCTCATAAAATGAAGTCTCCAACACGTCATCCTTGACAACAGATTCCACAGTGGGAATACCTTTACCATTCATTTTACTGACATCATCTGTTTCTTTATTTGTCAACATCAACACCGTTATCATTATTCTTTACTTTGCATCTTCTCTCTTCTTCTTCTTCTTCTGTGATCATCACCCAAAAACTGAACTACCCTTATACGTGTTCTTGATATATATAAAAACGATTTGGACATTGATATATGATAAATTTGCGGATGACACAAAACTATGTAGGAGTGTCTCATCTATAGCAGAGGTGGATATATCGAGGTTGGATTTAGATAAAATTTGAGGATCTGTGAGATGGCAAATGGAGTTTAATGTAGATAAATGTACAGTCATCCACATGGGTAGATCCAATATGGAACATAATTACAGAATGAGCGAGAACAGTATTAGAATGATAGATAAAGAAAGGGGCCTAGGGGTTATAATAGAGCATACAGGTAAGGTGAGCGAACAAGTCCAGGTAGCCGTGAATAAGGCAAATGCAATGTCAGGTATGATAAAAATAAATATTAAACATAGGAGTAAGGAAGTGATTGTCAAACTGTATAAAGCTTTAGTTAGACCTAGATTGGAGTACTGTGTACAGGTGTGGAGTCATTATCATAGTGGGGATATAAACGTGCTGGAAAGGATACAAAGAAGAGCGACAAAACTGATAGTGGGATTCCAAAATTACAGTTATGAGGAAAGACTCAGAAAAACTGGCCTACAGTGTCTAGAAAAGAGAAGAATTAATACAGGTTTATAAGATAATCACAGGAAAGGTTAAATTAGACTATAACAAGTTTTTTTTCAAAATACAACCACCAACAAGAGGGCACAGATACAAATTAATTAAAGAAAAGTCCAGATTGGATATTAGGAAATATTTTTTAGTCAGAGAGTGGTGAATGCTTGAAATGCACTGCCCCAGGAGGAAGTGGAGGTAGGGACAGGTAATGCATTTAAGAACAGATTGGATGCGCATAGCTTTTAGAGTAATCTAATGCAAATTTAACTGGTTGTATACAAACTCTGATGAGTCTTCTAAACCAGTATAAAGATGATAAGTTAAGTGTTGGGAAATTATAATCAACTTCCTGT
Source organism: Ariolimax columbianus (assembly GCA_036924085.1). NCBI lineage: Eukaryota > Metazoa > Mollusca > Gastropoda > Stylommatophora > Arionidae > Ariolimax > Ariolimax columbianus. Next base: position 57,270,010 of record JAVGWX010000017.1, on the reverse strand, counting down.
TATTTTCAGATTCTTGGACAGTGCACTCACAGACTGGACATGAACTCTGCTGCCCGTAGGATGTATCTAGAAGATGGATCTGTGGTCCTAGATGTCGATGATTTAGTGAAGTTTGCAGTGGAGACATGCAAGACTGAAATGATCAACACTATTCTCCTGAAGAAAGCAGAACATGAGGGCAAGATCCTGCTTATTCTTTACACTGTGTTCATTAAAAAACATCACATCTATTCTTAGTTCTTAGATGCCCCTGTCCAGGTCCCAGCTCTAGTATGAGCTGGATGTAGCTGGGAGGAGGATTTCCTGCTTAGCAGGCTAGGCTCGAGCAGCTTATTACTTCGCTACATTAGGACAAGTGCCACGGAGGGTGGTTAACTGATGTGTGAGTCCGTCTTAATGTTAAAGTTATATCCCATCGCGAAGCAGTGATGGCCACAATATCAGACGGATTTGTCTGAATGATGTGATGTTCGCTGTATGAGGATTATAGTGAGGAAGAGTATGCGCTGGTCATCAATCTCACTCTCTTATCCCGAGTTACCTTGGATCAGTGGCAAGACTATTGGTCAAGATGACTGGAGGTAACTCTAGATGCAGGCACTCTGGTCTTCCTTCCCGTGAGACCAGCGGTCCCTTGAAATTTGCAGGGTTCGATTGCCCACCATTTCCGTTCATCGCTGTGAGAGGCGAGTGCCCTTTAATAGACTAAAACACTAGAGCAGACCCGCAGCTTGTTAGGTGCGATCTATGCTGCTCTAAACAAATCACTTAACCATGGCTGGTGTTATGCCATGTCACACAGTTAGTCACCTCTTATGACATGCTCTCTGTGGGGCAGTGGTGCTATTCTTGTCCTTGTCATACACAAAGAACCCGGCAGACCACACTATTCTCTTCATAAAATTATCACGATTTTTCCTATCACGATATGATATATTCCTAAACAAACCATATCTATTTTCTTCATAAAACTAGTAGCCTTTCTATGATTTTTTCTTTCACAGTATGATTGAATCATCAAATACCTACATCTATTTTTATAATAAAACCAGTAGCCCATCTGTGGCCTGTACATAGTTTTTGTCGACCTGATCGAAGCCTTTGACACTGTCAATATGGTGGGGCTCTGGCAAATCATTGCAATGTTTGGTTGCCTCTGCAGATTTATTGCAGTTGTCCACCAATTTAATGATGGCTTGAGTACTGCATGAAGAATAATTGTGTGCATATCAGGTACAATTGTTTAGCACGTGAAGTCTTACACTAAGGTGAATGAAGCTGCCATCTTGAATCTTCTGTTCACTGATGACTGCGTCCTTAATATCTGCTCAGAACAAGATATGCAGTCCTTCATAATGGAATTTTCACTTATCCCAGCGTTTAAGTAATGCTTGAAAAGCTTCAGCATAGAAAGATTTGTCAGTATGTCTGAACCAATCAAGGACAGCCTGTTTCACTTCGTCATCAATGCTGAAATGCTGGCCTCCCAGAAATTCTTTTAGGGCTCTAAACAGGTGAAAATCGCTTGGAGTGAGGTCTGGGCTGTAAGGTGGATGTGGCAATACCTCCGAGCCGAGTTGCTGCAGATGGGACATAGTTCGGTGAGCCGTATGAGGTCAAGCGTTATCTTGCCAGAGCAGGGCGCCCTTTGTGATCAAACCTAACATGCACTAACCTTCCGAAAATGCAAATATTCATAAATAATAGTGTTCATCGTACCCAGAGAAAGACTTGTCTCTTGTGCAATTTTCGATAGATTATAAGTTGATTTTACAGGATAAGGCGTTCCACAATCTGGATATTTACAGGAATGACTGTGGTGTGTTGAGAGCCACCTTGGCCATTATCATCACTCACGGATGCCTGGCCCATGGCAAGTGGACCACCTAGCAGTAATAGGACACAAGTGCCCCTAACTAATGATATCAGTTCCAACTCTCTATAACCCATTCAGGTAGAACTAGAACAAAAATCCAGTTTGATTTGAACACCTTTGTGTATATGTATATATATATATTAAAGGTATTAAATAGAGTTTTACTAGAAAGGTTGAAAAAGGCAGTGGATAACAAGATAAGGGATGAGCAGGCGGCTTCAGACAGAATGGATCATGCATTGACTAGATAGCCACATTGCGGATAATTGTGGAGCAATCGTTGGAATGGAATTCGAGTTTGTATATCAGTTTAGTTGATTATGAAAAGGCTTTTGACAGTTTGGACAGAAATATACTCTGGAAAATACTGAGGCACTATGGAATACCTCAAAAGCTTACAAACATAATTAGGCAGACATATGAAAGTATGCAATGTAGAGTGATACACGAAGGACAACTCACAGAGCCGTTCAAAATTAAATCAGGGGTGCAACAGGGTTGCCCACTGTCGCCTTTTCTGTTCATCCTGCCAGAGGACTGGATTATGAAAGTAACAACAAATGAGAAAAATGGATTCCAGTGGACCTTGAATAAACAGCTGGAAGACCTAGATTTTGTGGATGATATAGCCTTTCTGTCCCACAGCCAAATCCAAGTGCAAAGAAAACTGGATAGACTGGATTATACTACTAAACGAGTCGGTTTAAAGATCATTGCGGAAAAGACAAAAATAATTTGGGTCAATGCAGCAAACAGAGAACTAATCAGACTGAGAAGAACGCCACTGGAAGAGGTAGAGATATTTACATGCCTAGGAAGTATCATCAACAAGGAAGGAGGGACAGATGAGGATATAAAAACAAGGATACAAAAAGATTTGCATTCAGAATGTTGAAACTCATATGGAACTCCTAGGAAATAAGAAGAAAGACAAAAATAAGGATATTCAATTCAAATGTGAAGCTAGTCCTGCTGTATGGAGCTGAAACCTGGAGGATGACCAAAGGCAATAACAGGAGACTGCAGGGTTTTGTCAACAGATGCCTGAGAAAGATTCTTGGTATAAAATGGTTTGACAAAGTTACAAATGACATACTGTGGGAGAGAGCGGGACAAGATAAATTGGAACAGGAAATCTTAGGAAGAAAGTGGAGATGGATGGGTCATACATTAAGAAAGTTCGAGGGCAGTATCACCAGGCAATCCCTATCATGGAACCCCCAGGGAAGGAGAGGCATAGGCAGAACAAGGAATACATGGAGACGAGACCTGGAGGCGGAAGTAAAGAAAACAGGAAAAAGCTGGAAGGAAGTGGAAATGATTCCACAGGACAGAGCTGCTTGGTGAGGGTTGGTTGATGGCCTATGCACTCTTGGGTGAAAGATATATATATATATATATATCATCATGTAGCATATCCTTTGTAGAATGTCACTCCCATCGCAGTCTGTCTGAAAGAAACTCGTTCTCTTGCCAAAACTCCAGCCTCCACCACAGTCATGCCCAGGCATTCCTGGATATCTTGGTGCCATTGTCTTCTTGGTCTACCTCTTCCCCTTTTGCCTGGCACAATACCTTCCATCACTGTTCTCTCAAGACCGTCGTGTCTCTTGATGTGACCAAAGTATTTGCATTTTCTAGCCACAATGGAATTGATAAACCAGTTCTCCTCTATGCTCAACTCTTGCCGAATGTCTACATTTGTTTTTTTCTCTGTCCAGGGTATTTTGAGGATCTGTCTGTAACATTTTGACTTAAAGGATTAGATTCTTTGTCTATATATATATATAAATGTTTATTTAAAATTGACTTCCAATATTATATGTCAAAACATGAGATATACAAGCATTTGAAATGCCAGCTTTGACAAGATGTCATTAACTCTGCAGGGCAACAACATGCTGCTAGTGAGGACATTCATGAAAGACCCTTTGATGTCAGGAAAGAGGCAGGTGCACATGATGAAGAGAGAGACAAGACAGAAAGAGGCAACGTTGAAGATGATCAGAAAATCGAGAGTGAGCTGTTAGAGACACACGACAGAAACAACTCCATAAACGGAGGTTAGTCTAATTTTAGATATATTTTGTGTTTTTTATTCCCTCGTCTATTTTTGTAGTTTCTGCAGAATCTCAATTGGGTTTAAAGTCATTTGTATAAACTATTTTTATCGATAGTTTTATTTGAAATATATTGCGTTTGTTGTCTTTAGTAACATCTAAATTTTTTTTAATGTTATATAAAAATCTTTATTGTCTTTATAGTTTTATGTAGATTCTTTATAGTCTTGTGTGAAATCATTATTGCCTTTACAATCTTATGTGAAATCTTTATGGTCTTTAAAGTATCTTGTCAAATCTTTATTGTCTTTATAGTCTGATGTGAAATCTGTGTTGTGTTTATAGTCTTATATGAAATTGTTAGTCTTTATAGTCTTATATGCAATCTTTATTGTCTCTATAGTCTTACTTGGTTGTCTTTATAGTATTATTTGAAATCTGTATCATCTTCATAGTTTTATGGGAAATATTTATTGTCTTTTGGGAAATCTTTATTTTCTTTATAGTCTTGTGTGAAATCTTTATTGTCTTCATAGTCTAATGTGAAAATTTGATTGTCTTTTATGAAATCTTTATTACCTTTATAGTCTACGTGAAATCTGTATTGTCGTTAAAGTCTTATATGAAATCTTAATTGTCTTTATACTTCTATGGGAAATTTTTATTGTCTTTATAGTCTTCTGTGAAGTCTGCATAGTCATTATAGTCTTATGTGAAATCTTTATTGTCTTTATAGTCTCATGTGAAATCTGTATTGTCGTTATAGTCTTAAGTGAAATCTTTGTTTTATAGTCTTGTGTCAAATTTTTATTGTCTTTATACTCTTATGTGAAATTGGTATTGTCTTTATAGTCTTATGTGAAATTTGTATTGTCGCTATAGTATTATGTAATATCATTATTTGCTGTATAGTTATTTGAATAACTTTTGGTGACTTTATAGTTTTTTGTAATTCTTACAGACTATACTCTTATGTTTCATTTTTATGTGAATCATGTAATTATTTGCATCTGAGTCACAACAGCAAATAGTAATTCATACATTTTTCTATGAATGTTTGGAAACAGCTGAGACACAGAAGAGCCAGAAAGAACGTGAGAAACTTCTCGAGAACATAAAGTTACCTCCCCTGGACATCATCCTTCGTGCACCAATAGAAGTATGGATCTCCAGTGGAAAGGCCTTTATACCTCCTGAAGGTAGAACTGGTTTGGTTCATGTGTTTTTTTGACTGATGTTTGTGAGTCTGACTGGCAGAGCTGTTAGTGCATCGACTTCTCACTGCAAAAGTATTGGAATCAACACTGGTCTTGAGATAGCTTAACTTAACTTCTTTATACTGGTTTAGAAGACTCTACAGAGTTTGTATACAACCAGTTTCTTGGAGGGTGGTTTTTACCAATGTGTGAGTTCATCTTAATAGACTCAAACACTAAAGCTAAGTAGACCCACCGCCAGTTAGGCGCCATCTATAGCTGCTCTTAACAAACCACCTGTGGAAAGGTACAAATAACTTGGGTGGATTTTTAATTTTGTCCAGGCAGTGGCCGTTAAGCCTACTCTTTTCGATTTCCAACTGCCAAGAGATTTTCAACGTGCTCGACACTGAACCTGGGAGTCTGATCTCACTACCCAGAGATCAGGGGAATTTTTACCAGAAGATCCGCATGTAAAAAATCCCGGTCCTCATCAAGATTTGAACACGCAACCCCCAGCACCCGAGGCAGACACCTTACCTTGAGACCAATGAGTCCTTCTCAGCTTTGAGATGCTCTGTCTCCTCATAAAACATTAATTATGTTGCACTGTTCTGATAGGCCTGTGGCCCAGTGCATCCATTTTCGACTGGTGTTTCGGTCAAATTTCCTTTTTCTAGAAAGAAACAGAAAGTACTATTCACAGAAACACGTCGTCAGTGGTTGCGGGCCGGAAAAAAAACAGACCAACATGAACTAAGAGTGATACTCTATAAACTGTATCTCTGTTTCAAGAGAGTTGTGATAGAGTGGATTCCACCTCATTGCAATATTTTGGGTAATGACGAGGCTGACGGACTGTCAAGAGAAGGTGGAAAGCTACCTCAACCTGATGTAGGTATAACTTATGAAGAGGCCAAGAGGTTTACCAGGTGTAGATACAGGAACAAGTGGGCAGCAGAGCACACAGGTCATCAACCAAATAACGCACATTACCAGCTCAACAGAGGTGAGAAGGTGGAAATCTTTAGACTTACTATATTACACAACGGATTGAGACACCATCTGGTCAACAAACAATGGATAGGACATACTGATGAATGTATATCTGCGGCACTGATAAAATGGCTGCTGAGCATCTGCTACAAAGGTGTCCAATATACGAGGAACAGAGAACCACTTGTGGCCATCACTGATACCATTCCTGGACATGTTCTATGGAGATACCAACAGCCTCAGAATAACCGCTGATACATTCAACAGCCTCAGACTAACCGCTGATATATTCAAGTTGATGTCTGAAAGCATGCAAAGAAGAAGAAAAAGATGCTCCATCTACCCAGATGTAAATGGGTACATAGCTTACAATTAGGGAAGGAAAGGCTTAAAAAGACTGAGACTAAGTAATAATTACAATAATAACGTTCCATGCCCAATGGAAGTGGTTTCTAGTGGAATTCTTTTTTCTTCTTCTTTTGTCATCTCACTTTCTACCGGACTGTAGCTCAGTGTCGTGGTATGTGTTTGCCTTTTGTCGTCTCACCTTCTACCGGGCTGTAGCTCAGTGTCATGGTATGTGTTTGTCTTTTGTCGTCTCACCTTCTACCGGGCTGTAGCTCAGTGTCGTGGTATGTATTTGTCTTTTGTCATCTCACCTTCTACCGGGCTGTAGCTCAGTGTCATGGTATGTGTTTGCCTTTTGTCGTCTCACCTTCTACCGGACTGTAGCTCAGTGTCGTGGTATGTGTTTGCCTTTTGTCGTCTCACCTTCTACCGGGCTGTAGCTCAGTGTCGTGGTATGTGTTTGCCTTTTGTCGTCTCACCTTCTACCGGGCTGTAGCTCAGTGCCGTGGTATGTGTTTGCCTTTTGTCATCTCACCTTCTACCGGGCTGTAGCTCAGTGTCGTGGTATGTGTTTGCCTTTTGTCATCTCACTTTCTACCGGGCTGTAGCTCAGTGTCGTGGTATGTGTTTGCCTTTTGTCGTCTCACCTTCTACCGGGCTGTAGCTCAGTGTCGTGGTATGTGTTTGCCTTTTGTCGTCTCACCTTCTACCGGGCTGTAGCTCAGTGTCGTGGTATGTGTTTGCCTTTCGCATCTCTTATGGCCAGAGTAACATTTTGCCTCATTTTACAGCAGGTCTCGTTTACGCGGGCTATCCACATTTTCCTCGGCCTACCTCTCGCCCTTCTTGCCGATGTTCTCCTGTAGAAGGTTACACGAAAAATATGGCCTGGTTGTATTCTCACAATGTGGACAAACCAATTCATTCTCCACTTGATATACTATAAGCAGGGAATTGTTCCAACCTTCTCCCGAACACTCATATTTGTGATTCTGTCTCTTCTGGCGTTGTTAGTGACCTTTTGTAGCATCGCATTTTGTAGGTGGCTAAATTTAGTTCCTTTGCCTTATTCAATGCCCATGTTTGACGACACTGGAAGCACAGAGTTGGGGTGAAGATACTATTTATCATCAGCTTTTTTGCTTAGAGAGAAATCTTGGGGCATCTTAGTAGTGGAGACAGCTGGTAGGTGTCAGTGATTGCCCTCTGCACTCTTGTCTCTCTCTCTCTGTTGAGTCTGCCCTCCTCAGTAAAACAGTTCCTAAGTACCTAAATTCTTGTACCTTCTTTATTTTTGTTTCATTCACATGAATATCAAGTGTGGTGTACTTTTTACTTATATTCATTGTCTGTTTTTGATATGTTGATATTCATGTCAAACTTTTGACAGTAGAGTGAGTCAATATGACGTTGTAGATTTCTATTGAACAAACTTATATTTATCAACTATATAGAGCCAATTCCATTCTCATGCCAGTAGTTTTGGGGTCAAACAGAATAAAAACCACTTTTCTTCCTTGTATGTCATAAGAGGTGACTAATGAAGATTGTGCATGGGGCTGCCAATGTCACTGTGTAAAAGCCATTGCTATAAAACCATACTGCAAAGGATTTTTCTTAAAAGCCGGACAGGAAGTGCCAGATTGTAAGATGGTAGAAGGGGAAACAATTAAAGTCAGATCATAATGTATAATACAAATAAAAAATGTAGCGGCAGCAGAAACCCTACAAGTTTTCAGAAGTTTAACTCACTTTCATTAACAATCCACCAGTTGTTGAATCCAAGGAAGAAAACTTTCGCAAGAAGAGGCAGTTCAGGGCACAGGTTTGCCGAGCTCTTGACATTGAAAAGCATGTGCTGCGGCAAATGAAGGGAAGACGACTAGAGCAGATGAATCCGGGGGTGTATGAATCCACTCTCAGCAGTGAACAGCCTGTGGTTATTGAGAAACATTGGCAAGAGCTGACAGTAGAGGAACAAGACAAGCACCAGTCTATCGATAAACTGCAGGTAATTTTGGCTATATTATACCTAGATGCCAATTTGTACGGATTATTTGTCACCTGAGCAGATTTTAGCATTTCTTTCAGTGTATTCCATCATTTAATACCAGTGTGCATAAAATGCATTGGTGGAACCATCTTGAAGCTCTATGCTCGTTTCAGGCATCACCTTTACCTTTACCACACTAGCGTAGATCCAAATCAACTGGCATCACAAAAATCACGAAACTAGGGCCAATCCAAATCGACTTACGATGTGTTGAATAACGATGGCCATTCGAATTAGATATAATCAAACGGCTATGTAGGGGGACGGCGTGGCCTAGCGGTTAAGTGGCACGGCTCACGACCCGAAGGTGCTGGGTTCGATCCCCATCACAGCACCGGCCGTTACCCCGGGGAAGCAAACCCTTAGAAAATGCAGGAGGAAGCAGACCCTTACATAAAATGCGTGCTGAAGTCGGATGCACTGGGCCAACAGGCGCAAAATAAAAACACAGTGCAACGCACACCGCCTTGGGGATTAAAGAAAAAAAAATAAGGCGAACGCAAAAAAAAAAACAACAAAAAAAAAACGGCTATGTAGAAATAGTCTGAACAATACTTCTCATTTAATTGTAGAGAGCTCCGACTTCCGTCTTAATGATTAGATGCAAACAATGACAATATTGATGTCTGTGTTTGTCTTTTGGGAACAATTTCTTATGTTTTTTGCTTGGATTTGAAGATTCACCCATTATTAAGATGGAGAAGTAAAGTCTCTGCAACAGATTTTTCTGAGGTAGCTCTATTTAGTTTGTTTATGTAGATACAATAATTATGTTTATAGTCAAAGTGACAGACTGGCCATTACAATAGACAGCGATAGTAAACAGCAGGAATTAACAAATATTTTTTTCAACCAAGGGAAGCCGAAATCAGATAAGTTTATATGTTTGTGCTGTTTTTCAACACTATCACCTTCATAATCTTGTATCTCAGAGACTAACCCACACATAATAAAAACAATAATATCAACAAATTCTTTATTAATTTATTTCTCTACTCACAAACAAATTATATCAATAGATTGTCAAATAAAAAGGTTGCGGACTCTCAAAGTCAACAATCCTAGAAAAATGTGACTCGCTGAAAAATAATGCAGCAGGGAAAATTGCATAATTTGTTAGTGCAGTGTCATAAAGGTTAATGACATCTCCAAGAACTCTAGTTCTCCAGTTGCCAACCACTTAAATAATCCTTGGCACTGACGGAAGGTCGAAGTTAAGTATCCTGTTCCTCGGATGATTGTCATTGATTTGAGGGGGAGAATAGACTATTCAGCTGCTTGACATTGTTTTCTACACCTTTTACACTAGAAATTATTCGTACCTTCCCCCAAGTCTAGTAAGCCGCAGGAAGTTTAAAATATCTACTACTAATAGGACCTAGGGGTTATAATAGATCATACAGGTAAGGTGAGTGAGCAAGTTCAGGTAGCAGTGAAAAAGGCAAATGCAATGTTAGGTATGATAAAAAGAAATATTAAACATAGGAGCAAGGAAGTGATAGTCAAACTGTATAAAGCTTTAGTTAGACCTAGATTGGAGTACTGTGTACAGGTGTGGAGTCCTTATCATAGAGGGGATATAAACATGCTGGAAAGAATACAAAAAAGAGCGACAGCGCTGATAGTGGGATTCCAGAATTACAGTTATGAGGAAAGACTCAGAAAAATCGGCCTACAATGTCTAGAAGAGAGAAGAATTCGAGGTGACAATACAGGTTTATAAGATGATCAGAGGAATGGATAAATTAGACTATAACAAGTTTTTTAAAATACAACCACCCACAAGAATAAGAAAGCATAGCTACAAATTATCTAATGAGAGGTCTTGATTAGATATTAGTAAATATTTTTTTAGTCAGAGAGTGGTGAATGCTTGGAATGCATTGTCACGGGAGGTAGTGGAGGCAGGGACAGTTATTGCATTTAAGAATAAATTAGATGCGCATAGCTTTTAGAGCAAGGTGATGTAAATTAAATTGGTTGTATACAGACACTGGAGGGTCTTCTAAACCAGTATAAGGATGTTAAGTTAAGTTAATAGCCGATACAACACATTAACATGTCTTTTTGAATACCAGGATTCCATATATTCCAAGTACACCCTGTACTTGGCTCTATCTTCTCAAACCTTTCCTTTCTCTGTCCATTACCATTTCTTCACCCTTTCTCACATAAATGTGTTTTATGTACATTTATCCCCATTGGACCTTGACTGGCTTATCCTATCTTTTTTGTTTTCCACTTTACACTTTCCTGGTCTGCCTTTTTACTTCAAAACAAGAAGCAAGAACTTTAGCTGAGTATCATTTTATGTCTTTTTATTTGTTTAACTCATTCACTCCCACGAGCCGATACAACGGCTTCCGGTTTTTTCTAGAAAACCCAGAAGCCGGTGTATCGGCTTTTGTTACTATGTTCACAAAATCACATATTTTCCCATTCCTAGTTCTCCTAAATGTTTTATTTTGGTTTTTGGCGGAAGTCCAGATTTTGCACTTTTTCATTCCGGAAGAGTTAGTTTGAGTTTCGTTGAAAAAATGTTTAGTTTCGTAACTTGGAAAATATAATTTTTTTTCGGAGAGCAGCTTTGAAGCTATTCTATGCACCTTCAGCCACACCAAATAGAGTTTTTTCAGTAAAAGGTCAGGAATAGATAGATTATATTATTGCTAATGGTAGTGATGATGAAGATATCGATCGTTATGATAGCGCTGTTTCAATTTATTTATCTAGTCTTAGTTCTACGTCGAGCGATGAAAGTAAAACCAAGTCTACTGACGAAGGGGCGGTGCCCTCTTTTGTCTCAAGCAATGGTAATAACAGTTCACAAATTCAGTAAAGGTTCAAGATCCGACACAATCATTCTAGTGTGTATAATATTAATGTGTGTATATATATTTTGAATACAGCAGGAACATTCTTTCCGTGTGCGCGTAAATTGTAAACACTCACGCTGATGTTGATCGGAGCTTTTATTTTTTAGCACGTTTTCAACTTCACGTGCCTTCAGTAAAATGTAAATACTGTGAAAACAACTGCACCAAATTAGGTGCAACTTTCAGAACATCGTCCTTTGAGGATTTCCGTCAATAGAAATTCATTACGTTATTTGTATATTGGTTTAGAGCTGAATAATGTTTTGATGAGGGGAACATTTTTGTTCATAATTTTAAAAAATAACAAACGATTATGCAACTTTAATTCATCAAACACAAATTTACACCTGCATTTGTAAAATATATGTATTCCATTGTATTCTAGTCTCAATTGTGAACAGTTTGGTATATAATACGTGTTATTTTAGTGAACGTCTATTGAAGACAAATAGATCGCAACTAAGTGATGCTGTTTTTCAGTTTTACATAAAAATAAAATTGTGTCCAGAGGTCCAAAATATTTGGGAGTGAATGAGTTAAATCTCTTTTTCGTATGTTCATCTTCTCTTCCGTGATCTGTTAGTTCATATGTGTATTATCCATTGTCACTGATGAAGACCATTTGGTCGCAATATGGTTTTCATTTTTGTTTCTGTTCCAGTGCTGTGTCTGAACAATTCTTGTACATGTTTCTTTTTAAACACTTATTTCAGTGTGAACAAGGTTTTGTATGTTTGTTTGTTTTTTTAAACACTCATTTCAATGTGAACAAGGTTTTGTATGGGTTTTTTTTACCCTCAAGAGTTCGGTTTGTACAAAGAACGTAAATGTGCTTTTAACTCATTCACTCCGGAATATTTTGAATTTCTGGACACATGTATTTTTGTAATGTAATACTCTAGGTAGGAAGTTTAGGCACATTTATAAATTTGAGAAAAGTTGTTATTGAGAAACATTTAAATATAAGTACAGCAACACTTCAAACCGATGTGTCAGCTCTTTAGCATTTCTAAGAAAGTTTGCAAGTCGATATATTGGCTCTGTAACATTGTAAAAAAGTTTGTAAGTCGATATTTTGACTCTGTTGCATTGTAAGAAAGTTTGCGAGTCAATATATCAGCTCCGTAGGATTGTAAAAAAGTTTGTGAGTTGATATATTGACTCTGTTACATTGTAAAAAAGTTTGTAAGTCGATATATTGGCTCTGTTACATTGTAAAAAAGTTTGTAAGTCGATATATTGGCTCTGTTACATAGTAAAAAAGTTTGTAAGTCGATATATTGACTCTGTTACATTGTAAAAAAGTTTGTACGTCGATATATTGGCTCTGTTACATTGTAAAAAAGTTTGTAAGTCAATATATTGGCTCTGTTACATTGTAAAAAAGTTTGTGAGTTGATATATTGGCTCTGTAGGATTGTAAGAAAGTTTGCAAGCCAATATATCAGGTCTGTAGGATTGTAAGAAAGTTTGCAAGCCAATATATCAGGTCTGTAGGATTGTAAGAAAGTTTACAAGTCAATATATCAGGTCTGTAGGATTGTAAGAAAGTTTGCAAGCCAATATATCAGGTCTGTAGGATTGTAAGAAAGTTTGCAAGCCAATATATCAGGTCAGTAGGATTGTAAGAAAGTTTGCAAGCCAATATATCAGGTCTGTAGGATTGTAAGAAATTTTACAAGCCAATATATCAGCTCTGTAGGATTGTAAGAAAGTTTACAAGCCAATATATCAGGTCTGTAGGATTGTAAGAAAGTTTACAAGCCAATATATCAGGTCTGTAGGATTGTAAGAAAGTTTGCAAGCCAATATATCAGGTCTGTAGGATTGTAAGAAAGTTTGCAAGCCAATATATCAGGTCTGTAGGATTGTAAGAAAGTTTGCAAGCCAATATATCAGGTCTGTAGGATTGTAAGAAAGTTTACAAGCCAATATATCAGGTCTGTAGGATTGTAAGAAAGTTTACAAGCCAATATATCAGGTCTGTAGGATTGTAAGAAAGTTTACAAGCCAATATATCAGGTCTGTAGGATTGTAAGAAAGTTTACAAGCCAATATATCAGGTCTGTAGGATTGTAAGAAAGTTTACAAGCCAATATATCAGGTCTGTAGGATTGTAAGAAAGTTTTCAAGCCAATATATCAGGTCTGTAGGATTGTAAGAATGTTTACAAGCCAATATATCAAGTCTGTAGGATTGTAAGAAAGTTTACAAGCCAATATATCAGGTCTGTAGGATTGTAAGAAAGTTTACAAGCCAATATATCAGGTCTGTAGGATTGTAAGAAAGTTTGCAAGCCAATATATCAGGTCTGTAGGATTGTAAGAAAGTTTGCAAGCCAATATATCAGGTCTGTAGGATTGTAAGAAAGTTTGCAAGCCAATATATCAGGTCTGTAGGATTGTAAGAAAGTTTACAAGCCAATATATCAGGTCTGTAGGATTGTAAGAAAGTTTGCAAGCCAATATATCAGGTCTGTAGGATTGTAAGAAAGTTTACAAGCCAATATATCAGGTCTGTAGGATTGTAAGAAAGTTTACAAGCCAATATATCAGGTCTGTAGGATTTTAAGAAAGTTTTCAAACCAATATATCAGGTCTGTAGGATTGTAAGAAAGTTTGCGAGTCAATATATCAGGTCTGTAGGATTGTAAGAAAGTTTGCAAGCCAATATATCAGGTCTGTAGGATTGTAAGAAAGTTTGCAAGCCAATATATCAGGTCTGTAGGATTGTAAGAAAGTTTACAAGCCAATATATCAGGTCTGTAGGATTGTAAGAACGTTTACAAGCCAATATATCAGGTCTGTAGGATTGTAAGAAAGTTTACAAGCCAATATATCAGGTCTGTAGGATTGTAAGAAAGTTTACAAGCCAATATATCAGCTCTGTAGGATTGTAAGAAAGTTTACAAGCCAATATATCAGCTCTGTAGGATTGTAAGAAAGTTTACAAGCCAATATATCAGCTCTGTAGGATTGTAAGAAAGTTTACAAGCCAATATATCAGGTCTGTAGGATTGTAAGAAAGTTTGCAAGCCAATATATCAGCTCTGTAGGATTGTAAGAAAGTTTGCGAGTCAATATATCAGGTCTGTAGGATTGTAAGAAAGTTTGCAAGCCAATATATCAGCTCTGGTGTCAATGAGGCCAGGATGCTATTTTTTTATTCCCACAATTCCCAACATGCCAGGAAAGTAGATCCACACAAGTTCCTGGACGTTCTCTATGTCCACTAGCCACTCATTACACTATCAGCACTTCTGTATCAAGGATTGAGAGTCAGAGATGATTACAATCTTTATTAAAGAGGCCCCAGGTAGCCACCTCAGAGCTGAAGTCACAGCCATGACTTCCATATTAACACTGAACATTGTTGTCAAGTATGCTTAATAGCCTGTCAGGTTATGTCAGCATTTGTGGTCATTTCATTTATTTAAAAATGGGACGGCGTGGGCTAGTGACACGGCTCATAATCTCAAGGTGCTGGGTTCGCTCCCCATTCACAGCACTGGCTGTTATCCCAGAGAAGCAAACCCTTAGAAAATGCAGAAGGAAGCAGACCATTACATAAAATGCATGTCAAAGTCGGATGTACTGGGCCGACAACCACAAAATATAAAACTGCAACGCACACTACCTTGGAGAATAGAAAAATAAGGTGAGCACAAAAAAGTTTTTTAAAAATTATTTTAAAGTATAAATTGAAATATTAGTGGAGTTCATATTTTATTGATTCTGTTTCAGTCTCACCTTGGTGAAATCCGAGCCAATCAGCAAGAAGAAAAAATTACTTTTGCTGGAATCAATCTGGAGGGGAAATTATATAGCCAGCCTAGTATGGTAAGATTTTGTCATCTTCATTTATTTAATAAATTAATCATATTGAGAACAAATAGAATAAATACAAGTTTGAGGTCACCAGGAAAGAAGGGCACAGGATACAGACAATCAAAATAGAAGTTCAGGAAGAAAAGAAAAAAAATAATTAAGTTCAAGAAACGGAGAAATAAGAACTAACCTACAAGGAATGACAAAAATGGAAGAGTTAAATGTAAATTTTTAAATGGAAAACAGAGGTAGTTGGAAGACAAAAAATGTAAGAAATATACTAAATATGTAAATAGGAAATGTAAACTTTAATAGAAAAGATACTGATGGTAATAAAGGTCAGTCCCATGGCGACATTTTCCGTTGGGGATGACGATAACTCTTCATGTACAAATGTACTAAGCCGCAGCCCATGTGAGGTGGGGTGGCCAGTTCCCTTCCTTGCTGTTGTTACCTTCCCTAACTCATACATCATAACTCATATCCATTTACAGCTGGGTTGACTGAAGGAGCGGTCATACAATGTGCAAACCACGTCTCGGATTTTTTTCTGTCCGTCCGTGGTTTAGAAACCTGGTGCTCTGTAATCCCAGTGTAGCAAGATGGTGATTAAATAGTAAATTATAGTGACAATTTTTAAAAACAAAATATTATTAGATTCTTGGGCAAGGGATCAAGACGCTGAGCAGCACATGAGCAGCAGTGGTCAGCGAACCAGAGCTGCAAAGACCCTTCTACACCTCCACGCAGTGATCCTGGATAACAAGCTGCAGCAGGGCAGACTGGCTAAGGAGAATGCTAACCCGGTACTCAAAAAATGCTTGCTGAAGTCAGATGTGTTGGACCGCAAGGTGCAAATATCGCAGTCAAGCTGTAAACTACAACACAACGCATTCCGTTCTCTGGATTACATTCTGCTACTTAAGCCCTTTCAGAGTTTGGTAGCAGGAGATTGAGAATGAACGAAGCCAAGCCGAGCCAAGATTCTTGGGCAATGACCAATGAAGCAGTCAATCACCAGCACAGCTAATGGTAGTTTTCAGGTCACCATCAAATGTTCTCCTTTTTGCAATGTCGGCTGTCATCTTTTGTAGGGAGGTTGACTGTCATCTTTTGTAGGGAGGTTGACTGTCATCTTTTGTAGGGAGGTTGACTGTCATCTTTTGTAGGGAGGTTGACTGTCATCTTTTGTAGGGAGGTTGGCTGTCATCTTTTGTAGGGAGATTTGTCTGTCATCTTTTGTAGGGAGGTTGACTGTCATCTTTTGTAGAGAGGATGACTGTCATCTTTTGTAGGGAGATTGACTGTCATCTTTTGTAGGGAGATTTGTCTGTCATCTTTTGTAGGGAGGTTGACTGTCATCTTTTGTAGGGAGATTTGTCTGTCATCTTTTGTAGGGAGGTTGACTGTCATCTTTTGTAAGGAGGTTGACTGTCATATTTTGTAGGGAGATTTGTCTGTCATCTTTTGTAGGGAGATTTGTCTGTCATCTTTTGTAGGGAGGTTGACTGTCATCTTTTGTAGGGAGGTTGGCTGTCATCTTTTGTAGGGAGGTTGACTGTCATCTTTTGTAGGGAGATTTATCTGTCATCTTTTGTAGGCTGGTTGACTGTCATCTTTTGTAGGGAGATTTGTCTGTCATCTTTTGTAGGGGGGTTGACTGTCATCTTTTGTTGGGAGGTTGACTGTCATCTTTTGTAGGGAGATTTATCTGTCATCTTTTGTAGGCTGGTTGACTGTCATCTTTTGTAGGGAGATTTGTCTGTCATCTTTTGTAGGGAGGTTGACTGTCATCTTTTGAAGGGAGATTTGTCTGTCATCTTTTGTAGGGAGGTTGACTGTCATCTTTTGTAGGCAGGTTGACTGTCATCTTTTGTAGGGAGATTTGTCTGTCATCTTTTTTAGGGAGGTTGACTGTCATCTTTTGTAGGGAGATTTGTCTGTCATCTTTTGTAGGGAGGTTGACTGTCATCCTTTGTAGGGAGATTTGTCTGTCATCTTTTGTAGGGAGGTTGACTGTCATCTTTTGTAGGGAGGTTGACTGTCATCTTTTGTAGGCAGGTTGACTGTCATCTTTTGTAGGGAGATTTGTCTGTCATCTTTTGTAGGGAGGTTGGCTGTCATCTTTTGTAGGGAGATTTGTCTGTCATCTTTTGTAGGGGTGTTGGCTGTCATCGTTTGTAGGGAGGTTGACTTTCATCATTTGTAGGGATCTGGGCTCTGGCTCATGATTTTAAATTAGACTTCTATACTTGTCTATCACATTATTTAAGGACCTCTCTTTCACCTTGCTTCTGGGATTCATAATATGGCAGTTATGAGACAGTAATGAAGCCTCTTTTGAGGACATTGTCTTCTATGTCATCTTCTTTTATCAACTGATGTTATGCTTCTAGTCCGGTGAGGTTCACGAAGGAGGCAGTGCATTTCAGGTTTTCGCTGGTCCCCACAGCTTTTTGAGCATGGTCTCTTCCCCGGGTCCTATCTTTGGTCTGCAAAAGTGGCTCAGCTGTGCAGGATATGTTCTGGTTTTTGCTTGAGGGTGTCCGTAATCGCACATGTTGGTGTCTGCTTATCTTTGCCAAGTTTGTCTATGCTCTCGTTCTAACTTCAATACACTTGTGTCGTTTGATGTCGTGAAGAGGTGTGACCTCCTTTGTTTCATATTTTTTGGCAAGCGACAATCTACTGGTGATTTACCAGGTCAATCCCATTAGGTTGGTAGCCAGTGGAATATACGATCGTCGTTTTTGGGACTGGTGGTGATGAAAGCATAAATTAGAACAAGGTAGACCCGCAGCCTGTCAGGCACCATCTATGCCACTACGCTAACCACATCACAGAGATTTGATGTTATAGCCACACAAGCCCCTTTTTACGACATATTCTCTGTGGGGTGAGAATCCTTACAATAATTTGAGATTTTTAACTTAAATTTTGCCAGAGCAGTGGCTGTTAAGCCTACTCTTTTAGAGTACCTCATCAAAGATTATTTCGAAAGTTAAAATCACATGGAATAGGTGGGGAAGTTGCCAAATGGATTGAAAATTGGTTAACGGGAAGAAGGCAGAGGGTGGGCATAAATAAGGAGTACTCTGAGTGGTGTGAAGTAAAAAGTGGAGTGCCACAGGGCTCGGTTTTGAAACCAATTTTGTTCTTGAAATATATGAACGATTTGGACATTGATATGAGATCCATGATTGCAAAATTTGCTGATGACACAAAACTATGCAGTAGTGTCTCATCTAAAGCAGAAGTGAATATATTGAGGTCGGATTTAGATAAAATTCAAGAATGGTCTGTAAGCTTGCAAATGGAGTTTAATGTAGATAAATGTACATGGGTAGATCCAATATGGAACATAATTACAGAATGGGAGAAAACAGTATTAGAAAGATAGATAAGGAAAGGGACCTAGAGGTTATAATTGATCACACAGGTAAGGTGAGTAAGCAAGTTCAGGTAGCAGTGAAAAAGGCAAATGCAATGTTAGGTATGATAAAAAGAAATTTTAAACATAGGAGCAAGGAAGTGATCGTCAAACTGTATAAAGCATTAGTTAGACCTAGATTGTAGTACTGTCTACAGGTGTGGAGTCCTTATCATATATACATGCTGGAAAGAATACAAAAAAGAGCGACAAAGCTGAAAGTGGGATTCCAGAATTACAGTTATGAGGAAATACAGAAAAACTGGCCTACAGTGTCTAGAAGAGAGAAGAATTCGAGGTGACAGTACAGGTTTATAAGATGATCAGAGAAATGGATAAATTAGACTATAACAAGTTTTTTAAAAATACAGCTACCCACAAGAACAAGAGGGCATTGCTACAAATTAACTAAAGAGAAGTCCAGATTAAATATTAGGAAATATTTTTTTAGTCAGAGAGTGGTGAATGCTTGGATAGCATTGTCACAGGAGGTAGTGGAGGCAGGGACAGTTAATGCATTTAAGAATAAATTGGATGTGCATAGCTTTTAGAGCAAGGTGATGTAAATGAAACTGGTTGTATACAGACTCTGCAGGGTCTTCTAAACCAGTATAAAGATGTTACGGTAAGTTAAGTTAAGTCCAGTACAAATTGAATGAGCTACATATGTGTCAAATTGTAACTTTCTCTTCCTACTTCTTCACAGTCAGGGTAAAGACTTATGGCAAGCCCCCCTGTATGCTAAACAAGGCTTAACTCATTCACTCCCAAATATTTTGGACCTCTGGACACAATTTTATTTTTATGTAAAACTGAAAAACAGCATCACTTAGTTGCGATCTATTTGTCTTCAATAGAAGTTCACTAAAATAACTCGTATTATATACCAAACTGTTCACAATTGAGGCTAGAATAGAATGGAATACATATATTTTACAAATGCAGGTGTAAATTTGTGTTTGATGAATTAAAGTTGCATAATCGTTTGTTATTTTAAAAAATTATGAACAAAAATGTTCCCCTCATCAATACAATATTCAGCTCTAAACCAATATACAAATAACGTAATGAATTTCTATTGACGGAAATCCTCAAAGGACGATGTTCTGAAAGTTGCACCTAATTTGGTGAAGTTGTTTTCACAGTATTTACATTTTACTGAAGGCACGTGAAGTTGAAAACGTGCTAAAAAATAAAAGCTCCGATCAACATCAGCGTGAGTGTTTACAATTTACGCGCACACGGAAAGAATGTTCCTGCTGTATTCAAAATATATATACACACATTAATATTATACACACTAGAATGATTGTGTCGGATCTTGAACCTTTACTGAATTTGTGAACTGTTATTACCATTGCTTGAGACAAAAGAGGGCACCGCCCCTTCGTCAGTAGACTTAGTTTTACTTTCATCGCTCGACGTGGAACTAAGACTAGGTAAATAAATTGAAACAGCGCTATCATAACGATCGATATCTTCATCATCACTACCATTAGCAATAATATAATCTATCTATTCCTGAGCTTGTACTGAAAAAACTCTATTTGGTGTGGCTGAAGGTGCATGTGATAGCTTCAAAGTTGCTCTCCGAAAAAAAATTATTTTTTCCAAGTTACGAAACTAAACATTTTTTCAACGAAACTCAAACTAACTCTTCCGGAATGAAAAAGTGCAAAATCTGGACTTCCGCCAATAACCAGAATAAAACATTTAAGAGAACTAGGAATGGGAAAATATGTGATTTTGTGAACACAATAACAAAAGCCGATACACCGGCTTCTGGGTTTTCTAGAAAAAACCGGAAGCCGTTGTATCGGCTCGTGGGAGTGAATGAGTTAAACAGGCTTTGCTAATCTTATTATTTTTTGTGATATTCTAGAAACGTGTATTAGTATTCCCAAATGGAGCTTCTACAGAGAAAAGTGTTTACGTCTGGGGCAACACCATGCAGGAAATCCTAGGCAATGCAGCTACAAAACTGGGCTTATGGAAACAGCCTAGTATTCTGTACAATATAGAGGGACAGAAGGTAGTTCTTGAGTTTTTAAAATTAGTGTAATTGTTTGCTGCAAGGATGTCATTCCTTATTCCTCTGAACTCTTTTATATATTGAGATTGCTAGCCTCATGCACAACCCTCTAAAGTTATCATTTACAGCATGCTTGGATGGCTACAGTGATGCTATCTCTCTGCCTCCTCAGGTACCACTGAAGTGGTTTAGTGTATTAACATGAGATTTATTTGTGTATAGATCATTAGATATTGACCTCTCTTTTTCATTTCGTTCCAATGAACACAACACTCCAATTTTAACTCAGCGAATCCCATTTTGGACCATCATCTTGAGCTAGAACCAACAAAGAAAAAGTAAATTTACTTTCATTGTGGACTAACTATTGAATTAGGTGATTTAATTCTTCATCATCATCAGTCCCATAACCTGAAAGGTCATTGGGGCACCAATACTGCAGATTGTTGGACCAGTTCCCACCACTCCACTCAGTTTTGTGCCAGAATATTTGTTTTAGCTATGAACTTTCCCGTCCACTCTCTGATGTTGTCTTCCCATCTCTTTCTCTGCCTCCCTCTCCTATGCTTTTCAGGCACAGTACCTTGCAGGACCGTCATGGTCAACCCAGACGATCTTGAAACATGCCCATACCATGTCAGTTTGCATGCTTTTACCCTAGTCAACAGGCCTATATATTGGTCGACCTCTCTCTTAATGGTGTCCCGAACTGCCTTATTTCTTTTGCACAAATTCTTCGCTCTCGAACCGCTGTCAGTCTAAGTTGTTCATGCATAAAGGTACACAGAAGTGACAAGTATTCAACTCTTCTTCACCTTTTGCCAATTCCTAGGAAAATTAATTATTCTTTTGTTGTTTCTGTATCCTTCTTCTTTGTTTATTTTCAATCTCACGCTACCAAGACCTGAAAATGGCTTTGCTAATAGCAGGATGTAGTCCAGAGAACGAAATGTGTTGTGTCATAGTTTACAGCTTGACTGTGATATTTGCACCTTTCGGTCAGACACATCTAACTTCATCATGGCATTATTTTTGGTACAGGTTTAGCCTTCCCTCTTCAATCCCTTCTCATTAGCCAGTCTGCCCTGTTGGCCAGTATCACCATATGGAGGTGAAGGGTTTTGGCAGCTCTTGGTCGCTGGCCTTGATGCCAATGTCCAGCTTTTGGTCGCTGCTCCTTTTCTATATTCAATTTGGGTTTTTGGTTCTAGAGCTTCATTTCAAATCCTGAAGGCTACTTTCAAACTGTCAGAATTGCAGGTTATACAGATCCAATAGGTGGAGAATATTAAGTCGATGCTGGCGCTGTAGGTATTTGTCCATTACCCTCTTGTTGAATTGCTCTCTCAGACTCCATTACCCTTTTGTTGAATTGCTCTCTCGGACTTTGTTACCCTCTTGTTAAATTGCTCTCTCTGCCTCTGTTACCCTCTTGTTGAATTGCTCTCGGACTCCGTTACCTTCGTGTTGGCTTCTAATCGGCTGCCCCCTGGGTAAGTTAGAAGTGCACTAATGAGAAAGATGGAACAGGGTATTATGCCTGACATTTCCATGACAATGTGTATACACATTTATAGATAAACTGTCGGCTTGACAAGCATAGTTTACGATGTCATGATGGTGATCATTCATTATATTCTTCATTTAGCCTACCGGCACATGGTAATTTGGGGGGGGGGGGGGGGGGAGGGAGTGTCACTGTGATCGAAAGCGGTGAATGGAAATGGTGGGCAATCGAGTTCCACAGGTTTTAAGCTACCCCTGGCGGTGATACCAAAGTGCCTGCATCCTGAGTTACCAAGACTTATTATGTCTTACCACTGGTCCAAGGTAGTTCAGGACCAGGGAGTGAGGTTGATGACCAGCACAGTTTCTTTCTCCCTATAATCCAAATAGAACACAACTTACATCATCAAGACAAAACTATCTGATGATGTAAACATCATCGCTTGTGATGGACAACTAACTTCTTTCTTCTTTGCGTTCAGGATCTTTTGGTCATGCTATATCCGCAGGCCAGTCACCATAATGAAGTCTGTAGTCTTCAACAGGTCAGAGTGGCTGCCCCACAGCTTTTGTCTCGGCTCTGCACCCTCTGGCATATCATTTCCCTATAGATTCGGCATTCCTGTAGAATATGCTCAGGGTTCTGGCCTCCTGTTCCACATGGGCACTCATCGGTGTGTGAGATCTTCAGTCGGTACAGATGTTCTAGTAGTCTGCAGTGTCCAGTTCTCAGGCAAAATAAGGTAGTTTGTTGATTTCTTTTGAGTTGGTGAATTGGGTCTGGTGTACTGCTTATGTTTCTGTCTTCTCTCCATTGGTGTATATACTGATTTCTGATGATGTTCTCAATCTCTCTGTATGGTACTTGATGATTAAATTGGGGAAACTAACTAATTCTGCATTTTTTTTTATTTTTTTTTTGCGTTCGCCTTCTTTCTCTAATCCCCAAGGCGGTGTGCGTTGCACTGTGGTTTTTATTTTGCGCCTATCGGCCCAATGCATCCGACTTCAGCAAGCATTTTATGTAAGGGTCTGCTTCCTCCTGCATTTTCTAAGGGTTTGCTTCCCCGGGGTAACGGCCGGTGCTGTGATGGGGATCGAACCCAGCACCTTCGGATTGTGAGCCGTGCCACTTATCCACTAGGCCACGCCGTCCCAATTCTGCATTTAATTTTGAACAGTTTTGGTATATTCATCTTCTTTTTCGGAGTTCGTAGTGTCATAGTTTACAGCGAGGCTGCAATATCTACACCTTTTGGGCCGACACATTTCATTTCAGCTGCTTTTTTTTGGGTAGCGGGTTTGCCTCCCCATTGTAGTCTCTATTATCTTAGCCAGACTACACTAGTGCAACCTGTTTCCAGAACAGCTGTTTGTAGGCAGAATAGGGTCTTAGTCAGCTCTGGTTCTCGGACCCTGTTGCAAGCAGCCAGCAATGAGTCGCTGGCTGCTGTCATTTTATTTCACTGTGCTGTATCTTCAGCCCCAGTTTTGATATATAATGTGCGATATTTCAGAAACTGTTATTTAAAATATGTAGGTCACAACAGAGTGATGCTGTGCATGAGTTTTGTGTAAGAAAAAAAGTTTACCCAGAGATCTAAAATATTCAGGAAGGAATGAATTATTAAGTTAAAGTCATCATGTAGCATGTCCTTTGTAGAACGTCGCTCTCATCACAGTCTGTCTGAAAGAAACTCGTTCCCTTGCCAAAACTCCAGCTTCTGCCACAGGCATCTTGGTGCCATCGTCTTCTTGGTCTACCCCTTCCTCTTTTGCCTGGCACCATACCTTCCATCAACGTTCTCTCGAGACCGTTGGGTCTCTTGATGTGACCAAAGTATTTTCATTTTATGGTCATAATGGAATTGATATACCAGTTCTCCTCTATGCTCAACTATTGCCAAATGTCTACATTTGTTCTTTTCTCTGTCCAGGGTATTCTGAGGATCTTACTGTAACATTTTGACTCAAAGGATTCGATTCTCTGTCTGGAAGTTTTGGTAATCGTCCATGATTCGCAGCCATAAGCTGTCACAGGAAAAACACAGGCTCTCAAGACTTTTACTTTTATAATTTTGTTGGTGCTCGGCCATAATTTCTTCAGGCTGTTCAGTCTCTGCATTGCCATGGCTAGTCTTCTTCTGATTTCTTTCGAGCAGTTGCCATTTTTGTCAGTTCTGGAGCCCAGATATTCAAAATGTGTGACCCGATCCACTTCCTCACCACCAACTGTAAAGTTAGGCTGACATTGTGTTTTGTCGGTGGTACATTTAAGTTAAAGTACATTTTGAAATTGAATTTCGTAATGTGAAAAAATGATTTTGGTTAAATTTGTAAACTTTTCTGTGATTTGGACAGATTGAAGTATTTGAAGAGATTCACCGTGACCAGCTTCTCTGTGTGTCCAATGGCAAGCCTTTTATGCCACCCAGCATTCAAAGGGTGAATACTGAGATCAAGGCCAACTGGGGTCGTGCACGAAGGCTGCATGGCAAACATGCAACAGACTTAATAGTAGATGTGCAGAAAAACCCTCAAGTTGATGTAAGTATTGCAATGTTTGTTCATTTTATACGGAGAGAGGAGACTGTCTGGTCAGACAACACGTACTGATCAGACATGTTAGTCAGAGTCATGCAAAACATATTGATCAGACATGTTAGTTAGGGTCAGGGAAAATATACTGACCAAGACCTCCACACAGTTCTCCCTGGAAACTGTCAGTTTTATGACAGATAACGAGGTGGGGGATCGATGTAATCCCTGTAGTAGTGAATGACACGCAGATAAAACGAAGCTTAGAACAACGACCTGGAGGACTCGGGTCCACATTCATCAGCATGATAGGAAAACTACTGCAACCAGCCACTCAACTCCCTTTTCAGGTTGCACAAAAGAGTAATCTTACTCATTGGGGCATTATTATTACTCTTCTTATCATCAACATTCTTCAAATACAAGTAACTTACAAATACATTTGATCTGAATCATGAATAAATGATGTTTGCCAGATATTCAGTTGTGTTTTTAGAAATGATAAACCAATCATGAATTTTAAAAACACAAGGCGTGTTCAAATGAAACCGAAACAATCTGCACTAAATGAACGTACGTACGATGTGCATGATGGCGTCACTTCTGATGTAAACAGCACATACCAACCGTTAAGTTTGCAAAATTTCATTCTCCAACTCAATAGTTTCCTCAGTAGACCATTGAAAACATGGCGGGTGTGATATGGAATCCGTCCAGATTTGATCAGCGAGCGGCGATTTGGTTTCTAACAGCTGAAGGATGTCGATCAGTTGACATTCATTGCAGAATGCAGGCAGTGTATGGTGACAAAAGTGTGTCAAAGTCAACAGTGAAGAACTGGACAACGATGTTTAAAGAAGAATGTGAGTTAACGAAAGATCATCTGAGACCAGGTCAGGCACATATTGTTGAGTCAGAAGATACCATCGCCAAAATTGATGCAGCAGTTCGGGTGGACTGTCGTCGGAGCTTATGTTCGCCACACTTTTGAAACCAAATCAGCTCTCGCTGATCAACTCTGGATGGGTACATATCAAACCTGCCATGTTTTCAGCAGTCTGCTGAGGAAACTGAGTCGAAGGATAATGAAATTATGCAAATTATGATGATAAAGGATAATGAAATTTAATGAAATTATGACGGTTGCATTCTGACTAAATGACTAAACCACTTGATTTGTTTAGAGTCAATGTAGGCACTATCTGGGTTTGCCCCCACTGTCTGCCTCAATGTGGTGGTGTTGCGGATTCGGTCACAGATTGTCTTTACGGCTGCACTTCTTACACAGCGCATCTCACAGCTCTGGATCTTACTCTAGTAAGGACCAAGATTGACATTGGTAACACAATGTAGTAATAAATAGTGTATTTATTAGCCTCCTCTTAGTTGAAAGAAGCACTCTAGGGCGTTTCAAAATTAGTGCAATTTGATAGTAGCGACTGTTCGCCTTCCGAAATCTCTGTGTCCACTCTGCTGTCAATTGACACCCTTAAACAAATGCTTGGTAGAGAGTGGAACCATTTAAGTATGTGCATATTATGTGTCACAAATAATGACATGACATTCCAAGCTTTAATAACATGTGTAAATCTTGCACATCAATGAAGTTATGTCCCAAAATTCAAAACTTTTAAAATCACCATCATATTATTAAAAAAACACAGATACACAAAATAATGAATATACAATAAGAAGACATATGAAGATATATATTGCAGATTGTGTGTTATTTGGCAGATAAATTCTATTAAGAATTTTGCCATTCAGAAAATTTTGTGATACTTTGTGATGCAAAATCCAAAACTTGTAACAATTTTGTTTTCCAGGTTGATCCTTTTGGCCCTCCACTGTTGGCACTGCCAGTTGGTTCCACCAAGAGTGTCAAGTGAATGTAGAACTTTCTATAAATCTTCATAGGCTTTCTGACATCAATTTGAATATTGTTAAGGAAAGCAGTGTTAGTCTGGGTGTATTGGTATATTTACATAAGTTATTTTCTGCAATACCGTAAACTAAAGAAGCTGAGGGAGCGTTAGCCAAACTGGGACTAAATATTAACATGAAGAAAACCAAGATGTTTAAAAAATCAACACCTTAAGTAAAGAGCTAGTCACACTTGGAGGTGAGGTACTGGAAGAGGTGGACGGACATCTTCACATATTTGGGCAGCACCTTTGGTATTTCAAGGGGCACAGAGGCAGATTATTTCTTTTTCGTTCACAGATCATGGTTACGGGTTTCTCTTACAAAGGACACCGTTGTTTGTAAGACTGTTTCATCTCCATACAGCTTTTTCCTGTGTGAGCGTGCAGCTTTGCAGGATGTGTTCCACGGTCATGATATGCTCCCCACATGGGCATCTGTCCCAATCCTCATTTTGCTGTAAAGATGACCCTTGAGTCTGTTATGCCCAGTTCTCAGTCTGAAGATGATGACTTGCTCTTCTCTAGTTAAGTTAAAGTAGCTGTCCTCTTTTCGGAAGTCGGGGTGTTGATCAGCCAATTTTACCCTGAAGTTGGCTTTAATTATTGTCTTGGCCTCATTATATGTTATACTCAGGTCTGTTTGTGGGGAAGCTCCTCCACACTTTCCTAGTTTGTCTGCAGCTTAATTCCCTTCAATATTGCAGTGGGATGGGATCCACTGTAAGATTAACCTTGGGTGTTCTGCTGAGAGCTGTGTCAGGGAGAACATACATTGCTCGAGATCTTCATCTTTGTGTTGTTTTAGAGCTGCTAATACTGATGCGGCATCAGTCAGGAATACTATGTTTTCTTGGTGGATATCTTTATCTTGGATTACAAGCTCAGCTGCGACCTTCAGTGCATCTGCACGGAAATTATTGGAATATGTTCCCGTTGTTAATACTCTAGTCTGTAATAGACCCCCAACACCTCCATTCGATGTGGCTTTGTTAGGTGAGCCATCTGTATATACGTGTAACCATGTTTCTGGTGGGTATACTCACCTAAGATAAGAGGCAGATGTAAGGGCAGGACAGCATTCTTGTTACTAAATGATATGAGGAAATAAGATTGTTTAATTCCAATGTCAAGTCAGTATTTCTGTACAGAGTAAAAACTTGGAGAATGAAAAAGGCAATACAGAGGAAACTCCAGTCATTTGTCAATAAATGTCTACAAAGGATGATGAATATAGGCTGACAGGACATGTTAAGGGATGAAGATCTACGGGGGAAAGGAGTCAACAACAACCAGTGAAGCAACAGATCAAATATAGGAGATGGGGTTGGATAGGATACAAGCTACGGAAATTATAATTAAATGTGACCAGACAAACCCTGATATGGAATCCACAGGGGAAAAAGGAAGATAGGTAGACCATGAAACACCTGGAGAAGAGACTGTGAAAATGAACTTTGGTCCTTAAACCTCAACTGGAGAAAGGAAGGCAGCTCAAGACCAAACTTGCTGAAGGAAGATTTTCAATGATCTAAGCCCCGAACGAAGCAACATGCATTGATTTTAATTATTTTCTACAATGTATAACTAAAAAGGGGGGAATGACGATAACTTTTCATGTACGAAGCTGCTGCCTATTATGAGGGAAGATGGCCAGTTCCCTTGCTTGCTGTTTTAACCTTCACAAACTCGTACATCAGGTACGCATTTACAGCCGGATCAACTGGAGGAGTGGTCATACCAGGCTCAAAACCACGGCTCTGATTTCTTTTCTGTGTCCATGAACTCGAACCCTGGCATGTTATAATCCCAGTCCACTAGGCTACATTGCCCACAGCTGCATGTATGTAAATCTACCCGAGTATGTTCAGACATGGCGCTGACCACATGTCCTTCCTAATATTTCAGCTTGAGAATCGTTTGATTTTCCGTACCAATCATCTCAAACCTCATGGGTTTAATACATTTCAAATGTTTGTGTCAGCTTCCATTTCTAGTAGGCTCATTTTTCTTATGATTGTTTATTCATTATTTTGTGTGTATCCGTATTTCTGTATACATATCTTTGTGTAATATCAGGTGGTTTTTTTGTTTTTATTTGGCGTTCGCTTATTTCTCTAATCCCCAAGGCGGTGTGCATTGCACTGTGGTTTTTATTTTGCGCCTGTCGGCCCAGTGCATCCGACTTCAGCATGCATTTTACGCAAGGCTCTGCTTCCTCCTGCATTTTCTAAGGGTTTGCTTCCCCGGGGTAATGGCCGGTGCTGTGTTGGGGATCGAACCCAGAACCTTCTGGTTGTGAGCCGTGCTACTTAACCACTAGGCCACACCGTCCCCTGATCAGGTCGATTTTAAAAGTTTTGCTTTTGAGCAGATAACTTAATCAATATGCTAGATTTACATATGAGCTATACATTTTCTTAAAGCTTGGAATGGCATTTAGGTGAGGTGTCATTATTTTTCAATATAGTCACTAGCCTGGTCGGCACGCAAACACCAACGTCGGACAAGTTTTCGCATCCCATCGATGAAAAAAATCAGACTTCTCCTAAAACCAGGTATGCACAGATGCTTACACCTTCACGTCAGAAGCGTAGGTGTTCCTTCAGCTTTGGTAAGAGGAAGAAGTCACAAGGTACCAGATCAAGGCTGTATGATGGGTGCGATAAAATGTCAAACTTGAGACGCTCCAATGCAGCCACTGTTTGTTGACTCGTGTGTGGGCGGCTATTGTCATGCTGAAGAAATGTGAGGGGCCTATCCCGCACATACTTTCCTATACACAAGTAGGGGATGGATAATCATAAGCATTGCGGTGGGATAAAG
The DNA here is from genome assembly GCA_036924085.1 of Ariolimax columbianus. NCBI lineage: Eukaryota > Metazoa > Mollusca > Gastropoda > Stylommatophora > Arionidae > Ariolimax > Ariolimax columbianus. The sequence goes on along the minus strand of JAVGWX010000017.1, from coordinate 57,240,524 downwards.
ATGCTGAGCAGCACAAGATCTACAGTGGTCAGCGACTCATAGCCAGCAAAACAGAGCTGCCAAGACCCTTCTACACCTCCACGTGGTGATCCTGGATAACAGGCTGCAGCAGGGCAGACTGGCTAAGGAGAAGAGATCGAAGAGAGAATGCTAACCCGGTACTCAAAAAAAGCTTGCTGAAGTCGGATGTGTTGGACCGAAAGGTGCACATATCGCAGTCAAGCTGTAAACTACGACACAATGCATTCTGTTCTCTGGACTACATTCTGGTACTCAAGCCCTTTCAGGGTTTGGTAGCGGGAGATTGAGAACGAACGAAGCCAAGCCATAAGCGCTGCGGTGATATCTTTCTGCTTGACACTCCCCCTGATTAGCATGAATCAATTCGTCCATGTGAGCTTGGTACTGTACATCCACAGCTGTGATCAGCCATCCGCTGTAGGCCTTGTCATGCAGGTTTATCGCCTTTTACAGTCTTTGCCCACTTCCTGATAGTAGGGACATCAACACAGGTGTCGATGAGCACACAACCATCTGCTATCAAGAATTCAATCACAGCACGTTACTTCAACCACATTTTCATGTAAGCCGCCATTTTACTGTCAGCTGTGCGCATGCATCATGTTCCAGGCACATACCCCTACAGTCACTTAATTAGAGATTATTTTCACATAGATGTCACATGGCTCTGAGCACAGTTGTCATGGTTATGGCGCTGGAGGTAAAACTTTTCAAATCGCCCTCTTACATTAATATTGCTAGAACTTTTCTATACACATCCCATTTTAATTGGAATAAACAGGGGACGACGTGGGCTAGTGACACGACTCACAAGCCGAAGGAGCTGGGTTCAATCCCCACCACAGAACTGGCCGTTACCCTGGGGAAGCAGACCCTTACATAAAATGCATGCCGAAGTCGGATGCACTGGGCCGACAGGTGCAAAATAAAAACAGTAGTGCAACGTACACCATCTTGAGAATTACTCATCAGTGCACTGACCCACAGGGCAGCCATTGAATGTGTCCAAGTTGTGCTTTTTGTGTGATGGAATTTGGACTTTCAAACCAGAGAAATTATTTATTATTTAATCAGACTAATGATTATGCATCCGATCCAGACTTTGACTGAGACGCAGAAGAAAGAGGCTGTGGTAATGCTATTGATTGAAAAATGCGGGAAAACACCTGGCGTGGTTAGTACCCACAAAAATAATTGCATAGTATTCTCCTATCTACAATAATTACATTTAACGCTTCGCACTAACATCTATTTTTATTATGACTACTCCATGTCATAGATAGTTTAATTAGTTTAGTTCTTTGGAAGAATCAATGTTATTGCACATTGTTTAACCCACAAGTGGTCTATTATTCTCCATATTTTTGGAGAATCTTAGTACAATGAACGAACTCCGTAGCACCGAAGTGGATCCACTAATAGATTTAGTAGATTTTTAACATCATTTTGAATTCTTTCCGAGCAGCGGCCTTTAAGCCTACACATTCCGATTTTCAATTGCCGAGGGATTTCTAACGTGCACGACACTGCACACTGGCGTCCGATCTCTACTACCCGGATATCCGGAGAAATAACAGAAAGTTCACGTAAAACCAATCATGGTCTCCACCGTGATATACATATGAACCTATGACCTCCAGCACCCGAGGCCAACATCTTAATCGAGATCACTTAGATAGTTTAATTATGTGTCTTTATATCATAATGTATCCGAAGACTTTGAAACGTCACGTACAAAGATCGAGTTACAAATAAGGAAATACGAGATAGAATTACAACAGCAATAGGGCCTTTTGAAGACCTCTTGACAGCTGTCAAAAGAAGGAAACTCGCTTGGTACGGTCACATATTGCAAATACGATCCTCCACAGAAAGGTGCGAGGCAGACGACGAAGAGGCCGTCGCAAAAAGAGGTGGGAGGACAACATAAAAGAATGGACCAATCGCCGACCAGAAGAGGCACAGGCAGCTGCCACTGACAGAGAAGGGTGGCGTGGTGTTGTGAGAATGTCTTCATGTGTGCCCCAACGACCTCACCGGTTACGGGATGACCTGACCTGACTTGACACTGGCACAAGAATACGGGCAACAATGTATACGAGTGTATACATCAATTTAGGAATACTTGATATGGACAAACTTTTATGTATTCAAGTCATTGTATCTATTCCCTGCTGAAATCGGACCGAAAGTTGCAAATATCGCAGTCAAGCTGTAAACTATGACACAACGCATTCTGCTACTTAGGCCCTTTTCAGGGTTTGGTAGCGGAAGATTGAGAACGAACAAAGTCAAGTTATTTGTTCTACAGTATTGGAAGAAAAATTTGCATTAGTATATCGGCTCAACGTAGTGAACCAGTTAAAATAGGTATCTGTGTGCTTTAAATTTTTTATTTATTTCACCCGACTTCTGAAAAAGGCTGCCAACCGTTGTACAATATTACTTCTAGTTTAATTATGTATCACTTTCCAACACAAGAAAAGTTGTCACCATATTCTTGTATTTATGCAGACACATCTTTGCAATTTTAATACATTACATTAGTCTTAGCATTGAATATAACAGCACGTTGTTATTATAAATTATGTTGTTGTGTTCCATATGTTTTTAGTATCATTCATGTTTATGGCGCTTGTCAATTAAAATGAATTCCTCTTGTCATCACACAATTGTTGTCAACTGTTTTAAGTTGTATTTCATATTTTGTTAATCTTGGTATTATCATCCATCCTTTTTGGTTGCAGTAGCAGCATGAGTACACCACTATAGTTGATTTCCTTGTTGGTTTTTGTTGTTGCTGCTGAATGCGCACAATGAGTAGGATTACTCTTTTGTGGGCTCTAAAAAGGAGGTTAAGTGACCGGTTGTCATAGCTATCCTCACATCCCAAGCATGCGGATGAAGGTGGACTAGGGTCCTCCTGGCGATTGTGCTATGCTTAGCTTCATCTGCGTGTTGATCCGTTAGCCAGGCTGCCAAGAAAACAGCTCATTTCTAGGGAGGGCTACTAGGAAGCCGAGGTGAGGATCTTGGCCAGTATATTTTACCTGATCCTAACTAACATGTCTGATCAGTATGTTATGCATGACCAGACGTTAGTCTTCCTCCCCAGCGTTAATCTTGGTATTGTCATCCATCCTTTTTGGTTGCAGTAGGACCATGAGGACACCACTGTAGTTGACTTCCTTGTAAGTTAGTTTTATTTCCACTGTGCCGTTAAGTGCCGTGGGGAGCTCAAGTCATCTGTCCTGCACTAAGTGCATTGCGTCAGTCAATGTGAGAAACATTTGAACGCATGTACCATGTGAACATCCTACTAGTGTAGTTTATTCAGCCCATTGTTACCAGCACAATGAAGAAAGCGTGGCTCGGTCTTTCTTCTTCTTCTTTCGTTCTCAATCTCCCACTAGCAAACCCTGAAAGGGCTTAAGTAGCAGAATGTAGTCCAGAGAACGGAATGCGTTGTGTTGTAGTTTACAGCTTGGCTGCGATATTTGCACCTTTTGGTCCAACACATCCGACTTCAGCAAGTATTTTTTGAGTACCGGGTTAGCATTCCCTCTTTGATCCCTTCTCCTTAGCCAGTCTGCCCTGCTGCAGCCTGTTATCCAGGATCACCACGTGGAGGTGTAGAAGGGTCTTAGCAGCTCTGGTTCGCTGGCTCTGACGCTAGCAGTCAGCTATTGGTCGCTGACCACTGCAGCTCATGCGCTGCTCAGCATCTTGGTCCGACAAGCGAACATCACACTGAAGATTCAGGCTAAGTGAGTTTGACCACTAGGAATGGGATAGGCTCCACCTAACGCAGCAACAGCCTAACTGATGCTGTGACTTGCCTAGCAAGCTGACAGCATAATTTCTCTTGCTTTGAAATCAATAATGGAGTTTCCTTGTAAATCAAATTCAGTTCGAGTGTTGTCTCAACAGGGAAGGTTAGCTGAAATGGATCTTCAACATTCTCTACCTCTCGCCCTGGTGGTACACACAACTGACTGCCGCTCGTTTGATATTATGCTCATACTTGTAGCGCTGCCTACCTCGGGCTCGACTGCCTTCAACCTTCCCTAAGTATGATTTTTACAAGAGTGTCATGTACTTGACGCCATTGTACTGCTTTAGAAGACTTTGCGGGATCAAGATGCTGAGTAGTGCATGAGCTGCAGCCGTCAACGACCTAAAGCTGACTGCTAGTGTCAGGACCAGCGAAGCAGAGCTGCCAAGACCCTTCTACACCTCCACAAAGTGATCCTAGATAACATGATGCAACAGAACAGACTGGCTAAGGAGAAGGGATCGAAGAGGGAAGGCCAACACTGTACCTGAAAATGCCTGCTGGTCAGATGTGTTGGACCGAAAGGTGCAAATATCGCAGTCAAGCTGTAAACTATGACAACACATTCCATTCTCCGGACAACATCTTCCTACTTGCAAAGTCCTTTTCAGAGCTTTGTAGTGGATGTTTGAGAATGAACAGCAAAGAAGAAGCTCTGAAGAGTCTGTAAACAACCAGTTTCTTCCACTCATTATCTTGTCTCGTCTTTCTCATAATCCCGAGAAGTCGTAGGGGCATCACTCAGCGTGTGAGAGATGTGTTTTGGGCATGTTTCTAACCGGACATTATTGCCCATGTGTACATTTCCCAGCCACACCAAAACCAGCACTGTTATCAAACAGTCGAATGGACGTCAATCTCATGAAGTTTAGCCAGGATAATTGAAGGAAAAAACACAAAATGAACTAACTAATTAATCCAAATAGAAAAACCGCAACACATTTCCATGGACACAAGTGTAAGTCGTCGACTAGTGTGAATTCCAGTCAAATCCGTGACCTGATGGCATCCATAATGGACTAAATCACGAGACCAAAATTAGACCACCATCCTGTTAGGCACCATCTTTGATGCTTTTCACCGTGTCCTTTAATGTGGTCAAAATATATGATTTGCCGGCTGTCTAGGTCTTGTAGGTGACAGAGCTTTCGACGGCATGCAGTAACTTTGGTCTAGCGATCAACACTAGAAAAATGGAGGCACTCTTGCAGCCTGCGCCTGGGGAACCATACATCGAACCAAACATTACTGTACAAAACAAAAGTCTCCAGGTACATTGATGGTTTCCCCTACCTAGACAGTACCCTCACCAGAGAAGTGAAAATCGACTATGGGGTCAACAATAGGATTGCTAAGGTGTGCTCTGTATTTAGGAGGCTCCAAGTAAACGTTTGGAACCATAAAGGCATCAGTGGCACCAAGGTTGCTGTTGTTTCGAATGCCCACAATGAGTAAGTTTACTCTTTTGTGCGCTCTGAAAAGGAAATTAAGTGGCGGGTTGCAGTAGCTTTCCTCACAGTCCGAGCGTGCTGATGAAGTTGGACCAGGGTCCTCCAAGCGGTTGCACTATGCTTGGCTTTATCTGCAAGTCGTTCACTACTATCAATTCCTCAACTCATTAGACAAGCTGTCATTAAAAACAGCCAGTTTCCAGGAAGGGCTACAAGGAAGCCGAAGTGAGGGTCTTAGCCAGTATATTTTGCCTGAACCTGACTAAGTAATCTGATCAGTATATTTTGCCTGAACCTGACTAAGTAATTTGATCAGTATATTTTGCCTGAACCTGACTAAGTAATCTGATCAGTATATTTTGCCTGAACCTGACTAAGTAATCTGATCAGTATATTTTGCCTGAACCTGACTAAGTAATCTGATCAGTATATTTTGCCTGACCAGATGTTAGTCTTCCTTCCCCGCCACCAAGGTAACAGTGTATGTGTTGTAGTGTTATCCACTTTGCTGCATGCCTGTGAAACATGGACAGCATATAGCAGATGTGTTAGATAGCTGAATGGTTTTCACTTGAGCTGTCTACGTAACCTGCTCATGATCAAGGACCTCGGTCGACATATTCACCATGAAATCACAAGGTGCCAGAGCTTCATTCCTGAAAATTGTAAGTTTAATGAGAATTGAAACATGGAGTGTCCTTTTTTTCCACAACACGTGGTCAAGGCAGTGGTCGATCGATGCAACAGGTCACTGATGCCTAAGTGAAAATTAGTATTATCATACTTCCTCGTCAAATCTCCGTTAATGGTATTTCTTCTTCTTCTCAATAATTGTGGAGCCGCATAGTGCAGTGGTTAGTGCGCTGGCTTCGCATCTGAGTGGTCCTGGGTTCATTCCCCAGTTGAGGCGGTAATATTTTTTCAGACCGCAATGGCTCCCGGGTCGACCCAGGCCTTCAATGGGTACCGGTTTAGTCCGGGAAGTAAAAGCAACGAGGGAGAGGAGATGGCTACCCCCCTCATTTAGCAGATCCTTTGAAATGTGAGATCGCTAACACCTCACACCGCTACGGCAGTAATGCTATGGGTTACTTTACTTTTACCTCAATAATCAGCCTCCCTGAGCAATTAGCTCTTAAGGATTCTAGATTAATAATGCTGTGAGTCTTGTGGCTTTCCTTCCCACCCTGGTCATTCCCGGGGGGGGGGGGGGGGGGGGGGGGGGGAGGAGATGTCAATGTTGCTAAACATAAACTCCACTGGGATTCTTTACTGTCATGGTTGCCTTGTACAAGTGTTGAGCTGATGAGACACCACCAAGGCTAAGGTCTCCATCATCTGGTCTCTTATGGGAATTTTGAGATGATCGTGATGAAAGATGACCTTCCAGAATCTTTAGAATTACTAGAAAAAGAGGAAGAGAATAACAAAATATTGATGAGGTATATTGATAAATGTATGAGAGACATTCTGAAACTGATCAATGACCTTATCTTTAACAATGACACTTACTTTACTACTTAGTTTACCTTTCTGTTTGAGTCTTTTTGTTGTAGGCATGTGCTGTTGTATCCTTTCTATTATATCTATCCATCTGTCACTTGGTCTTCATTGTGCTCTGTAGCCAGATCCTCTTAGCTTGTAACTATACAGTAGTAGCTAACCAGATTGCATTCTCATGAGATGACAAAACCATCATATTTTCTGTCTTAACTTCTTTATAGTTGGTTTAGAAGGCTCTACATTGTATACAAACCAGTTTCTTCTACTCAACTTGATCTAAAAATAACTGTGTGCAGCCAAACTATTTTTTAATGCATTAACTGACCCTGCCTCCACTATATCCTGCAGCAATGCATTCCAAGCATTCACCACTCTCTGACTAAAAAATATTTCTTAATATCTAATCTGGACCTGTCTTTATTTAATTTGTGGCTATACCCTATTGTTCTTGTAGCTGGTAGTACTTAGAAAAACTTGTTATAGTCTAATCTATCCTTTCCTTTGATTATCTTATAAACCTGTATTAAGTCACCTCAAAATGTATCTCTGTTCTAGACATTGTAAGCTGGTTTTTCAGAGTCCTTTCCTCATAGCTGTAATTCTAGAATCCCATAATCAGTTTAGTAGCTCGTCTTTGTATCCTTTCTAGCATGTTATATCTCCTCTATAATAAACTCCCCACCTGTACACAGTACTCCAATCTAGGTCTAACTAATGCTTTATAATGTTGGACTATCAAGTTATGTTCATTCTTATGATTTCATGTGTTTGAGAGTTTTTGAAAATGTAATTAGCATTTGAATTGGTGGCTTTATGATCATAAATTTATACGAAATATTCACTTAACACAGAAAACTCCATCAGAACAACACTGCACTCAATTGAGAAAATGAAGGTTATGAAAGTGAACTTAGCATAACATCATTATGCTGGTTTAGAAGACTCAGCAGAGTATGTATACAACCAGTTTTTGTTTTGTCTTTCCCATAACCACAAGAGGTCGTAGAGGTATCTCTCAGCGTGTGAGTGATGTGACTTGGGCATCTAACCGGGCAGGGTCCAATCTCTCTCAGGCGATGTGTCAATTATTGTCCCATGTTTCACAGCCACACCAAAACCGACAATGTCTGCAAATATATAAATCTCGTGAAGTTCAGAAATGTGCACTGAAAGCTCACTGACAGAGCACATTGTCAACACGTCCCAACTTGCGCACTGTCAGGGTCAAAGGACTAACATTTTCTTACACTGATTAGTTCCAAACGGGATGGTCCTGGGGCTTCAACTATCTTCTTCTTCTTCTTCATCGTACACAGTCAGACATCAACCTTTATTTTTTTGAAAAAAGCAGCGGTCATCCTGAGGCTGTCGACACTGCCATAGAGCTTGTCTAGTGTTGCCACTGGTGATAGCCACATCTGCTTTCTCTGGTCCTTGTATATCGGGCAATTTTGCAGCATATATTCAGCGGTCATTTTCCCGGTGCCGCACGTGCATTCGTCAGTGCCACCTATCTTCAATTTATTGAATAGGTGGTACCTCAGTTTATTGTGGCCAGTGCGAAGTCTGAAGACCATGACCTGCTCTCTTCTGTTCAACTGGTAATAGGCATCGTTTTTTGTGTAGCCAGTATGTTCTGTTTCCCATTTGGTCATGTATCTAGCTCTAATAAGCCGTTTTTACTCTTCGTATGTCACACTAGTATCTGGTTGTGATAGTCTTGCACCTTCTTTTGCCAGTCTGTCTGCCTCCTCGTTGCCTTGGATGTTACAGTGGGATGGAACCCATTGTACCACTACTCTTCAACTATCTAACTTAGAGCGGCCACGCTAAAAAAAATTAAACTGGATGATGTACGAAAAGAACACATTCACTGTAAATAGTTGATTCGCCAATATTAATTAACTCGCGAAGGAAAAATGCAGCAAGCTGAAAATACTTGTGTTGATCTATAAAGTTCAGATAGAATCAACTGTGCAAATTTTTGTTATACCTAGAACTCACCATTTTGCAAGATGGACAAACAGTTACATGTATTTTCTGCTTTATAATCAAGATGATCAGATTGGTTGGTTAAACAGCTGAGCTACTAAAGCTACTTAAGACGAGCTACTAAACTGATTATGGGATTCCAGAATTACAGTTATGAGGAAATGACTCTGAAACTTACCTGTTCCGTTATCTGAGAGATGGAAAGTTGAGTTTGATGCTGGAATGATAGAGTGTAGAGGGGTATTAGAGAGCTTTTTGTCATCATTCAGTTCTACCTCCATTATTCTTGCCTTTCCTTCCTGTGATGTAAGAAAATAAATGAAAATAAATAACGTAGAATAGTAGTCTCAAACTTAAAGCCCCCTTTGAGGGCCACATGATGACAAGCTATTAGACCAAGGGCCACATGAAGTCAAGTTATTAGACCAAGGTCCAGATGAAGTCAAGTAATAGGACCAAGGGCAGCATGAAATCAAGTTATTAGATTATGGTCCACATGAAGTCAAGTTACTGAACTAAGGGCAGTATGAAGTCAAGTTACTGAATCAAGGGCAGCATGAAGTCAAGTTACTGAATCAAGGGCAGCATGAAGTCGAGTTACTGAATCAAGGGCAGCATGAAGTCGAGTTACTGAATCAAGGGCAGCATGAAGTCAAGTTATGAAACCAAGGTCCATAGGAAGTAAATTTATTGAATCAAGTGCCACATGAAGTAAATTTATTGAATCAAGGGCTGCATGAAGTCAAGTTATTGGACCAAGACCCATATAAAGTCAAGTTATTGAACCAAGGCCCATATGAAGTCAAGCTAATGGATCAGGGACACTTGATGTTATTGACTAAGAGTAGCATGAAGACAAATTCAATGGCTCAGGACCACATGAAGAAAATAGTGATGACTTCACCAACAAAGTAAAACATGTATATGTACTTGTTAAAGTACAAATTGTTTGACTGAGGGGGACCAAGTGGTCTCAAGGTAAGGTGTCCTTGTGTACCGGAGGTTTCATGTTTGAATCACAGCGGAGGTGGTGATTTTTTTCATGTGGATCTTCTGGTAAAAATTCCCCTGATCTCTGGGTAATGAGATCGGATGTCCCGTGTTCAGCTGGCGTTTTTTGGTACTAGGTTTGCCTTTCCACTGCAATTCTTAGTCTCTTAGCCAGACTACTTTCATATTAGAGATTTGATCATACATACTACTTATTACTTAGTCACTCCTCTTTTACCCTGGGTTGTAGAGGTTTGCCAGAAAGAGCACCAGACCTTTCTATCTGCAGTTTTCTTTTTGGTCTGGTTCCAATTTAGTCCATGATTTCTTATGGAGTTCTCGCCAGTTTGCTGTCTTTAAGATCAGCCCAGTTGTCTCTCTGTTTTTTTTCTAGTAATAATTTTTTAAGACAAACAGGTGATTAGTCTGTTGTGTCTTTGTATGGAGGAGGGGCTGCCTCCTTATGGCCTCCATGCCTACCGGCCTGTTTTTGTCTACCCTTGTATATTTAATATTTGCAGCTAGCTTCAAAATCAGGGGGCTATTCGGAAATCCGTGACCATGCTGATGCACTTGGTAGGAGGGCAGGCTCCTACTTTTATACCATTAACCTTGACACCCCTATTACAACTCCAAACAACTTATTTCATCATCGCCTCAGAATATGCTTTATAGAAACTCTATGGAAGCAAGCCACCATGCTATATTCTGTTTTATTGAAGCTGTATCTGTTAATCCTTCTTTGATTATTTAAATAACTGCTTCTGGATTTTCATCCAGGTTCAAGGGGACAGCGTGGGCTAGTGGTTAAGTGACATGGCTCACAACCAGAAGGTGCTGGGTTTGATCCCCATCACAACACCGGCCATTAACCCGGGGAAGCAAACCCTTAGAAAATGCAGGAGAAAGCAGGCCCTTACATAAAATGCACTGGACCAACAGGCGCAAAATAAAAACAACAGTGCAATGCACACCATCTTGGGGATTAGAGAAATAAGATGAACACAAAAATTTAAAAAAAAAAAAAAAATCAGGTTCTGAATTAACCTAATGATTGAACTACTAGTCACAGCATTTGAAAAATGTTGTTAAAGGTCAGTCCCATAGTAACAATTGCCATCAGGGAATGAAAATCTCTTCATGTGCTAGGCCACACCCTATATGAGTTCCCTCCCTTGCTGTGTTTACTTTCCCCAACTCATATATCAGGCACTTATTTACAACTTGGTCAACTAGAGGAGCGGTTGTACTAGGCATGAACCACTGGTGCTCCAATCTAGGTCTAACTAATGTTTTATACAGTTTGTGACTATCACTTCAATACTCTTATGTTTAATATCTCATTTATCATACCTAACATTGCAGCACAGTGCAGAGGTTAGCGTGCTGGCTTCGCATCTGAGTGGTCATGGGTTCATTCCCCAGTTGAGGCGAAAATGTTTTTTCAGAACACAACGGCTCTCGGGTCTACCCAGCCTGAAATGGGTACCAGGTCAGTCCAGGAAGTAAAAGCAGCGAGAGAGAGGAGATGGCTACGGTCCTCATATTGCCGAGCCTTTGAAATGTGAGGTCGCTAATACCTCACACCCCTACGGCAGTAATGCTATGGGTTACTTTACTTTACTTAACTGCTACCTGGACTTGCTCACTCACCTTATCTGTATGGTCTATTATAACCCTTGGTCCTTTTCCTTTTCTATTTTTCTAATATTGTTCTACCCTATTCTATATTTATGTTCCATATTGGATCTACTCACGTGGATGACTATATTTATCTACCCCTCCATCTACCAACTCTCAGACCATTCCAGAATTTTATCTAATTCCGACCTCAATATATCCACTTCTGCTTTAGATGACACTTCTGCATAGTTTTGTGTCATCTGCGAATTTTGCAATCATGGATCCAATAACGTTGTAAATCGTTGATATAAATCAAGAACAAAACTGGTTCAAAAACCGAGTTGATTGCCTTTTGTGTTGTCTTAATCAAAACAAAGATGGGAAAACACTTGAAGGCACGAGTAGAACAAAGACATCAAATGCAGATGTTAGCTCAACAAACATACGTACCTTCTTATTCAAATCTATATCTATTTTGAGGATCTCTCTTTCCACATCTTTCAATCTCTCTTTATTCTGTTCTGTTATCTTATAAAGGCTGGCAAGCTGGTCTTCAAGCTGTTTCATCTCTAGGATGGCTTTTTCTTCTAGCTATATTGAAAAATAACAACGGATATGTAAAAATTAGAAGAATTGCAGAAGAACTGAAAAAGTGTTGATAATAACATAAATAGATGAGTCAGTTATTACAGGGCACAGACACAACTGATCTTGCCTTGTGGCGTCCCAGAGAAGAGGTATGCATAGACTTCTGCCCTACTGCTCATGCCTTGTGGCATCCCAGAGAAGAGGTATGCATAGACTTCTGCCCTACTGCTCATGCCTTGTGGCATCACAGAGAAGAGGTATGCATAGACTTCTGCCCTACTGCTCATGCCTTGTGGCATCCCAGAGAAGAGGTATGCATAGACTTCTGCCCTACTGCTCTTGCCTTGTGCATCCCAGAGAAGAGGTATGCATAGACTTCTGCCCTACTGCTCTTGCCTTGTGGTATCACAGAGAAGAGGTATGCATAGACTTCTGCCCTACTGCTCTTGCCTTGTGCATCCCAGAGAAGAGGTATGCATAGACTTCTGCCCTACTGCTCTTGCCTTGTGCATCCCAGAGAAGAGCTATGCATAGACTTCTGCTCTACTGCTCTTGCCTTGTGGCGTTCCAGAGAAGAGGTATGCATAGACTTCTGCCCTACTGCTCTTGCCTTGTGGCATCACAGAGAAGAGGTATGCATAGACTTCTGCCCTACTGCTCTTACCTTGTGGCATCACAGAGAAGAGGTATGCATAGACTTCTGCCCTACTGCTCTTGCCTTGTGGCGTTCCAGAGAAGAGGTATGCATAGACTTCTGCCCTACTGCTCTTACCTTGTGCGTCCCAGAGAAGAGGTATGCATAGACTTCTGCCCTACTGCTCTTGCCTTGTGGCGTTCCAGAGAAGAGGTATGCATAGACTTCTGCCCTACTGCTCTTGCCTTGTGGTATCACAGAGAAGAGGTATGCATAGACTTCTGCCCTACTGCTCTTGCCTTGTGGTATCACAGAGAAGAGGTATGCATAGACTTATGGTTTACGCTGCTGACATCATGTTCTTGTTGTTTCGAATGCCCACAATGAGTAGGTTACTCTTATGTGTGCCCTGCTTTCCTTACATCTCGAGCGTGCTGATGAAGGCGGACCGGGGTCCTCCAGGTGGTTGTGCTATGTTTGGCTTCATCTGTGTGTCAGTCACTACTACGGAGATCACATCGAACCTCACCTTGTTAGCCAGACTGTTGTCCTTGACAACACCCCATTTCCAGGACAACCAACGAGGAGATCAGTGAGGGTCTTGGCCAGTATATTTCTCCTGGCCCTGGCTAACATTCTCTGATCGGTGTATATTGCCTGACCAGACGTTAGCCTCATCGTCCCACTGCTGACATGTTGAACTTCTGGAGTGTTTCTTTGATTACATCGTCGTCAGAGTGGACCTCTTGCTATTGGCCCTGAAACCTCTGTTTAGTTTGACCTCGCTGCAGGTTGATCATACTGCATGCTTGTCAAATGTCCAAGCCGCTTTATTTTCTGTGTTTCAAAATAGTAGTTTACTGATGTAGTCCTCACAAAAATTTACTCAGCTTGCTGTTGTGAATCTTATCACAAATTGTCTTTCATGCTGCACATTGCGCACAGCGCATCTCACAGGTCTCGATCTTATGTTTGTGCTCATCTAATAGGGTCCATGTTTGAAACTTATAAAACATAATGAAGGTATGATCAACATGTTTATCAGTGTCTGTTTAGTGGACATAATGACATTTAGATGTTTCAGTATTGGCACAAACTGACAGTGCACTTGTTTGCCTTTTGAATTCTATTTTCTTTCTCTCTGTCCAGTCTTTCATCGTCAGTGGAGACACTTTCCCGGTATATAAACTCCAGTATTCTTTAGGGTTTTGCTGCCAGTGTAGACACTGCATTGTTGGTTGACGTTTGATTATCCCAGTTTCTATCTTATCACAGCTGATGTACATGTCAAACTCTAGGTAGGCTGAGTCGAGACAGATGAGGTGTTTTGTAAATCCTCCTCTCTGCTGTATTGTATTTTTACAAAAAGTTTTTTAAATTGACAAATTATATAAATAAAAATGCCTAACACAAAACTCAATTTCCGAAACATAACATTGTTTATGAGCCAGTTTTCTTCAACATTCAGGTTTTCTAGGATGGCTTTATTTGTCACTTTCTTTATCCAAGGAATTTTTAGGATTCTTCTGTAATATTGTGTTTCGAACGGTCCAATTTTCTTCCTTGCTAATTGTGTCATAGTCCATGTCTCGCGCCCGTACATTCCCACAAAAAATATGCATGTTCATTCTCAGGATCTTCAGTTTCAGTTACTTGTTAGTATTATGCCATAAAGTATCCATGTTGTTTAGCTTCTGCATCGCTTTGGTCAAACATCTTCTAATTCCTTTTAAGCAATCTCCGTCATTGGATAATGTAGAGCCAAGGTATTCAAAATGTCTGACATTTTCGATTTCTTCATTATTAATAGCAATCTGGGGTTGCAGTCCTGTTTTGTCAGTGGACATTATCTTAGTTTTCTTAATGTCCAGGAAAAGGTTCTGAGCTTCACTGTGCTTTTGAACAGACATGAGCAGTCTTTCCAGGCCCTTGGCACTGTTTGTCATCATGACTGTGTCATCTGCATATCTTAGTTCTGGAATATTCTTCACTCCTATTGTGAATGGATCAAAATTCCTGTAGCTGTCATCTATATTTATTAGAGATTACTTTCACATAGGTAACATGTGACTCTAGCATTGTTGTCATAGTTATGGAGCTTGAGGTAAGACTTTCATTATTGCTCTCGTACTTTATTAGTTTTGCTTTGATCACCGTTTTCTTTTGTGTTTACAATTGTTCAGTCCCTAATAAATGCCTTTATTCATCAAACATAAGTAAACGTTTAAATTTTCACAAAAATCTGTGCTCTAACCTTTCTATTTTTAAGATAACTTTCACATTTTCACTTTAGGATCTCGTACATTATGTTAAACAAGTGGACCGTAGATGCAGCACAGTGATTGAGCCAGCGACTCGTAGCGGGCTGCTTGCATTATGGTCAATAAATCAGAGCTGACCAAGAACCCTATTTCACCTCCAAGCAGAAGCCCTGGACGCAGGCTGCACTAGTGTAGCCTAGCTTAGAGAATAGGGATTGTAGTTGGAAGGCAAACCAGGTACCAAAAAACGTCCACTGAAACAGAATGTGTTATGTCAAATGGCTCAGATATCATAGCCTTGCTGTAAACTATGACAGAAAGTCTTTTTCAGGATAGATGCTGAAGAAGAAGAAAAAGAGAAAGAAGAAGAAGACAAAGAAGAAGAAGAAGATAAAGAAGAAGAAGGAACAAGTAAATGAACAAGATAATGAAGAAGAAGGAAGGAAAAGGAAGAAGGAAGACGAAGGAAGCATAGGAGGAGGAAGAAGGAGGAATAAAGAAGAAGGAGAAGGCAGAAGAAGAAAGAAAGAAAGGAAGAGGAAGGAGGAGGAGGATGAAGAAGGAGGAAGAAGAAGGAAGAAGAAGAAAGGAGGAAGAAGAAAGAAGGAGGAGAAGGAAGAAGATGAAAGAAGGAAGAAGATGAAAGAAGGAAGAAGATGAAAGAAGGAAGAAGATGAAAGAAGGAAGAAGAAGAAGAAGAAGGAAGAAGAAAGAAGAAGAAGGAAGAAGAAGGAGGAAGAAGAAGGAGGAGGAAGAAGAAGGAGGAGGAAGAAGAACAGGAAGAAGAAGAAGAAGAAACATAAGAAGAAAAAGAAGAAGAAAAAGAAGAAGAAAAAGAAGGAGAAGAAAAAGAAGGAGAAGAAAAAGGAGAAGAAAAAGAAGAAGCAGCAGAAAAGAAAGAAGGAAGAAGAAAAAGAAGAAGAAGGAGAAATCAAACAAACATATTTCTCAGAATTGACCTCATTATTTTTCCTCTTCTCTACAGTATTCTTGTCCTCTTGCAAATTGAGTTCTTCAGATTTCGTATACTCCTCTTCTTGAAGTTGCCTGATCTGAGATTCCATCTGTTCCAGCTTCTCTTTCAAAATTGTTATCTGGAAAGATAAATATACAATAGTTGTCATTTGTTTTGATATGGGCTCAAAATGGTATGATAGATGTAAGCTTAAAGGAAGTCAGCGGACTTAACCGCTGGTCAAGAATGAAGTGTTAGTCTTCAGTATAGATAGCCTCAGTTTGTGAGGTGGGGTGGCAAGTTCCCTAGAGTGGACTTAACCGTTGGTCAGGAATGAAGTGTTAGTCTTCAGTATAGATAGCCTCAGTTTGTGAGGTGGGGTGGCAAGTTCCCTAGAGTGGACTTAACCGTTGGTCAGGAATGAAGTGTTAGTCTTCAGTATAGAAAGCCTCAGTTTGTGCGGTAGGGTGGTCAGTTCCCTAGAGCGGACTTAACCGCTGGTCAGGAATGAAGTGTTAGTCTTCAGTATAGATAGCCTCAGTTTGTGCGGTGGGGTGGTCAGTTCCCTAGAGCGAACTTAACCGCTGGTCAGGAATGAAGTGTTAGAGACTTCAGTATAGATAGCCTCAGATTGTGAGGTGGGGTGGCAAGTTCCCTAGAGCGGACTTAACCGCTGTTCAGGAATGAAGTGTTAGAGACTTCAGTATACTAAGCCTCAGCTTGGGAGGTGAGGTGGTCAGTTCTCTTCCTTACTTCTGATTCCTTCCCTAACTGTAAGTCAGGTACCCATTTACATCTGGGTTGACTGGAGCTGTTGATAGTGAGAGTTGAACACCATACCTTTGCCATAAAATGCAAGTGCTTTACCACTGTGCTTATCAACCCCTAGACAGATGCAGCTTCCTTTAACCCCTTTTTGTCTGGATATGGCATGAGATACATATAACAAGGGGGCCTCAAATGAAAAGCTTAAAAGTGGGATCAAAATTATTGAAACCATTCCTTTATATTGTAAATTGTTAATATGGTTGCTAAGGACGTCAAGAGTGTCATGCACATGCCATCATGATGCAGATAAACAACACTACGTCATAATTGCAGTTAAAAGATGGCAGCACCCGCCCCACCTGAGGTGCACTAAAGATGAGCACTGTTCTGTAATCCATATTTTGAGCAGCAAAGGGATGAAACCTATAAAAATTCATTGGCAAATGAAGGTCCAGTACGATGATGCATGTGTTTCACTCACAGTCAATCGGCAGTTTCCTTTTTTGAGGCGACTACTTGGTCATGAACAGTCTGTCACAGAACTCATGCCTTTTTTAAACTTCCTACTCCACTCATACACTTGCTAGAGTGAAAGTCATGCATCACTGAACTCATCCTTCATTCGCCAATGAATTTCTATAGGTTTTACCCCTTTGATGCTAAAAAAATGGATAACAGGGGGTCTCTGTGGCGAAGTGGTCAAGCCGTTTGCATTGTGTTCAGACAGTCTGCGTTCGAATTCGAGCTGCGACGGTCAGTTCATGATGTCAATTGTTCAGGAGATCCCTGGGTTCATCGCTGGAGCTACGGAGTTCATGCTATGTGCAATGCTCTCAGCAGGCGGGGATACCTTTCTGTGGAGAGAGACTGAGCCATATGGGGAAACCCGTGACAATGAAGTTGAGCCCTCGCCTTTAACCTTTAAAAAGGATAACAGAACGCTGCTCCTCTTTGGTACATGTTATTACTAGGGTGGCCATCTTTCAACTGCAATTATGACGTCATGTTGTTTGTCTCAACTGTGATGGCACTTGCAGGACACTCTTGACATCCTTAACAACCATTTCGACCCCACTTGTGGGCTTTTCATTTGAAGCCCCCTTGTATTATGTATCTCATGAGGGACGGCGTGGGCGAGTGGTTAAGTGACATGGCTCCCAACCCAAAGGTGCTGGATTCGATCCCCATCACAGCACCGGCCATTACCCCGAGGAAGCGACCCCTTTGAAAATGCAGGAGGAAGCAGACCATTACATAAAATGCATGCTGAAGTTGAATTTCACTGGGCCGACAGGCGCAAAATAAAAAGCACAGTGCAACGCACACTGCCTTGGGGATTAGAGAAATAAGGCAAAAGTGCCACCAAAAAAAAATTTAACAAAAAACATCAATGTCTTCAAGGTCTTATAGGTTTTGTTAGTCGGAGCACATTGCGTTGCTGGAAAGTTCAACCAAGCCTAATAGGTCAGTGGAGAAGAGGTCAGACCAAGTAAATACATCTGCACACCATGTACGGAGATCGACATAGGATCAGCAACCCAAATAAGATCAAAACAAAATTTTTAAACAACTACAACTATTAATAAAACAGCCAACTCTATTGAAAAAGAGCTCAAGAAGATGGCTCAAAACAAATGTTGGCAACAAGTGACTGTTGCAGCCATATGAGCTTATGGAATGCAAAAAGTGACAAAGTTAACAGAGAATTGAATGCGAAAAGTGACAGAATTAACAGAGAATTGAATGCGAAAAGTGACAGAATTAACAGAGAATTTAATGCGAAAAGTGACAAAATCAATAGATAATTGAATGTAAAAAGTGACAAAATTTAACAGAGAAATGAATGCAAAAAAAGTGTAACAGTTCTAGCTGGAGCATGGGCATTAAGAGCAGGTGTGATGGGGCCAGTGACTCTGGGAACAAAAAGTTATCTGAATGTGACAAGGTCAATCCCCATCTCGACACTAAGTCGACAAAAGAAACGAGAGGTTAGGATAAAAATGTGTCTGGTACAGGTGGGGGTTAGGAGATGACCACTCTGGCGTTCCGATTTAGGTAGTGGGGGGTTGGTGGCAGTCAGAGGTCGTCACATTCTGCTGCTGTGAAATTTAGAGTGACAGGAATTCTGAGGGATTCATCCAATAACAACTAGTTGGAGGTAGATCCAAACTAGGGTAGCTAAGTCAGACGAGCAACAGAAGACCATTGGACAGCCATGAAGTTGCTTGAGACTACATAATACTCGTCAAAGAAGAACTCAATAGACTGGCCTGGAGAGGAATGAGAGTCTAGCTCACCGACTTGCTAGAAGAGCGATTGATAGGCTGCTACTAGCTAGCTGGCTGATTAGACGTTTGTGATAGAGAGAAATGAGTTGCAGAGTGACTGAACCAGCATACGCCTTCAAGTCTTGACCAGTCACTCTATAAGGTGTGTATTAGACACCCTGTGACTTGAAGAGATCTGAATGTATGTGGTGTGTGTAGGACACCAAATGAACGATATATGTTCTGAAGTATGTGTATATGCAGATCGACTGAGTGGGTGACCACATGTGAGTATGCGATGTCGACTATGGGTGACGTGTTCTAGTTTCAGATGAACACACAGATCACCTGAGTATATGTGAACAGATTGAATGTGGATGTACTGATCACCTGCTTGAAGGGATCTGAGTGTGGGTGAATACACAGAGCAACAGAGTACATAGTACAATCTTGAAGGCGAGTTGTGAGAGTGTGTTGAGTGTGCAGATAAGGGAAGGGGAGAGTAACGGCAAGAATCTTGGGTTAAGTAGATTGGGAGAATTAACAAAAGCTAATGCCTAAAATTTGCGAGGTAGTTAATATTTGTATTAATATATATAATATATGATCATATGGTTACAGATGTAGGTTGTTCTTTTTGTGCTAATATGTGTAATATTGATTATGGTTTTTTTTAAATGTTGGTTTTATTGATATACATGTAATAAATCTGCTACCTGCCGTTTGCTGTGTTATTCGCTGTGTGTGGTCATGTTGTGATGTGGATGCATGTTGCAACATTCTGGATAGCTAACTAATCGGCGAATCTTAGACTCTGTCACAAAAGTGACAAAATGAACAGAGAAATGAATGCGAAAAGTGACAAAATTAACAGATAATTGAATGCAAAAAGTGACAAAATTAAGCAGAGAATTCAAAAGCATATAGACCAACCTGTAATTTTATTTCTGCCTCTACTTTCTTATCCTGATCTAGGACACTTCTCCATTCGTTCATGCCCAAGTTTTCAATTTCTTCCTTGTATTTAGCTTCTTGTTTCTCTAGCTTTAAAGCTTCTTCCACAGTTTCCTCCAACTTTGCCTTGCTAATTCCCTCTTCTTTTTTAAGAGCAGTAATTTCTGTTTATAAAAATGTCAAATTATTCTAAATAAACAACAAAATACAAATCAGAGAACTGCTGTAAAATTTAATGGCAACTGTAAATATGCAAAGCCTGAGTGATCTGCCGGGGTCTTTGTGCATGACTGACAAGAAGAAGAATAGCACTACTGCCACACAGAAAGCATGTCGTAAGAGGCGACTAACTGTGTGACATGGCAAAACATTGGCCATGGCTAGGAAGCTTGTTTAGAGCAGCATAGATGGTGCCTAACAGGCTGCAGGTCTACTTTGCTCTAGTGTTTGAGTCTATTAAGATGGACTTGCACATCGGTTACCCACTCCGTAAGCTCTTGTTCCAACGCAGCAGCGGAGTATTAAGCTGCTCAAGCCTAACCCACTAAGCAGGAAACCCTTCTGCCGGCTACAACCAGCTCATACCAAGGCTGGGACCTGCACAGTAGAAGTACTGTAGAAGTACAGGTCGACTAAGAACTCAGAACTGTTACTATGTACAGAACAAATTTTTAGTCAGTTTCTTGTGGTCACAAATAAACAAATAACATACATTATGACAAAAACATCTTCATCAGAGACAAAGAAGACAACTAGCTAACAAATCAATGGATAACTTATTTTTTTGTTTAGCGATATTATATGTTAACCATTTTCATCTTCTCATTAAAACTCGTCTCCCCGTACGGAAAGTAATGGCAGCCTACTGTACTGCACACCTGACAAGAAACTTATACCTGCCAAATAAGTTGGCGACGTTCTACAAAGGACATGCTACTGTACTCTATTTACTTAGTCTCATTTGTGTTGCCATTTGTCCATGACAAATTACCTTTTGGTCATAATGTACGTTGCCATTGAAAAAAATATTTATAACCGTTTCAAATTGACAAGAATTTTCTGAAAGCATTTATGTACCCTATATAAACAGAATTAGAAGCATTTATGTACCCTATATAAACAGAATTAGTAACATATATTATGGCAATATTACATTAACCAGGAAATGCAATGTGAATGACTCCAGAAACTGCGGTAATGAGTATATTATATATGCGCATTCTATAAAAAGGACATTAATCACACATACACAAACATGTTTAAAGATTTTGTCAAATAAATAAACTTTAAAAAACGAGACTTTGATTATTGGCTAAAGTGACAAGAAACCGCATATGCAGATAAATATAAAAGACCGAGTACTGGAACATGTACAGAGTTTTTTCTATCTAGGTCATATATTAGCGGAAGAAGGCAGCTGTGAAAAGGAAATCAGAAAACGAACAGTTATGGTCAAAATGGTATTCAACAACATGCGACACATACTGACATCCAAACAGATAAACCATACATTGAAAATGCAAATTGTCAGGTGTTACTGGCTGAACTTTGTTCGTCACTGATTGATTGATTGTATCCTATCAGTCTCGAAAGACAATGGACTTCACGCTACAGAGGGAACAGTCAGTTATTGCCCTTGCTTTCGCTGTACATGTTTGGAGTCTGCATCTTGACACATCTCGTCTTTCCCTGCCTGCAGACCACCACACAAAGTCTGCCTCTAGCCGGGTCTGCATCTTGACACATCTCGTCTTCCCCTGCCTGCAGACCACCACACAAAGTCTGCCTCTAGCAGGGTCTGTTTTTGACAAGTTCCTCCCAGTTGCAGGTGTTCATATCCAATGCTTTCAGGTCACGCTTACAAACATCTTTGTAGCAGAGGAAGTGTCTACTTTTGTTACGCTTGCCGTGGTCAGCTCTCCGTACAGGATATCTTTTGGTATTTGCCCATCCTCTATTCTGTACACATGACCAAACCACCGCAAAACAGCGCTGGCAAAGGATCGTAACTAAGCTGACAATCTTTGCATGTTCCAACACTTTGTTGTTAGTCACTGTCACTTCATGAAATTCCAAGTTTGCGTATCAGCCACCACATATGAAAAGCATTTAGCCTTTTTTCATGTGAGGCATACAGAGTCCATGTTTTGCTGGCATAGAGCAAGGTACTAATCACACATGATCTGTACACAGCAACCTTTGTGGAGATGGTCAGCATGTTGTTATTTCACACTTTCTGTGAGAGTCTGGCAAGTGCTGATGAGGCCATTTCTAATCGCTTCTGCAGCTCTGCGTCCAGTAAAAGGTTGTCGGTGATGATAGATCTGAGGTAGTTGAAGTGATTTACTATCTCCACATTTTTATCGTTTAAGACAATGTCTGGAGGATCTGCACTTCCTGACGTGTTCCCACCTTTCTGAAGCAATTCCAATAATGCCCTGTTTTGCCATTAATCATTAATTTCAAGAGAGATTTGGGAAATTCTTCCACCTTTTCAGGGATCAGTTTTTGCTGTGTCTATTCAGCATTTACCCACAGGTCTTGCTCGGTGGATCTTCTTGGGCTGGAGTCTCATTTTGCAGCAGACCAATGAGTGGTCTCTATCGCAGTCTGCACTGTGAAACGTGCGGGTTTGCAAAATATGTTTCAGTTCAGACTATCTAGTGATGATCAGGTCCAGCTGATGCCAATGTCTGGATCGAGGATGTCTCCAGGATACTTTGTGTTGGGGCTTTGTTTGGAAGAAGGTGTTAGTGGTGCACAGGTTGTGGTAGGCGCAAAGCTCCAATAGCCGCTGTCCATTTTCATTCATCTTTTCGACACCGAACTTCCCCATGCACATAGGCCAGGAGTTGTGGTCAGCGCCCAACCTTGCATTGATCAGATTAACTAGCACATTGGATGTTTGGAGACAAAGAGCTCTGTGCCCTCTTGGCATAACTCTGTCGATCCTAGAGGGGAGTTTTTAACGGCAAAGCTGACGCCATGTTCTCTGACATCCTCCACTCCTTTCCTTTGTCAGAAGAACATGTAGTTCTTTTTCCTGAGAGACCCAGACTTGGCCAGATGCGTTTCTTGGAGGGTTACGATGTCGACTTGAAGCCTTTTGAGTTCCTGGTCTATAATTGAGGTCTTACAAACATTGCTTATGGCTTGGAGGTCCCCCTTCATACCTGTGGTCTTGGTACTTTATGGTAATAAACCATACATTGAAAGTAAGAATTGTCAGGTGTTATGCATACTATCAATAATTTATATCGCAGAAACATGGACACTGAATAACAAGTTGGAAAAGAATATTGAAGGCTTGGAAATGTGTGTATTTACGAGGCGTGTTAAAATGAAACCGGACTTAACTGCATCCTGAAACTGAAGTATCGAAAGGTATTCACAGTGGGTACCGATACTTCAGTTTCTTGCTAACCACCATTTGAACTGTCCCTAGCAACACAGCAAATTTATCTGCTAAGAACGTACACTCCGGTGATGGTTAACCTGAATTGCTGCATCAATTTTGGTGATGGCATCTTCTGACGCAACAATATGCGCCTGACCTGGTCTCAAACGATCTGACATTAACTCACGGCCTTTAAACAACGTTGTTGCCCAGTTCTTCACTGTTGTCGTTGACACAATTTTGTCACCATAAATTGACTGTATTCTGAGACAAATGTCAACTGGTCTACATCCTTCAGCTGTTAGAAACCAAATCACCGCTCGTTGATCAACTCTAGATGGATTCCATACCTCACCCGCCATGTTTTCAACAGTCTGCTGAGGAAACTATAAGTCAGAGGATAATGAAATTTTGCAAACTTGACGGCTGGTATGTGCTATTTACATTAGAAGTGACATCATCATGTACATCATATGTATGTTAACGGTGTAATTAGGTCCGGTTTCATTTGAACACGCTTCGTAAAAGACTCACATTTTGGGGGTGAAAAGAGAATTACCAAAATCAAGGTTAGACAGTTACGTTATTTTGACCATATAGCCTTGTTGAAGACCATACTAGAGGGTAGAGTGGAAGACAGTTGTTCAAGAGGCAGACAATGTTATAAGTGCGTGGATAAGATCAGGAGATGGACTGGAAAAAGCCTCTCAGATTGCACTTTTACGGCAAGAGATGAGTACACAGGAGATTCATTGCAGTCAACCTTCGAAGCAAAGATGACACTTGAACTGAACTGAATTTGAATAAATCCATTCATCAAAGGTTACTGAAGATATTTATTAATTTTTACCAAAGACATCCATATAAATAAATGTTTGTCATGGGGACGGAGTGGGCTAGTGGTTAAGTGACATGGCTCACAATCCGAATGTGCTGGGTTCGATCCCCATCACAACACCAGCCGTTACCCCGGGAAAGAAAATGCAGGAGAAAGCAGACCTTTACATAAAATGCATGCCGAAGTAAGATGGACTAGGCCAACAGCTGCAAAATAAAAACCATAGTGCCATGCAAACCGCCTTGGGGAATTGAGAAAGAAGGCGATTGGCAAACAATTTTTTTTTTAAATTTTCGTTAATTTATACTAACGACATTCACATAGATAAATGTATACCAAACTCTGCCATCCATCTTTATCATAATAATTGTATATTATCAAAAAATACTTACCCAAGCTAGCATCACGTATCTTTGCCTCTTGTGCTTTTAACTTTTCCTGCTGCATTTTGACTGTCATTAAAAGCTTAGCATAGTCTGCATCAATCTGGCTAGGTGTCACCCTAACAATATTTTTGCACCCCACTCGACTGTTTGGTTGGTATTGTTCATTTGATCTTAAACTAATAACAGTATCTCTTTTCAATGAGTCTGTTAAGTTTTGATCTGTATCATTTTGGTCTGCTTCAAAGTTAACTTTTGTTGTGTGAAAACTCTCATCATGTCTTCCTGTATGAAAACTGTCCTGGCTTTTGCTGTTATTGTTTGTACACAAATGAGAACCATGTTTCCTATCTGTACTATTAGTTTTGCATACAGCAGATCCAAGCGGTGGAGAGAAAGATGCTTCAGGATATCTTGAACTTCTTAAAATGTCTTTTGAAGCAGAATTATGCTGGAAAGCGGATTTGGATACAAATAACAGAGATGCCTTGTTGGATGGATGTTGCTCTAGATTTGTGTTACACTGCGGATTTTCTTTGTCGGTTCCAGTGTTACTGTTTGAATTACTTATATAATGTTCATCTTGCATCGAGAGCAACATGGCATTAAGAGCAAATCCTACTCTATGAGAAGCATCTGTTTGACTACTGTCTGTGCTATGCTGTCTCACATGGGATCCAGTCTTTGATTGTTCCAAAACAGTTTCTCCACTATGTTGACGAATGTGGGCCACTGCTGAAGCAAACGAGGACATCCTTTTACTACAACTGCTGCCATCTGTACCATATTCCTGCTTTTCCACATTAGCTAAACTAACAGTGCTTGATTTTCTATCTTCTCCAACTTGTAGAAGTTTGGCACTAACTGACACTAGTTGCAATTCATCTGACATTATGCACTTGTCTCCGTCATCGGTGCTCAGACTTCTGTTATGTAATGCTTGACCTGATCTGGACCTGGTAAAGTTTCTGTCTAAGGTCGCAGACTTGGCTAAACCTACTTTCCTGCCAATAGAGAGTTTTGAAATACCTGTTGATTTGGATCTTCCTTCAGTATTTCCTTTCAAAGTATCAAATGTCAGTGGAGCTTTATTGTGTGGTCCGTGCTGATGATGTCTGCCAGTTTCAAGCATGCAGTCTGATTCTGGGTGTAATATAGTGTTATTTTGGCCACTTTTATAATGGTAGTAATTACTGATGTTAGTTCCAGTCTCTTTCTCACTATTTCTTTCATTGTCTTCATTATAGATAATTCTTGCAGAGTCCACATCTTTAGAAGAAATGCAGGCTGGTACACTTTGTGATAATTTATCAAGCAATTGGTCACTTTGTGATAACTTATCAAGCAATTGGTCACTTTGTTGAAGTTTTTTGTAATTTTGTATATTAGTAGAGACGCTTTGTTCATTTGAAGATAGAGGAGAGAGCACTGGCTGATGTCTTGGAGCTGGTGCTGGGCGATATTGTTGCCTTGGAGAGTTTCTTTGGGAGTAAGGTGAATATGATGATGAAGGAAGCTGTGATTGTTGAGAATTGTAAGAGTTTGGTGCTGTTGTGGTTGCTGAAGGACAGTAGTTTATAGATGATGATGAACAAACTGCTCTTGAAGTTACTGTTGAAGTTTGATGTGGTTGTTCTGGATGAGATTGTTGTGTTTCATGTGGAGAAATCAACTCCCGGGAAAGCACTAACTTAGACTGTTTTGATGCATGCTGTCCGTGGGTGTGTGATAAGAAATATTCTCCTGCTTGACTGAAATGCGATGACAAAACATCTGACACGTTTGCTGGGTGGAGTTCTCTAACATCATCTCTGGATGTGAGAGGTGGGTTCAGGAGAGCCTCTGACAAGCTTCCTCTGGGTGTGTGTCTTGCTAGAACATCTTTGGCAGATATAGAAGCTGACTTTGGAGATGGCTTGTTGAAGAGCTCTGATGCTGAGCTTACAGGTTTTCCAGTGGAAGCTAAAGTAAACCCTGATTGCTGTTCCTGAGCTGTGAATGATGAGGATATTGAAACAGTTGTTTGTTGATTGCAGCTGTGTTGTGGTCGTGTCGTTGGTGTGGGTGACTGGCATACTGATGACGGAAAATTTCTATTTGCTGATTTGTGAGCCCCACTAAAAGTGGATGACCTTTTTATGAACTCTGGCCCAGACAGGCGCAGATGGCGGTGAGTTTTTTCTGCTTGTGTGAAATTATGCGAGAATGCGTGCATATTTTGATCTTGTGTGTTAATTTTATTATTAATTATGGCCTGCTTCTCTGCCATTTCTATCTCCGCTTGAATCAAGTAGTACCTAACATCTCCGTCATATTCACCCCACTTATGGCGGGAAAGCAACGGGCATTCTGCTGGGGTAAGAGATCTTTCAGAGTCTCTCCACTTCTCCACTAGAGTGAAGCGGCCTGTCCTACCCATAGCACTGGCTAAGGCTAGCACAACATCCTGGCAGGTTGTGGCATAATTGGCACCGCAGACAACTCTCTGGATACCGTCTACCCAAACTTTGAGTTCCATCCCTTAACAGAAGTACTGACGATGGAAGTAGGTCATTAAACTGTTTTTTGTCAGCTAATGGACGCCAAGTTCATATCTCACAGTGCTATTTTGTTTTCATTATAACCATTCGCAAAGATGGCGCCGTAACTGGTTGCGGGGCTACATTTCTTTGCTGTTTTAGTTCATTATAAATGCCGCCAGAACATTTATTTGTCAGGAATCCACACTAGTCAACGACTTACACTTGAGTTCACGGAAATGTGTTGTTTTCCATTTGGACTGGTGAAATCGTTCGTTTTGTGTTTTTTCTTCTGTCCGATTATCCTGGAATGGACATCCGCTTCATGAATAGTACCACGCTTAAACCTGTGTCATATTTCACGGTTAGTTCCCACGACTGAACTTCACGAGATTGGCACCCTTTGCCCTAGCTGCAAACAGTGTCAGCTTTGTTGTATGAAATTTAGACAACTATAATGAACTGCCACCTGGAGAGATGGGCTCTGTGAGGTGTGTAGCGACCCAAGACACACCGTTGTTGTATGGCGGGAGCTGGTACGACAAACTGCAAATAACAGTGCCTCAATGACCTTCTAGGTTACGGGACTCATAATGATGGTGAAAACCATTCTTAATCCAGCTCATGAAATTAGAATTCAAAATAAAGTCTCCATTGTCCATTCATCTTTTTGGTTGTCCGACGCTTGCCAGTCTTAGGAAAGAGCTTCTTCGTCTGAGGACAAACAAATAGAACATTATGTACGAAACTAAACAACAGCTCACAAACACTTGCAGATATCACTATGCGGCATTGGGCCAAAGGGCAGGAGCCCATGAGCTGCTGGATCAATAACTAACCAACCAAACCATTATCTATTCAGTTCAAAATAAAGCCAGGATTGTCTTTCCAAGTTCAACTATATTTTCCTTGCAGGATGTGTTCATTTCTTCTGATTCTTCTTCAATAAAATATGGGATGTGGAATATGTGTATGACTCATGTATCTTCTTCTTCGTCAGACAGTAACCATTATTTTTTCGAAAAAAGCAGCCGTCATCCTGAGGCTGTCGACACTGCCATAGAGCTTGTCTAGTGTTGCCACTGGTGATGGCCACATCTGCTCTATCTGATCCTCGTATGTCGGGCAGTTTTGCAGCAAATGCTCAGCGGTCATTTTCCCGGTACCACACGGGCATTCGTCAGTGCCACCGATCTTCAATTTGTTGAATAGGTGGTACCTCAGTCTATTGTGGCCAGTGCGAAGTCTGAAGACCACGACCTGCTCTCTTCTGTTCAACTGGTAATAGGCATCGTTTTTGGTGTAGCCAGTATGTTCGGTTTCCCATTTGGTCATGTATCTAGCTCTAATGAGCCGTTTTGACTCTTCGTATGTCATACTAGTATCAGGTTGTGGTAGTTTTGCACCTTCTTTTGCCAGTCTGTCTGCCTCCTCGTTGCCTTGGATGTTGCAGTGAGATGGAACCCACTGCACCATTACCCTTTTTGGTGCGGCCTGCTGGCATAGTTGACAGAGTACTGCTCTTAAATCATTAAGTTCAGTATTTTTCTGGCTTTTCAGTGCTGTGACGGCCAGTGCATCTGTAAGCAGGACTATGTGGCTTTCATTCCTTTTACCTGTCACCATTTCTTCCACTGCCGCCCTCAGTGCTTCTGCCTCCGCTCTGAAATTGCTTGTGTATTTTCCAGTAGCGAATGAAAGTGTTATTTTTCTGCCATTTGGTAGGCTCAGGAATGCTCCTGCCCCTCCGTACTGTGTTGTATTTGTTATGGAACCGTCGGTGTATGCATGGGTCCAGTCCATGCTTGGGTAGTTTTCCGTGACTCATGTATGATTCCATCCATGACAATATGTATTTATACAGATTTTGTTCACACTTTACTGGTTGTTCACCTCCTATTGGTGCTGTGCAATACCAAATGCTGGGGAAACTTCTACCCTTATGAGCTTGATATTTTCACATTCATTATCATTTTTCATGATTCTAACTATATTATTTGCTGCAAGATTTTGCCTTATTAATGTTCTTTGTTTGTTCGGCATACAACATGGAAACAGATTTCAGTTCTATAATGGGAGATTCTTCATGATCGACGCATAGCTCTTTGAACCAGAGACAATGCTATATTATTTATTTCTAGGCGTATCGTTAAACAGCCTTCATGCCTGAACACATAAGCAGGAACTTGACAGTGAAAATGGTTTTGAGCAGATATCTTTGTAATCTGTCATCGCAAACACAAGGAATTTTGGTCGAAGTTGTATTGCTGTTATATCATTTTAATTAATAATTCCAAAAGAGTAAAGCTCAAAACTGTATGCTTGCGTAAATAACTATGTTGTTGTTTTTAATACATTCTAATTAATTCCTACTTATTTAAGTGAAGATTCTGTTTTTAAACTGTCTCAATAGTTCTTAAGGTCTTGGGTGGACACTGTGTAATGTATCTGTTGTCTCTCACTATAAATTTTCATTCAAGAATCCAACATATGTCCGATTAATTCCATGTACGGATTTGCACATCTGAGGGAAAAAAATAATGAGCATTAATATATACTGCATGAATGGGGAGAGGAGTTTAACATCTGGTCAGGCAAAACATACTGATCTGACAATGTTAGTCAGGGTCCAGTAAAATATACTGACTAAGACCCCCACCTCAATTCCTCTCAATTCTCTATGTAAAAGGGCTGTTCTTGACAGCCTGGCTAACGAGGTGGGGATCGACCTGATCCCCATAGTAGTGAGTGATACACGGATGAAACTAAGCATAGCTCAACTGCCTGGAGGACCTCGGTCCACCTTCATCAGGATGTGAGGAAAGCTACTGCAACCTATCACTTAACGACCGTTCAGGGTGCGCAAAAGAGTAACGTTACTCATTGTGTGCATTCAACAAAATAGCAACAAATGAAGAGAACAAATAACGCTCAATGAGCACTCGAAGAGATGATGGTCAATGATTTCATATGGTGTGTACACAGATGGCACTTAAAGAGATGATGGTCAATGGTTTCATATGGTGTGTACACATTTGGCACTTAAAGAGATGATGGTTAACGGTTTCATTTGGTGTGTACACAGATGGCACTTAAAGAGATGATGGTCAATGGTTTCATATAGTGTACACATTTGGCACTTAAAGAGATGATGGTTAACGGTTTCATATAGTGTGTACACAGTTGGCACTTAAAGATATGATGGTTAACGGTTTCATATGGTGTGTACACAGTTGGCACTTAAAGATATGATGGTTAACGGTTTCATATGGTGTGTACACAGATGGCACTTAAAGAGATGATGGTTAACGGTTTCATATGGTGTGTACACAGATGGCACTTAAAGAGATGATGGTTAACGGTTTCATATGGTGTGTACACAGATGGCACTTAAAGATATGATGGTTAACGGTTTCATATGGTGTGTACACAGATGGCACTTAAAGAGATGATGGTTAACGGTTTAATATGGTGTG
The DNA here is from genome assembly GCA_036924085.1 of Ariolimax columbianus. NCBI lineage: Eukaryota > Metazoa > Mollusca > Gastropoda > Stylommatophora > Arionidae > Ariolimax > Ariolimax columbianus. Next base: position 57,210,069 of record JAVGWX010000017.1, on the reverse strand, counting down.
TACACATTTGGCACTTAAAGAGATGATGGTCAATGGTTTCATATGGTGTGTACACAGATGGCACTTAAAGAGATGATGGTCAATGGTTTCATATGGTGTGTACACAGATGGCACTTAAAGAGATGATGGTCAACGGTTTCATATGGGTGTGTACACAGATGGCACTCAAAGAACATTCAGGGTTTGATTGTACTGAAAAAATGATTACTTGTTATATAATTACCAACATCTGACAATCAGCTCTGCTGTAGGACCGTTTATTATTTTATAATACCTGTTCAGTCCCGACTGGTTCGCCGGGGTCTTTGTGTATTACCAAGATAAGAATAGCACCACTGCCCCACAGAGAGCATGTTGTAAGAGGTGATTGACTAACTGTGTGATGTGGCATAACACCGGCCATGGTTAGGTGGTTTGTTAAGAGCAGCATAGATGGCGCCTAAAAGGCTGCGGGTCTACTTTGCTCTAGTGTTTGAGTCTATTAAGATGTACTCGCACATCGGTTAAGTTAACCACCTTCTGCGGCCTGCACTTGTTCCAACGCAGAGGAGTAATAAGCTGCTCAAGCCTAGCTGTCTAAGCAGGAAATCCTCCTTCCGGCAATATCGAGCTCACTCCAGAGCTGGGACCTGCACAGGGGCATCTGCCTCTGTAGAAGTACAGGTCGACTAAGAATAATACCTGTATCCAGTATCCGCCTGGGTTCCATAAAATGGTCCTTTTCCTCTTCTCTTGGAAAAAATGTTTCATAGTCTCGACATCACTGCCTATGGACAGCTATAATTTGTGCTGAGTCCCTGTCATGGCTGAAAGTGCTGACGACAGAGTACGAACTCATTCAGAAATTGTCCTCGGAATTTTTATTTTTTTAAAATTTTATGTGTTTGCCTCACTAGTTTCTACTGGTGGAGGTGCGTCTATTCCACCCCAGACCGTAGTCAATTTGGGCGACATTAAGACGCATAAACCAGTGCTTGGATGCGTGTGTGTATCTGTTTGTACCTAGCCTGGTGTTTCCATGATGTTCCTCCCGTTGTTCCTCACTTTTTGATGATCCTCTCGTTGTCCTTCATAGGTATTTGGCTGCTATTTTCATTTTCTTGTGTTCCTTGGTTTACCCGGTCAAGTTTCTGAGGGAAAATATACACAATTGTTTTCCTGAGACCATTTTGGGAATGAGTATATTTCTTTTCCTTCATAATTGATTCGGACCCCTTTTATTTATTTTCTGATTTAAAAATATAAATATATATTCTCTTTCTTTAAAAAAAAAAAATATATATATTTTTCCTTTAAATGTCAAATTATCATCATACATTTTATAAAACATTGTGAAGATGCAATGTAGTGAGGTGTACAACGAGGATGAATGAAATGGAATGATTATGAAGGATGACAAAAAATATACTGGATACATAAGAATTAAGATGACTTCTTCTTCTTCTTACGCTGTCAGACATCGACCTTTATTTTTTCGAAAAAAGCGCCGATCGTCTTCTTCTTCGTACGCAGTCAGACAGTAACCATTATTTTTTCTAAAAAAGCAGCCGTCATCCTGAGGCTGTCGACACTGCCATAGAGCTTGTCTAGTGTTGCCACTGGTGATGGCCACATCTGCTCTCTGATCATCGTATGTTGGGCAGTTTTGCAGCAAATGCTCAGCGGTCATTTTCCCGGTACCACACGGGCATTCGTCAGTGCCACCTATCTTCAATTTGTTGAATAGGTGGTACCTCAGTCTGTTGTGGCCAGTGCGAAGTCTGAAGACCACGACCTGCTCTCTTCTGTTCAACTGGTAATAGGCATAGTTTTTGGTTTAGCCAGTATGTTCGGTTTCCCATTTGGTCATGTATCTATCTCTAATAAGCCGTTTTGACTCTTCGTATGTCAATTAAGAGTACAATATTGAATAGATAAATTACATGAAAAAAGTCTTCCTTCTGTTGTGAGGCCCATCTGTGTTGACTTCCTTCCGTCTGGTCTTGGTGTTTCCGGTTTTCACTGCTCTCATATATTTTTCCATCAGTTACCCATTAAATACGGCATACTGGGTCGACTGAGGGAATCGCTAATACCAGGAAAAAACTAACAACATAGTTGCACTCTCGACTCGCTCCGGTGTTTGTGTCGAGTTTTCTGACATTTGGTGGTTCCTGTTTGGATTATATTTCACAACTCCTTCACCAGGTGGTGTCAAGGACCACGGTATCTGTGGAATTGATGTGTTTTCGATGGGTTATCCTGTTTGTTAAGCTGCATTTCATGCCTGGCTCAAGTCATGAGAGACCAGTCCATCAAGGAGTTTGGCGTCCCGCTTGGCTGCACACCAGAATTCAGTCCAGATTATCACTACTCAAGGACTTTTCTGCTCCGACTGAAGCCGACTTCCTCCTGCCCTGAGGTTTCATGATAGCTCTCCCGGCCTCATGTTCTCAGCACCGCGAGGGTCACGCTGGCCAAAAGGTCTACACAATCGCAGGCCTAGGCGGAAGACACGTAAAAACAGGGAGTTTGACACGGACAGGCACTGAAAGCTTGACAAAAATATTGGTCTAACACACTCCTCGCGGCCCTCATCCCAAGGCTGCGGGGTACACGGGTAGTCTGTAGGGATTTCGGTCGGCATGCTAGGCATGGACACAGCCTCAGAAATTAGACGCGGTAGTGGTCGATCGACGCAACGGGCCTTTGACGCCTAAAGAACAGTATTGTTGTTATGTCAGGTTTGAGCACGGCTTGATTTGAATTGGGCCGATGGGATTGTAAGAAACGCTAACAACTCATATGCCAAAGGATTCCCTAATCTCTTCCCTTGATCACCGGGAAACCCAATTTCTCTTTTGTTTCTATTTTATGTATGGGGCTCAGTGGTCTCGAGGTAAGGTGTCCTCCTTGGGTGCTGGAGATCGCGGGTTCGAATCACGACGGAGACCGTGATTTTTTTCACGTGGATGTTCTAGTAAAAATTCCCCTGATCTCTGGGTAGTGAGATCGTACCCCTGATCTCGGGGTAGTGAGATCGGACTCCTGATCTCTGGGTAGTGAGATCGGACTCCTGTGTACAGTGTCCTGTGGCAGTTAGAAATCGAAAAGAGTAGGCTTAACGGCCACAGCCCGGACAAAATCCCAAAATGCAAGTTAAAATCTATCCAAATTAGTTGTATCTTCCCCCAGGCCTAGTAAGCCGTCGAAAGTTTTAAAATACCTACTACGCATAGCTGAAGCCTTCGACTACCTGGGAAGAGACATTAAACATGCTTGTTTGAATATCAGGATTTCAAGTAAGTACACGGTATGTTAAGCGACTTTTGCGACATGAGTGACTCTGTCAGTGTGCAAGCGACGCTACTCTGTCAGTGTGCAAGCGACGCTACTCTGTCAGTGTGCAAGCGACGCTACTCTTTCGTCTGTCTCACACAGAAGATTAGTAAGATGGCCGTGCCTTAGTGGCTGCGCTCTCGACTCATTCCGGTGTTTGTGTCGAATTTTCCGATATTTGGTGGTTCCTGTTCGGATTATATTTCACAACTTCTTCACCAGGTAGTATCAAGGACTTTATTATGTGGAACTGATGTGCTTTCGATCGGTTATCCTCTTTGTTATGCTGCATTTCATGCCTGGATCAAGCCGTGGGAAACAAGTCCATGACTGAGTTCAATGTTCCGCTTAACTGCACACCAGAATTCACTACAGATTATCACTACTCAATTACATTTCTGCTCGGACTGAAGCCACCTCATCCCACCCGCCCCTCCCTCCACCAAAGGTTACACGATACCTCTTCCAACCTCGTATTCTCAGCACAGCAAGGGTCGCGCTGACCAACAGGTGGACACAATCAGAAGCCTCGGCAGCGGGACACTTGGAAACTGAGTTTGATGCGGACAGACACGGAAGGCTTGACACAAGCATTGGTCTAACACACTCCTCGCGTTCCTCGTCCCAAGGCTGCGGAGTACACGGCTCCACCAGGGGAGTCTGTGAGGATTTATGTCGACATGCTACGCATGAACATTTCAACAACTTATGAATGAAAGAGATGGATGTTAAGATAGACCTCGCCCAATTCACAACCTCAAAAACACCAACAAACTACGAGGCATGTTCAAATGAAAGCGGACCAAACTGCAACACGTGAACATACGTACGATGCGTATGATGACGTAACTTCTGGTGTAAACAGCTCATACCAACCCGTCAAGTTTGTACAATTTCATTATACCCCGACTCATAGTTTCCTCAGCAGACCGTTAAAAACATGGCGGATGTGAAAGGAATCCGTCAAGAGTTGATCAGGGAGCGGTGATTCGGTTTCTAGCAGCTGAAGGATGTCGCCCAGTTAACATTCATTGTAGAATGCAGGCAGTGTATGGTGGTAAAAGTGTGTCGAAGACAAGAGTGAAGAACTGGTCAACGATGTTTAAAGAAGAACGTGAGTTAACGCAACAATATGTGCCTGACCTGGTCTCGGAAGATCATATCTAGTATGTTCGATCTTTTTTCATTAAAATGTACCGGCCTCTTCTTCGACGTTGATCTCATTTTAATAAAGTTTTCATAGATAAAACAAGCGGCCGGTTAATGCGCACTAGCTTTTCACAACAAAGGTATGTGATTCAACTCGCGCAACATGCACGATCAAGTTGAGCCAGCTGTAAATAGACACCTCACGGCTAGGAAAGGAAAAGGCAGCGGGGAAGGAAACTGTCCAAGCTGAAGTAAAGTTTGAAAAGAAGGATACGCCATCGTGATCTACATGTCCTTTGCAGAACGTCGCTCTCGTCACACCTTGTTTAAAAGAAACTCGATCTCTTGTCAAATCTCGTCTGCTCCAGTCATGCCCAAGCATTCCTTGACATCTTGGCGCTATCGCCTTCTTGGTCTGCCTCTACCTCTCTTGCCCGGCACCATATCTTCCATTGCCGTTCTCTAACGACCGTTGTGCCTTTTGAGGTGGCCAAAGTATTTCATTTTTTGTTTGTTCATTATGGAATTTATGAACCAGTTCTCTATACCCATCTCTTGCCGAATGTCAGCTTTCATCTCTTTTTCAGTCCTTGGTATTCAGAGGATCTTTCTTTAACATTTCGATTAGGACACGATTCTCTTCCTTGAGGTTTGGATAACTGTCCATGTTTCGTAGCCGTATGCTGCTACGGAAAAAAACACAGGTTCTCACAATGTTCACTTTTGTTGGTTTGCTGATGTTCTGCCATAATTTTCTCTGGTTGTGTAACATCTGATAGTTTGTCATTCACAAGTGATGAAGACCACTCTCTTTGTTCAGCCGTGTGGACAGTCGTATCCCTTGCTGTGTTCGCTGAAATGGGTGACTTGCGCGGAGATTTGGATTAAAGTGAGGAAGAAACTGCGCCTTTTGTCAACCTCACTCACAGAGCCTAAGCTACCTTTTGCCAGTGGCAAGACATTCATCGAGACGACTGGAGATAGCATAGGATAGGAAATGCTATCTCCTGTGTAACATCTACATTGCCATTAACAACCTAATTCTGATTTTCTTTGAGCAGTCGCCAATGCTGTCATAACTTGATCCCAGATACTCTGGAAAAGTTATACTACTCCGGATGATGATGCCGCCGTGGTGTATACATATGTTTAGTGCTGACCGCTAAGAAATCTAGTTGGGACATCTCTACTATAGTATACTGAAATCTATAACATGTATTCCTTTACTTTGTATAGAAAAAAACCCAACTTATTTGTCTCTTATTCATGTATTGATGGTAATATATGCAACAGCTACTTTGATTCACAGGTGTCATTAGATTTTGTGGGGAAGTGTAGTTTTCTTTCGTGTGACAGATGTGTCGTTAGACACGTGGTAAGGTGTAGTTTTCTTTTGTGTGACAGATGTGTCGTTAGACACGTGGTAAGGTGTAGTTTTCTTTTGTGTGACAGATGTGTCGTTAGACACGTGGTAAGGTGTAGTTTTCTTTTGTGTGACAGATGTGTCGTTAGACACGTGGTAAGGTGTAGTTTTCTTTCGTGTACCGACAGACGGCGTGGGGTGGTGTAGTTTCCTTTTGTGTGCCAGATGTGTCGGCAGACCGCGTGGCCTGGTGTAGTTTTCTTTCATGTGCCTGTTGTGTTCTCAATGCTGTTGTCATTCCGTATTTCTTCAGTATTTCACTTACACCGTATATCCATCTTTTTCTTGGTGTCCTCGTAGCCCTACCAGGAAACGGGTTGTTTTCATGGAAGCCTGGCTAACGAGATGAGGGATCGGCGTTATCCCCGTAGTAGTGAGCGGCACGCAGATGAAGCCAAGCATAGCACAACCGACTGGAGGAGCCCAGTCCACCTTCATCAGGACGCTGGGGATGTGATAAAAAATACTGCAACCCGTCAGTTAACGTCCTTTTCAGGACGCGCAAAAGAGTACATCATATACTCACTGTGGGCATTCGAAACAAGATATGTGCTTTTTACCTGAATATTTAGTGTCTTCTCTGTTCTGCTGATTTTCAGGATTTATCTTTCTCTCTATTTGCTAATATTTATATTATTTCTAATTGACGGCATTGTCAAGGACATTCAGATGATTATAGTCATCTCAATTAATGCTGAAGTCGGGTGCTCTGGGCCGACAGGCGCAAAATAAAAACCACAGTGCAACGCACACGGCCTTGGAGAATAGAGAAATAAGGCGAACAAAAAAACAACACAAAAAAAAAACCAAAAAAAAAACTACCAAATCTCAATTTCTACAATGTTTCAGTTACATTCTTCATTGTTGATATCTGTAAACCAGATTATTTATCTTCTTCTTCTTCGTCGTTCATTCTTATACTCCCGCTAACAAGTCCTGAAAATGGCTTTGCAAATAGCAGGAAGAAAAAGAGCGACAAAGATGATAGTGGGATTCCAGAATTACAGTTATGAGGAACGACTCAGAAAAACCGGCCTACAGTGTCTCGAAGAGAGAAGAATTCGTGGTGACTTAATACGGGTTTATAAGATGATCAGAGGAATCGATAAATTAGACTATAACAAGTTTTTTTTTAATACATTTATTTAAAATACCTACAATAACACGAGGGCATAGCTATAAGCTGACTAAAGAGAGGTCCAGGTTAGATATTAGGAAATATTTTTTTAGTCAGAGTGGTGTCTGCTTGGAATGCATTGCCAGGGGAGGTAGTGGAGGCAGGGACAGTTAATGCATTTAAGAATAAACTGGATGCGCATAGCTTTTAGAGCAAGGTGATGTAAATGTAACTGGTTGTATACAGACTTTGCAGGGTCTTCTAAACCAGTATAAAGACGTTAAGTTTAAGTTTAAGGAAGAACGGAATACGCTGTGTCGTAGTTTACAGCTTGACTGCGATATTTGCACTTTTCGGTCCGACACATCCGACTTCAGCATGTCATTTTTAGGTACCGGGTTAGCCTTCCCTCTTCGATCCCTTCTCCTTAGAGAGTCTGTCTCCCCCCCCCCCCCCCGTTACAGCCGGGTAGCCGTGATCACCTCGTGGTTGTGGAGAAAGGTCTTGAAAGCTCTGAGTCGCTGGCACTGAATCCAGATTTGGGTCGCTTACCACTACAGCTCATGTATTGCTCAACATCTTGACCGTGTTCCAATTATAATACTGTGTTTATATTGTTCATCCATCGTAATCGACGAGGACCACTTTGTCAATATTCACTGGATGAGTTCTTCTTCTTCTTCTTCGTACGCTGTCAGACGTCAACCTGTATTTGTTCGAAGAAAGCAGCGGTCATCCTGAGGCTGTCGACACTGCCATAGAGCTTGTCTAGTGTTGCCACTGGTGATGGCCACATGTGCTTTCTCTGGTCCTCGTATGTCGGGCAGTCTTGCAGCAGATGTTCAGCGGTCATTTTCCCTGTACCACAAGTACATTCGTCAGTGCCACCTATCTTCAGTTTATTGAATAGGATGTACCTCAGTCTGTTATGGCCTGTGCGGAGTCTGAAGACCACGACCTGCTCTCTTCTGTTCAACTGGTAATAGGCATCATTTTTTGTGTAGCCAGTATGCTCTGTTTCCTGGATGAGTTCGAAGATGGATAGATAAGCCAATCGGACCCCGGCATTGTCTGTCGCATTTAGTACAAGGAAATGGGACAACCCCGTCCACTGGGGTTGAAGAAGGGTTGACGTGAGCACACTTTCGAAACGATCATATCTGTATAGCTTCATTTATTCCTGATGCCTCGTGTAAAGGAGTAAGACTGGGATGTATCCTCTCACCTTATCTATATAACATCTATGCGGAATATATAGTGAGAAATGTTCGAGATGAAGAAAACATTGAAAGTTTCGACCCATTTACGATTGGCGGGTACGAGATTCCAGAGTTACGATACGCAGACGACACAGTGATATTATCAATATGTGCAGAAGGGCTAGAGCAGCTAATTTCAGCATAAATTTACAGTGGGTGGTGAGGAAATAGATCAGGTCACACATTTTAAACATCTGGGCGGGGACGGCGTGGCCTAGTGGTTAAGTGGCACGGCTCACAACCAGAAGGTGCTGGTTCGATCCCCATCACAGCACCGGCCGTTACCCCGGGGAAGCAAACCCTTAGAAAATGCAGGAGGAAGCAGACCCTTACATAAAATGCATGCTGAAGTCGGATGCATTGGGCCGACAGGCGCAAAATAAAAACCACAGTGTAACGCACACACGCCTTGGGGAATAGATAAATAAGGCGAACGCAAAAAAAAAACAACAACATCTGGGCTCCAGAATTGACCAAAAATGGTGACTGCTGGAAAGAAATCAGAAGAAGACTAGCCACCGCAATGCAGAGACTGAACAGACTGAAAAAAAATATGGCAGAGCACAAAATTATGAAAGTAAAAGTCTTGAGAGCCTGTTTTTTTTCCTGTGGCAGGTTATGGCTGCAAATCATGGACGATTACCAAATGTTCCTGACAAAGAATCGAATCCTTCAATTCAAAATGTTACAGAAAGATCCTCAGAATACCCTGGACAGAGAAAAGAACAAATGTAGACATTCGGCAAGAGTTGAGCATAGAGGAGAACTGGTTTATCAATTCCATTTTGGCTAGAAAATGCAAATACTTTAGTCACATCAAGAGACACAACGGTCTCGAGAGAATAGTGATGGAAGGTATTGTGCCAGGCAAAAGTAGAAGGGGTAGACCAAGAAGACGATGGCACCAAGATATCCAGGAATGCCTGGGTATGACTGTGGTGGAGGCTGGAGTTTTGGCAAGGGAACGAGATTCTTTCAGACAGACTGCGATGGGAGCGACGTTCTATAAAGGACATGCTTCATGATGATGATGCCTTATGTCTCTGAACACCCACATCAATAGTATGTACGATTATATAATACTATATAATGAATGTGTACAAAATCACGATTCTATCAGACTGGATGCACACATAATCATACTTACATAGTTCCAAACATAACATGGAGTAAACTACAGTAATCTCTCTTCGAATCATCACGAAATGAGTCATTCCCCAACAGAATGCGGCGTACGGAATGTAAAGTTTCATGTCGCGCTGGCTTGTAGTGCAAGTGTGCGATTGATAGACACCCCTGGCCCAGAAAGTGTGCGTACGCTGTACTCCAACAGAACGCCGTATGTTCATTTTGTCCCTAGCATTTGCGAGATTTGGGAGCCGGGGTAGTTCAGTGCTTAGTGCACTGTCTTCGCAGGCAAGCGATCTGGGTTCGCCACCCAATTGGTGCGGGATTTTACGATCGCAAAAACAAGACTCACGGGATAGATCCAAAAATTGGATACCAGAGCAATCCGGGAATAAACGGCGTGGTCCGGGTTTTCATTTTGGCGAAGTTAGGCGAGGAGGGAGGTAGATGATGGGTAACTTAAATGACTAAATTTGCATAATGATATATAAACGACTCTTAACCGCTTTATCACGCCGCTTCCATTATATTATTGCTTTTAAAAAAAATAGGTGAAAACAAAAATGAAGAATACAAATTGACCCACATATCAACACATTTCAAGTTGCCCTTCGCATTTCAACCATTCTTTAACAATGTTTTCTTCACATTAATTTCATGCGGGCACGGATACAATTTGCATAAACACTAAACATTGCAACTTCTAGTTACTGTTCAAAATGAAATGTTACAGTCACATAGTATTTGTAATGTTTCAGAAAGTTTATATTTTTAATAACCAGATTTGTTGTATTTGTAATGTTTCATTTAGATTATATTTGTAATATCCATATATATTGTATTTGTAATGTTTCAGAAAGTTTATATTTTTAATAACCAGATATGTTGTATTTGTAATGTTTCATTTAGATTATATTTGTAATATCCATATATATTGTATTTGTAATGTTTCAGATATATTATATTTTTAATATCCATATATATTGTATTTGTAATGTTTCAGATATATTATATGTTTAATATCCATATATATTGTATTTGTAATGTTTCAAATAGATTATATTTTCCATATCCAGATAAATGGTGTTTCTTCTTCTTCTTTTGCATTCGTTCTCAATCTCCGGCTACTAAGCACTGAACAGGGTGTAGTCCAGAGAACGGAGTGCGTTGTGTCGCTAGTTTACAGTTTGACTGCGATATTTGCACCTTTCATCCAACACATCCGTCTTCGGATGTATTATATTTTCAATGTCCCAGATAAATTATATTTCCAATGTTCCAGATAGATTATATTTCAGCCCTAGCTGACTACAGTAGCCCCTTTTCAGTCATGACTGATTATAGTAGCCTTTCAGTCATGACTTATTATAGGCTGATGCGACCTAAATCAATAAAAGGATAGGAAATGCAACCGCTCCATTATTCAAAAGTTTGTGGGAAAATAATACAATAACGATGCAAACGAAGACTCAGATATACAGAGCGTGCGTGCTTAGACCATTACAGAATGGCTCCGAAATGTGGACCACTTAGTCGAGACAAGAGAGAGACTCAACATCTTTCATCTTCGTTGTCTTCGCAAAATTAAGAAAATGCAGTGGCAATGGAGGTATTTTATCGAAGCAAACTACAATCCACAATGGCGACACTCAGTAGTTGAAGACTGATGTGGATTGGATATGTGAGAGGAATGGAAAAAAGTCACACATTCAAACGGGTGCTTTTCGGTGAACTTTCGGAAGGAAGACCTGTAGGTAGACCAATGTTAGGATATAAAGATGTATGTAAGACGTCTCCTTAGACTTTTAAAAGTGGGAGCAGACGGCGGAAGCAAGAGCTGAATGGAAAGTAACGTTACATAGAGGTGTAGTGATATTTTTGGAAAAGCTAAAACACGTTGGAAAGCAAGCGACAAGCGCGCAAAAGTAAATGTAATCATACATCCAAGACCTAGACTCACAGTGGTAAAGTGTACCTGACAATAAAACTTAAAACTCTGTAGAGCAATATACACATATATCGTTATATATATATATATATATATATATATATATATATATATATTTATATATATATATATATATATGGCATGGCTTCGTTCGTTCTCAATCTCCCGCTACCAAGAAAGGGCTTAAGTAGAATAATGTAGCCCAGAGAACGGAATGCGTTGTGTCGTAGTTTACAGCTTGACTGCGATATTTGCACCTATCGGTTCAACACATCCGACTTCAGCAATCACTTTTTGAGTACCGGGTTAGCATTCCCTCTTCGATCCCTTCTCCTTAGCCAGTATGCCCTGCTGCAGCCTGTTATCCAGGATCACCGCGTGGAGGTGTAGAAGGGTCTTGGCAGCTGTGGTTCGCTGGCCCTGACGCTAGCAGTCAGCTATGGGTCGCTGACCACTGCAGTTCATGCGCTGCCATATATATACACACACACACACACATATATATATATATATATATATATATATATATATATATATATATATATATATATATATATATATATACATACACACTGATAGAAAAAGGAATTAAATAGACATGTGAGGTTCACCATCACCTGGTACCGATATTGAAACATACAAATGTCACTCTGTTCACTTGTGCACTAAACAGAGTCTGATAAATACGGTGATCGTACCTACGTAAAGTTATCGGTGTCAAACGATAACTCTATTGGATAAGCACAAACATAAGATCAAGATATGTGTGATGCACTGTGTACAAAGTGCAACAGGACATAATTAGCAACACCACATTGATGAGTATGGTGTGACTTACATCGGTTACCTGGAAACGCCAGGAGGTTGAATCACGTCCACGTGACTTGTCTGTCCATTCGCTGGTAGAACCATTTCACAGATAATGAAGAGCTATTCAGAGCCAACATGCCAGGTGTTCATACACTTTCGCAAAGTACCCAATTAAGATTGACTAGCCCTCGTGTTCGAATGTCAAGAGAACGACTTCTAAAGAGGCTCCTGTATAGTGAAATGAGTCATGGGTAACGATCACAGAGACGTATAAAAAACGTTTCAGACGTTCCTTAAGTGCTGCCAAAATTATCACCTGAGAAAACCTGGCTCAAAGTCGTTCAACCAAGAAAAGTGTGGTCACAAAAAAGTGTGGTCACAAAAAATCGTTGAACTCAGCGAGGGTCTCCGTGTTCAAGCAGCTCGGGATGGATGTACAATCAGGAAGTCTAGAGCAGAGGGATACCAGAGGCAGCTGCGGACTGTGTTCGTCAGTCGTCTCATTCAACTGTCCGCCCCGTCGAAGACGGATGTGTCGGACCGAAAGGTGCAAATTTCGCAGTCAAGCTGTAAATGAGCGACACAACGCATTCCGTTCTCTGGAATACATCATGTAAAGGGCTTGGTAGCGGGAAATTGAGCACGAACGCAGAGGAAGAAGAAAAAGGAGAAATGTCCGCGCTCGCATTGGCTTGATCATGAGCGCACCAACATATTCAGGATGCGGCACGACATAGGATGGTGTTGGCGGCCCTCATGGATAACGATGGTGAATGTTTTTTTATTGTCATATATGTAACAATGTAACTATAATGATTATATAATGTAATCATCGGTTATCTACTTTACATAGAATAAAGTGGTTTGGATATTTGACACGGATGCAGTATGATCAATCTACAGCGAGGTCATACTCTATGGATGTTTCGGGGCCACCACGGGCAAGATGTTGATCCCGACGACAGTTGATATAAGGGATGCAAAAAACTGTCCAAAAGTTCATCGTGTCAGCAGCATCAGCCCCCACCTAGCACAAACCAGCCCCATTTGGCACAAACCAGCCCCATTTAGCACAAACCAGCCCCATTTAGCACAAACCAGTCCCATCTAGCACAAACCAGCTCCACCTAGCACAAACCAGCCCCTTCCTAGCACAAACCAGCCCCTTCCTAGCACAAACCAGCCCCATTTGGCACAAACCAGCCCCACCTAGCACAAACCAGCGCCTTCCTAGCACAAACCAGCTCCACCTATCACAAACCAGCCCCACCTAGCACAAACCAGCCCCACCTAGCACAAACCAGCCCCTTCCTATCACAAACCGGCCCCACCTAACACAAAGGACCCCCTTCCTAGCACAAACCAGCCCCTTCCTAGCACAAACCAGCCCCTTCCTAGCACAAACCAGCCCCACCTAGCACAAACCAGCCCCTTCCTAGCACAAACCAGCCCCATTTAGCACAAACCAGCGCCATCTAGCACAAACCAGCGCCATCTAGCACAAACCAGCCCCATTTAGCACAAACCAGCCCCATTTAGCACAAACCAGACCCTTCCTAGCACAAACCAGCTCCACCTAGCACAAACCAGCCCCTTCCTAGCACAAACCAGCGCCTTCCTAGCACAAACCAGCGCCACCTAGCACAAACCAGCTCCACCTAGCACAAACCAGCCCCACCTAGCACAAACCAGCGCCATCTAGCACAAACCAGCGCCACCTAGCACAAACCAGCTCCACCTAGCACAAACCAGCCCCACCTAGCACAAACCAGCGCCATCTAGCACAAACCAGCGCCACCTAGCACAAACCAGCTCCACCTAGCACAAACCAGCGCCATCTAGCACAAACCAGCTTCACCTAGCACAAACCAGCCCCTTCCTAGCACAAACAAACCAGCAGCACCTAGCACAAACCAGCCCCTTCCTAGCACAAACCAGCGCCATCTAGCACAAAACAGAAGTCTACGCATACATCCTCTCTGTGACGCCGCAAGACAAGAACAGTTGAACAAAAGCAAGACAAAAAATTAAAAGACGACCTCAGCATTTACTATAAAAGTGACCAACGTTTGAGGACCAGAAGCAATACTTATGTCCATCGCCAGTATCAAAGACACTCTACTGATAATCAATTCATCTTTTAGCTCCAGGTGAATTATAGGATACCCCTACACCGTCCGTTTGAGGCGCAGGTGTGGTCACCCCAACACCTGATGGCTTCGACAGTTGGCAGACTGCCCGTCATCTATAGATGAGGTATGACAGCAAGCTACAGCACCTGGTTTTGGCAGTGCTCGATCGATGCAACGGACATACGGGCACCTAAGAGAATATTATTTGTATTACTATTACTAGTCAGCTACTTTACATAAAGACTGCATGACACTTGCGTTGTAATTCACCCTAAACAAAAATAAATTTATATTTTTAGCACCGAATTTGAGGTAGTGACGTCACAGAATAGTCCACTTTTTAACTGTAGGGGGTGTTAAACATTCTGTGAGAATAGACAAGAATTTCTACTTCCGCTTCTTCCAATCGTCTGAGCAATAAACTTCTGGAATCTGTCAAAGTTGGTCCATGATAAGGAGAGTAGTATCCAGTTTCTACAGCTGCGTGGTATTGTCCATGCTGTCAGACTATGTAATAATAATCATGTTATCTAACCATAAAGCCAAACCTAACCATAACCCTTCGCAAAACTGAATATAACCATCTTTTTTACACTTCTATCTTTATCCAAGTCTTTATTTAAAATATAATTATATCGACCTGTCATCCCCTTAAACCGAAATGTAATGTCTTTTTACGTACGATGGAAACCCGGGGAAGTCTGTTTGGGGTGAATTGAAACGCAAGTGCCGACTGCATCCTAGCAATACAGTAACGATTTGAATATGTGATGAGGTTGCTAGCTGAAGCACAACCTTCCTTTGTGGCCTTTTACGACATGCATGGAGGGTTTTTAGTCCTATATATTATCCGTTAAGTTAAGTCTGTTAAGAGGACGAAGAATAGAAGAACAAGAGGAAGAGGAAGAATAAGAAGAACAAGGGGAAGAAGAAGAAAAAGAGGAAGAAGAATAGAGGAAGAAGAATAGAAGAAAAAGAGGACGAAGAATAAGAAGAACAAGAGGAAGAAGAATAAGAAGAACAAGAGGACGAAGAATAAGAAGAACAAGAGGACGAAGAATAAGAAGAAGAACAAGAGGACGAAGAATAAGAAGAACAAGAGGAAGAAGAATAAGAAGAACAAGAGGACGAAGAATAAGAAGAACAAGAGGACGAAGAATAAGAAGAAGAACAAGAGGAAGAAGAATAAGAAGAAGAAGAATAAGAAGAACAAGAGGAAGAAGAATAAGAAGAAGAATAAGAAGAAGAATAAGAGGAAGAAGAATAAGAAGAAGAAGAATAAGAACAAGAGGACGAAGAATAAGAAGAAGAAGAATAAGAAGAACAAGAGGAAGAAGAATAAGAAGAAGAACAAGAGGACGAAGAATAAGAAGAACAAGAGGACGAAGAATAAGAAGAAGAACAAGAGGAAGAAGAATAAGAAGAAGAAGAATAAGAAGAACAAGAGGAAGAAGAATAAGAAGAAGAACAAGAGGAAGAAGAATAAGAAGAAGAAGAATAAGAAGAACAAGAGGAAGAAGAATAAGAAGAAGAATAAGAAGAACAAGAGGACGAAGAATAAGAAGAACAAGAGGACGAAGAATAAGAAGAAGAAGAATAAGAAGAACAAGAGGAAGAAGAATAAGAAGAATAAGAAGAAGAATAAGAAGAAGAATAAGAGGACGAAGAATAAGAAGAAGAAGAATAAGAAGAACAAGAGGAAGAAGAATAAGAAGAAGAATAAGAAGAAGAACAAGAGGAAGAAGAATAAGAAGAAGAATAAGAAGAACAAGAGGAAGAAGAATAAGAAGAAGAATAAGAAGAAGAACAAGAGGAAGAAGAATAAGAAGAAGAAGAATAAGAAGAACAAGAGGAAGAAGAATAAGAAGAAGAATAAGAAGAAGAACAAGAGGAAGAAGAATAAGAAGAAGAATAAGAAGAACAAGAGGAAGAAGAATAAGAAGAAGAATAAGAAGAACAAGAGGAAGAAGAATAAGAAGAAGAAGAATAAGAGGAAGAAGAATAAGAAGAAGAATAAGAAGAAGAACAAGAGGAAGAAGAATAAGAAGAAGAAGAATAAGAAGAACAAGAGGAAGAAGAATAAGAAGAATAAGAAGAAGAATAAGAAGAAGAATAAGAGGACGAAGAATAAGAAGAAGAACAAGAGGAAGAAGAATAAGAAGAAGAACAAGAGGAAGACGAATAAGAAGAAGAATAAGAAGAAGAACAAGAGGACGAAGAATAGAAGAAGAACAAGAGGAAGAAGAATAAGAAGAAGAATAAGAGGACGAAGAATAAGAAAAACAAGAACAAGAGATAGAAGAATAAGAAGAACAACAAGAGGAAGAAGAACAAGAGGACGAAGAATAGAAGAATAAGAAGAATAACAACTACAACAAAAAGAAGAACAACAACGGGACGAAGATAAATAAAACGAATAAGAAAAAGAGGAAGAAGACGACTTCATAAAAACAGTTAACATCTTAACGAACAACTAAACGTATGAAATAACATACCCGTAGCAAGAAAAACACATTTGGCTAAACACAGTAAATAGTTCAGTCCGGCTGATTGCGTTCTTCATATCCAAATGGACGCTCGAAGGCGTACCAGGAACAAGGCACTCCTGTCAAGGGTAACCCCCGAGAGTGGCCATTATCAGTGGCAAGTCACGGGATCTATTGTCTATGGCCAAGGTTTAGCCTCGGGTCAGTTTGATAGGCTGTTGGGTGTGTAGCTAATGTGTGTGAGGGAGAAACTAATTAACGGAATTCACGATATTTTTATGTTATGTTAAGAATCGACGCCACTGCACTCCGGGCAGACTGTAGGAGATCAGTCTATCTATGGCTTCGCTTACTAACGTTAGTAATAAAGGAGGCCATTGTCTTTCTTTCTTTCTATCGGAAATGGCGAAGTGTATACATACTGATAGACTCAGTAGATTGTTTGTGGTAAGCATTCCTCTAATGTGTCTTTCTCTGCTGATGTCACGTTTGTTTTTAAAACTTTGCAGGTGTAGATTTTCGTTCCATCTTCTTCTTCCTTCTTCTTCCTTCTTCTTCTTCTTCCTTCTTCTTCTTCTTCTTCGTCGTCGTTCGTTCTCAAACTCCAGATAAAGGCCTTGAAAACGGCTTTGCAAATAGCAGGATGTTTTCCGAAGAACGGAATGCGTTGTGTCGTAGTTTACAGCTTGACTACGATATTAGCACCTTTCAGTCCGACACGTCTGACTTACCAGGCATTTTTGGGTACCCGGTTAGCCTCCACTCTTCGATCCCTTCTCCTCAGCCAGTCTGCCTTGTTACATCCTGTTATCCAGGATCATCGCGTAGAGGTGTAGAAGGGTCTTGGTTGTTTTAGTTGAGACAAAGTTTTCTATGGACGTGATACTAACTGCAGGCAGTTTAAGTTGAGACAACGTTTTCTATGGACGTGATACTAACTGCAGGCAGTTTAAGTTGAGACAAAGTTTTCTATGGACGTGATACTAACTGCAGGCAGTTTAAGTTGAGACAACGTTTTCTATGGACGTGATACTAACTGCAGGCAGTTTAAGTTGAGACAAAGTTTTCTATGGACGTGATACTAACTGCAGGCAGTTTAAGTTGAGACAAAGTTTTCTATGGACGTGATACTAACTGCAGGCAGTTTAAGTTGAGACAAAGTTGTCTATGGACGTGATACTAACTGCAGGCAGTTTAAGTTGAGACAAAGTTTTCTATGGACGTGATACTAACTGCAGGCAGTTTAAGTTGAGACAAAGTTTTCTATGGACATGATACTAACTGCAGGCAGTTTAAGTTGAGACAAAGATTTCTATGGACATGATACTAACTGCAGGCAGTTTAAGTTGAGACAAAGTTTTCTATGGACATGATGCTAACTGCAGGCAGTTTAATTTGAGACAAAGTTTTCTATGGACATGATACTAACTGCAGGCAGTTTAAGTTGAGACAAAGTTTTCTATGGACATGACACTAACTGCAGGCAGTTTAAGTTGAGACAAAGTTTTCTATGGACATGATACTAACTGCAGGCAGTTTAAGTTCAGACAAAGTTTTCTATGAACGTGATACTAACTACAGGCAGTTTAAGTTGAGACAAAGTTTTCTATGAACATGATACTAACTGCAGGCAGTTTTGGTTGAGACAAAGTTTTCTCTGGACATGATACTAACTGCATCAGTTTTAGTTGAGACAAAATTTTCTATGGACATGATACTAACTGCAGGCAGTTTTTGTTGAGACAATGTTTTCTATGGACATGATACTAACTGCATCAGTTTTAGTTGAGACAAAGTTTTCTATGAACATGATACTAACTGCAGGCAGTTTAAGTTGAGACAAAGTTTTCTATGGACATGATACTAACTGCAGGCAGTTTAAGTTGAGACAAAGTTTTATATGGACATGATACTAACTGCAGGCAGTTTAAGTTGAGACAAAGTTTTCTATGGACATGATACTAACTGCAGGCAGTTTAAGTTCAGACAAAGTTTTCTATGAACGTGATACTAACTACAGGCAGTTTAAGTTGAGACAAAGTTTTCTGTGAACATGATACTAACTGCAGGCAGTTTTGGTTGAGACAAAGTTTTCTATGGACATGATACTAACTGCAGGCATATTTTGTTGAGACAAAGTTTTCTATGGACATGATACTAACTGCATCAGTTTTAGTTGAGACAAAATTTTCTATGGACATGATACTAACTGCAGGCAGTTTTTGTTGAGACAAAGATTTCTATGGACATGATACTAAATGCATCAGTTTTAGTTGAGACAAAATTTTCTATGGACATGATACTAACTGCAGGCAGTTTTTGTTGAGACAAAGTTTTCTATGGACATGATACTAACTGCAGGCAGTTTTTGTTGAGACAAAGTTTTCTATGGACATGATACTAACTGCATCAGTTTTAGTTGAGACAAAATTTTCTATGGACATGATACTAACTGCAGGCAGTTTAAGTTGAGACAAAGTTTTCTATGGACATGATACTAACTGCAGACAGTTTAAGTTGAGACAAAGTTTTCTATGGACATGATACTAACTGCAGGCAGTTTAAGTTGAGACAAAGTTTTCTATGGACATGATACTAACTGCAGGCAGTTTAAATTGAGACAAATTTTTCTATGGACATGATACTAACTGCAGGCAGTTTAAGTTGAGACAATGTTTTCTATGAACGTGATACTAACTGCAGGCAGTTTAAGTTGAGACAAAGTTTTCTATGGACATGATACTAACTGCAGGCAGTTTAAGTTGAGACAAAGTTTTCTATGAACGTGATACTAACTGCAGGCAGTTTAAGTTGAGACAAAGTTTTCTATGGACATGATACTAACTGCAGGCAGTTTAAGTTGAGACAAAGTTTTCTATGGACATGATACTAACTGCAGGCAGTTTAAGTTGAGACAAAGTTTTCTATGGACATGATACTAACTGCAGGCAGTTTAAGTTGAGACAAAGTTTTCTATGGACATGATACTAACTGCAGGCAGTTTAAGTTGAGACAAAGTTTTCTATGGACATGATACTAACTGCAGGCAGTTTAAGTTGAGACAAAGTTTTATATGGACATGATACTAACTGCAGGCAGTTTAAGTTGAGACAAAGTTTTCTATGGACATGATACTAACTGCAGGCAGTTTAAGTTCAGACAAAGTTTTCTATGAACGTGATACTAACTACAGGCAGTTTAAGTTGAGACAAAGTTTTCTATGAACATGATACTAACTGCAGGCAGTTTTGGTTGAGACAAAGTTTTCTATGGACATGATACTAACTGCATCAGTTTTAGTTGAGACAAAATTTTCTATGGACATGATACTAACTGCAGGCAGTTTAAGTTGAGACAAAGTTTTCTATGGACATGATACTAACTGCAGGCAGTTTAAGTTGAGACAAAGTTTTATATGGACATGATATTACTGCAGGCAGTTTAAGTTGAGACAAAGTTTTCTATGGACATGATACTAACTGCAGGCAGTTTAAGTTGAGACAAAGTTTTCTATGAACATGATAATAACTGCAGGCAGTTTTGGTTGAGACAAAGTTTTCTATGGACATGATACTAACTGCATCAGTTTTAGTTGAGACACAATTTTCTATGGACATGATACTAACTGCAGGCAGTTTTTGTTGAGACAAAGTTTTCTATGGACATGATACTAACTGCAGGCAGTTTTTGTTGAGAGATAACTGTTTTCAGTTGATTTTAAAAAAAAATTCTTTAGCTGGGAAATCATTTTTTTAATAAATTGGCTGTTATACTTTATCATCCACTACGTGGCGTTGGTTACAAAATAACATGGACCTAACACCATATTTCCTATTGGCTGCATGGCCTGACTGGATCTTTACTTTTTTTTTACGCTATGGATTGTGAGACCCATGTGAACTGGGAGACCCATGTGGATAGTGACACCCATGTGGATCGTGTGACCCCTGTGGATTATGAGACTCATGTTGATTGGGAGACCCATGTGGATTGTGACACTCATGTGGATCGTGCGGCGTATGTGGGTTGTGAGACCCATGTGGATTGTGAGACACATGTGGATTGTGAGACCCATGTGGACAATGAAACCCATGTGGATTGGGAGACCCATGTAGACCGTGAGACCCATGTGGATTGTGAGACACATGTGGATTGTGAGACTCATGTGGATTGTGACACCCATGTGGATCATGTGACGCATGTGGATTGTGAGACCCATGTTAGTTGTGAGACCCATATGGATTGTGAAACTCATGTGGATTGTGAGGCGCATGTGGAAATCATCGTGTGACCCATGTGGATTGTGAGATCCATGTAGATTGTGAGACCTTTGTGGATCTCACCGTGAGACCCATGTTGGTTGTGAGACCCATGTTTTTTGTTAGACCAATGTTGGTTGGGAGACCCATGTTTTTTGTAAGACCAATGTTGGCTGTGAGACCCATGTTGGCTGTGAGACCCATTTTGGTTGGGAGACCTATTTTGGTTGGGAGACTCATGTTGGTTGGGAGACCCATTTTTGGTTGGGAGACCCATGTTGGTTGAAAGACCCATGTTAGTAGTGAGACCCATACTGATTGTGAGACCTTAATCTTAAACTTATTTAGCGTATGCCTAAATCCGGCACCGCTTGTATGTATGAGCGCATGAACATGTATCCTAACGTATGTAATCGCCCCTAGTGCGTTCTGTGGGGAAGATATAGCTAAAGCCCATTGTTTCCAGCAGCCCCTGCGACAGGAGGCGACAAAAACGCACCATTAGTCAGATTAAGAGAAATAAATTATAAAAGATCAGTACTCTGTCAACTATGCCAGCAGTCCAAACCGAGAAGAGTAGTGGTTCAGTGGGTCACAGCAAACTGTAACATTCAAGGCAACGAGGAAGCAGACATACTGGCAAAAGAAGGTGGAAGGTTACCACAACCAGATTCTAATGTGACTTACGAAGAGTCCATAAGATTTATTAGGGCCAGATATATGGTCAAAATGGAAACAGAGCGTACTGGCTACTCAAGAAATGATGCTTGTTACCAGTTGAAGAGAAGAGAGCAGGTGGTGGTCTTCAGACTCCACACAGGCCACAAGAGACTGAGGTATCATCTATTCAATAAACTGAAGATAGGTGCTACTGACGAACACACCTGTGGTACTGGAAAAATGACCCCTGAACATCCGCTACAAAATTGTCCAACATACGAGGGCCAGAGAAAGCACACGTGGCCATCACCAGTACCAACACTAGACAAGCTCTATGGCAGTGTCGACAGCAACCACTGCTTTCTTTGTACAAATTCAAGCCGACGCCTAAAAGCTTACGCCTATATCCTACACTGGTTGCGTGTATAAATATGTATCCCAGCGTACCTAGAGTTGGCGCGGACCTAGTGCGTTCCGCTGAGAAGGCAAAGATAACGCCCATTGTTTCCAGCAGCCCCCGCGACAGGAAACGATAAAAACGCGCCATTAGTGTAACCTTAATCCGTCTTTTCTGATTGCTGAAATTACCTCCCCCTAGAGAGCGAAGTGTGTTTTTGTTAGCACCCCACGGGACTTGAGCCCCGCAACCCGACTATTTTAATGGCTCACGATCATGCACCCCCACCCCCTACCAGAATCAAGTTGTAAATATCGCAGTCAAGCTGCAAACTTAACTTAACTTAACGTCTTTATACTGGTTTAGAAGACCCTCCAGAGTCTGTATACAACCAGTTTCATTTACATCACCTTGCTCTAAAAGTTATGCGCATTCAATTTATTCTTAAATGCATTAACTGGCCCTGCCTCCACTACCTCCCCTGGCAATGCATTCCAAGCATTCACCACTCTCTGACTAAAGAAATATTTCATAATACCTAATCTGGACCTCTCTTTAGTCAACTTGTAGATATGCCCTCTTGTTCTTATGGGTGGCTGTATTTTAAAAAAAAACTTGTTATAGTCTAATTTATCCAGTCCTCTGATCATCTTATAAACCTGTATTAAGTCACCACGAATTCTTCTCTCTTCTAGACACTGTAGGCCGGTTTTTATTTCCTCATAATTATAATTCTGGAATCCCGCTATCAGCTCTGTCGCTCTTTTTTGTATTCTTTCCCTCTATGATATGGACTCCACACCTGTATACAGTACTCCAATCTAGGTCTAACTAATGCTTTATACAGTTTGACTATCCCTTCCTTGCTCCTATGTTTAATATTTCTTTTTATCATACCTAACATTGCATTTGCTTTTTTCACTGCTACCTGAACTTGCTCACTCACATTACCTGTATGGTCTATTATAACCCATATGTCCCTTTCCTTATCTATCTTTCTAATATTGTTCTCTCCCATTCTGTAATTATGTTCCATATTGGATCTACCCATGTAGATGACTGTACATTTGTCTACATTAAACTCCATTTGCCAGCTTACAGACCATTCTCGAATTTTATCTAAACCCGACCTCAATATATCCACTTCCGCTTTAGATGAGACACTACTGCATAGTTTTGTGTCACAAGCAAATTTTGTAATTATGGATCTCTTATCAATGTCCAAATCGTTCATATATATCAAGAACAAAATTGGTCCCAAAACCGAGCCCTGTGGCACTCCACTTTTCACTTCACACCACTCAGAGTACACCTTATTTATGCCCACCTTCTGCCTTCTTCCCGTTAACCAATTTTAAATCCATTTGGCAACTTTCCCACCTATTCCATGAGAACTTTCGAAATAATCTGACACAATAAACTGCGACACAACGCATTCCGTTATCCGGACAATATCCTGCTTCTTGAAAAACGATTTTCGGGGCTTGGTAACGGGAGATTAAGAACGAACGAAGAAGAAGAAGAAGCATTTTGTGGTTGAAATAAGCGTTACAAATAGGCCCATATCTGTCACTGCAGTCGAGGATGAAATGTTAGAGACTTCATTGTACTAGACCTAACATTGTTATCAGGTTGAATGGCCAGTTCGGGATCAAGATGCTGAGCAGCGCATGAGCTGCACTGGTCAGCGACCCATAGCTGACTGCAAGCGTCAAGGCCAGCAAACCATAGCTGCCAAGACCCTTCTACACCTCCAGCCGGTGATCCTGGATAACAGGCTGCAGCAGGGCAGACTGGCTAAGGAGAAGGGATCGAAGAGGGAGTGCTAACGCGGTACTCAAAAAATGCTTGCTGAAGTCGGAGTGTTGGACCGAAAGGTGCAAATATCGCAGCCAAGCTGTAAACTACGATACAACGCATTCCGTTCTCTGGACTACATTCTGCTACTTACCCTTTCAGGGTTTGGTAGCGGGAGATTGAGAACGAACGAAGAAGTAGAAGAAGAAGAATGGCCAGTTCCATTCCCTGCTGCACGTCCCACTCTAACAGAATGCTGGGCACCCATTAGCATTACAGATGGGTCGACTGGCGCGTATCGTTGATGTGAGTTAAACATATCATTAGCTGCGAGAAGCGATCGCTCTACCACTCTGCAAACGCTCGATAGATGCGTATCTTAGCCAAAAGGTAAGAATCCTTTTGAACCTTAAATTGGATAACAAAGTCGAAGATAGAGAGAAGAGCAGTGAAAGGAGAGATATATACGAGGGACGTTCAAATCAAACCGGGACGTTTTGTTCTAGTTCTACCTGAATGTGTTATAGCGTGCTGGACCTACTATCATTAGTTAGGGGCACTTGTGTCCTATTACTGCTAGGTGGCCCATTTGCCACAGGCTAGTCACGTGAAAGATAAATACAAATGGCGGACAACACTGTTAGTGCTTTCATGGAACAGCATGTTGTGATGAAGTTTCTTGTGAAAGAAGGCGTGAAACCTGCGGAAATTTACAGAGGACTGCATTCACATACAATGATGACTCAGCCTCAGTAAAACATTTGAATGGTGTAATGAGGTTTTGAACTTTGGTCTTGGCCCAGGATATAGACAGGCCTAGGCAGGACGTTTCGCTGTCTAAAATTTTCAGAGAGCTCTGCAGCATAGAGTTGTCTGTGCCGAACAATTCGTTATAGGCCTAACTAAAGGCATCCAGATTGATTGCTGCCTCCTGGTAGTCACTCAACCTGGCACTATGCAATCACACAATGTGTTCACATGACAGAGCAGAAAATCATTGGTGCAACAAGGGAGAATCAAAGCCGCCATTGCAGGATGACCCGGATAGTAACGCCTTCCACTTATGCCTCTTCGTATGATAGGGCGTTCAGATCCATGCACAGGGGACGGCGTGGCCTAGTGGTTAAGTGGCACGGCTCATAACCGAAAGGTGCTGTGTTCGATCCCCATCACAGCACCGGCCGTTACCCCGGGGAAGCAAACCCTTAGAAAATGCAGGAGGAAGCAGACCTTTACATAAAATGCATGCTGAAGTCGGATGCACTGGACCGACGGGCGCAAAATAAAAACCACAGGGAGAGAGATTAGAGAAATAAGGCGAACGCAAAAAAAAAGAAAAGATCCATGCTCATCCACACGGAGCCACGTCTGCCTACATAATCTGATGCTGTCTGGTTCACTATTTCTGTTCATAACTACTGCATTGAAAATTGACACGAAAAAGCAAACCACAGACAAGGAAAAAGGAAACTGCAGACAAGGAAAAAGGAAACTGCCGACAAGGAAAAAACAAAGCATGTTTTCTTTTTCTTCTTCATGATCTTCTTATTCATCCTTGTCTTTGTCATCTTTTTATTCTTCATCTAATCTTTTCTTCTTCATCTTATTTTCGTCTGCTTCTCATTTTTTACCCCTCCATTTAATTCTCCTTCTTGTTCAATTGATTAGCTTCTTCTTCTTTGTTTTTTTCTTTGTTGTCTTCGTTTTCATCATAATCTCGTCATTTTCTTCTTTATAATTTTCTTTCGCATCTTATTTTCGTCGTCTTCCTCTTTTCTTCACTTTTTTTGTAACTTATAATCTCATCTTTTCTTTCTTTATAATCTTTGTTATCATCTTTACCTCGTCTTCTTCTATTTCTTCATTGCTTTCGATTTTTCCGTCGTGTTCTGCATAATCTTATCTTTTTCTTTGTTGTCTTCGTTTTCATCATAATCTCGTCTTTTTCTTCTTTATAATTTTCTTTCGCGTCTTATTTTCGTCTTCTTTCTCTTTTCTTGAGTTTCTTTTTTGTTCTTTATAATCTCATCTTTTCTTTCTTTATAATCTTTTTTTCTCATCTTAACCTCGTCTTTTTCTTCATTTCTTTCCATTTTTCCGTCTTGTTCTGCATAATCTTAAATTTTTCTTCTTCTTCTTCTGCTTATGTTTAATCTTTTTCTTAATTTTCCCTTTTTATTATTTTTTCTTCGTCAGTCTCCTTCTTCATCTTATCTTTGTCGCCTTCGTCTTTGTCTTCATTTCCTTCTTCGTCTTCCTCCTCACAATCTTCTTCACGTTTTTCTTTTTTATTATTTTACTCTCTTCTGCCTCTTCTTTTTTCTTTCTCCTTCTATTTGCTCTTATTCTTCTTCATGCCTTTCTTTTTGTTCTTCCGATCCACTCTAAATTCAGTTATTCACACTTTTACTCACACGTGTTGTTTGCGTATTGTTTCTATTTCTTTCTTACAGACCTCGATGGCTGTACCACGCTGTTAATGCTAGACTGTGCACACCCATACATTGGAGAATCTTCTACCACAAATGGGTTTTAAAACACGTATACAAATATGTAGTATCAGGTCGACAGGTGGCGTTCCACATGCGTGTTCAGGTGTGCCAAATGTGTGCCAGTTACCTAACCGAAAACAAAAGCCGCGTTCAATATATGGGTTTTTTTTCTCAACATTTGGCTGCATGTTTCTTTACCTAAATAATTCACAGGCCAGGTGCAAACACAAAACGTGCTTGTCAGATTGTAAAGACTGGAAAGGAAGGCCCCAAATAACACAACATAATATTGTATTCCACGTTAGGGCACGTTCAATGTGCGAGCGACACAATGTGGGTTTATATATTCTCCTCTACATTTCTTTCCGCTATACACGACAATGGCAGACTTTGTTCCGACATCATGTTGAATGGGCAGACAACTTGTGTTATGAAAAAGAGTTGCGCTCTTCCCGAAAGAAGGCAAGAGAAGGGAATGCATTTTCCTGGTCTCCTTTCAATGAGAACTCGATTGCGTTATTACGCATGTTAATTAAAGTGTTTTCGTTATAGTATTGGTCACAGTCTGATTAACTGTTTCAGGACCAAGCTAAATTCCCATATTTTATGCAACACAATTTTCATCCCCAAAGATTTTGATATGGTGATACAGTTGAAGGGCCACTGTATTTCATATTATCATAACTTAACGTAACGTTTTTAAACTGGTTTAGAAGACTGCAGAGTCTGTATACAACCAGTTTCTTGGAGAAGGGTTAACTGATGTGTGAGGCCATCTATAAAGTCTTAACAAACCACCTAACCACTGCCGGTGTTGTGCCGTGTCGCACATTTAGTCATCTCTTACGACATGCTCTCTGTGGGGCAGTGGTTCTATTCTTGTCTTTGTCATACACATATGCCATGCAGAATACTCATGGTATGTGGTCGTGTCGTATTTGGAATGAAAGTGAATTGCATGAGCAATAAGATCATATAAATTAGACAAATGTGTCTGTTTCTGAAATAGTAAAAAGTAAGAAACGTGTAACAAAAAAACAAACAAAACAAAACTGAGCAGAGAAAAACAATTTACTTGCCAGATTTACGGCGTAACAAAATCTGACAAGATAAACAGTTAGCCAGCCATAGGCTATGCACGGAAAAAATATTAATGCGTACATTGGTCCTGTCAATATTCCTCTAAGCTTGTGAGACATGGACAATTACAGCTGACCTGCAGTGGAACATACACAGATTTAGTTACAAATCAGATAAGTAGACAATTGTTTCCTTATAGGTTGATTTGCTAGTTCAGCATTGTTGTTATTTGTTGTCCCTGGTGAACGCCTATTGGTCGTAACGTAGGTTTTGTTTGTGTTCTCGTTTCGGTGCAGTATCTGACCATAATCATTATTAAATTTTGATTAAACTTAACTTTAATCAACTTGAAACATTTTTTTGTTATTTATTTTTTTCCCCAGTTGCAATTGAGGAAATACGAGAAAGTTACAACAACAATAGGGCCTTTTGAAGATCTCTTGGCAACTCTCAAAAGACGGAAACTCGCTTGGTACGGGCACGTATCGAGATCAAATGGTCTTGCAAATACAATCCTGCACGGAAATCTTGCACGAAAGGGTCGTCCTAAACAGAGATGGGAGGACAACATCAAAGAATGGACCAATCTCCGACTAGAAGAGGCACAGGCAGCGGACGCTGACAGAGAGGGATGGCGTGGGGTTGTGAGGATGTCTTCATGTGTGCCCCAACGACCTTTCCGGGTACGGGATGACCTGACATGACCAGATTTACGAATTTTTTTTTTTTTAAATTTTAAATTTTTTTTTTTGCGTTCGCCTTATTTCTCTATTCCCCAAGGCGGTGTGCGTTGCACTGTGGTTTTTATTTTGCGCCAGTCGGCCCAGTGCATCCGACTTCAGCACGCATTTTATGTAAGGGTCTGCTTCCTCCTGCATTTTCTAAGGGTTTGCTTCCCCGGGGTAACGGCCGGTGCTGTGATGGGGATCGAACCCAGCACCTTCGGGTCGTGAGACGTGCCACTTAACCACTAGGCCACGCCGTCCCCTCAGATTTACGAAATATAAACTGCTAATTTACAAGTTTTGTCATTTGTGACACATGTTTCGAAATGACATCCATTTATGCAATTATATAGCCTAGACCAAACATGATACTGGCCTAGCACATTATTATTTTGAGAATCATTGATACCTGACACGGAAGTTTAATAGCTTTAAATGGGTAAAATTTCTTATTTTGCTAACATTTCAATCATCGCCGGCTCCACGCTAGCCTATTTAAAGCTAAATACGGGAACAGTAGATCTAGTTTTGTATCTGAGTCCTATCAAATGTTCAAAAACTTAAATATTCCTGTTGAAGTCGGATGTCTCAGACCGAAAAGTGGAAATATCGGAGTTAAGATGTAAACAACGACACAACACATTATGTTCTCTGGACTACATCCTGTTACTTGCAAAGCCCTTTTCATGGCTTGGTAGCGGGATATTGAAGACGAATTAAAAAGAAGAAGAATGAAAAATAACTTAACGTCATTATATTGGTTCAGAAGACTCTGCAGTCTGTATACAACCAGTTTTTGTTTTAACTTTTGCAAAGGTCGAAGCTGACTGCTAGCGTCAGGGCCAGCGACCTAGGGCTGCCAAGGCCCTTTAAAACCTCCACACGGTGATGCTGGATAACAGACTGCAACAGAGAACTGGCTAAGGAGAAGGGTTCGAAGAGGAAAGGCTAACCCGAAACTAAAAAAAATTCCTACTGAAGTCGGATGTGTCAAACCGAAAAGTGCAAATATCGCAGTAAAGCTGTAAACCACGATACAACGCATCAACATTCTGCTATTTGCAACGCCCTGAAAAGGGCTCGATAGTGGGAGATTGAGAACGAAGAAGATGATCAAACAGAAGAAACCACACCAAAAAATGAACGAATTAATTAATCCAAAAGAACAACAACAACACGTTTCTGTGAACACAAGTGTAAGTCGTAGACTAATGTGAATTGTACGCAAATCCGTTCACCTGGCGTCATCCATATTAAAGTAAAACGCCAGTGCAAAGTTAGACCGGCAGACGGTTAGGCGCCATCTTTGCCACACGTTTTCATAACATGCTGAATAAAAAAAAATATTGGTATTGTCAAAAATCTACCCATGTTATTTGTACCTTACCCAAGGTGATTTGTTAAGAGCCGCTATAAATGGTGCCTAACCGGCTGCAAGTCTACTTGATTCTAGTATTTGAATCTATTAACATTGGTTAAACCCCTCTCCAAGAAACTGGTTATATACAGACCCTGTAGAGTCTTCTAAACGAGGTTAAAGACGCTAAGCAAAGTTCAGTTAAAATAAGCGCTTTTTGTGCAGAAAAAAGAAAAGATCGATGCATGTAGATTCGCTTTCGATAACAGAATTGAATGACTTACATAGCAAGCAAAAAATGTGTGTACAAAAACTGTTTACTTTTACCATTTTTATATAAAACGAAACTAAACAATCAACAACAGTTTCTGAGGTTTCTAAAAAGTCTGTCATGTAGACAAACAAATGTGTGTCATAAAAATTAGTTAAAGACAAAAATAAGGATTTTCAATTCAAATGTGAAGCCAGTCTTGCTGTACGGAGCGGAAACCTGGATTATGACCAAAAGTAATGACAAAGTTTTGTCAACAGATGCCGGAGAAAGATTCTTGATATACAATGGTTTGACAAAGTTACAAACGACAGACTGTGGTAGAGAGCGGAACAAGGTAAATTGGAACAGGAAATCTTAGGAAAAAAGTGGAGATGGATGGGTCATACATTAAGAAAGTCACAGGCCAGTGTTAACAGGCAATCCCTGTCATGGAACCCGAAAGAAGGAGAGGCATAGGGAGACCAAGGAATACATGGCGACGAGACCTGGAGGCGGAAGTAAAAAAAACAAGAAAAAGCTGGAAGGAAGTAAAAAAGATTGCACGAGACAGCGCTGCTTGACGAGGGTTGGTTGGGGGCCGATGCACCCCTGAATGATAGAAGGCAAAAGAGGGTTGGTTGGTGGCCTATGCACCCCTGATGATAGAAGGCAAAATAGGGTTGGTTGGTGGCCTATGTACCCATGAATGATAGAAGGCACAAGAGGGTTGGTTGGTGACCTATGTACCCCTGAATGATAGAAGGCAAAATAGGGCTGGTTGGGGGCCTATGCACCCCTGAATGATAGAAGGCAAAAGAGGGTTGGTTGGTGGCCTATGCACCCATGAATGATAGAAGGCGAAAGAGAGATAATAAAAAGTATCATCTGAAAGTCACCGGCCCCTGACAGCGGCTTCCCGTCGAGAGAAACGGGAAAAAATGCCACCGAAAGTGACCTCTCGTCTTCTCTTTACCAACAGAAGAGCTTAATAAAAATGATTATATGATGTGTCTTAATAAAGAAAATAAACCAACGATTCGACCATAGCAGTTTATTGAGGCAAAAAAAAAAAAAAGCCCAAATCAAATTAAGATATGACTATGATAAGGAAATCATGTTACAGTGGACTAAAATACAACCAAATAATTTCAAAATGGGACTTAAAAAAAAAGCCGAATCTATTTACGATGGGAACACGATAAGATAAATTCGCTTTACAGCAGATCACAATACAATACATTCACTTTACAGCAGATCATAATACGGTACAATCAATTTACAATAGGACCCCAATTCAATCAAATAACTTTGTTCTGCACATCGGGAAGACCCACAGAAAATAGTGAAGAGTGTAGTTACTAATGGTTCCTGTAGCTAGCTGGTTATACTCACTCCTGTTCCGTCATCGCAGGCGCCGCTCTCTGCTGGAAAAACGTAAGATTTCAAAATCCTGCAATCTCTACATTGCTGGTTCTTCCAATAGGCGGGGGTTGGTCAACTTCAAAATATCATCTCTATCCATCGCTGATGCCTTCACTGCGGGTGTCCGTGAGGACAGGATATCAGTTCTTTCATTCCCGTAAACCCAATCACGACCAAGGCATAAGATCCACACAAGTTCCCAGAGGTTCGAGGCCTCTATGTGCACTATCCACTCATGCCACAACCAGTTCCTTTGTGCACCTTCTGGAGCAAGGATTGAGAGTCAGAGACGGTTATGGCCTTCATTAAAGAGGCCCCAGATAGCGAGCACTGAGGTCATTGACTCGATCTCTATTCTGACACAGGGCGCTGTATTCAAGTATGCACCGCTTCTCTCGGCAACGACCCTGCCTCTCACTCTAGAAGAGAATCCTCAACTGATTTTCTTACCAGGTAGTAAAGATTCATCCGTATATTTGAAATCATCAGAATCTTGGACATTTTCACTTATTAGTTGTTTAACCTCGAGGCTCGGGGAGAAATACTAACATCTGGTCAGGCAAAATGTACTGATCAGACATGTTAATCAGGGTCAGACAAAATATACTGATCAAACATGTTAGTCAGGTTCACGCAAAAAATGCTGATCAGACATCTTAGTCAGGGTCAGGCAAAATATACTGATCAGACATGTTAGTCGGGGTCAGACAAAATATACTGATCAGACATGTTAGTCAGGGTCAGGCAAAATATACTGATCAGACATGTTAGTCAGGGTCAAGCACCCGCCGAAGACGGATGTGTCGGAACCAAAGGTGCAAATATCGCAGTGAAGCTGTAAACTAGCGAAACAACTTATTCCGTTCTCCAGGCTACATCCTGCTACTTGCGAAACCCTGTTCAGGGCTAGGAAACGGGAGATTGAGAACGAACGCAGTGGTGACTTAATACAGGTTTATAAGATGATCAGAGGAATGGATACATTAGACTATAACAAGTTTTTTTTAAATACAGCCACCCACAATAACAAGAGGGCACAGCTACAAGCTGACTAAAGAGAGGACCAGATTAGATATTAGGAAATATTTTTTTAGTCAGAGAGTGGTGTCTGCTTGGAATGCAGACTGGTTGTATACAGACTCTGCAGGGTCTTCTAAACCAGTATAAAGCCGTTACGTTAAATTAAGTTAAGTTAAGTTAAGAAGAAGAAGAAGATAAAGAAGAAGAAGAAGGCAAAACATACTGATCAGACATGTTGACTAGGGTTAGCCAAAATATACTGTTCAGACATGTTTGTCAGAGTCAGGCAAAATATACTGGACAAGACTCTCACCTTGACTTCGCCGTAGCCCTCCCTGGAAACAGGCTGTTTGTCGTGGCAGCATGGCTAACGAGGCGAGGGATCGACGTGGTTCCCGTAATAGTGAGCGACACGCAAATGGAGCCAAGCATAACACCTTCATCAGCACGCTCGGAATGAGAGACGCTACAACAAACCAACACTAAACGTCCTTTTCGGGGCGCACAAAAGAGTTCCTGTTGTTGTTGTTGTTGAATGCCAACAATGGTTACGACTACTCCTTTATGGGCACTAAGATGACATTAAGTGGCGGGTTGTCGTAGCTTTCCTCACATCCCGAGCGTGCCGATGAAGGTGGACAGGTGTCCCTCAGGCGTTTTTTGCTCTACTTGGCTTCATATTAGTGTCGCTCACTACTACGGGGATCTTCTTCTTCTTCTTCTTCTTCTTCTTCGTACGCTGTCAGACGTCAACCTGAATTTTTTCGAAAAAAGCAGCGGTCATCCTGAGGCTGTCGACACTGCTATAGAGCTTGTCTAGTGTTGCCACTGGTGATGGCCACATGTGCTTTCTCTGGTCCTCGTATGCCGGGCAGTTTTGCAGCAGATGTTCAGCGGTAATTTTCCCAGTACCGCAGCTGCATTCGTCAGTGCCACCTATCTTCAATTTGTTGAATAGGTGGTACCTTAGTCTATTGTGGCCAGTGCGAAGTCTCAAGACCACGACCTGCTCTCTTCTGTTCAACTGGTAATAGGCATCGTTTTTTGTGTAGCCAGTATGTTCTGTTTCCCATTTGGTCATGTATCTAGCTCTAATAAGCCTTTTTGACTCTTCGTATGTCACACTAGTATCTGGTTGTGGTAGTCTTGCAACTTCTTTTGCCAGTCTGTCTGCCTTCTCGTTGCCTTGGATGTTACAGTGGGATGGAACCCACTGTACCACTACTCTTTTTGGTGCGGACTGCTGGCATAGTTGATAGAGTGCTGCTCTTAAATCATTACTACGGGAATCAAGTCGATCCTTCACCTCGCTTGCCATAAAACAGCCCGTCTCCAGGGAGGGCAACGAAGACGCCGATGTGAGGGTCTTGGCCAGTATATTTTACCTGACCCTGACTGATCATGTCTGATCAGTATATTGTTCCTGACCAGAATCTAGTCTTCCTCCCTGCACAAAAGGGCAAATCTACCCATTGTGGGCATTCCTTCAACAACAACAACAACAACAACAACAACAACAACAACAACAAACACAGCAACAACAACAGCCGTGCCACTAACCCCTTCGCCACGCAGCCCCCACCTTCAGCAATTTTGTGTGTGTGTATCATATGCCATTCCTGTCACTTCTGCTTGGATCCGCCTCTGTGTAACTTTATAACAACATCACAAAGCCTCTATTTT
The DNA here is from genome assembly GCA_036924085.1 of Ariolimax columbianus. Classification (NCBI taxonomy): domain Eukaryota; kingdom Metazoa; phylum Mollusca; class Gastropoda; order Stylommatophora; family Arionidae; genus Ariolimax; species Ariolimax columbianus. Next base: position 57,176,154 of record JAVGWX010000017.1, on the reverse strand, counting down.
GACCATACCTCCTGAATGCATATCCTCTTATTCCCGCCACGAGGCTAAAAAAAACACTTGCCGTTTTTGCAGCATTATCTACATTATTTAACGTGTTTTGTTGTTGATTCGAGGTCCATTTTCTTACACTTCTTGCTTCGTGTATTATACATAACGAATGTTGACATTACTTTGTCAAGGTTTATGAAATTCAATGCAGCTGTCATATACACGCAACTTACCTGAAAATATGTGCCCTTGAATTGACCTTGACACGAAGCCTCGTGCAAGGTTAGTACATTTCTGAAGTTTCACAGCCACGAAAAACAGGTTCACAAGGGAGGCCACTATAGTGGGTTCAGCAATACGTGCCGATTTTGAAAATATGTAATATGTTTATGTAGGTGTGAGATAGAAAGCTGACTTGGTTTTACCACGTATCCAGGTCCAAAGGTCTTTGCAAATACGATACAAAAAAGCACAGTACAAGGGCAAGCGAGGTCGGGTAGGTCTGAGAAAACGATGGAAAAACAACATCCACGATTGAACTAACCTCAGACAGAGAGGGGTGGCGCAGGATTGTAAGGGGCGTGGGAGGGGGGGGGGTGTCAGCAGAGGTGCCCTAACGATCCCAAAGATCACGGGATGAACTGAACTTAATTGAATTATGAGATGGAAATAGATGGAAAAAAAATATTTTAAATATTTGTAAGATCAAAATTATGCTGCATTTTTTCCCAGGCATAATAAGTAAATAGAATGCATTTTAACTTATTTGAGGTGTATTCTTTTTCTTTTTCTCGTTCTCAATCTCCTGCTAATAAGCCATGAAAAAGGCTTTTCCTGTAGCAGGATGAAATCAGGAGAACAGAATGCGTTTAGTCGTAGTTTACAGCGTGACTGCGATATTTGCACCTCTCGGTCCGACACATCCGACTTCAGCTGACATTTTTTAGTACCGGGTTAGCCTTCCCTCTTCGATCCCTTCTCATTAGCCAGTTTTCTTTGTAGCATACTATTATCCAGGAACACCGCGTGGATTTCGAGAAGGATCTTTCCAGCCTTAAATGGGTACCGGTTCAGTTCGGGAAGTAAAAGCGGCGAGGGAGAGGAGATGGCTACCGCCCTCATATAGCCGAGCCTTTGAAATGTGAGATCGCTAACACCTCACACCTCTACGGCAGTAATGCTATGGGTTACTTTACTTAACTTTTTACTTGGCAGGTCTGGTTTGCTGGCCTTGAGGCTAGTAGTCAGCTGTGGGTCGCTGACCGCAGTAGCCCATGCACTATTCAGCATCTTGATCTCCGCTGTATATTAAAAAAAATATATATCTTCACTGTATAGTATATTAAGAGTTCTACGCCTGCCGAAGACTGATGTGCCGGACGGAAAGGTGCAAATATCGCAGTCAAGCTGTAAACTAGCGACACAGCGCATTCCGTTTTCCGGACCACATGCTGCTACTTGCAAAGCCCTGTTCGTGGCTTGGTATGGAGAAATTGAGAACGAACGCAGAAGAAGGGGAAGAAGAAGAAGAGTTCTACAGGGGAGAGAAGACTAACGTCTGGTCTAGGAAATATGCTGATCGGACGTGTTAGGGTCGGGTCAAATAAGCTGGGCAAGACACCAAACCTCACTTCCACGCATATCTCTCTGCAGAACAGATTGTTTCCCAGTGAGTGGGGATTGACTCATTCTCGTAGTAGCTACTACAACCCGGCACATAATCCCCTTTTCAGGGCACACTAACAAGTAGACACTCATTGTGGATATTCATACAACAATAAGAGTTTTACAGTAACCCATGATACGGATTTTTAAGAACTCAAATAGTGCACGTTTTCTTACGGAAATTCGTTGAGAGCGCATGGCCAAATGGTTTCTATGCCTGCCTGCTGACAAGGAGACAAGCGGAGCGAATCCCCAGTAATGCATACGCTGTTTCTCTGTTGGGGGTGAAATAAACAAACATAGTCAGCACACGACATCAGTCTAAAATACAGTCGTATACCGACAGAGAGTTTTTTATTAAACGAAAAAATCGTTAACATTCTCTGCTATTGCACGTTCGATAAACGTCACAAATTTAGGGTACTACGTCATCAACCTGATTGCTTCAATTTGTAAAGACCTAAAAGAGATATGAAGACAAGTCAGTAGATATGTCAGAGAACTAGGTTATATACAGAATCTGGGATCAAGATGCTGAGCAGCGCATGAGCTGCAGTGGTCAGCGACTCATAGCTGACTGCTAGCGTCAGAACCAGCGAACTAGAGCTGCCAAGACACTTCTACACCTTCACGCGGTGATCCTGGATAACAGGCTGCAGCAGGGCAGACTGGCTAAGGAGAAGGGATCGAAGAGGGAATGCTAACCCGGTACTTAAAAAATGCCTGCTGAAGTCGGATGTGTTGGACCGAAAGGTGCAAATATCGCAGTCAAGCTGTAAACTTCGACACAACGCAATCCGTTCTCTGGACTACATTCTGCTAATTAAGCCCTTTCAGGGTTTGGTAGCTAGAGATTGAGAACGAACGAAGCCAAGCCATATACATAATCTGTAGAGTTTTTAACCAGTATAGTTGACGTTGTTGTCCATCACAAGTGATGAAGACCACTCTCTTTGTTCAGCCGTGTGGACAGTCGTATCACTTGCTGTGTCCGCAGAAATGGGTGACTTGCGCGATGATTTGGATTAAAGTGAGGAAGAAACTGCGCCTTTTGTCAACCTCACTCACAGAGCCTAAGATACCTTTTGCTAGTGGCAAGACATTCATCGAGACGACTGGAGATAGCATAGGATGCAGATTTTGCCTCAGGGTTACCACCGAAGCCTTTCCGTAAACGGGTAACCCACAGGGTAGAAAGGTGGGATGGAATCTAACGGTGTTCGTGCCTTTTCGATAACTACAAGAGGTCGTAGGGACAACACTCAACGTGTGAGTGAGTCTGGCATCTCTTCCCAGCTGTATTCAGCTCATCATAGTAGCATCTAAAATTCCCACACGCCAAATTCGTGAAGGCGAACCGGCAGAACTAACCCATGAAATGCGACACAGGTATAAGCGTAGTGCCATTCAGCCGGCGTCCAGACCAGGATAAACAGATGGAAGAAATAAAAAAAAAAAGAACGAAATAACAAGTCCAGACGGAAAACAACACCACGTTTCCGTGAACACAAGTGTAAGTCGTCGACTAGTGTAAATTCCAGGCAAATCCGTGGTCTGGCGGCATCCATAATGATCCAAAACAGTAGAGAAATGTAGACTCGCAGCCAGTTATGGCGCCATCTTTGCCAGATTACGTTAAGCCTTCATAATAGCGACGACTCACGCCATTACTGTTCGGGAAGCAACAGATGATGACGATGAAGCAGTGGTTACAATCAACAAGACCATCTCTTTGGTGCTGATTATATTGTTTTCAGCTACAAAGAGTTTATCAGCGAAGCAGATTCTTCCTATTATGTTTCAGACAAATAATATTAATCGAAGCCCATCTATCACTATGTAGGTGGATTTGACTTTCACTTTGTGGGACATCTGGAACACTATTTGGTACTTACAGTTTTTGTATCAATGGGGTTATAAACATAGATTTGGTTCTGGCCATGCATGCTAGATTTTTAACCTATTGGAAGTAACACTCCCCCTGCCTTGCGGGATACGTGTTTACTGGAAAGGCTTCGGGAGTAAACCCTGAGGCAAAATCTGCATCCTGTGATATCTCTTGGGTCTTATAAACCTGTATTGAGTCACCTTGAATTATTCTCTTTCCTAGACACTGTAGGTAAGTTTTTCTGTCTTTCCTTGTAACTGTAATTCTGGAATCCTACTATCAGTTTTGTCGCTCTTCTTTGTATCCTTACCAGCATGTTTATATCTCCTCTACGATAAGTATTTCCCACCTCTACACAGTACTCCAATCTAGGTCTAACTAATGCTTTATTTAGTTTGACAATCACCTACTTACTCCAATGTTTAATATTTCTTTTTATCATACCTAACATTGCATTTGCCTTATTCACTGCTACCTGGGCTTGCTCATTCATTTTTTCTGTATGCTCTATTATAACCCCTAGGTCCCTTTCCTTATCTATCATTCTAATATTGTTTTTGCCTATTCTGTAATTATGTTCCATGTAGATATGCCTTCGACTCCTATTGTACTATCAATCTATAGAAATACAAAACAATGAGTTTTGTGTATGAACGATGACTATTAGCCTCAAGAAAACAACAAATAAAAACGTCTGCTTTGATAAATGAATAATGGTCTGGTGTAAAGCTTATGTTTCTGTCTTCTCTCCATTGATGTATATACTGATTTCTGATGATGTTCTTGATCACTCTGTATGGTACTCGATGATTAATTTATACTTTTTTGCTGCCATCTTTTGCTAGATCGTCAGCTCTCTCGTTTCCTGTGATTCCGCAATGGGTGGGTAGCCACTGGAGTGCTATTGTTGAGGATCTCTGGAGTTTTCCCAGTTCTGCTCTGATCTCTGATAACAGTGGTTCGTTGTTTGTTTTTTGTATTGTCTCTAATAGTACTTTGCAGTCTGTGAATACAGCTATTTGTTGGTTGGTGGTTGCCTAAACATAACAAAATCGACGAACTAACTAATCCAAATGGAAAACCGCGGATCTAATTTTGCTCTCCTGTTTTAGTCCATTATGGATGCTGTCAGGCCACAGTTTGACTGGAATTCACACTAGTTAACGACTTGCACTTGTGTTCACGGAAACATTTTGTTGTTTTCCGTTTGGATTAGTTCGTTCATTTTGTGGTCTACTTTTCCCTCTGATGATCCTGGTGTGGCCATCGGCTAATGTAATAGTATTTTGGTTACTCTGTGTCGTATTTCCACGATCCAGTGCACACGCGGCTGGACTTCATGAGATTGGTGCCCTTTGCCCTATTTGCAGTGTCGGTTTTGTTATGGCTTGTGAAAGGTAGACGCGGAACAATAATGAACTAAAACACATTACCTGGGAGAAATTGGGCCCTGCCTTTCTAGCAAGATGTCAATGACACATCATTCAGTCTCTGAGTGATGTCCCTACGAGCTCTTACGGTTACGGGAAAGACAAGACAAAAACTAATTGTATACAGACTCTTCATAGTCTTCTAAACCACTATAATGATGTTAAGTTAAGTTAAGTTACTCTTCAACCCCAGGCTCCCTGTTAGGCGCAATCTACAGCGGTGATCCTTTGTGTCATCATACTTGAAATAGAGAAGTAAAAACTCATTTACTATCCCACTCATAGCCTAGACTCCCGCTAAATAAATGTAAACTTTTAAACCAAAAAAATGGGGGACGGCGTGGCCTAGTGGATAAGTGGCACGGCTCACAATCCGAAGGTGCTGGGTTCGATCCCCATCACAGCACCGGCCGTTACCCCGGGGAAGCAAACCCTTAGAAAATGCAGGAGGAAGCAGACCCTTACATAAAATGCATGCTGAAGTCGGATGCATTGGGCCGACAGGCGCAAAATAAAAACCACAGTGCAACGCACACCGCCTTGGGGATTAGAGAAATAAGGCGAACGCAAAAAAAAAAAAAACACCAAAAAAATGGGAAGGAAGACTAACGTCTGGTCAGGTAAAATATACTGGACAAGACCCTCACCTTGGCTTCCTCGTAGCCCTTTTCCGGAAACGGGCTGTTCTCATGGTAGCCTGGCTAACAACAAGGGGAGGGATCGATGTGATCCCTGTAGTAATAAGCCAAGCATAGCACAACTGCACGGAGGACCTTGTCCAATCCACACGCTCGGGATGTGATGAAAACTACGACAACCTGCCATTTAACGTCCTTTTCAGGTCGCACAAAAGAGTAATCCTACTCATTGTGAGCATTCAACAACAACAACAACAACAAACTTATTAACTACATAAATGAGGAGAGAAGATGAATGTCCGAACAGGGAAAACATACTGATCAGGCAAGATCCGCGAGGGCCAGATTAAAAATGGCAATCAAGACCCCCACCTCACTTCCATGCATGCAATGGTCTCTTAAAACAGACTGATTCATGCAGACAGGCTAAAGGAGTGGGGGATCGACGTGATCCCATAGTAGTGAGTGTCACACAGATGAAGCCAAGAATAGCACTACATTCTGGAGGACCCTGGTTTACCTTCATCAGCACTCTCAGAATGTAAGGGAAGCTACTACAACCAGCCACTCAACACCCTTTTCAGGGCATACAAAAGAGCAAACATATTCATCATGGGCATAACACAACAACAAATAAAGCATAAAATGAAATAATTTATTTGCATTAGTTTCATAAACAGAAACCAAAGACATATTACAATAGACTACCACAAAGACAATTATTTATACGAGTTAACAATATTATATTTCTAAAGTAAACAATTTTTGAAAATAGTCTAATTAAATCATGTTTATGGTATAGTTTATAATTGTAAAAGGTATTTAATTAATTAAACAATTGTTGAAGATAAAGGAGAGATTAAAGCATCATTTTCCAACTTTGCACTCAACACGTACAACTTAACAGTCACTTGAACAGAATCCAACCAGAACATACTCCAGAGTGCCGGCTGTGCACACATGCCTATGAAACTGTTGAACACCATCTTTTTGTTTGGTAACATCTTGCCAGTGTTAGGAAAGAGTTTCTTTCACCGAAGCCAGACAAATGAAACTAAACAACAGCTCACAAACACTTGCAGATACCACATTATGGCATTGGGCCAAAGGACAAGAGCCCACAGGCTGCTGGATCAATAACCAGTCAACCAACCAACCAACAAACCCAAGACCATAACATAAAAAATTGTTGAACATAGCATAATGAAAAGATGTACGTAGTAAAGTTTATAATTGTAAAAGATAATTTGAGAAAAAAAATAGTTGAACATAGTTTATGGAATGATGTATGTGATAAAGTTTATAAATGTAAAAGATACTTATAAAATTAAAAATTGTTGAACATAGAATCATGAAAAAGATGTACATGGCACAGTTTGTAAAATATTTTTATTTAGATAAACAATTTATGAAGATAGCATCATCAAATGATGTATAGGTTACGTTATTACCGGTATGTGTAAAAAGTGTTGGAGGGAGAATTCTGTTTTTTATTTGTAAACTTTTTCAATGGTCTTAGTCTTAGTTGACCTGTACTTCTACGGGGATTGGATGCCCTCATGCTGGTCCCAGCTATGGTGTGAGCTGGATGTAGCCGGGAAAAAGATTTCCTGTTTAGCAGCTTATTACTCCGCTGCGGTCGGACAGGTGCCGTAGAGGGTGGTTAACCAATGTGCAAGTCCATTTTAATAGACTTAAGCACTAGAGCAAAGTAGACCCACAGCCTGTTAGGCACGATCTATGCTGCTCTAAACAAATCACCTAACCATGGCCGGTGTTATGGTATTTCACACAGTCACCTCTTACAACATGCTCTCTGTGGGGCTGTAGAGCTATTCTTGTCTTTGTCATACACAGAGACCCCAGCGAACCACTTTTGTAAACAATTTATTTTAAGTGCAAACAATAATTGTGCAATAAACAATTTATTAAAAGTGTAAACAATAATTCTGCAATAAACAATTTATTTGTAACACAATTTCTTAAAGTAAACAATTTTTGAAAACATAATTTTAAATGATACAGAGACCCCAATCTTAAAAGTTGAATCTTCAATGATACAGAGACAGAATCCTGAAAACAAAAACATAAATGATACACAGACCCAAATCTTTAAAACAGGATCTTCAATGATACACATACCCCAATCTTGAAAACAGAATCTTCAATGATACACATACCCCAATCTTGAAAACAAAATCTTCAATGATACACATACCCCAATCTTGAAAACAGAATCTTCAATGATACACATACTCCAATCTTGAAAACAGAATCTTCATTGATACACAGAACCAAATATTGAAAACAGAATCTTCAATGATACACAGACCCAATCCTGAAAACAAAAACAAATGATACACAGACACAACATCTTGAAAATAAAATCTTCAATGATACACAAGCCCCAATCTTGAAAACAGAATCTTCAATGTTACACATAAACCATTCTTGAAAACAAAATCTTCAATGATACACAGACCCAATCCTGAAAACAAAATCTTCAATGATACACATACCGCAATCCTGAAAACAAAAACAAATGATACACAAACACAAAATCTTGAAAATAGAATCTTCAATGATACACAGACCCAAATCTTTAAAACAGGATCTTCAATGATACACATACCCCAATCTTGAAAACAGAATCTTCAATGATACACAGATACCGATATTGAAAACAGAATCTTCAATGTTTAACATAAACCATTCTTGAAAACCGAATCTTCAATGATCGACAGACCCCAATCTTGAAAACCGAATCTTCAATGATACACAGATACCGATGTTGAAAACAGAATCTTCAATGTTACACATAAACCATTCTTGAAAACAAAATCTTCAATGATACACATACCCCAATCCTGAAAACAAAAACATAAATGACACACAGACCCAAATCTTTAAAACAGGATCTTCAATGATACACATACCCCAATCTTGAAAATAGAATCTTCAATGATACACATACCCCAATCTTTAAAACAGAATCTTCAATGTTACACATAAACCATTCTTGAAAACCGAATCTTCAATGATCGACAGACTCCAATCTTGAAAACCGAATCTTCAATGATACACATACCCCAATCTTGAAAACAAAATCTTCAATGATACACATACCCCAATCTTGAAAACAGAATCTTCAATGATACACATACCCCAATCTTGAAAATAGAATCTTCAATGATACACATACCCCAATCTTGAAAACAGAGTCTTCATTGATACACAGAACCAAATATTGAAAACAGAATCTTCAATTATACACAGACCACAATCTTGAAAATATAATCTTCAATGATACACATACTCCAATCTTGAAAATAGAATCTTCATTGATACACAGAACCAAATATTGAAAATAAAATCTTCAATGATACACAGACCACAATTTTAAAGTGCAATCTATATACAAGTTGTAGTGTACAATATTGTTGAAGAATTTTCCATGCTTGAATAAAAAATGTTTATACAGCGAAAATAATTGTTAAAATAGCCCTCTAAGTTGTGCAAATGTCACATATTTTAAGTGTACTTAAATGTAAAAAATGTTTCTAAGGAAACAATTGTTTTATAATTGTAAACAATATTTCTAAGGTAAATAAATTTGGAAGAGTTTAGCATGTATAAAATGATGCACACCTGAAAGTTTCCAAGTCTAAATAATATTGATAAGGTAAACAATTGTTAAATACTACTTCTTGCCATACAGCGTCGCAGAGAGATGGGATGCATAGATTTCTTGTTATCGTCAAGTAGGAAGCTTGTGCTGTTGTTAGGTGTAACTTCTGAGAGTGTCAGACACCTTTGATCCATTGACGTCGAGGTCTGCCTCTTGCTCGTGGACCAGAGATCTGCAGACGATATGTTCTTGATGCAAGCTGGTCAAAATGCATTCTGACTAAATGACCAAACCTCTTGATTTGTTGCGAGGAAATGCAGGCACTAACTGGGTTTGTCCCCACTGTCTGCCACAGCTTGGTGTTGCAGATTTGGTCATGGATTGTCTTTCAGGATGCACTTCTCCCACAACGCATCTCACAGCTCTGGATTTTACTCTTATGTGTTTCTAGTAAGGACCAAAATTAACATTGGTAACACAATATATAAATAAATAGTGCATTTATCAGCTTCCTCTTAGTTGAACGAAGCACTTTGGGGTGTTTCAAAATTGGTGCAATTTGATAGTGGACACTGTTCACTATCTGAATTCTACGTGCAATCTCTCTGTCCACTCTGCCATCATCAGTGAACATACTCCCTAGGTATTTAAACTCTCGTACTTGCTTGATACCAATGTCACTGATGTGGAAACTTCTCTGCAATTGCTCACGCGAAATCAACATCGGCTCTGTCTTGCCTGTGTTGATCTTCATATCATATTCGATACATACAAAATGGAGATAGTTTAGGTGGTGTTGTACCATTTTAGTAAAATATTATTAAATAGTGTCCTGAATTGATACAAACAGCACATATTGTAATTGTAAAGAATATTATTAATATGTAAATGTTGAAGGTAGTTTTCTAGGTGTGAACGTATCCAATACGATCAAAGAATTATAAGTCTGGATCAAGATAACCAATTGTTGAAGGTAGTTTTCTAGGTGTGAACGTATCCAATACGATCAAAGAATTATAAGTCTGGATCAAGATAAACAATTGTTGATGGTAGTTTTCTAGGTGTGAACGTATCCAATACGATGAAAGAATTATATGTCTGGATCAAGATAACCAATTGTTGAAGGTAGTTTTCTAGGTATGAACGTATCCAAATACGATGAAAGAATTATAAGTCTGGATCAAGATAAACAATTGTTGAAGATAGTTCTCTAAATGCAAAGTTGTCCACATACCATGAAAGAATTATATTAAAGAAGTCTGGATCAAGGACATCAAGCAATGGGATCAGACTGTGTAGCAAAAAACGGGACATTGCAGACTCAAGGCTCATCTCCACAGAATGCTCCTGTGGAGCAAAGAACGGGACATTGCAGACTCAAGGCTCATCTCCACAGAATGCTCCTGTGGAGCAAAGAACGGGACATTGCAGACTCAAGGCTCATCTCCACAGAATGCTCCTGTGGAGCAAAGAACAAGACATTGCAGACTCAAGGCTCATCTCCACAGAATGCTCCTGTGGAGCAAAGAACGGGACATTGCAGACTCAAGGCTCATCTCCACAGAATGCTCCTGTGGAGCAAAGAACGGGACATTGCAGACTCAAGGCTCATCTCCACAGAATGCTCCTGTGGAGCAAAGAACAAGACATTGCAGACTCAAGGCTCATCTCCACAGAATGCTCCTGTGGAGCAAAGAACGGGACATTGCAGACTCAAGGCTCATCTCCACAGAATGCTACTGTGGAGCACCAAAGTAAACACCAGATCATATCCTGCAGGACTGTCCCACTTGTTCAGACTAAAGAGAGGCAGTCTGGTCCAAGGAAATGACCACGATCAAAAAGCTGCGGGGAACTGCCGAAGACCTGAAACGCACAGTCGCCTTCGCAAGCCTTACCGGGTAGAAGCATAGCATCAGTTGATTGAAGAAGAAGAAGAAGAAGAAGGTAGTCAGTCCACAGCCAAAGCTTGTCACACAGAAAAGAAAAGGCGACAAGCGGAGTCAAAACAAAGTGGACCAGGTTGCTTTATATATAATACTTCTCAATAGCCAATAGGACAAGGTAAGTGTCCCTTATACAACAAATGGATTAAACGCACGTTGGCCACAAGGTAAGTGTCCCTTATACAACAAATGGATTAAACGCAAGATGGCCACAAGGTAAGTGTCCCTTACACAACAAAGGGATTAAACGCAAGATGGCCACAAGGTAAGTGTCCATTATACAACAAAGGGATTAAACACAAGATGGCCACAAAGTAAGTGTCCATTATACAACAAAGGGATTAAACGAAAGATGGCCACAAGGTAAGTGTCCCTTACACAACAAAGGGATTAAACGCAAGATGGCCACAAAGTAAGTGTCCATTATACAACAAAGGGATTAAACGAAAGATGGCCACAAGGTAACTCTGATCATTTTGGGAAGGTACCCTTGCCTCATACAACCAGAATACGGGTTGGATGGTTTTGAGGCAAAATTCAGAATCCTGCCTGAACTTACTTTCAATTTCCTATTTGAAAAAAATATTTATCACAAATTATTTCCATCATCCTTCCATTGTTGGAGCACAGCGACAGCAATATGGTACCCTAGAGATAAGAAACGACCACGGGGATGACCACCAACACGTTGGTCCGACTCCCTTGCATCCTGCAACAACATTTACGATGCAAAAGATGGACTTCTCATTATCCACTGGTCCACTGTGGCACAAGACAGAGACCACTGGAAGAGAAGTTGGAACCCGCAACGGTGTAATTGCCGCTGAAGAATGGGTCGCCCAGTAATCCAGTATTCCTTTCACAATTTGTAAAGCTCACTATCTGATTATTCCATTTCATGGCTCTTCATTCCATTTCATGGCTTTTCATTCCATTTCATGGCTCTTCATTCCATTTCATGGCTTTTCATTCCCTTTCATGGCTCTTCATTCTATTTCATGGCTCTTCATTCCATTTCATGGCTCTTCATTCCATTTCATGACTCTTCCTTCCATTTCATGACTCTTCATTCCATTTTATGGCTCTTCATTCCATTTCATGACTCTTCATTCCATTTCATGGCTCTTCATTCCATTTCATGGCTCTTCATTCAACTCCACATGCCATTTTACTAGCCTTCATTTCATTCCACATGTCATTTTACTAGCCTTCATTTCATTCCACATGTCATTTTACTACCCTTCATTTCATTCCATGTGTCATTCATTTTACTTCTGCATCAGAAGTTTCAAGAAAGAACCAAAAAAAACAGACTACTAAGAAAAAACCCCAATCATCTGGCCAGAAAAATCCACAGAAAACATGCAGACATCCTTGAAGCTGAAACCAAAAAATGCATTCATTCCAGAACATTAGATACGGAGCCAGGACTGGTCCAAAATAATCTTGGAGGTTTCAGTGTTAACAAAGAAAAGTGAGCAGTAAAAAATCCACATTCTGCAGGAGCTCAAGAGACAGTATCTTAGCAACTCTTGGACACATATGTACACAGATGGATCAGCCTCGGTGAGAGATAAAAGGGGAGGCAGTGGAATCTACATCACACACTCCAATGGTGATATAGAAAATAACTCCATACCAGCAGGAGAGACATGTACCAGTTTCAGAGCTGAAGCAAGAGCTGTTCAAGCAGCAACTCAGATTCTTATCAGCCAAAACATAGCTACAAGGAAAACGGTCATTTTAACAAACTCCATGAGTGTACTCCAAGTCATCTCAAGCCTCAAACAAGATTGACTCTCACGTGAAATCAAATAAAACATAGGATTGCTGTCTCAAAAAAAACAGATTTAGTTCTACAGTGGATTCTTGCCCACTGTGGGATCCCTGGAAACGAGAAAGCAGATGAGTTTGCAAAAGCCAGTGAAGGCAAAAGTGGAGACACGCATACTCACAATCCACAAAGCTATAAAGAAGCATAGACACTTATCAAATGATCCATGAGAACAGAATGGAGAAACCAGCACAAAGAATACAAGCCAGAAAATGACAGCATAGACAAACTTGGCACAGATGGGCAGACAAAGATCTTCAGACGGGAAATTGCAGACTCAAAGCCCACCTCCACAAAATGGGTCTCAGAGACACCGCCATGTGCGATTGTGGAACACCCAAGCAAAAACCAGAGCATATCCTGCAGGACTGCCCGACCTATGCAGACCAAAGAGAGGCAGTCTGTGGGGGACCAGCGAAGACCTGAAATGCACAATCTCCTTCGTGAACCTCACCGGAATAGAAGAATAGCATCAGTTGATATATATAATTTAATATATAACGTAATTTTACAAAACAAACAATAACAAAACTAATAATAATAATAGTTGCAGACCACAAGCAAAGATGGAGACAGCATCAGATTTGTGCTGCATATTGTGCTGCATAGTGTGATAAAAGTCTTCATTTTCTTTTAGGGGGTTGTCCGTTATATATGATGCCGTAACTTTTGCTTGAATAGATAAAGTAGGACTGTATATGTTGCAAAGAACAATAGATATATATGTCAGTGTCACCCAGTACCAAGAGGAATGAAGTTTATGTTTGTAGATAAAGAACTGCAGAAATGGACATTTAGTACTGTATTTGTAGCAAAGAGCTATAGAAATGTAGGTCAAGGCCATCAAGATATCAAGGACTGTGTTTGTAGCAAATAATTATATGTATAGGGAATTAGGTCATCAATAAATGGATTATGACTTTTTGTAACAAAGAACCTAAAGAAAAAGAGACAGATGAAGATCACCAAGGAATTAAATAAGACTGTAGCAAATAACTACATTGATATGGGCTAAAAGTAATAAAACACAGACAAATAAAATGAAGTAGTTTTGATATTGTGAATGTATCCAAATATTGTGGGAACAACTGTAAGTATAAAGGAAAAAAACCCATTATCTGAGCATTTTTATTATAAATAGAATAACGTATTTTGAGACCAGCCATATTTATACAAGATCTGTTCAAAATGAATTGGACGTTTGGTCAGGAAAAATACAATTACCTAAAGATCTGAAGCCCTAATCCACTTCAAAATACTCTCATTGGAACCGCACACATTTCTTCCAGCAGTTCCGCCATTGTTGGAATCATTTCAGGAAGACCACTTTGGGAATGGAATACACCTGGGGTGTTTACGTTTCGCATAATGTCTTCTCATGATCCAAATCGGGTCCCTTTCAGCCTGATAAACCAGAGGAATTTTGTGTTTGACCAAGAAAGTCTGAATCAGATGTGAACAATGGGTGGGTGTGTCGTCAGGATGGAGCTGCCAAGTTCACGGACACTGTCCACATGGCCAAGTCCACGCTTAAAATGAAATGTACCAAACCAATGCTTACCTCCACCTCGTCTGCAATGTTCTTGGATGGTGACATGATGGTTCTGCATGACTAAGACTGCACTTGGTCAACGATATTGTCATTTTGGCTTGTTAAGGGCCTACTGGAACGCTGTCCGCTTTCCACTAATATGCGGCCATGTTTGAAACGATTGCACCTCTCCTGAATTAGTGTGATGCTCATGGCATCATCGCCGAAAGCCTGCTGAATCTTTTGAATGGTTTCCACTTGGTTATCGCAAAGCGTTTGGCAAAATTTGATGCAATACCACTGCTCAAGTCATTTCGTCATTTCACTGTAAATGGTAATCCGAAGTGGATTCACTACACTCACTCACAGAGTGAATGATACTCTATACGAGCGGCAACAAACTCAAGCATGCACACAATAGTCCCCTAAACCTCCCCGGCAGAGAACACATCATGTCCTTCACTTGTTCCCAAGGGAAAAATTAAAGTCCGGTTCATTTTTAATAGACCTCGTACATTTTAAATGTTGTCAGAGTCAAGCCACAACAAAAATATCGTGAGAGTAATTATAAAATATGAGAGCAATTATAAAATACGAGTTATTATAAAATATGAAAGTAATTATAAAGTAAGAGTAATGACAAAATATGAGTAATTATAAAATATGAGAGTAATTATAAAATAAGAGAGTAATTATAAAACACATAAAAATATACATATCATGAGAGCAATTATCCAAGTCTAGATACATAGATTCAAACCTTGGTGCAACTTAGGTTTTTTTAGTCCGAGGGTAAAATTAAAATTAAAGCCTAACCTGCACACTTTTCTGAGGCAAGCACCCTTTATTCCTCAGTCTAATCAATCTCCTGACCATCTCCTGCTATGGGATACCAGCAATGAGAATAATTTGACAATGACAGTTTTAACAAACAAATGTGACATAAATGAATCTGTTTGAGAGATCAAACTATTTTTAGACCAGCTTGCACCAAGACATTATATTTTAGATTTTTTTAAAAATTTAAAAATTGCCACAAGAAAATAGTAAAAATAAACCAATAACTTTGGCAATATCTTAACAAATTGGCTCATGGATTTAATTAAGTAAACAAACAAATAAACTAAAGCATTCTATCGCTTTTATACCATAACAAAAGGCTGCCATGGTTACTGGAGAATAACAATTGAGCTTAAAAAAAAAAATGATTGTAACAAATTTGAGCTAAAATCAGGTGAATCCCAAGTTCTCAATAATAAAAAATACTACACTAGATAGTAAACACATATCCACAGATATAAGATAGAAAGGATTTGTTGTTCAAATGTTCAGTGAGAGCTTCTCAACGCAGCTGCTGTATGATGAACTAAGAACTGGCAGACACTAATCAAGGAAAATCTCTTGAAAGTGTCTCTTAAAAGCTTCAACATTGATGCCACCTCTTGGGAGATGTTTGCACACAAACGTTCCACTTGGCACGCTAGCACCATACAAAGTGCTCAGATCACAAAGCAAAACTTCATTGCCGAGGCTCAGAGAAAACGAGTCTTCAAAAAGAACAAAATGCAAGGTGACTCTATTGTTGACTCCTCACATATGTACCCTGGGCGCAGCAGAGTCTGCAATGCCAGGATTGAGCTTTACAGTCAAATGAGATCACATCTTGCAGCAACAAAGCTATAACTATCTTCGCTTGTGATGGGAAACTATTCTACCCACAGAGGAGGACTTGATAACAGCTAATACATCCAATGATAGAAAAAAGAAAACAAGGTGTAAGTTGCACACAATTATAAATGAACCAACATGGATAACCAGATATACCCTTGAATGGAACCCTCAGGGAGAGAGAAGAGTGAGGGTACAAAGAGTAAATTGACAATAAAAGTAGAAGATCATGTTATAGCAACCAGAACTTATTTGACAGAATTGAACAAAAAAAAAAGAAACAGAAATTAGAAATAAAAAAAAGTATTAACTGGAGTTCTGTATTCAATGACGGATGACAAGGCTTGATGTCGTTAATAAAACAATATCTAATAATCACTGTTTTTTCCAATGTAAGGCTAAACTTGCTAGGTAAAATATAATACATTTCACAAGCTTTGGCTTATTGTACAGCAAAACATGAACAAGGCAATTTAGTAGACAACATACTAAGACACAATTATTAAGGCAAACAAAATAAAGAATAATATAATACATCAGCATATGGTCAAGTAACAAAGAAACATCTTTAAGTGATAACGTTTAATGTCTTTATACTGGTTTAAAAGACTCTGCACAGTCTGTATACAACCAGCTTCCTTTATATTCACTTGATTGAAAAGTTCCAATGCGCACTAAATTTATTCTTGAATGCAAGAATTTTGAATTCACTATTTCCTGTGGAAATGCATTCTAAGCATTCACCACTCTCTGACTAAAAAAGTATTTCCTGGTATCTAATTTGGACCTTCCTTTAGTTAATTTGTAGCTATGCCCCCTTGTTCTTGTTGACGGCTGTATTTTGAAAAACTTGTTATAGTCTAATGTTATCTTGTTGTCTTTTCTGTTGATTATCTCATAAACTTGTATAAAATCTCCTTTAATTCTTCTCTTTTCTTGAAACTGTAAGCCAGTTTTTCGTAGTCTTTTCTCATAACTCTAATTCTGGAATCCCACTATCAGCTTTGCCGCTCTATTTTGTATCCTTTCCAGTATGTTTATATCTCCTCTACGATAAGGACTCCATACCTGAAGACAGTACTCCGATCTAGGTCTAACTAATGCTTGATATAGTTTGACTATCACAAACATCTTATTTACAAACATCTCGCTGTAAGTCAACACCAGACAACTTCACTAGATGAAAGCATATACACCAACCCAATGAAAGCAATCATCATCATCCAGATAGTGGAGTATAGGTCCAACATTTGGTTTACCCTAACAAGTTTGTTGTGAATCCTTGTAGGGATTGCATGGTGAGGTTGCTACAATCTTCTTCAGTTGTCTGTCATGACATATCTCAAAGGAAACAGTGGCTCTGTTTTTTTCAAAAAGAAACTACTCGGACGTTGAGGTAAGCACATTGAGGAACAATAAGCACTGTTAGGGGGTGAGGAAGATCTTGATCATCTGATTTGCAAACAAATCTGACAGTTGAAGCTGACTGTCAACAGTTCACAAAAACCGTTCAATAATGAAGTATTTGGCTACCTTAAGAGAGTTATAGTTGTCCCTGGTGAATGATGCGGTAATCCATGCAGACAAGGTAAAACATAGATGGGCAGGTCACATGTTACAATGAAACGATAGTCAATGGAGCACAGCGACAGAAGTCTGGTACTCCTGAGGTAAGAAGAGTAGCGGGCAAGACCTTAGTCAGACTACCTTGCTGTGCGCTGCAACATCAGAGAAACCTCTAGAGGAGTACTTACCACACACTGGACTTCAGTGGCCCAAGACAGGGTCAGCTAGAGACGAAGTTTGGACCCACAGCTATGCTGAGGAATAGGTCATCAAGATCAAGATCAAGAAGAAAGTTAGAGTTACTCCTGTCATTTACCAGCACTTAGATTCTGCTGGTCTGTGTCAGCGATCAGTTGGTTGTTCAATGTCAGCCAAGGCAGACAACGCTGGCATGGTAGTATGGGACGATTGAAGCCTCGATCAGAGATCTGTTGGCCCAATACTAGCAAAATTGCTTAGTCATTCCAATCCTGCTTCCGAGCACAGCCCAACCGACCTAGCCCTCAGATACAATCATTTTTCAGAAGTTATGTATTTGCCTACTTCCCTATAACAACAAATTTACATGACAAAAAGTTGGAGGGGGAGCTGTTGGAAGAGGTGGATGTCTTTACTTATTTGAGCAGCAGAACTGACATGCCAGACGGTACAGATGCAAATGTAAGGAGCAGAATTCGAAAGGCAGAGGTGACACTAAACAACATTTGAAGAGAAATAAAGATTCATATCAAAGTTTGAATTTTCAAAGCCAGTGTCAAGTTGTTGTTGTTGTATAAAGTGGATACATGGAGAACGAACAGGCCCAGTCTTCATTAACAGATGCCAGTGAAGGAAAATGGACATTAAGTGGCAGGAAATGAAGAAGAATGAAGAACCATGTGAAAGGATCCAACTACAACCACTGGAACAACAAAGAGAAGAAAATGGAGCTGGATGGGACATAACGTCGAGGAAGACTCCGTCCAACATAGCTAGGCAGGCTCTCACATGGAATCGGCAGGGGAGAAGAAAGAGAAGTATAGACGTAAAAAACATGAAGATGAGAATGTGAGAGGGAACTATGACTAAATAATTACACCGAGACTGACTATGCTGGTCAGATGTGGTCAATGACCTTTGCACAGAGAGGAGTGATGTGCTTGAAATATTGAGAAAAAAAGTATAGGTCTGATTAAGTATCCCTATTTATAACTTGAAAACACTCAAATGTCTTATAAAATTTATGATCAACAAAGAATTTCTTGAATTGTGTTGAGATGTTCAGTATACAAAAATGTCAGCTACCTTTTGTTGATAACATAAAGTCTGACAGAACTATGTTCAATCACTGAAAGAAATGAATTACAATAAAGTAAATTTTGGATTGATTTAATGGATAGCTTTAAGAGACTAATTAATCCCTAATAAGGTATAAAACACTAAATGTTCAGGTTAAAAAAATTAAAATACTTGGGCAGCATGTTCAGACAAGATCAAACGAAGGATTGATAATGAGATGGAATCAAGAATATAGAAAGTAAATGTGGTTTCCTATCAGTTCCTACCATTATTTTGCCATAAACACATCCCAATAAAGACAAAGAGACAGTTGATAAATAGTATTTTTATATCAATTTCCTGCTACCAGACATGCACTCTCATCAAGACACAAGAAAGAAAAATTATGGTATGGTAGATGAGGTGTTTAAGAAAAGCCATCAGGGTCACAATGCTGGACAGAGTACAAAATAAAGGAATCAGACAGAAGGTGCATGCAATGTGCATGAATTACGTGGAAAGGTAGTGAATAAAATGGTTCGGACATCTGACAAGAATGCAACCAAAGTTACTAAGGCAGCAGAGTAAGGGGAAGACCAAGAAATAAATGGATAGAAGGTGTTAGAGGGACACTGAAGAAACATGGTATGACAACATCGGTAACACATCTAGCACATACAACTACACCTCATGTCATCTGCCAACACAAGTGGATAGAAGAAGATGATGATGAATATAGAAGAATCTACAGCAGGAGTGAAATTAGATGGATCACTGAGCCATAGAATAACTCTCCAACAAGGCGTACCCCAGGGAGGAGTCATCTCTCCTACCCTCTTTATCCTGTTCATAAACGACATAGCGGGAAAACTCACAAAGAAAGTATCCAGTGACGCTGACGATTTCACAATGTGGAGTGCTGCAGAAAAACTACCAACAGCTAAAAACAGAATGCAAACAGCACTGGACACTGTTGGAAAATGGATTACAGATTGGGGATTGCAGATTAACATCTCAAAGACAGTTACAACATGCTTCTCACTATCCAACACCAAGGAAAAAACAAAACTAAATCTAAATGGCAAAGAGCTTGTACTAGAAAATACCCCTGTGTATCTTGGAGTTAAAATGGACAAGAGACTCACATGGAGGGAACACATACAGGAGATCACAAAAAGCAACCAGAAAACTATCCCTTATGAAAAAGCTGGCAGGAACAAGCCAGGAGGAATGAAGATTACGCCAATCCAGACAATGGAAACATATACAAATATAAGATTCCTAAATACTAGACTAGAGGAAAGAGTGCTCACACATAGTGAAAAGATGCTACGCATGCCTGATCATCCCATACATCAAACTGAAACATCAAGTTTAAAATAGGCTAAAGAGAACCAGCTTCATCCATTTATCAAACTACGTACACCTCCAAAAATATGGAGAACTAATACCCAACCAACCTGCAGAAATAGAAATGCTTATCAACTGAAGAGCCAAGCTGCAACATAAACAACACCGCAATAAGTACAGAGATCCCAGGTATCAGAAGAAAAGACCAATACAGTGTCCTCAAGCTGAAAACTTTAGCACAAGCAATGATTGAGGAGAAATATAATACCAAGGAATGGACACAGGTGTACACAGATGGTTCAGCAGAGGGGTCAGGTCAAAACAGGGGAGGGGGCATATTCATAAGACACAAAAAGTGGAAATATAACAGAAGAGGTTCTCCCAACAGGAAAGTCATCCCCAAACCTCAGAGCAGAATCTATGGCCCTCCTGCGAGCACTGAGAATACTTCAAACACAAATTCAACCACCAACAAAAATAGCTGTATTTACAGACTAAAGAGTTCTATTAGAGGCAATACAAAAAACAAAAAACAAACCACTGTTATCAGAGATCAAAACAGAATTAGGAAAACTCCAGAGATCCTCAACAATAGCACTCCAGTGGCTACCCTTCCATTGCGGAATCACAGGAAGTGAGAGAGCTGATGCTCTGGCAAAATATAGCAGTAAAAAGGTACAATTTAATCATCGAGTACCATACAGAGAGATCAAGAACATCATCAGAAATCAGTATATACACCAATGGAGAGAAGACAGAAACATAAGCAGTACACCAGACCCAATTCACCAACTCAAAAGAAATCAACAAACTACCTTATTTCGCTTGAGAACTGAACACTGCAGACTACTAGAACATCTATACTTACTAAAGATCTCATACATCGATGAATGCCCATGTGAAACACGGGGCCAGAACCCTGAACATATTCTACAAGAATGCCCAATCTATAGAGAAATGAGATGCCAGACCTGGCCAGAGGGTACGGAGCTGAGACAAAAACTGTGGGGCAGCCGACCTGGTGAAGACTACAGACTTCATCATGGCGACCAGCCTGCAGATATAGCATGACCAACGGATCCTGAATGCAAAGAAGAAAGACAAAGAGAAGAATCTTCAACATTGTTCACCCTACCATTCACACAGGCCACAAGCTTACTGAATTTGAAGAAGCCTCTCAATTTTGAAAGAAATCTCTAAATAACAGGTGGGGAGAAGAGGCTAACGTCTGGTCAGGCAAAATATACTGATCAGACAATATAAGTTGGAGCCAGGTGAAACATACTGATCAAGACCTCACTTTATCTCCAAGCAGCTCTTTCTGGAAACAGATTGTTTTATGGTAGTCTGACCAACAAGGTGGGGATTGGCACTATGATCCAAATAATGGTGAGCTGAGTGAAGAGCCTTGCATTGCACTACAGCCAAGATGACCACCAGTCCACCTTCTCAAGTACACCTCGGGATGTGAGGAGTGCCACTGTAATTCCTCACAAGAGAAAGTCATCAAGAGTACATAACTCAAGTACGAGTGGAATTTGCATCAACAACAACAACAGCTATAAACAGGTATAAAAGAAGCAATAATTTGTTTTATCTGAGGTCCGAAGAAGAAAGAAGCCTTAATGACGGAATACTTGAAGTGCCCCCCCCCCCCCCCCCCCCCCCCCACAATCATGTTGAGCCTGCCATGTATGTCAGTAGCCTATAGTCAGTATGTCTATTGCAGAATATCGCTTGTATGGAGATAAATGCTGGAAAGACAAAATTAATGACCAACAACACCGAGGGCTTCAACAGCAGGATAAAAGCTGATGGTCAGGAACATGAAGTGGTTGACCATTTTAAATATCTGGGTTCGATTGTCAGTGATGAAGGATCAAAATGTGAGGTGTTGGCCAGAATAGCACAGAAAATTGCGGCGCTTGCACGGCTTAACAAAATCTGGCAAGATAAACGGTTAGCACTATGCACGAAAATCAGATTAATGTGTACATTGGTCCTGTCAATATTCGTCTATGTTTGTGAGACATGGACAGTTACAGCTGACCTTCAGCGAAGGATACAGGCCTTGAAGACTTTTAAACGTCACGTACAAAGATCGAATTACAAATGAGGGAATACGAGATAGAATTACAAAACCAACCGCCAACCTATTTTGCTGTTATAAGTTTCTTGGCAGGTGTGCAGTACAATATGTTGTTATAATTTTCCTTGCGCAGCGGAGCACACCAATCAAATAAACAGTGTCTGCCAAAATGGACACGGCATGATTCAAACCGGGTGCCACTAGGCCATGCTCCCTCCCCAGCCTCACATGATTTCAACAATTTTTTTACCAACTTTACAATAACAAATCTCTTTATGACAAAAATCCTTTACAAAATTTTTTACACTGATGGAAATGTTAAAAAACAGTACATAATTACAAGCATACTATACAAGTTGACAGGTAAATTAGTCAGTAACTCCACCTATGAAACTGATATTCAGAATTATATCCCATACATTGAAACATAACATATAATTGATCAAAAGGATCTGTTCAGTTTTCTTGCATATTTTTGTCCATCATCATCAACATGTGCCATACATAAAGGCACTGATAACTGATTGTCTCCATGAATGGTTATCTTATGAACATTGTAGCACTTCAAATACTGTTTTCTTAGAATATTAGGCTAACCAAGATTGTTGTCTGCTTGTTTTTTTAAACTCTCTTCAGCTCGGCAGCATATTATTCGTCCAGCAACCAGAAACCATATTGTAAAAAAATAATCCGTCAAAATTTGCCCATTTAACACTAGCACCAAATATTGTAGCATAACAACGAATTCTCCTTGATTAGGAAGACAAAATTATAACCAAACATTTTGGACATGTGGCACTTTCATTTTCTCAAAACGGCATGTGATTCGAATGCATTAAACATTTTTGGCAGATATTTCAGAAATGGATTCTTTGCTTCAGAAATGATTTATTATTTGATTAGTTTGATCTGTCCAATGATCACGCATTTTCTGGATTACTCGTGAATATTCAACACATGTCTGATTCATATTTTGACTGGGACACATAATACAAAATGTAAGTGTAAAGGAATTGATGAATATATCAATGAGATACATTCTTCTTCTTCTGCGTTCGTTCTCAATCTCCCGCTACCAAGCCCTGAACAGGGCTTTGTAAGTAGTAGGATGTAGTCTGGAGAACGGAATGCGTTGTGTCGCTAGTTTACAGATTGACTGCGATATTTGCATCTTTCGGTTCGACACAACCGTCTTCTGCAGGATGAAATACATGATGTATAACAAAATTTTATTCTCTCCAATTTTCACTTGCACATTAATGCCATTTAACAATTCATACTAATAAATAATCTTTTATCACGAGTTATCATGTATAGTTTAATTATGTGTCTTACAATGTTTAGGTCTAACTTTAGCTCAACTTGTTATATGTTTATGAATTTCATTTCAAATAAAAGTTTGATGTATAGAATTCCTGCACTTTGGCCCAGACGGACTATCAGAAATCAGCAAAATTAGCCTGTACTGATTTATCAGGTTTAGTATATAAGCACGTGATTGATGTCTGCCTTGTTACTTATATTAATAGTCATATTGTTATTGCGTATATATTGCTTTTCTGTAATATTTCAGCTGCCTGTAATAAGTGCAACATTTTCTATTGCTTTATTCACTGTCCAACATTTATATACAGAAAAATACATGCAAAAAGGTCGGCAGCCACAAGCACAACCTTCTTTAAACACCTTTCACAAAAATTTCAGGGCAACGAACAGCGGGCATCCCCACTCCACATGTACCAATTATGGGTACACTAGTTACAGATAGTAGTGACATTGTTAAATTAATAAATGACCACCTGTTAGATGGCGCTGCAATAGATGAATCAGCAATTCATAGACTGAAGATCTTTGAAATAGAACGAGGTTTGAACAGACTGGGATGCGAGAGAGAACAGAAAAGACACGTGTACAACTAATGAGCTGCAAGAACCATCAATATTCACAAATTTTCCCAATTACTGAGAGAGACTGAGCACCTTTGGGTATGCCTGGAGTGCAGTGAAGTCGATTCTTAGGAACAGAATAAACTATTTGGAAAGTTACAATGTCATATTCCTTCTTCTCAGGGTATCAATAGCCCTAAATAAATTTACAAAAACCCCCCAAAACCAAAAAAGGAATATAATAAATTTTGCGGAAATTATTTACATAAAAGGTAGAAGTGTAGCACAGTGAATGAACTGACATTTGCAAATGACTGATAGCTGGCTGCATGCATCAGGGCCAGCAAACCAGAACTGACCAAGACTGACCCTATTCCACCTCCAAGTGGCAGCCCTGGAAACAGACTGCACTAGTGTAGTCTGGTTAAGTGAATTGAGATCACAGTGGGAAGGCACACCTGGTACCCTAAAACACCAGCTGAAATTAGATGACTGGCCAAAAGGTGCAGACATCACAGCCTCGCTATAAACTATGCCACAACATCCTTTTCAGTAAGAATGCTAAAGATGAAAAAGATTGATATACATGGTGATGGCGATTGAAGCACATGGGCACGTTTTACGGTTCAGGTAAATTGAGATAATTATCTCCATGCAAAAACAGTACTTGAATATACACACTACAATTTATGGGATGTTGGAAAAAGGAAGTTAAAATATAAATTAATAACAGCTATCACATCAGCTTAAAAAAATAAAAATTGAATATAAAACATGTGAAAGTTACTTGTTGTTTAATTCACCCAAATTAAAATTTATTTTGTAGGTTGTCTTAATTTTTACCAGGCTTAATTCTTGTTCAATACTACACTCCAGGGCTCTTTGTTCTATTTTTTGCTACCCTGTTAATGTCAGTAAAAAACAACAGCCATCTGCATTGCTTGGGAATTGTATTTGTTACGTATTATCTTTCTGAATAGGCCGTCCCAAAAAGAGGTGGGAGGACAACATAAAAGAATGGACCAATCTCCAACCAGAAGAGGCACAGGCAGCGGACACTGACAGAGAAGGGTGGCGTGGGGTTGTGAGGATGTCTTCATATGTGTGCCCCAACGACCTCAACGGTTACGGGATGACCTGACCTAATTTTTCTGAACATTTCAAAAATAAATAATAGTTGAATACAAATTTTTGTTAATAATCGGGTTAATTAGTTTTTCCATCTACCATTTTCATGTGCCATTTTTTCATTACAAATTTTAATTCAGGTGAATTCAATGAGACAATTATTCAAGTGGAATTATGAACTTCAATTAATAAAACATTTGCTTATATTGTTTGTTGATTCTCCCTTATAATTCTACATTCACTTTCCCTGCTGATCTATATTTGCTGTATCTGATGATGACAATCTTCAAATCGTTTCACTAACTTAAGTTTACGTTGTAAAGAAATAGTTGTTTTTACACTTTCTTTGACTACAGGTCTTTTTTAATTAATAAAGCTTGCAGTGTTTTATATAACCGGTTCACTCAGCAGAGCCAATATATCGGCTTGCAGACATTCTGACAATTCTACAGAGTTGATATATCGGCTTGCACTATTGCATTTCTTTACATTTAAAAGTTTCTTCATAACAACTTTTCCTAAATTTATAAATGTACGCATATTTGAAAGTTTCTTCATAACAACTTTTCCTAAATTTATAAATGTACTCATATTTGAAAGTTTCTTCATAACAACTTTTCCTAAATTTATAAATGTACGCATATTTGAAAGTTTCTTCATAACAACTTTTCCTAAATTTATAAATGTACGCATATTTGAAAGTTTCTTCATAACAACTTTTCCTAAATTTATAAATGTACTCATATTTGAAAGTTTCTTCATAACAACTTTTCCTAAATTTATAAATGTACCCATATTTGAAAGTTTCTTCATAACAACTTTCCCTGAATTTATAAATGTACTCATATTGAAAGTTTCTCAATAACTTTCCCTGAATTTATAAATTTATCTATATTTTCTACCACGGTTTTACATTTCTATAACAAATGTATCCATAGGTCTAAATATTCAGGAGTAAATGTAAACAGTAACATTACTTTCTAATTCAGACATATACGCACATATACACAATCATTAGAAGACAGTGACTAAACTGGCTAACCTAGATTAGTCAACAAAACTATAGCTGGGGTTTGTGGATAATGTACTAGTCAAAATTTTTTGGCATTTTTACTTTCCCTTTGCTGCTTAATTTTAAATTAACATAAAATGAAAAAAAAACAATGGCTTTGTACATAAATATATTATTAGAGAGATCAAAATGAGGTGGGGAGGGATGAATGAAGCCTTCTTAGCTGCTCTGTGACCAAATGCTCATTCAGATTTGGCAAGAATTTCCACAGCAATTTCTTTATCGCCCTTTGTCTTAGACAGCCATTTGCCACACAGGAATACAGTTGTGTAGTTAGTGGTCAGGTTGATGATTTCCACTCTCTCCAAAAGCCAATCTGGCCGGAATCCACTATTATCGTGTTCAACCTTGACCTTTTTCAGTTCACCTGTCGAATAGTAATCAAGGTGATGTTAAAGTAAAGTAACTCATAGCATTACTGCCGTAGGGGTGTAAGGTGTTAGCGATCTCACATTTCAAAGGCTCGGCTATATGAGGGCGGTAGCCATCTCCTCTCCCTCGCCGCTTTTACTTCTCGGACTGAACTGGTATCCATTTAAGGCTGGGTCGACCCGAAGCCGTTGCGGTCTGAAAAAACATTACCGCCTCAACTGGGGAATGAACCCAGGACCACTCAGATGCGAAGCCAGTGCGCTAACCACTGCGCTATGCGGCTCCATAACATACTATTAAAATTAATTTTAGAAGTTTCACTTGGGTATGCGATGCATACCTTTCATTTATTGAGTAAGGGATCAAGACGCTGAGCAGCACATGAGCTGCAGTGGTTAGCGACCCATAGCTGACTGCTAGCGTCAGGGCCAGCGAACCAGAGCTGCCAAGACTCTTCTACACCTCCACACGGTGATCCTGGATAACAGGCTGCAGCAGGGCAGACTGGCTAAGGAGAAGGGATCGAAGAGGGAATGCTAACCCGGTACTAAAAAAATGCTTGCTGAAGTCAAGTGTGTTGGACCGAAAGGTGCAAATATCGCAGTCAAGCTGTAAACTACGACACAACGCATTCCGTTCTCTGGACTACATTCTGCTACTTAAGCCCTTTTAGGGTTTGGTAGCTAGAGATTGAGAACGAACGAAGCCAAGCCAAGCCATAATAAAATACTTACTTACTTGAATCCTGGTGTTCAATCTGGCAATGATGCCTCATGCAAGCTGGCCAAAAGCTGCTTGAATCTGTGTTTGTCCTTTGCTTTGGAGTACTATGACGGTCCAAAGGCGTGGTACAAGTCATCTTTCCATTTCATCAACGGGTGGCCACTCGGGCGGCTGTAGTTGTATGGCCACCAGAAAGACACCTTCCTCGCCCATCTCTTGTCAATCATGCAGACCACATGGCCAGCCCATCTGTACTTATGTATTGATGCAGAGTTGACGACATCCCAGACCTCAGTTTGTTCATGGATGTCAGTATTTTGAATATGGTCTCTTAAAGAGATATTTCGGACTCTTCGCTCTATTGTTCTTTTGGTAATTCAGAGCTTCTCTGCATCTGACTTGCGTAGACTCCACCCCTCACACCCATACACCATTGTTGGATTAACCATGCTATTGAAGGTGTGAGCTGTGGCTTTGACGTACATCATCTGCTGGAGCATCGGTTTAATGTGGTTGAAGCTACGCCAACCCACTGCTCTCCAGCATGAGATCTCCTTATCAATGTTGTTGTTACTGTTGTTATTGTTCTTCTCGTTGGCATGCTTTTTCTTGCTACGTCTACACGTGAAGTCCAGTTCTCTGGATAAAGGTTGCCATAGTGGAGAGGTCTTCGGGGCTTCCAAACAGCTTTGTGTGGATATTCATCTCAGTGGGACAGTGCTCTGTATGCAGTTGGCCAAGCATATAACAGTCTTGCAGGATATGTTCAGATGTCTGTGCTGCCTGCCCGGACATACATTTTGATGATGGAACCAATTTTAGCCGGTGTAAGTGGCTATTAAATTTGTCATGTTCCATTCTCAAGCGGAACAGGATCACCTGCTCTGTTCGATCAAGACAGTGATAGCTGTCTTCCGTTAAGTCAACTTTCCTTATTGCTTGGATAAGTGTCTTCCTTTCTTGGAAGGTGATTGTTTGTTTTGTTCTTGTGTTGCTCCATCCTTTGCCAACCTGTCTGCTGTCTCATTTCCTGGTATGCCACAGTGTGATCGTATCCACTGTAGCACTTCTCATCTTTCAGCTTTTAGTTCACCCACGGCTTTCTTAAGCTCTGGCAGTTTATCATTTTTGAGGGCTTGCAGAACTGACATTGCACCTGTAAGGAATACAACCTGCTGACATTGGCTAGTTGTGTTGCTAATCATTTCGGCAACAATAATTAGTGCCTGTATTTCAGCCGAGTAGTTTGAACAGAATTTCTCCAGTGGATGAACTAGCGGTTCCATTTTCTTTATCTGGGTGGACAACGTAGATTCCTGCGCCTCCATTTTTTACTGCTCTTGTTGCTGATCCATCAGTATATACCTGGATCCATGCTTCTCTGGGGTACAGTTTACCGATCATGTCACATGCTGCTGTTTTCTTTTGGAGAGCATTTTGGTCTCTTATGGGGTAGGTGGCAGTTATGAATGTTTTTATGATGAGGTTCTGGTGTTGTTCCCAGTAGAAGGGATATTAGATTTACCTCCTTAGTGGTGTCTGGTAATTCTATGATCTCTGAGTAGTGAGATCAGACACCTGTGTGCAATGGCACGCACGTTAAAAAGACCTTAGCAGTTGGAAATCAAAAAGAGTAGGTTTAACGGCCGTTGCTCGGGAAAAATTCAAAGTTAAAAATCTACTAAAATTATTCTAGGGATTCTCACCCCACAGAGAATATGTCACAAAAATGGAACTGTGTGGCTATAACATCAAGTCTTGGTTATGTGGTTAGTGGAGCGGCATAGATAGCGCCTGACAGGCTGCGGGTCTACCTTGCTCTAATTTACGTTTCCACTACCACCAGTCCCAAAAATTGACGATCGTATATTCCAGGGGCTAACAGATGCTGGAATTGACCTGGCAAGTCACCAGCGGATATTAGCCTGCCAAAAAAAATTAAAATATATAAAAATAAAGGAGGTCACACCTCCCCATGATGTCTAGTGACATAAAGTGGACTGAAGATAGACAGTGGTGTCTGTAATTCATCCTTATATGTTCTCATTAATTTTTTGGACCGACTAACAAAGCTATTTCTCTTCAATCTTCCACTGTCAAGATCTTTGAATGTGGTCTTCATTGGGTGTGCTGTCATATTCTTGTATTTTTCTGCTTGTATCATAGGTGGTTGTTGTTGATTTCCTGGCCTAGGTAGACATATACATTGACATTTTTTATAGGTTCATTTTCCAATTGCAGTTTCCTCATAGAGCAGAAAGTGTTCAGTAGAAATTGAATCTTTTTTTCTGTTTATGTTCAGACCAACCGCCTTGCCTGCTTTATTCAGCTTGTTTAGACTTTGTTCGGCTTCTGCAAAGCTGAGGGTGAAAATCACAATGTCGTCCTCTAAGCGTAGATATCAGAGCATCTCGGCATCTATGTTGATACCGCGATCCTGCCAGTTTATAGACCTAAAACTTCCGAAGACGAATGTGCAGACCGAAAGGTGCAAATATCGCAGTCAAGCTGTAAACTAGCGACACAACGTATTCCGTTCTCTGGACTACATCCTGCTACTTGCAAAGCCCTGTTCAGGGCCTGGTAGCGGGAGATTGAGAACGAACGCAGAAGAAGACACCTAAAAACTTCTTCAAGCGCAGCTGTGAACAGTTTTGGGGAGATGTTATCTATTGTCGTACTCCTCGATGTATAGATTTGGAAAGTCTCTTGTGGAAAAGAGTTATCTCAGTTGAGCAGCACTCGTTTATCTTCTGTATAAGCTGGGCGTACTTTGAAATGAAACAACTAGAGTGATGGAGCAAGTAAAGCAATTAGAGTGATGGAGCAAGTAAAGCAATTAGAGTGATGGAGCAAGTAAAGCAATTAGAGTGATGGAAGAAAGGAAGCAATCAGAGTGATGGAGCAAGTAAAGCAATCAGAGTGATGGAAGAAAGGAAGCAATCAAAGTGATGGAGCAAGTAAAGCAATTAGAGTGATGGAGCAAGTAAAGCAATTAGAGTGATGGAGCAAGTAAAGCAATTAGAGTGATGGAAGAAAGGAAGCAATCAGAGTGATGGAGCAAGTAAAGCAATCAGAGTGATGGAAGAAAGGAAGCAATCAAAGTGATGGAGCAAGTAAAGCAATTAGAGTGATGGAGCAAGTAAAGCAATTAGAGTGATGGAGCAAGTAAAGCAATTAGAGTGATGGAGCAAGTAAAGCAATTAGAGTGATGGAAGAAAGGAAGCATTTAGAGTGATGGAGCAAGTAAAGCAATTAGAGTGATGGAGCAAGTAAAGCAATTAGAGTGATGGAGCAAGTAAAGTAATTAAAGTGATGGAAGAAAGGAAGCAATCAAAGTGATGGAGCAAGTAAAGCAATTAGAGTGATGGAGCAAGTAAAGCAATTAGAGTGATGGAGCAAGTAAAGTAATTAAAGTGATGGAAGAAAGGAAGCAATCAAAGTGATGGAGCAAGTAAAGCAATTAGAGTGATGGAGCAAGTAAAGCAATTAGAGTGATGGAGCAAGTAAAGCAATTAGAGTGATGGAAGAAAGGAAGCAATCAGAGTGATGGAGCAAGTAAAACAATCAGAGTGATGAAAGAAAGGAAGCAATCAAAGTGATGGAGCAAGTAAAGCAATCAGAGTGATGGAAAAAGTGAAGCAATCAGAGTGATGGAGCAAGTAAAGCAATTAGAGTGATGGAAGAAAGGAAGCAATCAGAGTGATGGAGCAAGTAAAGCAATCAGAGTGATGGAGCAAGTAAAGCAATCAGAGTGATGGAAAAAGTGAAGCAATCAGAGTGATGGAGCAAGTAAAACAATCAGAGTGATGGAAGAAAGGAAGCAATTAGAGTGATGGAGCAAGTAAAACAATCAGAGTGATGGAAGAAAAAAGCAATCAGAGTGATGGAGCAAGTAAAACAATCAGAGTGATGGAAGAAAGGAAGCAATCAGTGATGGAAAAAGTGAAGCAACTTGAGTGATGGGTGTAGCTAAAAAGAAGTTCTCCTTCGTTCTTAGCCGACCTGTACTTCTACATGGGCAGATACCCCT
Source organism: Ariolimax columbianus (assembly GCA_036924085.1). NCBI lineage: Eukaryota > Metazoa > Mollusca > Gastropoda > Stylommatophora > Arionidae > Ariolimax > Ariolimax columbianus. The sequence goes on along the minus strand of JAVGWX010000017.1, from coordinate 57,144,462 downwards.
ATGCAGACCCCCAGCTCTGGTATGTGCTGGATGTAGATGGGAGAAGGGTTTCCTGCTTAGCGAGCTAGGCTCGAGCAGCTTAATACTCCGCTGCGTTGGGACAAGCGCTTACAAATTGTGGTTAGCCAATGTGTAATTCCATTTCTCTGCGATTCAAGTTCTCCTAAAAAATGAATCAATGGAGAATTACTGATGCAGACCTGCGATCCCATGGAATCAAAAGAGAAGCCATAAAGCTACTGCATCATCAACAACAACACATAAGCTAGGACTATTCCAACAAGAGCTGGTTCAAATGTTCAGCTCAAACAAGAACTCACCCAAATCCAGAGCTTCTATCTGGAAACTGTCTTTCTGATTCTTCTCAAACAAGTCCAGGACAGATTTCTTGAGTGGACGTTTGCCTGTGTCTCCATTGGCACCAAATATGGTGATAAAGACATTGGCATTTGTGCCAGCTCCTTTGGCATCACCCGTCACAATGACAACCTCATACTTGACTGGGACAAGATCTTTAAAGATGAAGAAAAATATATTAAATATATTTAATTTAGTTTGTGATGTCAGTGTGTAAACAGATTACCCTGATTATAAGTTGTATCTTAATGACAAAGTTGTTAGTGTTCTTGTTTATCATGGATACAAGGTCCAGGTTCAATCTCTTGTCTCTTGCTGAAGTCAGATGTGTTGGACCAAAAGGTGCAAATATCGCAGTCAAGCTGTAAACTACGACACAACGCATTTCGTTCTCTGGACTACATTCTGCTACTTAAGCCCTTTCAGGGTTTGGTAGCGGGAGATTGAGAACGAACGAAGCAAAGCCAATCTCTTGTCTGGACATGCTCTAGTTTACCCATTTGTAAATAGTGTTGTTTGTCTATCATAATTGTTGTGGACCACTTTGTCAGCATTCAATGTTTGCATGAATTCGAAGACAGCTAAATAAGCCAATCTGAACCTTGAATTGTCTGTTGCACTTAGCACAGGGAAATAATACACCTCCTTTCACCTGGGTTGAATAAGGGTTGATGTGAGCTGACTTGCGGAACGATCATTTCTGGATAGCTTTATTTATTCTTGATACCTCATGTCTCTGAACACCGTCAGCAATAGTGTTGTGCCAGTCTGTGCAATTGGGAGTGATTCTTTCCCAGTCATCTTGGTTAATACCGAACTGGATCAGTGATCTCTTAAGTGTGTCCTTATACTTTTTCCACTGCCCGCTGCTTGCTCTCTTGCCATTTTGGAGTTCACCATAGAGCAGCTCTTTTGGTAGACGTTGATCCAACATGCGTACTACATGGCCAGCCACTCTCAGCTGTGCTGAACATATCATGGTTGTGTATACTGGACATGCCTGATTGCGCTAACACATCTATATTTGACACCATGTTCTGCCATCTAATCCTCAGCAGTTTCCACAGGCAGTGCATGTGGAAGTGGTTTAATTATCCGGCATGACGACCGTAGACGGTCCAGGTCTCACACGCATATAAAAGGGAAGGTAGAACAATTATAGCGTAGATCTTTATTTTGAGTCCTGATCCCTCGCCTATTCCACACCTCAGTATGAAATCTACCAAATGCAGCACTTGCCCTAGCTTTTCTTGTATTTCACCTACGTGAATCCTCATGATCAATGTAAATTGTGCATGACTTACAGTAAGGAGAACAAAGCGACAAGGTAGGTAATTGGTCACCTCATCTAATAAAAATGCAGAGACATAGATCAGTTGTGTTGTCCGAAGCTACTCATACTAAGTTCCTGATAAGGAAGGGAATATAAGGAAACTTCAAGACAGCGAAGCGACACAAGCATTTAAGGTTGTATGATCCATACTTGTTGATAGAAATGTTAGGAAGTAATTGAGTCTATTAATAAGTCTGGATCAAACTCGGTCTATATTCCCTAATCGCAAGTGTTAAATGATGAAAGACTAGCCCAGCCTTGGCACATCTGTTGGTGCGTCTCACTGGTCTAGTGCCTTAAATCATCTCTTTCTTATGGTAAGGCTCTTCCGATATCTGGAGGTCCGGTGTTTGAATTCTGGGATGCCCATTATTTCCCTTTCTTTTCTGTTGTTTGTGATGTATGTTATCTGAGGGCAGGTAATACTTGTCTTGTGATCGTTGTCACGAACAAACATTTCATATTTATGAGGGCAATTTGACACTTTACCTCCAGCACCCTAACTACGACAACAGTGCTTAGAAGCACACGATACCTATGTGAAAATAATCTCGAATGAAGTGATTATAGGGGCACGTAGTGCATGCTTCTGGAATGTGACGCACACCCACAGCAAAATAGCGGTCTACATGGAAATACAGTTGAAGCAACGAACTGTGATTGAATTCCTGATGGCGGAAGGCTGTGTGTCCATCGACATGCACCGAAGAATGGCTGTGATGCATGGTGTTGCCTGTGTGGATGTCAGTATTGTAAATGTGACAATTCTGTCACAATGAACCTGCATTACAAGACTAACAGCGGACGACCGATCACAGCTGTGGATGCACAGCACCAAGCTCACGTGAACTGACTGATTCGTGCCAATCGTTAACCTTACCAGACCGCTGTACCCTTTTTCCGGTAATTTCCTTAACTGCTGCTATACCGCTGGACCGAATTTACGGTACTTTGGGTAGTACGTGAATAAAATGCGTCAGAATCTAAAAATAACCAACCAATCGTGGTCAAACCTCATGATTAGTCATTGCAAATGTCTGCCCCCATGTTTGAATTGATTTTGTGGGGTTTAACGTGAACGAATTCGGAAAATTGACAATGAAACGAGCGGCTGATGAACCAAGCACTTCAACAGGAAAGCAAAGTAAGTCTAGGCGTATGCCAGTCCAACAGGTGATCAATAATTTGGTTGATTCAGACTCTGGGGAGTCAGAATTTAATCAAGAATACTTTTCCAGTTCAAGTGACACAGACAGTGAGAGCTCGAGTGATGAGGAGAATCTTGAACCTTGTAGATCTAGAGCTAGATCGATAGTAAGAGAAGGGGGGCGTGTCCCTCAAACAGCTGATGGGGGAGATCTAGGTGGTGATGAAGGTTGGACAAGGAATTTTGTATCACCAAATACAGATCTGAATTTCAATGAGGATGGAAAAGGCCCAGTGAACATTCCTGGATATATCACAGAGGAGAGTGAACCGATTGACTTTTCATCCTTGTTTTTGGATGATACTTTCTGGCAAAATTTGACAGAGAAAACCAACCTCCGGGCACACCAATTGCATATAGCAAAGCCCAACTCCTACAATGCCAAAAATTTCAAGGAATCCACAGTGGAAGAAATGAAGGCTTTTCTTGGACTGAGGATCTATATGGAATACTTATGTATAAAGCCCAGCTATCGGGATTATTGGACAAATGAGGGTTCTTTGTTGGGTTTACTCCCGGATTTCGAAATGTTATGACTTGAGACAGATTCTTGGCCCTGTGCTGGGTGGATTGGCACACAAAGGTGGAATATTGACGCTAGATGAAAGATAAACCTATTTTCCACAATGTCTCCAAGTTACATCTTATTTTAACCACTTATTTGCATGTAACTAACATTTTTCTATATCATGTTTTTTTTCCTTCTCTTTAATGCTCAGGAGCCCAGATATGGGGGACAGTTAGGTTCAGGGCCTCAAGTCTGGTAGGGTTACCCAGGTATGGGGGACAGTTAGGTTCAGGGCCTTAGGTCTGGTAGGGTTAATGATTTCAGTTGAGCGAGTCCATCACATTATCAATGCTCTGCTTGGGTATAGAAAAGTGTGTTGATTTACGCACATTATTTAATAAATGACATGTTTAAATGCTTTCTAGACTCTTGTTTTCATTCCCTTAATTGTCTGAAGCTGATTTTGTTGGTTTTTGCTTTCATCTTATTCCTCCATGCCCCAAGGCGGTATGATATTGCACTAGGTTTTTATTTTGTGCCTGTCTGCTCAGTGCATCTGACTTCAGCATGCATTTTATGTAATGGTCTGCGTCCTCCTGCATTTTCTAAAGGTTCCCCGGGGTAACGGCCGGTGCTGTGATTGGGGAGCAAACCCAGCACCTTTTGGTTGTGAGCCGTGTCACCTAATCACTAGCCCACGCTGTCCCCTGAAGATGAATAAGGCATCAGAACATATCATTCTCTTACTGAATTGAAAATGAACAGTGTGCAGCCGAGGCTTTGCAATTTATCACATTTTTGTTCATGTATTTTTGACAACATTTTTCCTGTATGACTTGTTTGGCCATTATTTCCGAAGAGGACCACATTATCATCTGTCAGGGATCAAGCATGAGCTGCAGCAGTCAGCAACCCATAACTGACTGCTAGCATCAGGGCCAGCAAACCACACCTGCCAAGACCCTTCTACACCATCATGCTGTGATCTTGGATAACAAGCTGAAACAGAGCATACTGGTTAAGGAGAAGGGATTGAAGAGGCTAGGCTAACCCGGTAGTCCTAAATGCCTGCTGCCAAAGATGGATATGTCAGACTGAAAGGTGCAGACATTGCAGCCAAGCTGTAAACTAGCTACACAATGCATTCTGTTCTTCTGACTTCTTTTTCTTTGTTTGTTCTCAATCTCCAGCTACCAAGTCCGAAAAGGGCTTCGCAAGTAGCAGGATGTAGCCCAGAGAACGGAATGTGTTGTGTTGTAGTTTACAGCTCGACTGTGATATCTGCACCTTTCAGCCCAACACATCCGACTTCAGCATTGTTCTCCAGACTACATCCTGCTACTTGCAAAGTTTGTTCAGAGCTTGGTAGTGGGAGGTTGAGAGTGAACGCAGAAGAAAAAGGAGAAGGGTCATCCGTCAAACCTGGAGTGGGGTTCAGAGGTGGCTAGTCAAACCATTCCGAGCCATAAAATGTCTATTACAATGACGGCAGCAAAACACTGTCTGTCTGTCAGACAGAGACAATTCGTCTCTTGCCTTTCCCGTGGCATGGGCCTTTCGCGTGGCACTTCTCAATGCAGCTTCCTTAATTCCTATCTGCTCCATATACACCGTGCCAGCAGAGATCCCACCATGCCAGGCAGAGCGATCAGCAAGAATGTTTCTCCAGCTCTCAAGGTCAACACTGCAGTCCCCACTGAAGCTCCGAGAGTGTATGACTTAATAGCAATATGTATCACAATTTCTTTTACTTTTCTCAAGCAGACTGGGACTACTACATTCTTCTTCTTCATCGATCAACTGATGCTATGCTTCTAGTCCGGTGAGGTTCGCGATCAACTGATGCTATGCTTCTAGTCCGGTGAGGTTCACGATCAACTGATGCTATGCTTCTAGTCCGGTGAGGTTCACGATCAACTGATGCTATGCTTCTAGTCCGGTGAGGTTCACGATCAACTGATGCTATGCTTCTAGTCTGGTGAGGTTCACGACCAACTGATGCTATGCTTCTAGTCCGGTGAGGTTCACGACCAACTGATGCTATGCTTCTAGTCCGGTGAGGTTCACGATCAACTGATGCTATACTTCTAGTCCGGTGAGGCTCACGATCAACTGATGCTATGCTTCTAGTCCAGTCAGGTTCACGATCAACTGATGCTATGCTTCTAGTCCGGTGAGGTTCACGATCAACTGATGCTATGCTTCTAGTCCGGTGAGGTTCACGATCAACTGATGCTATGCTTCTAGTCTGGTGAGGTTCACAAAGGAGACTGCGTTTCAGGTCTATGCTGGTCCCCCACAGCTTTTCGAGAATGGTCGCTCCTCCACGCCAGATTGCCTCTCTTTGAACTGCATAGGTCGGGCAGTCCTGCAGGATATGTTCTGGTGTTTGCTTGGGTGCTCTACAACGCACGTGTCGGTGTTGCTGAGGCCCATTCTATGGAGGTGGGCCTTGAGTCTACAATGTCCCATTCTGAGTCTGAAGATCTTTGTCTGCACAACTCTGTCAAGTTTGTCTATGCTGTCATTTTCTGGCTTGTATTTTTTTGTGCTGGTCTCTCCAATTTTTTCTAATGGATTGTTTGATAAGGGACTATTACAGCTTGCTGCTAATTGTCTGGTGCTATTATTTCTTCCCATGCTTTTGTAAATATTCTCTTTAGCGCTTTGCCCCTAACTTCCCACAAGCTTGAATTGATTCAGTTGTTATACCATCCTTTCACAAGATATTATTTATAAGGCTGTTCTTTACAAATTTTTATTTCTATTAAATCAATATATCGGGAAGAGGAGACTAACATATGGTCAGACACAACATACTGCTTGGACATGTTAGTCAGGGTCAGACAAAACATACTGGTCAACACCCCCGCCTTCGACTTCCTCGCAGTCCTCCCTGTAAACGGACTGTTTTCATGGCAGCCTGGCAGCGACACGGAGATGAAACCAAGTATAGTACAACCGTCCGGAGGATCTCGGCCCACCTTCATCAGCACGCTTGGGATGTGAGAAAAGCTACTGCAACCCGTCACTTAATGCTATTTTCAGGGCGCACAAAAGAGTAAACTTAACTCATTGTGGGCATTCACAACAACAACAAATCAATATATCAAACTCCAGTTTTTGTCATTAATAATTGAATTGATTTTTTTACATTAATGATTTCTGAAACTCATTGCTACTTTTATAAAAATGTCTGGGCTTTTTTGCATATTTAAAAAAACTATCTTCTTTAGCCTGACTATTTCATAATCGATGAAATCTTCTTGTATTTGGGACATTATCCATGTCCTGTAGAGCTTTGTATTAGTCTGTATCGATTCATTAACTTCAGCATTCCACCAAGCTGTTATTTCATTTCTTTACCTTGCCTTATATTCTTTGTTTTTCTGACATGCCTGTTTTAAAGATCTTTAGTTTCTCAATGTAGTGTTTCAAAATTTGTTGCAAATTTCATGATTTCATGACAAATTTGTTTTCTAATAATTTCCTCAGTGACTTCTAATTACTATAATGGAGAAGACTTTCCAACTTCTTACATTTGCACACACTGTCATTCATTAATGCAGGCCAAAGTACTGCTAATTTGGAGTATTCTAGGTTTGAAAGAAGCTCTAGAAACAATACCCCATTTGTTGTTGGTATCCCATAGCTGCTGAGCAAACCTGCTCTTGGCAGCCCAATGCCATTCTTATATAGATACAGGTCTTAACTAACTTAACTTAACATCTTTATACTGGTTTAGAAGACTCTGCAGAGTCTGTATACAACCAGTTTCATTTACATCACCTTGCTCTAAAAGTTATGCGCATCCAATTTATTCTTAAATGCATTAACTGTCCCTGCCTCCACTGCCTCCCATGGCAATGCATTCCAAGCATTCACCACTCTCTGACTAAAAAAATATTTCCTAATATCTAATCTGGACCTCTCTTTAGTTAATTTGTAGCTATGCCCTCTTGTTCTTGTGGGTGGCTGTATTTAAAAAAAACTTGTTATAGTCTAATTTATCCGGGTCTTCTTCAGTTGTTTCACTGCTCTCTACAGTGTGTTGGTTATTGTCGGCAGTGCTTGTAAGAATCTTTTCCTCATGTCCGCAAGCGCCTTGCACTCAATGAGTAGATGTCCAACTGTTTCATCGGGATAAGAGCAATGTCTGCACAAGGGCAGATGCTGGAGATTGATGTGGTTCAAGTGGCTATTGACTCTGGTATATCCTGTTTGGAACTGAAAGATGAGACTTTGATCTCTTCTATGTAGTTTATTTATCTCATCGTTACTCTTTGGTCGTGACATTTCGCTAAATACACTGTGACCTGTTGTTCCCGTCGCCCATCTGTTCATCCAGATTTCCCGAGTATTATTCTTAATAAATCATTTACCTGTGTGGCTACTGCAAGGTCTATCCAGTTATTGTTTTGAGGCTCTTTTTTAGTTTTCAATCTGTCGGCCATCTTGTTCCCTAGTAGCCCACTATGTCCGGGGATCCATTGCAAGGTGACATTTATCCCGTGGGCAGTGATGATGTTGTTGATCGTCCTCCCCACCAAGAATATCTCCTTCCAAGAATATCTCCTTCCAAGAATATCTCCTTCCAAGAATATCTCCTTTGTGATACAGAGTGGAGTGTGTAGCTGAGTCGACTGTGAGCTGACTTAGTAGATTGGGATTACAGTGTGCCAGGTGTTCGAGTTCACGAACGGACAGAAAATCCAGGCCATGGTTGGTGCCTAGTATGACTGCTCCTCCAGTTGACCCATTTGTAAATGGGTGCCTGACGTATGAGTTGGAGAGTTAAAAACAGCAAGGAAGGGAACTAGTCGCCCCACCTCACATAGGCTGCAGCTTAGTTCATGAAGAGTTATCTTCATCCCAGAACGCAATTATTGCCATTCGACTGACCTTTACCTTTACATATGATACAGAAATAAGTCAACAAATGACCATTTACCCAAAAACCTGTTGAGAGTGACACAGGCCTCTCTTCAGAGATGCTTGGTTGGAATCACTCTCCAGAACAAACGTATACATAAGCTCCACAATTCCAACATACGACGATTGTCCTTGGTGAACGATGCAGTAATCTATGCAGACAAGACAAAGTATAGATGGGTAGGTCACATGTTGTGATGAAACTATGGTCCATCGAGCACGACAACAGCAATCTGGTACCCTCAAGGTAAAAAGAGACCGCTGGGAAGACCTCCAAAGGATTGGTCAGACTACCTTGGTGTAGACAACAACATCCAAGACACCTATGGAGGAGCGATTACCATGCACTGGACTTTCGTGGCCCAAGACACGAAATTGAAATGAAATTGAGACCCGCAACTACGCTGAGGAACGGGTCATCAAGATCAAGATCATGACCAAAAATCTGTAAGACCACTAATAATAAAAAACTATACAATCCTTTATCATGGCTTACAAACTGCTGTACAATTCATAGAACAGGAGGAGACCCTTCTGTTCTATTACAGTACTTACTACGAGTTGTTTTAACATGACCTTCTTCAACTTTTAGAAGATCCAGAACCACTCCGTCTTTCTTTGATACGCGAGGGCAGATATTTATCCATGCCTTGCAGGGAAAGACGTACCTAGAAATGAAATTCAAATAAAATTGTAGGTAACATGGCAAGTAGTAATGTTTTCCTGTATTTTGAATGGATAGCAGCAGTAGTTCAGTTCAGTTCAAGTGCCATCTCCGGATTGAAGGTCGGCTGCAATGGATCTCCAGTGTACTCTATCTCTTGCCGTAATGGTGCAATCTGACAGGCTTTTTCCAGTCCATCTCCTGATGTTATCCACCCACTTAAAATGTTGTCTGCCTCTTGAACGACTGCCTTCCATCCTACCCTCTGGTATGGTCTTCATGAAGGAAAATAACGTAACTGTCTAAAACTGATTTTGATCATTAATTCTCTTTTCACCCCCAACTCTTAAAATACCCCCATATTTGTTTTCTTCTCTTTCCAAGAAATGTGACCCAATCTTCCATACACCCACATTTCGAAGGCTTCACTACTCTTTTCCTTCTTGCTATTCATCGCCCATGTTTCTGGCCATAAATTAGTGATGAGTATACATAACTCTTTCTGACTTTCTTTTCACAACTGCCTTCTTCTTTTATTATCTGACATAGACTAGAGAAACTCTGTACCTATTCCAGTAGTTGATCCTTTATTTTTATTATCTGACATAGACTAGAGAAACTCTGTACCTATTCCAGTAGTTGATCCTTTATTTTTATTATCTGACATAGACTAGAGAAACTCTGTACCTGTTCCAGTAGTTGATCCTTTATTTTTATTATCTGACATAGACTAGAGAAACTCTGTACCTATTCCAGTAGTTGATCCTTTATTTTTATTATCTGACATAGACTAGAGAAACTCTGTACCTATTCCAGTAGTTGATCCTTTATTTTTATTATCTGACATAGACTAGAGAAACTCTGTACCTGTTCCAGTAGTTGATCCTTTATTTTTATTATCTGACATAGACTAGAGAAACTCTGTACCTATTCCAGTAGTTGATCCTTTATTTTTATTATCTGACATAGACTAGAGAAACTCTGTACCTATTCCAGTAGTTGATCCTTTATTTTTATTATCTGACATAGACTAGAGAAACTCTGTACCTATTCCAGTAGTTGATCCTTTATTTTTATTATCTGACATAGACTAGAGAAACTCTGTACCTATTCCAGTAGTTGATCCTTTATTTTTATCTGCATACAAAGTTTCTTGTCATTTTTCCCATTTATCATAGTCTTTGTTTTCTTTATGTTTATGTTGTATAATCCAAACTCTTGACTTATTGTGTATTTTGTTGTAACAAGCTCCTGTAATTCTTGCTCACTTTTTGCCATCAAAACTGTATCCTCTGCATATCTTAGGTTATTCATTGCCACTCCTCCAATGACAAGCCCTGGCATCATCTCTATCTGTAATCTGTACTAGGAACAAACTGCTACGGTAAAATCACGAAAGTTATGATATTCAAGTATAGATGTAAAAGGAGGAGTGAGACAGGGATGTGTATTATCCTGTTATCTTTTTAATATCTACACAGAAAAAAATATTCTAACAGATAGACAGGATACCAATCCTTCTCATGGGAGAAGTGGTACCAGTAGTGGTAGTTGTTGTTCATTTACGAATGAAGATAGCAACAATATCAGGTTTGTGCAGGCAGACATGACTTCATATAGGTCTGCATGTTGTTTTGCAGGCCTATCCTGGATCTGCAGATCCTATCACACAGAGGGCATAGGTGGACAAGATTGATAGCTGGTTGGTCCTCCTTGATGACCTTTGAGCCAGCTCACTTCTCTCTTACTGAATTTGAAATTTTCTGCTCAATCAGGTGAGCACCTTTTGTGACTGCAGAGAGCTAGGCTGAGCAGTGACTCCTAAGAGACAACATCAATATGAAAGCCTTTCAAGGAAGCTATTAGAAAATTTCTGTTGGGTATTGGCTGGAAAGAATACATGACTAATGAGCAAATATGGCTACAATTCAACCAAAATTATGTTTTTAATGTCATCATGATGAAATGTTGGGCGTACACTGTTTGAACAATAATAGATTCCGGTTACAGGCGATCATGTAGAAACCTAGTGGTAAAAGGAAGTGAGGTAGACCCAGAGAAACTACAGAACAATCACCAGAGATGGTGCAACCACGCAGCCAGGGAAATTGTAAGAACTACACACAGTGACAGCTGACCAATCGAGCTAGAGAATTTTGAGTTCTGCTTTATGCGCCATCATTGATGCCGAAAGACCATAAAGAGAAAGACTTTGATAAATAATGTATGTATTTCAGAAAACCTTTACTGATGATAAATAGGTCACAACAAAGTGATGCTGCTCTTGAGTTTTGACTAACAAAAAAAGTGTATCCAGAGATCCCAAATATTCCAGAGTGAATTAGTTCAAACACAATCAGCTTAGTCCAGTTCAGTTCATCCCGTGACCTTTTGAGATCATTGGGGGACCACTGCTGACACCTCCACAATCCTGTGCCATCCCTCTCTGTCTGCGGTTGCTTCTTGTGCTTCTATGGGTTGTAAGTTTGTCCCTTCATAGATGTCTTCCCATTGTTTTCTCGAACTTTACTTAGGCCTACGCGTGCCTTGAACTGTGCCCCATAGTATTGCAAGGTTTATAACCTTTCACTCACTCACTCACTCACTCACTCACTCACTCACTCACTCACTCTCTCACATTCACTCACTCACTAACTCATTCACTCACTCTCTCACACACACGCACGCACGCATGCACACACACACACACAACATTTAGGGACCAAACTTCAGGGAGCAAAAATGTTCTATCTTGTTTGAACTACACAGAAACATTAGGATCACTGAAACACTAGCATTCAAGCTGTGGTTAATATGTCCTGATATTGCCTAAAGGACTATGGTCCAGGGTGGAAAGGGACATGCCTCCATCAGTAGAATACAGAGAGGCAAACCTTTAACGAAAAAATATACATCGTATTTGCAAGGTCCATGGATCTCGAAACGTGGCCATACCAAGCCAGCCTTGTCTTTTGATCGTTGCAAGGATGTCGCAAACTAAAAAGAAAATAATTGATGATAAACTGTACTCACCTACTGCCTGTAGCTGTATCAGTTACTCTTATCTCATGGCAATTCCACATGGCTTCCCTTCCTTCAGCTTCCCCAATGGGTCTATCCTCACGTTCAAAAGCTCCAATGATGCAGCGTTCCAGTTTGCCCAATGGCAGAGAATGCAAATTAAAATTGCTGGTAACGCCTCTGTCAAAAATGACCATTTATGTTATCAGTGTATTACTAAAAGTAAAAGATGGCGGCGTAACCAGCTGCGGGTTTACATTGCTCTACTGTTCTAGTTCATTATGGATGCCGCCAGACCATGGATTTGCCTGGAATTCACACTAGTTGGCGACTTACACTTGTGTTCACGGAAGCGTATTGTTGTTTTCCATTTGGACTGGTTAATTCGTTCGTTTTATGTGATTTCTACCATCCGATTATTCTGGAATGGACATCAGCTATATGAATGGCACTATGCTTTAACATGTGTCGTATTTCACGGTCTAGTTCACCCGGCTGAACTTCACGAGATTGGCACCCTTCGCCCTAGCTGCAAACGTCAGTTTTGGTGTGTAAAATTCAGACACGGCTAAAATGAACTGGACACAGCTCGGGAGAGATGTCCAACTCAATCACACGTTAAGTGATGTCCAACTCAATCACACGTTAAGTGATGTCTTTATGGTCTATTGTGGTTATGGGAAAGGCACTTCACACAAAGTTATGTCATCCCTTCTCCGTTGCCTTGCGGGATACCTGTTTACGGGAAAGGCTTCGGGAGTAAACCTTGAGGAAAAATATCTCCAAATCACCGCAAACGGCAATCGTTTCAGCGAACACAGCAAGAGAAAAGACTGTCCAATGGCTGAACAAAGAGAGTGGTTTTCATCACTTGTAATGGATGAACATCACATCACAAGGTGCAGATGTGGGAATTGAAGGAACTTTGGTGGACATGTATGCTAAAACAAGTAAACACACTCATCTGTTAAATGTTTTTTGGATACCCTATATCATGGCATGATACTAGAACAGGTAGACAGCTACTTGTACCATCATCATCATGTAGCATGTACTTGATAGAACGTCGCTTTTAACACAGCCATATGATAGAAATCTCGTTCATCTACATCTTGTTCGACCTCTGCTTCGTCTTCCTAGAACAATACCCTTAAGAACTGCTTTTTCCAGTTCGTCATGGCACTTGATGTGGCCAAAATGATGTTTACGAGACTTTACTTGGTTTACGAGTCAGTTTTCTTTGACACTCAGATCTCGCAGGATCTATTTATTTGTTATTTCTTTTACCCAAGATATTTTAAGTACTTTTCTTTAGCAATTTGTTTTGAAAGCCCCGATCCTCTTTCTTAATATTTGTGTGATGGTCCATGCCTCGCATCTGTTCATTTCCATTGGGAATACGCATGTTCTTAGAATCTTAATACAGGTCTATAAGATAATCAACGGAAATGATAAATTAGATTATAACAAGTTTTCCAAAACACAACCACCTACAAGAACAAGATGGCACAGCTAAAAATTAATTAAAGAAAAGTTCAGATTAGATATAAAATATTTTTTATGTGCGATAGGGGTGAATACTTGGAATGCATTGCCACCGAAAATAGTGGAAGCAGGGTCGATTAATGCATTCAAGAATAAATTTGATGTGCACAGTGTTTAGATCAAGGAAAGGAAATGTAAATGAAACTGATTTTATGCAGACTCTGCAGAGTCTTCCAAACCAGTATAAAGACGTTAAGTTAAGTTTAGTTAAGTTAAATTATGTTGTCTTGCTGGTTTCACGACTGATAATACAATGAGTTACTTCACTTACCTCAGTCTCAGTCGACCTGTATGTCTCTATGGGGCAGATGCCCATGTACAGGTCCCAGCTCTAGTGTGAGCTGGATGTAGCCGGGAAAAGAATTTCCTGCTTATCGGGCTAGGCTCGAGCAGCTTATTACTCTACTGGGATAAGTGCCACAGAGGGTGGTTAACCAACGTGCAAGTCCATCTTAATAGACTCAAACACTAGAGCAAAGTAGACTCGCAGTCTGCTAGGTGCCATCTATGCTGCTCTTAACAAACCACCTAACCATGGTCGGTGTTATGCCATGTCACACAGTTAGTCGCCTCTTACGGCAAAGACCCCGGCAGACCACTCAGGTCTTACCACATAACATTAACTAAAATCCTGATATAACAAAACAAATTAGTTCAATGTGCAGTTAGCTTATATTAGCATTGTTCTGGTGTCAAGCGGCACCCTGGATGAGAACTAGGTGTGTTCCTTAGACCTTTAAGAGTTAATGACTTAGACTTTGTCACTCCTCTTCTACCACGGGCGGTGAAAGAATTCTTTTGGTGTCATTGCAATTCATAGCTTCTATAGGATTGTATAGTCTACCCTATGCCTAACCGGACTTAGTCGTCTGTTATGAACGACATGACTGCCAACCTGGCAGATTACAATCTTAAAACTTGTCAGTCTTTATTCTACGGTAACCAACATATGTATAATTCATGAAATTTGGAAAGTGGGAAGTCATACAATTAATAAATATGGTTAATGGAAATTCTGCCACGCAATTAATGAATTATTGAGAATACATGACAGGAAAGTCGCATAATTAATAAAAAATATGTGGGGGAATGGCGGGATCTAGTGGCATGGCTCACAACCCGAAGGAGCCTGGGTTTGATCCCCATCACAGCACAGGCCATTACCCCAAGGAAGTAAATCCTTAGAAAATCAAGGAGGAAGCAGACCCTTATATAAAATGCATGCTGATGTCGGATGCACTGGGCCGACAGGCGCAAAATATAAACCTCTAGCCTTTCTTCTCCATGTTCTCCTCTAGCAGGCTGCATGAACAAGATGGTCTGGTTGCATTCTCACAATGGGCTTGAACCAATTCCTTCTCTGTTGCTTTATGTACTGTAGGCAGAGAATACTCATATTTGTGATTTTTGTGATTCTGTCTCTTCTGGTTTTGTTAATGACAATTCGTAGGCACCACATTTCACAGGTGGCTAACTTTTGTTCCTGGGCCTTATTCAATGCACATATCTGGTTCTGGTAGTACAGGGTTGGGATGAAGATACTATTTATCATCTGCTTTTTTGCTTGGAGGGAAATTTGGAGTGTTTTAGTAATAGAGGCAGCTGGTATGTGACCGAGTTTGCCCTCTGCCCTCGTCTTTATCTCTTTGTCGAGTCTGCCATCCTCAGTAAAAACAGCTTTCAAATAATTTCTTGTACCTGATTTATTTTTGTTTCATTCACATGAATATCTTAACTTAACATCTTTATACTGGTTTAGAAGACCCTGCAGAGTCTGTATACACCAGTTACATTTACATCACCTTGCTCTAAAAGCTATGAGCATCCAGTTTATTCTTAAATGCATTAACTGTCCCTGCCTCCACTACCTCCCCTGGCAATGCATTCCAAGCAGACAACACTCTCTGACTAAACAAATATTTCCTAATATCTAACCTGGA
Source organism: Ariolimax columbianus (assembly GCA_036924085.1). Taxonomy (NCBI): domain Eukaryota; kingdom Metazoa; phylum Mollusca; class Gastropoda; order Stylommatophora; family Arionidae; genus Ariolimax; species Ariolimax columbianus. The sequence goes on along the minus strand of JAVGWX010000017.1, from coordinate 57,128,955 downwards.
CCTCTCTTTAGTCAGCTTGTAGCTATGCCCTCGTGTTATTGTAGGTGGCCTTATTTTAAAAAACTTGTTATAGTCTAATTTATCGATTCCTCTGATCATCTTATAAACCTGTATTAAGTCACCACGAATTCTTCTCTCTTCGAGACACTTTAGGCACTATCTAGTGCGGTGTGCTTTCTACCTATATTCATTGCCTCTGTTTTTGATGTATTGATATCATATGATACTTTTGACAGCTCAAGTAGAGTGAGTCAATATGACTTTGTAGGTATCGTTTATTGGAGTGGATCAGGCATTAGTCATTTGCAAAGAGCAATTCATTGGTACTTTCCTGTACTACACGCTCAATAATATTATATATAATAATTTTAAATAGGAAATAGAACGTCAAATGACTTACTTTCTAAGAATCTTATTGTGAGGGCTGTTAATTAGTGTGAACATATTTGAAGATCTCTTGTTGCCTTCCAGAATGATCCAGCCATTGTGGATAGTGCCTGCTTCATTCTTGCCACTTGTCACAACCTCAACCTCGTACCCTAATAGAGAAAAGATAACAACCATTAGAGATTCTATTCTCTTACATCAAAATTCTTCTGACTTTTCTTCACTGTTTTTGATGTAGGAATAACAGTTGTTCATCGCAAACAAAGATGGCTACAGCTTCAGAGTTGTGTGGTCTGTCCTGGCCGTATTTACGTCTGCATGTGGCTGCACAGTTCTATTCAACTCTGTTCACTCTAATGAACAAGAGGCACATTTGGATAACGTTGGTAGAAGGGACGTCTTGCACGGCGACCTTTTAGATGGCTTGCTTCTCCGCTGCTGAATCAGATATTTTCTGCTATTTTTGATGTAAGTGTCACAGGGAAAACCTCTACACCTCACAGTAGAAGAGGAGCGACTAAGTAAGTAAGTCACAGGGAAAACCTCTACACCTCACAGTAGAAGAGGAGCGACTAAGTAAGTAAGTCACAGGGAAAACCTCTACACGTCACAGTAGAAGAGGAGCGACTAAGTAAGTAAGTCACAGGGAAAACCTCTACACGTCACAGTAGAAGAGGAGCGACTAAGTAAGTAAGTCACAGGGAAAACCTCTACACCTCACAGTAGAAGAGGAGCGACTAAGTAAGTAAGTCACAGGGAAAACCTCTACACCTCACAGTAGAAGAGGAGCGACTAAGTAAGTAAGTCACAGGGAAAACCTCTACACGTCACAGTAGAAGAGGAGCGACTAAGTAAGTAAGTCACAGGGAAAACCTCTACACGTCACAGTAGAAGAGGAGCGACTAAGTAAGTAAGTCACAGGGAAGCTAATTATCCTTTCCTTATCTAAAGCACGAAGTCACACCATTGTCCTTACCTTTTTAAAGGGAAGGAAGACTAACATCTGGTCAGGCAAAATATACTGGTCAAGAACCTCACCTCGGCTTCCTCGAAGTCCTCCCTGAAAACGGGCTGTTTTCATGGCATCCTGGCTAACAAGGGGAGAGATCGATGTGATCCCCTAGTAGTGAGCGACATACAGATGAAGCCAAGCATAGCACAACAGCCTGGAGGACCCCAGTCTGCCTTCATCAGCACGCTTTGGATGTGAGGAAAGCTACTGTAACCTGTCACTTAATGTACCTTTCAGATATATATATATATATATATATATATATATATATGGGGTCGTTCATGTCAAACCAAGACTTTTTTTGGTAAGGAAACAAAAAATGTTGCAAATAGTCAAAATGACATTTATTTTTCTATATAATCTCCTGCAAAGTTTATACACTTATCCCAGCGTTTAAGTAAGGATTTAAAAACTTCAGCGTAGAAATATTTGTCAGTATGTCTGAGCCAATCCAAGACAGCCTGTATCACTTCGTGATCAGTGCTGAAATGCTTACCTCCCAGAAACTCTTTTAGGGGTCCAAACAGGTGGAAATCACTGGAACAAGCTCTGGGCTGTAAGGTGGATGTGGCAATACCTCCCAGCCAAGTTGCTGCAGATGGCACATAGTGCTGTGAGCTGTTTGAGGTCGAGCGTTATCTTGTAGGAGCAGGACGCTCTTTGTGATCAAACCAGGCTGTTTTTTCCACAGACGGTTATGCACATCACTTAAAATGTGTATGTACTATTCACTGTTGATAGTGGCACCACGGGCTAGAACTGTTGATAGTGACACAACAGGGTAGAACTGTTGATAGTGGCACCACGGGCTAGAACTGTTGATAGTGGCACCACGGGCTAGAACTGTTGATAGTGGCACCCCGTGGTAGAACTGTTCACTGTTGATAGTGGCACCACAGGCTAGAACTGTTGATAGTGGCACCACGGGGTAGAACTGTTGATAGTGGCACCACGGGCTAGAACTGTTCACTGTTGATAGTGGCACCACGTGGTAGAACTGTTGATAGTGGCACCACAGGGTAGAACTGTTCACTGTTGATAGTGGCACCACGGGTTAGAACTGTTGATAGTGGCACCACGGGCTAGAACTGTTAATAGTGGCACCACGGGCTAGAACTGTTGATAGTGGCACCACGGGCTAGAACTGTTCACTGTTGATAGTGGCACCACGGGCTAGAACTGTTGATAGTGGCACCACGGGCTAGAACTGTTGATAGTGGCAACACGGGCTAGAACTGTTGATAGCGGCACCACGGGCTAGAACTGTTGATAGTGGCACCACGGGCTAGAACTGTTGATAGTGGCACCATGGGGTAGAACTGTTCACTGTTGATAGTGACACCACGGGCTAGAACTGTTGATAGTGGCACCACGGGCTAGAACTGTTGACAGTGGCACCACGGGCTAGAACTGTTGATAGTGGCACCATGGGCTAGAACTATTCAATGTTGATAGTGGCACCACGGAGTAGAACTGTTCACTGTTGATAGTGGCACCATGGGGTAGAACTGTTCACTGTTGATAGTTGCACCATGGGGTAGAACTATTCACTGTTGATAGTGGCACCATCGGGTAGAACTGTTCACTGTTGATAGTGGCACCACGGGCTAGAACTGTTCACTGTTGATAGTGGCACCATGGGGTAGAACTGTTCACTGTAGATAGTGGCACCACGGGCTAGAACTGTTGATAGTGGCTCCACGGGGTAGAACTGTTGATAGTGGCACCATGGGGTAGAACTGTTCACTGTTGATAGTGGCACCACGGGGTAGAACTGTTGATAGTGGCACCACGGGGTAGAACTGTTCACTGTTGATAGTGCCACCACGTGGTAGAACTGTTGATAGTGGCACTACAGAGTAGAACTGTTCACTGTTGATAGTGGCACCACGGGCTAGAACTGTTGATAGTGGCACCACGGGCTAGAACTGTTGATAGTGGCACCACGGGCTTGAACTGTTGATAGTGGCACCATGGGGTAGAACTGTTCACTGTTGATAGTGACACCACGGGCTAGAACTGTTGATAGTGGCACCACGGGCTAGAACTGTTGATAGTGGCACCACGGGCTAGAACTGTTGATAGTGGCACCATGGGCTAGAACTGTTCACTGTTGATAGTGACACCACGGGCTAGAACTGTTGATAGTGGCACCACGGGCTAGAACTGTTGATAGTGGCACCACGGGCTAGAACTGTTGATAGTGGCACCATGGGCTAGAACTATTCAATGTTGATAGTGGCACCATGGGGTAGAACTGTTCAATGTTGATAGTGGCACCATGGGGTAGAACTGTTCACTGTTGATAGTGGCACCACGGGCTAGAACTGTTCACTGTTGATAGTGGCACCATGGGGTAGAACTGTTCACTGTTGATAGTGGCACCACGGGCTAGAACTGTTGATAGTGGCACCACAGGCTAGAACTGTTCACTGTTCATAGTGGCACCATGGGGTAGAACTATTCACTGTTGAGAGCGGCACCACGGGCTAGAACTGTTCACTGTTGATAGTTGCACCATGGGGTAGAACTGTTCACTGTTGATAGTGGCACCATGGGGTAGAACTGTTCACTGTTGATAGTGGTACTGTGGGCTAGAACTGTTCACTGTTGATAGTTGCACCATATGGTAGAACTGTTCACTGTTGATAGTGGCACCATGGGGTAGAACTGTTCACTGTTGATAGTGGTACTGTGGGCTAGAACTGTTCACTGTTGATAGTGGCACCACTTGCTAGAAAATCAACATGAATGATGCCAGGTTTGTCCAAGAAAAGACTCACCATCACTTTATCTGCAGATGCAATTGACCAAATGACTGTGGTAGGTTGAGAGCCACAATAGTCAGGATCATCCCTCACTGATGTGCCTTCCCTAAAACATCTCATGTTTGTATTGTGATTGCAGTCTTTTGTAAATTTCCGCAGGTTTCCCGCCTTTTTTTACAAGAAACTTCATCACAACACGCTGTTCCATGCAAGCACTAACAGTGCAGTCCACCATTTTTATTTATCTGTCACGTGACTGCCACAAAGCAAATGGGCCACCTAACAGTAATAGGACACAAGTGCCCCTAACTAATGATTAATTCCAGCAGACTATAACCCATTCAGATAGAACTAGCAAACAGCGAAGAGGAAACTGCTATCGGTCCTGAACCAAAGCTGGAAAAGGGGAATTGTACCACAGGCAAGGAAAGACTCAATACTGGTACCAGTACCAAAAACAGGAAAGGACAAAACAGATCCAAATGGATACAGGCCCATAAGCCTACTGAGCTGTGTCGGCAAGCTGATGGAACGGATGATAAACACCAGACTGATGTGGCATCTGGAAGAAAAACGAATACTAATTCCACAGCAAGCCGGCTTTAGACAGCACAGATCCACTGAGGACCAGGTCATCCTCATAGCCCAGGAGATAGAAGATGCCTACCAGGCACAGAAACACACAGTAGCTGTTTGGGTGGATCTGGAAAAGGCATTTGACAAAGTCTGGAAAGATGGACTTAGAGTCAAGCTAAGAAGAAGTGATGTTTGTGGGAAGATGTACAAGTGGATCAACCACTACCTCAAACAAAGAACGGCCAGAGTCCAAGTACAAGGGCAGATGAGCAAAAAGGTGACACTCGAGCATGAGTACCCCAAGGGGGAGTACTGTCACCCACACTCTTCCTGGTATATATAAACGATATTACAGAGAATATACCAAGAAGAGTCCATAGCTCAATGTTTGCAGACGATCTGGCTATGTGGACTTCTGAAAAGAATCTCACCCTAGCAAGAAATCGGATGCAGACGGCCCTAACATCGCTGGAAGAGTGGGCGAACTCATGGCTGGTCAAAATAAACGAGGAGAAAACCACATGCACAATATTCTCGCTTTCATTAAAACCCCAAAGTACCAAATTAAGTCTAAATGGCAAATTCCTGCAGCCAAACGACAACCCAACCTATCTGGGAGTCACATTTGATCGGCGCATGACATGGAAAAGTCAGATTGAGAGAAACCGAATGAAAGCCAGAGAAAGAATGGCAATCATGAGGAAACTTGCTGGCACAAGCTGGGGAGCAGACGAAGTCATACTAAAGAAACTGTACACTGGAAGAGTGAGACCAGTTCTCGAGTATGGCATTGCGGCATGGACAACAGCAGCGAAGGCGAACTTCGATAAAGTTAACAAACTTCAAAACCAAGCCATGAGAATTATAACAGGTGGCATGAAGTCAACGCCAATTGTAGAGCTTGAAAAGATTACAAAACTGCAATCCATGACCGATAGAAGAGACTGCAGAGCCCAGCTGCAGTCAGAGAAATTCCGAAGACTGACCGACCATCCAATGCACCAGAGACTAAACAATTTGGGAAATGGGAAACTAAAGCGGAGAAACTTTGCAGAAATAGCCAAAGCAAAGATGCACGAAGATCCCATAAACGCACTAACAACACCAAAACCCATCACTACTGTACGAAAACCTACCTGGAGGCAGGATATATTTCCAGAGGTGGTAGAAAATATACTAGGTATTGCAAACAAAAACTGCCAGACTGAAAAAGAGAGGAGAGATACTACCCTAAGCTTCATAACGAAAAGCTACCCAAGCATGGACTGGACCCATGCATACACCGACGGTTCTGTAACAAACACAACACAGAACGGAGGGGCAGGAGCACTCCTGAATCTACCAAATGGCAGAAAAATAACACTGTCATTCGCTACTGGTAAGTACACAAGCAATTTCAGAGCGTAGGCAGAGGCACTGAGGGCGGCAGTGGAAGAAATGGTGACACACAGTGAAAATGAAAGCCATATAGTCCTGCTTACAGATGCTCTCGCCGTAGTCACAGCGCTAAAAAGCCAGAAAAACACTGAGCTTAATGACTTAAGAGCAGCACTCTGCAAACTGTGCCAGCAGTCCGCACCAAAAAGGGTAGTGGTACAGTGGGTCCCATCACACTGCAACATCCAAGGCAACGAGGAGGCAGACAGACTGGCAAAAGAAGGTGCAAGACTACCACAAACAGATACTAGTATGACGTACGAAGAGTCAAAACGGCTTATCAAAGCCAGATACATGACCAAATGGGAAACCGAACATACTGGTTACACCAAAAACGATGCCTATTACCAGTTGAACCGAAGAGAGCAGGTCGTTGTCTTTAGACTTCGCACTGGCCACAATAGACTGAGGTACCACCTATTCAACAAATTGAAGATAGGGTGTACCGACGAATGCCCGTGCGGTACTGGTAAAATGATCGCTGAACATCTGCTGCAGAACTGCCCGACATACGAGGATCAGAGAGAGCAGATGTGGCCATCACCAGTGGAACTGCAAGACAAGCTCTATGGCAGTGGCGACAGCCTCAGGATGACTGCCGCTTTTTTCGAAAAAATTATGGTTACTGTCTGACTGCGTACGCAGAAGAAGAAGAAGAAGAAGATAGAACTAGGACAAAAAGTTCTGGTTTGATTTAAACGCCCCTCGTATATATTTGTTTGTGTGGGGAATTCAGGTCTCATCTCCAGTAACAATGTGACTTAAAAAATTCATCTTTATTTAGCACTGCAAAAATTCTGCAGGAATGGTGCAAATTGTGAATGGTGTAAATTGTTAATGGTGCTTCTTTACAAAGTGACATGACATACCTATCTTGTCTTTAGTACTGTTTCCAAGGTCATTGCAAGTCAGTTCCCTGATAATCTGCTTGTCATCATCGGACTTGGACAGCCACTTGTCACAGTGAAAGGTGTAGACTTTCTGGGTTTTGACATCCTGAACTTCAATAGCAGTTAGATGCCAAGCTGCACCCAGACCTACAGAAATAGGAACAGCACAAACAAATTAACATTACATGCCAAGCTGCACCCAGGTCTACTTACATAGGAACAGCACAAACAAATTAACATTACATGCCAAGCTGCACCCAGGTCTACTTACATAGGAACAGCACAAACAAATTAACATTACATGCCAAGCTGCACCCAGGTCTACTTACATAGGAACAGCACAAACAAATTAACATTACATGCCAAGCTGCACCCAGGTCTACTTACATAGGAACAGCACAAACAAATTAACATTACATGCCAAGCTGCACCCAGGTCTACTTACATAGGAACAGCACAAACAAATTAACATTACATGCCAAGGCTGCACCCAGGTCTACTTACATAGGAACAGCACAAACAAATTAACATTACATGCCAAGCTGCACCCAGGTCTACTTACATAGGAACAGCACAAACAAATTAACATTACATGCCAAGCTGCACCCAGGTCTACTTACATAGGAACAGCACAAACAAATTAACATTACATGCCAAGCTGCACCCAGGTCTACTTACATAGGAACAGCACAAACAAATTAACATTACATGCCAAGCTGCACCCAGGTCTACTTACATAGGAACAGCACAAACAAATTAACATTACATGCCAAGCTGCACCCAGGTCTACTTACATAGGAACAGCACAAACAAATTAACATTACATGCCAAGCTGCACCCAGGTCTACTTACATAGGAACAGCACAAACAAATTAACATTACATGCCAAGCTGCACCCAGGTCTACTTACATAGGAACAGCACAAACAAATTAACATTACATGCCAAGCTGCACCCAGGTCTACTTACATAGGAACAGCACAAACAAATTAACATTACATGCCAAGGCTGCACCCAGGTCTACTTACATAGGAACAGCACAAACAAATTAACATTACATGCCAAGCTGCACCCAGGTCTACTTACATAGGAACAGCACAAACAAATTAACATTACATGCCAGGCTGCACCCAGGTCTACTTACATAGGAACAGCACAAACAAATTAACATTACATGCCAAGCTGCACCCAGGTCTACTTATAGGAACAGCACAAACAAATTAACATTACATGCCAAGCTGCACCCAGGTCTACTTACATAGGAACAGCACAAACAAATTAACATTACATGCCAAGCTGCACCCAGGTCTACTTACATAGGAACAGCACAAACAAATTAACATTACATGCCAGGCTGCACCCAGGTCTACTTACATAGGAACAGCACAAACAAATTAACATTACATGCCAAGCTGCACCCAGGTCTACTTACATAGGAACAGCACAAACAAATTAACATTACATGCCAGGCTGCACCCAGGTCTACTTACATAGGAACAGCACAAACAAATTAACATTACATGCCAGGCTGCACCCATGTCTACTTACATAGGAACAGCACAAACAAATTAACATTACATGCCAAGCTGCACCCAGGTCTACTTACATAGGAACAGCACAAACAAATTAACATTACATGCCAAGCTGCACCCAGGTCTACTTACATAGGAACAGCACAAACAAATTAACATTACATGCCAAGCTGCACCCAGGTCTACTTACATAGGAACAGCACAAACAAATTAACATTACATGCCAAGCTGCACCCAGGTCTACTTACATAGGAACAGCCCAAACAAATTAACATTACATGCCAAGCTGCACCCAGGTCTACTTACATAGGAACAGCACAAAACCATTAACATTACATGCCAAGCTGCACCCAGGTCTACTTACATAGGAACAGCACAAACAAATTAACATTACATGCCAAGCTGCACCCAGACCTACAGACATAGGAACAGCACAAACAAATTAACATTACACGCCAAGCTGCATCCAGGTCTACATTCATAGGAACAGTGCAAACAAATTAATAACAGTTGCCTCCAACCGCACGGCATTAATATCTTCCATACCTTTTCTTAAAACCCCATCTGTGTCTTCCTTACCCCTCCTCCCCCCCACCTTCTTCTATCAGTCCCCCCCCCCTTGCCCCCCATTAATCTCACCCTCTCCTGGCTTATATTGCCTTCTTTTTGTTCTCCCACTTGGATCACTATTTGGCCGTTTCCATATTTGGCCACCACTAGCTTATCCGGCGCATTCCCCCTCACTTCTAACGCTTTCCTGGCCACCTTATTTGACCGCTCCCCGTCATACACAGTCAAGCATCTGACCCGGTCGCTTAGACAGACTGGGTCTACTATCAGATAAGTAGACCATTTTTTCCTTATATGTTGATTTGTTAGTTCAGTATTGTTGTTATTTGTTGTCCCTGATGAAGGTCTATTGGTCATAACGTAGGTTTTGTTTGTGTTCTTGTCTCGGTGTGGTATCTCTGACCATACCCATTAACAAATTTGGATTAAACTCAATAAAATCAACTTTTACATTTTTTTCATTTGTTTTTTTTCCCCAAACAAATTAACATTACATGCCAAGCTGCACATGTATCTATCTACCTACCAGTCTGCTTATGTACCTATCTACAGCCTGCTTACCTACCTACCAGCCTGCTTACCTACCTACCTACCAGCCTGCTTACCTACCTATCAGCCTGCTTACCTACCTTTCTACAGCCTGCTTACTTACCTACCTACCAGCCTGCTTACCTACCTACCTATCAGCCTGCTTACCTACCTACCAGCCTGCTTACCTACCTACCAGCCTGCTTACCTACCTACCAGCCTGCTTACCTACCTATCTACAGCCTGCTTACTTACCTACCTACCAGCCTGCTTACCTACCTACCTATCAGCCTGCTTACCTACCTACCAGCCTGCTTACCTACCTACCTACCAGCCTGCTTACCTACCTACCAGCCTGCTTACCTACCTACCAGCCTGCTTACCTACCTACCTACCTACCAGCCTGCTTACCTACCTACCAGCCTGCTTACCTACCTACCAGCCTGCTTACCTACCTACCTACCTACTAACGTCTTATCAGGCCCAACATACTGATCAGTCATGTTAGTCAGGGTTGGGAAAAATATAATGGCCAAGATCCCAAACTTCGACTTCATCTAGTCCTCCTTGGAAACATACTGTTTTCATGGCAGCCTAGCTAACAAGATGGGAGTTCGACATGATCCCTGTGGCAGTGAGTGTCATGCAGATGAAGCCAAGCATAGCACAACCACCTGGAGGACGCTGGTCCACCTTCATCAGCACACTCAGGATGTGAGGAAAGCTACTGCAACTCGTCACTTAACACACTTTTCAGGGTGAAACCTTCTCATCCACCCATTCACCTGATCCATCCCTGTATCTAAATATCCATCCATCCACCCACTTGATCCATCCACTCATCACTATATCCATCTAACTATCCATCCACTTAATCCATCCAGTTCTCTATCATCCATCTATCTAACTATCCATCCAATTGATCCATAAATCCATCTCTCTGTCCATCTACCCATTCATCTATCTCACTATCTATCCATCCATCCACCCACCTATCCAAAATCTCAACCAAAACCCACCCAAAAATCCATCCACCCAGAACAAACCCAATTCCATCCATCCTTCTGTCTGTCTGTTCTGTCTGTCTATCTACCTATCCATATCAGTTTATCTATCTATATTTTTTCAGCGCCAAACACGGCGTATAACACAGAAACCAGTTTGATCTGTGTGAGGCCACTCGTTTCAGTTCATGTATGTTGTTCAAACCCATAATGGAACCCTCTCTAATGATTGTTCTGCAGAGAGTTTCTTTTAGTCTTCCTCTTTTCCTGCTGCCAGAATGCGACAACATAATCGCTTGTAGAGAGAGTCTGTTGTTGTCCATTCTATGTCCGATGTATAATACACTTGTGTATTATGTGTATGCTTGGTTCAGCTCAAAATTTTCTGGCAAAACCAGTTTCAAAGGCAGTTCCTACAGCATGTTCCCCTTCTGCTAGTCTGTAGTCTCGGTTGGATGGTCAGGACTATCTCATCAATAAATACATATTGATTCATCAGCGGGATCAAGATGCTGAGCAGCACATGAGTTGCAGTGGTCAGCGACCCATAGCTGACTATTAGCGTCAGGGCTAGCGAACTATAGCTGCCTAGACCCTTCTACACCTCCACGTGGTGATCCTGGGTAACAGGCTGCATTAGGGCAGACTGGCTAAGGAGGAGGGATCGAAGAGGGAATGCTAACCCGGTACTCAAAAAATGCTTGCTGAAGTCGGATGTGTTGGACCGAAAGGTGCAAATATCGCAGCCAAGCTGTAAACTACGACACAACGCATTCCGTTCTCTGGACTACATTCTGCTACTTAAGCCCTTTCAGGGTTTGGTAGCTGGAGATTGAGAACGAACGAAGAAGAAGAAGATTCATCAGCTTGACAGACCTAATTAGCTAAAAGAAAGTTGACATCAAAATTTTGGGATATGGGGTGCCAGTCACCTTTGTTGCCGCTTTGCTGTCTTTTACTGTAAGCAAGATATCCATTTACACCTGGGTAGACTGAAGCATGCATCTATTGGCACGAGAAGCAAGCATTCTAACTACTCTGTTGGTATATATCACATACAAATGTTCCTCACAAACTCTATATCCTTATAACACAACATGATATCACATACAAATAATCCTCAAATACTTTATATCTTTATACCACAACATGATATCACATTAAAATAATCCTCAAATACTTTATATCCTTGTAACACAACATGATATCACATTCAAATAATCCTCAAAACTGTGCCCTGTATAACGCTGTGTATGCAATATTTATGACCCAAACAGATCCAGTACAGACATCTAGCGCAGTCTCACCTGAATTGTCATGCCAAACCCTCAACTTGCTGAGCTCTCCGAGGGATAATATATTGTCTACGGTGAAAACATCTAACTGATTTTGCTCAAAAGGATTCTTGAAGGTTTCAGACTTGTTAAGATGAATTTCCCCAGAGTCACCATTAGCACCAAAGAGAATGATATAGATCTTTGCATCAGTGCCAGCACCTCTCACATCTGAAGTCTTCACTGTAATAATGTAGGTGGTTTCTGATGGATAAAAAAAATGTTAGGACTGAGTTTGTATAAAGAGATGTTATGATGAGTTTATATAAAGAGATGTTATGATGAGTTTATATAAAGAGATGTTATGATGAGTTTATATAAAGAGATGTTATGATGAGTTTATATAAGGAGATGTTATGATGAGTTTATATAAAGAGATGTTATGATGAGTTTATATAAAGAGATGTTATGATGAGTTTATATAAAGAGATGTTGTGATGAGTTTATATAAGGAGATGTTATGATGAGTTTATATAAAGAGATGTTATGATGAGTTTATATAAAGAGATGTTGTGATGAGTTTATATAAGGAGATGTTATGATGAGTTTATATAAAGAGATGTTATGATGAGTTTATATAAAGAGATGTTATGATGAGTTTATATAAAGAGATGTTATGATGAGTTTATATAAGGAGATGTTATGATGAGTTTATATAAAGAGATGTTATGATGAGTTTATATAAAGAGATGTTGTGATGAGTTTATATAAAGAGATGTTATGATGAGTTTATATAAAGAGATGTTGTGATGAGTTTATATAAGGAGATGTTATGATGAGTTTATATAAGGAGTTTTTTTAACAGAATTTAATGTGTCATCTATCATATAATAAATTATCTGTGTCATTTAACATGCTATCTGTCAAATAACATTTTCTCTGTGTCCTTTAATGCATCATCTGTCATATAATATATTATGTGTATCATTTAATGTGTCATCTCATTTAACATTTTATCTGTGTCTTTTAATGCGTCATCTGTCATATAATATATTATCTGTATCATTTAATGTGTCATCTGTATTACAAATATTATCTATGTTATTTGATGCACAATCTGTGTCATTTAAAACATTATCCGTGTCATTTAATGTGTAATCTGTGTTACATAATAATTAGGCGGCAACAAAGGATTGGCGTAAAACCAGAAAGAGAGCTGGTATTAATGTTGACGCATTGAACGAGAAGGAGGAGGTAAAATGTAAAGCTACCAATTCCTTTAAAGCGTTAGCTAGGGAGTCCAAAAGCGAGCAATGGGAGGAGTTCATCACAGGAGTGGGTAATGATAATACCCTCCAGAAGTTCTGGCACATGCATCAAAAGATGAATGGAAAAACTACAAGCCAGCTTATCTCCAACATTCAAGACACCACATGAAGGCTCCTGAAGACAGGTCTAAGTTTTTTCAGTCGATATGTTTCCCAGACAGACAAAGGCGACAGAGATGCCCGTCAGGAAACTCGGAAAGGCATCTTAGACGCAGCCATCAGGGAAGAGACTTATGTAGACCTTATCACCGAGGCAGAGGTCGTAAATAGCCTACGTACAAGCAAAAACACAGCCCCAGGTCCTGATGGAGTACAGTATTGCCACATCAAGCAGTTGGATGAGACAGATATAAGAAATATGGTGAAGGAGTTCAACCATACTATAGAGAAGGCATATGTGCCTGAGGACTGGCTTCATAGCTATCTATGCCCACTGCCTAAACCTGGTAAGGACGCCCCGCTTCTCGGCAGCTATTTAATAATCACCATACAAAATGTATATAGCAAATTGCTCGAGAAGATAGGGGCCAGGAAAATAATGGCCTACCTTGAACGGGAGCAGATTCTACCCGATACGCTGGGCAGCTATAGAACAGCGAAGGAGACCTGGGCTAACGCTGGAACTTTCGCGTATGATGTGTACGAGGGGTTTCAGTCAAAGCAAGAAACAGTCGCGGTAGCACTCAACTTGGAACACGCATACAACCATGTCGATTTTGGGACCTTAATTACCTTTCTGCAGCTGTGTGGTTTAAACCCGTGGCTGGTTAGTTAGATATCAGCTGCCCTGATGGAAAGAACAGTTGCGCTACGCGTGGGATCGTGGACATCAGAACCGAGGCGAATATGTCTAGGACTGCCTCAAGGGTCTCCGCTCTCACCGGTGCTGTTCAACATTTACACAGTAAAAGTGGCCAATATTCAAGCTACAGGCACAGGGGGAACGTTGACATTTGCCGATGACATCCTAACGTACAGGACTGGCTCAGACAGGCAAGAGTTGGTCAAAGACATCCAGGAAACCTTGCAAGGAATCTCACAGTGGTGCAGTGACTCAAGCTCCAAGATCAATCCAAACAAGGCCTGCATGATGTGATGCTCTTTGAATAATTCCATAGTAAAGGCTGAACTCCCGGGCATCACTTTTGATGGTTGCACCATCGACAGGTGTGACAGGTTGAAATACCTCGGAGTGACATTTGATCGCGGTCTTTCCTATAACTGCCATGTTGACCACATCGTACAAAGATGCAAGAGAGGGTTAGGAGCACTCAAGACCATGGCTGCTGCTGACTTGGAACAACGAATCCTATTCATCCTATTTCGTCAGGTCATGTTGTCTGTCATCGATTATGGACTAGGCATCCTAATACTATCAAGAACACAGTGTGTAAGGTTGGACCGCATCCAGAATGAAGGTATGCGTCTGGTTCTGGGCTGCACTAGAGATACCCCGATTGTGATGATGAGGTACATGTTGGGATTGTTATCGGTGACATCCAGACATAAACTGGCACAAGTCAAAGCCTATATGCGTGTCACCACAGACACGCGGCACCCTCTGCACAGTAGTATCTCAGATATCAAGAATCAAGAGAGGGTTGTCATGAATGGCACAGGCTGAGACAACAATCGGACACGTCACTCCAGCTGAGACGATAGCCAAAGGGTAAGAATGGGTCCACACTGGTGATAGAATGATAGAGTACCAGAGAGTCATCATAACCTTAGGCAAGGAATGCAGAGAACGGAACAACGAAAGTGCAGAGAACGAGGTAAATCAGCTGATAACTGAGAACACCCAGGAGAGTGACGCTGTCATATACACCGACGGATCAGTCGTGCGCAGTCGGACATCAGGCTGGGGTTTCTCGGCTAGAGTGAGAGGAGAGGTCGTTGCTGAGCGCAGTAGGGCATACATGTCAACAACCTCCAGTATGAGAATGGAGACGGAAGCAGTGACCTCAGCACTGAAATAGATATCTGAGACTTCTATAACAAAGGCAGTCATCGAGACAGACGCGCAAGCCGTACTTAGGTACGAGGGGATAGCTGCTGTTGAGGCCTCAAACCTCCAGGCGCTGACCTGGATCAACTGTTTTGCTCATGCCGGGGTTCAGGGCAATGAAGAGCTGACATCTTGGCTTCACGGGCTCCCATCATGGGCACATTGATGATGGACAGAAGTGACATTTTTAAATCAATCAATGACCACCTGCTGGATGAGGACACCGCAATAGATGAAGCAGTAATCCACAGACTGCAAAGTTTTGACATTAAACGAAGTTCGAGCGAAGTTGAGCGCATGAGAGGACGGCGCAGGAGCATGTACAACCATCGAGCTACAGGGACCATCAGCATCCATACCTTACGCCATTTGATGAGAGAGACTGAGCACCTATGGGTATGCCCGGAGTGCAGTGAGGTCGATTCTTAGAAACAGAAACATAATAATTATCTGTGTTATTTAATACCATTAGAGTTGTCTAAAGAAATCAAGCAGGTTAACCACACCTGTCGAGGTGCCAAATGTGACAAACACATGCAGATGAGCACATTAGATACACACATAAACACACATACATAATTGCACTAATCTCACTGGCACCTGGGCCTCATAAAAACATACTTTCAAGAATGGTTCTGCCTCTCTCAGTTGCTGGGATATCTACAGGGTTCTTGGCTCCTTCCTTTCCTTTGCCAATCCAGCCACCATACTTGAACACAGACAAGGTACCAGTATCCAGGTTCCTCAGTTCAATCTTTCAATTCCAGAAACAAAAAAACAAGTGTTAGAATCACAATTTTATAAATAAAACTCAGCCACTTAAGATATCAATTTGTAATTACAAGGGTAAGTCAGTTAGTACATCACAAACTGATGTGGAATAGCTGAAAAATGTAAATGGTAGTTTCTAAATGTGTCATCAGGTGGCAGTAACATCCAGCTTTGTGATTACTGTTCGTAGTAGATCCTAGGTGTGGGGATTTCGTGGCAAAGTGGTTAAGCCATCTATGTGTGATCAGGTGGTGTGAGTTCGACTCCGGACTCCACCGTCTTTTTCACAGGTGCTTGATGCGGAGTCCCCTGCATCTCGTAGTCACCCCCTAATCGTCTTGTCCTTGACTTGCCACTGGAGTCGGGCGGCTCGAGATAAGAGAGTGAGGATAAAAAGTAGCGCAGTTAATCCTTACTAAAAAATAGCGTTAGCAAATAAATTATGCCATAATCGTCTACGATGGACTGCAGCCTTTGCCTTTTGTAAGATCTTAGATGTTGCATGCACATGTGTAGCTAAGATACAAAATATGATCAAGATGCTCAGCAGCGCATGAGCTGCAGTGGTCAGCTACCCATATCTGACTGCTAGCGTCAGGGCCAGCGAACCAGAGCTGCCAAGACCCATCTACACATCCACACGGTGATCCTGGATAACAGGCTGCAGCAGGGCAGACTGGCTAAGGAGATGCCATTGAAGAAGGAATGCTAACTCGATACTCAAAAATGCTTGCTGAAGTCGGATGTGTTGGACTGAAAGGTGCAAATATCGCAGTCAAGCTGTAAACTACGACACAACGCATTCCGTTCTCTGGACTACATTCTGCTTCTTTAAGCCCTTTAAGGGTTTGGTAGGGGGAGATTGAGAATGAAAGAAGCCAAGCCAAGATACAAAATGGCGTCTGTGCTCACAGAGTGTACAAAGAATAGCTTACTGTTGTCCATTTTTGTTGACAAAAGATATTCATAAGGAAATGGTTCCTGAGGAGTGTTTTTTGCATAAAGCTGTGCATAAATGGGTTGATATATTTTCTCGAGGACACTACAGAATTGATGATGGAGCCCAATCTGGTAATCCGGTTCAGATTGCATAAGAAGCATCTTGTGCGGTGGGTGAGGGAGATGATTCAAACTGACAGATGAGTAATGACAGATAGTTAAGTAACTGCAATAGGGTGTTCACATGGTTTAGCCTACAGCATAATGCAGGATCGACTGAATTTCCAGAAATGTGCTCATGGCAGGTACCCAGACAATTGACTGACAAACACAAAATACACTGAATGGGCTGAACCTTGCTCTGATAAAGTGATGAGATAAGTGTATCGATGTTGGTGGAAATTTATGTTGAGGAATCAAGAACAATGTCAGTGCAATAATAAATGGTTTTCAAGTTCGTATCTCATTTAGTTTTTTTTTATATTAGCCATTTGTGACCTATTTACTGACTTGCAATTGTACTTTTATCAGTAGCTATATTATATGAGAAACCATTCGGTGGGATTTCATGGCCTTTCATTGTAAATGAAAGAACAGGAAACTGAATTAAAACGGCCTGCTATAAAAGGCGACTCATGAGAGTTGTGCATGGGAACCCCTACTGGAAGATCAAATAAATATTGTTTGCAAGGAGACCATCTGCATTGCAATAGTAGCGCCATGGACCTTTTTGAGCAGAAATAAGAATTATGAAGTGAGAAAATAAATACAACTCTTTTTTTCTTCTTTGCGCTCAGGATCTTAGGTTATGCTATATCTGCAGGCCAGTCACTATGATGAAGTCTGTTGTCTTCACCAGGTCAAAGCGGTTGCCCCACAGCTTTTTGTCTCAGCTCTGCACCCTCTGGCCAGATCTGGTATCCCATTTCCCTATAGAGTGAGCATTCCTGTAGAATATGTTCAGGATTAGTCGGTATAGATGTTCTAGTAGTGACCAGTTCTCAGGTGAAATAAAGTAGTTTGTTGGTTTCTTTTACGTTGGTGAATTGGTTTTGGTCTACCGCTTATGTTCATGTCTTCTCTCCATTGGTGTGTATACTGATTTCTGATGATGTTTTTGATCTCTCTGATTGGTACTTTTTAATGCTATATTTTGATAGAGCACCAGCTCTCTCATTTCATGTGATTCTGCAGTGGGAGGGCAGTCATTCGAGTGCTAGTGTTAAGGATCTCTGGAGTTTTTAAAGACAACTAATATCAGTTAACAGTCGGTTATAGCCCCTTAGAAGATGATACAAAACAGAAACATGATTCGGGGGACGAGTATTGCTGAAATGATTATAAAGAGTGAATAATGTCATGTGACATATTCTTTCCAGAATGTAGTCTCATTTACAGCAGTTCTGAATACATCTCGATTTCAAGCAAGACAACGACCCACTTTGCACACAGACATCTTCAAATGTTCTGACACCATCTTCATTTGGGATAACCTCTTTCCCTTTTCCATGGCACCGTGCTTTAAACTATCTGCCTCTCCAAGCAATTGTGTCTTTTCACATGGCTGAAATAACTTAACTTCTTCCTCGTGATCTTATTTGTAAGCCAGTTTTCTTCTATACCTAGTTGTTGCACAATTTCTCTATTTGATTTCTTCTCCGTCCGAGCTATTTTCAATTTTCTTCTATAACACTGCGTAGCGCAGTGGTTAGCGCGCTGGCTTCGCATCTGAGTGCTCCTGGGTTCATTCCCCAGTTGAGGCGGTAATGTTTTTTTTCCAGACCGCAATGGCTCCCGGGTCGACCCAGCCTTAAATGGGTACCGGTTCAGTCCGGGAAGTAAAAGCGGCGAGGGAGAGGAGATGGCTTCCGCCCTCATATAGAAGAGCCTTTGAAATGTGAGATCGCTAACACCTCACACCCCTATGGCAGTAATGCTATGGGATACTTTACTTTACTTTTACTTTATTTTAAAAGGTGATAGCCTTATTTGTAATGGTTTTATTTAATAATAATGATAGTTACCCATCGCAAGTTTTATTTAATGTTCATGTCTCGCGCCTGTATGTGCCACGGGGAAAAAAACAACATGTTCTTATCAGTTGGATCTTTGTCTTTTTTCTCCTACTCTGCTACACATTTTTCATCTGCATTAGTTTACATGTGGCTATTACAAACCATTGGTTGATTTTTACTGAACAGTTCTCAAAGTTCTTTATTGTTGATCCTAAATAAAAAATTTCTTAGTAATATACAACTAAAATTAAAATATAAAATATGATGTTTTTCAACTGTATTCTGTTCAATTACAACAAATATGATGTTTTTCAACTGTATTCTGTTCAATTACAACAAATATGATGTTTTTCAACTGTATTCTGTTCAATTACAACAAATATGATGTTTTTCAACTGTATTCTGTTCAATTACAACAAATATGAAGTTTTTCAACTGTATTCTGTTCAATTACAACAAATATGATGTTTTTCAACTGTATTCTGTTCAATTACAACAAATATGATGTTTTTCAACTGTATTCTGTTCAATTACAACAAATTATCATGCTAGAAATCAGATGGAACTTGAAACGTAAGAGCAGACTTGGACGTTGTTGATTGAAGTCCTATATGTAACACATCCCTGTAGAGAAGTCCTATATGTAACAGATCCCCATAGAGCAGAAGAGATTGGGGCTGGAGACTAATTCTCACTAATTCTTAGAGAGCCAAGCTTGGCCGAGAAAGTAGTTGGAAATCTCAACTCAGTATCTCAACTCAGATAAGGTCAGGTCAATCTAAGGTCACAACACAACGTGTATCCACTGTCAGGGCTGGGTTTGGTTAAGCAACACGAGAGAAAGGCAGTTAGTATTTACTTCAAGTGGAGACAATTGTCACAGATGGGGGTAGGGTTTTAGACCCACCCATTCTTTATATTGGCCAGTGTCTCAGGGGTGCTGGTAGAAGAGCAACTGACGCAATATTTAACGTCAAAATTGACACTGGCAGATTGACGGGGTGACAATTAGCCATGGCAGTCAATAGGATTCCAAGGGGGAGTGGCTGAGTAAGATTGACTGCTGACCAGTCAACAAGGAAGGAACAGAGTGCCTTGTGACCACCACCATCTTTGTTTAGGTAAAGCTAAAGGGGCTATAAAAGTAGAAGACAAAAGACAGAGAGACAGAGCTGGACAGTGTGGTTATCTCATTATATATCAAAGGCATTGTACTACTGCCCATTGGTACAAATGGTGGACTAAAGATTTACAAGATGGAAATCTGTTCCCTTTGAGTGACAGAGTTGAGATCAAGACAAACGTATCTGTAGTTTTCAAATATATCATGCAATTGCTGGTCTGTTGGAAATGTGAGATAACTGATTAAAGGTACACAGTTGAGTTTGAAAAACGTATCTGCAGTTTTCACAGATATCAAGCACTTGCTGGTCTGTTGGAAATGAGAGATAACTGATCAAAGACAATCAGAATGACCAGACGGGTCGGCCATAGCCCCCTGATAGAAAGAGAGTTGTAACCTGAATTCTAGGAAGCAACCCTACAATAACAGCAAAAAGCTATTATTGCACAGCGCAGGACCGACAGCCGCAAGAAATCAACTTCATCGCCAACTGCCACACATGACTTCAAAGTAGAAAGTTGGTTAATCAGAGTAGAATAAGAGTGCATAGATTGTCATAAATATTAAGGTAGACTACAGGAAAGAGTTTATAGTTGCAGGGATTCCATTAAAGCTCATACTAACATTCCCTGAGATAAAAAGATTAATTGATATTTAGTTAGTTTAGTTTTAACTATGTTATAACAAATACTTTTTGCAATAAATGAACTGTTTGTTGTGTTATATCGAATCAAGCTTTAGAGTCTTCTATGATTGAGTCTCAACTTCAAATTATTAAAATGTTTTGATGTTTACATAAAGATAGAAAGGACAGGCCTGTTATATAAAGATAAATTGGTTCTCGGGAACAGTACGTTAAATAACAAAACAAGCCTGTTACATATGTTCTGCAATAAGCTGAAGGTTTTGGTTGATTGATTGATAAAAGTGATTTTTTAAATTTGGATTCTTTACCTTATCTAGGTTCCAAGATGGCCGACTGCCTTTCCCGCTCAGCTCAACTCTAATCTTTTTCAATGGAGCGACGTCATCGACCTCCATCTACATTAATAATAAGATGCAAGATTTGAACAATCTAGTCTGAAGAGGTAGATGCATTCAAATAGGGTTTGTTAGAAGAGATAGATGCACATGTGGAAAATATGCTAGAAGAAAAAGAGAGATGTATGTATGGAGAATATGTTAGAAGAGATATAGGTATGTGTGTGTGTTGAATATGTTAGAAGAGATAGATGGTCAGTGTATGTGTAGAATATGTTAGAAGAGATATAGGTATGTGTGTGTGTTGAGTATGTTAGAAGAGATAGAGGGTCAGTGTATGTGTAGAATATGTTAGATGAGATAGAGGGTCAGTGTATGTGTAGAATATGTTAGAAGAGATAGAGGGTCAGTGCGTGTGTAGAATATGTTAGAAGAGATAGATGGATGGGTGTGTGTAGAATATGTTAGAAGAGATAGAGGGTCAGTGCATGTGTAGAATATGTTAGAAGAGATAGAGGGTCAGTGCGTGTGTAGAATATGTTAGAAGAGATAGAGGGTCAGTGCGTGTGTAGAATATGTTAGAAGAGATTGAGGGTCAGTGCGTGTGTAGAATATGTTAGAAGAGATAGATGGATGGGTGTGTGTAGAATATGTTAGAAGAGATAGAGGGTCAGTGCGTGTGTAGAATATGTTAGAAGAGATAGAGGGTCAGTGCGTGTGTAGAATATGTTAGACGAGATAGATGGATGGGTGTGCGTAGAATATGTTAGACGAGATAGATGGATGGGTGTGCGTAGAATATGTTAGAAGAGATAGAGGGTCAGTGCATGTGTAGAATATGTTAGAAGAGATATAGGTATGTACGTGTGTTGAATATGTTAAAAGAGATAGAGGGATGTGTGTGTGTGTAGAATATGTTAGAAGAGATAGTAGGATGTAAGTGTGGAGAATATGATAGAAGAGATATAAAGATGTGTGTATGGAGAATATGTGAGAAGTGCAAAAGATTTGTATGTGTGTAGAGTATGCTAGAAGACATACAAAGTTGTATGACAGACACCTCTAATCTCCAACAAATAAGAACACAAATCACCTTAAATAGGTCAGTTCTCCCTCTCTCAAAGAAGTTATCGTCTTTCTTCTCCAGCTCCAATGGTAACGAAGTTCCCTTAGAACCGAACACAGTCATGAATATTTTGCAATCAGTTCCGGCACCATCTACATCAGCAGACGTGACAGTCACTTCATAGGGAATCACTGGAAGAGTCCAAAATATAAGATCACTGTTTAACTACAATTAAAAAAATATAGGTCCTTTACATGGTTTGAATCTGTCTTAATAGCAAGAAAACTAGTATTTTATCTGCTCCTACCACTTGCTTCTAATTTGTAAAGTGACTTCTCAGTGGTCTCGCTGTAAGGTGTCCGCCTCAGGTACCGGAGGTCACGTTTTAGAATCACAGTAGAGACCCGGATATTTTTCGCGTGGATATTCTGGTCAAAATTTACCCTGATCTATTGGTAGTGAGATTGAACTCTTGTGTTCAGTGTCGAGCACGTTAAAAATCCCTTGGCAATTAGAAATCGAAAAGAGCAGGCTTAACAGCCGCTGCCCGGATAACATTCAAGTTAAAAATCTACCCAAGTTATTTGTACCTTTCTCCGGGTGGTTTGTTAAGAGCAGCTATAGATGGCACCTAACTGGCTACGGCTCAACTTAGCTCTAGTGTTTGTCTATTAAGACGGTCTTGCACATCGGTAAAAGCCACCCTCCAAGAAACTGGTTATATACATCTATAGAGTCATCTAAACCAGTATAAAGATGTTAAGTTAAGTTAAGTAGAAGATATTGCAGAGTCTGTAAACAACCAGTTTCATATGCATTTCCTTGTTCTAAAAGGTGTTCACATCCAATCTATTCTTAAATGCATTAATTTTCTCTGCCTACACTACTTCCTGTGGCAATGCATTCCAAGCATTTACCACTCTCTGACTAAAAAAATATTTCCTAATATCTAATCTGAACCTTTCTTTAGTTAATTTGTAGCTATGCCCTCTTGTTTTTGTTGGTGTTTGAATTTTGAAAAACTTGTCATAGTTCAATTGATCAGTTTCTTTGATTATCTTATAAACCTGTATTAAGTCACCTCAAATTATTCTCTTTTCTAGACCCTGTAGGTCGATTTTTCTAGGTCTTTCCTCATAACTATAATTCTGTAATCCTACTATCAGCTTTGTCACTATGTTTTGTATCCTTTCCAGCATGTTTATATCTCCTCTACGATAAGGACTCCACACCTGTACGCAGTACTCCAATCTAGACCTAACTAATGCTTTATACAGTTTGACAATCACTTCCATGTCTCTCTTTATTTTCATCTTTCGTTAGGACGTGTTTCAGGTATCAAGACCAATTCTTCTTCTTTGAAATTACCTGAAAATGTTCCTGTTCAATGGACTGCTTTGAAAGGAAAATATAATGCAAATTTTTATTTGAAAAGCTGAACAAAACATGAACAGAAATAAGCAAGAAGATTGTTTGACTCACTGGGCTTAAACGATGTGATGGAACTCATGCCATCATCAACGCTGAACACTCTAACAGTTTTACCATCTCCTTTGTCATGAGCCAACCACTGTTTGCAATCAAAGTGATAGTGCTTTCCCTTAGTGGGTGAGTCAACTTCAATGTCCTTGAGGAACCAGCCACTTTTCTGGTTTAGACCATCATGCCCAATCTGTATTTTGAGAATAGATAACAAATGAACAAACCACATTTCTAGATTCTAATCAGATGTAATCATATCATTTTCCTCCTGTCATTATTATATTTATTATGTTATATTATATAATCTATTTTATATAATATACTCAGGAATGACTGAGTATGACTGTGGTGGAGGCTGGTGTTTTGGCAAGGAACGGGTTTCTTTCAGACAGACTGTGATGGGAGCGACATTCTACAAAGGACATGCTTCATGATGATGATGATGATATTATATTATATTATCTCTTAGTTTTAGTCGACCTGTACTTCTACAGTAGTGGATGCCCCTGTGCAGGTCCTAGCTCTGGCGTGAGCTGGATGTAGCCGGGAGGAGGCTTTCCTGCTTAGCTGGCTAGGCTTGAGCAGCTTATTACTCCGCTGTGTTGGGACAAGTGCTGCAGAGGGTGGTTAACCAATGTCCGAGTCTATCTTAATAGACTCAAAAACTAGAGCAAAGTAGACCCACAGCCTGTTTGGCACCATCTATGCTGCTCTTAACAAACAATCTATTATTTTATAATTATATTATATTTTATATATATTTTCATTTCTACTGCAGTGTCCCATTTAAATATGTGAAGATGGGAAATAGTGTCTTTTTGCTTATTTTAGTTCTTCTCTTCTTCTCTGTTCATTCTCAATCTCCCATTTCCAAGCCCTGAACAGGGCTTTGCAAGTTCCAGGATGTAGTCCGGGGAACGGAATGCATTATGTTGCTTGTTTACAGCTTGACTGCTATATTTGCACCTTTCAGTCCGACACACCCGTCTTCTGCAGGGCTTATATTAGTAAATCACCACAAAAAATTTGGAATAAAAAAGGATTTTTGTTTGGTGTATCTTTGTGTACTTAGCAATTCTTCTGAGGTCCTTGGTCAGTGACTGAACCCAAAAATAGTGAGTGAAATTGATTGATTGATAGTTTTAACTAGTGACAGGAAGCTACAAATGTCTTTAACCCTTTACAGTCCAACCTAATTTACAAGATGTTTGTCTCAATGTCCAAGACAAGAACTGTAATTTTATGTGCTTCAAGGTTAACAGAAAAAAAGTAATTAAAACTAAAATTATGATTAAAAAAAATTAAAGTTAAAGCTTTTGTTTATAAATGAAATTAGCTAAATATCAAAATAAGGTTGATATATGACATATGACTTCAGATAAATTGAACTGTAAGTAGTGCTACTCTAGTTCTGCAATGGACAATCTGGACTGTAAAGGGTTAATAATCAATTCTTGTCAGTGTTGAGGATGATGACATGTACCTCAATGCTTTTGATGTCTCCCACATCCAGAGCTTCAATTGAGAAAGTCTCTACAGAGCTGGGTTCAAATCTCTTCCTCTGAACCAGTTCTAGGAGCTTGCGGCCTGTATGTATTTTTCCGGGACCATGTATTCTGATCCAAACATTGCTGTCTGTACCATTATCCTCTCCACTTCCTGTGCTTACCTTGATAGTGTAAGGGATAGCTGGGGGAAGAAAGAAACAGTAGTGACCACAACAGGAAAGACAAGCACTTTTCTAAGTTTGGATAATATATACACTAAACAGCAGAATGGAAAGTGCAGTAATAAGTACCCCGAAATTTAACCTGGTTCATCCAGTTCATGAACATGTTTCAGGGATCAAGATGCCGAGCAGTGCAGGAGCTGTAGCGGTCAGCGGCCCTGTCATACCACCTGTCATACCACCTGTCTTATTGAAACTGGATCTGTTAGTCCTTTGATTGAAGCTACTATCATTTTAAAAATAAATTTTTGACAAATTTTGTCTGATAGTGAGGTTGTTGGAGTAGTTCTCCTTATGTCCCAGGGCGTACTGATAAAGGTGAACCTGGTCCCTTCTAGCTGTAGTGCAATCCAAGGCTTCTCAGCAAGCTTTTCCCTACATGGGTCATAGTGTTGGTACATGCATTTGGTCAAGCTTCTGTAATGCATTGTGGTGGAGCCTTGGTCAGTATGTTGTACCTGACCCGTCATGTGTCTTGGCAATATATCATAGGAAGCAACTATAATAATAACAATAATAATAATAATAAATGTCCATCGCAAGCGATGACGACAACAGCAGTCAGACATGTAGATAAATGTACAGTCATCAGCATGGGTAAATCCAATATGCAATATAATTACAAAATGAGCGAGAACAATATTAGAATGATAGAAAAGGAAAGGGGCCTAGAGGTTATAATAAAGCATACAGGTAAGGTGAGTGAACAAGTCCAGGTAGCAGTGAAAAAGGCAAATGCAATGTTAGGTATGATAAGACGATATAAACATAGGAGCAAGGAAGTGATAGTCAAATTGTATAAAGCATTAGTTAGACCTAGATTGAAGTACTATGTACAGATGTGGAGTCGTTATCGTAGAGGTGATATAAACATGCTGGAAAGGATACAAAGAAAAGCAACAAAAATGATAGTAGGATTCCAGAATTACAGTTATGAGAAAAGACTTTTGAAAGTCAGTGTCTTGAAAAGAGAAGAATTCAAGGTTTTTAAGATAATCACAGGAAAGGTTAAATTAGACTATAAAAAGTTTCTCAAAATACAACCACCAACAAAAACAAGAGGGAACAGCTACAAATTAACTAAAGAGAGGTCTAGATTAGATATTAGGAAATATTTTTTTTAGTCAGAGAGTGGTGAATGCTTGGAATGCATTACCACAAGAAATAGTGGCGGCAGTGATAATTTATGTATTTAAGAATAGATTGGATGCATTAAGTTAAGTTAAGTGAAGTACAGCCTAACCACACAGAGCCAGTCTCTGACCAATTATCTTGTTGTTAAAAATGTGATAATGTTGTTTACACATACTTGGTCCTTCTGGCACATCCTCCTTGGGAACAGCCAAATGTTTACCAGAAGATCTTGGACTGGTTTTCAGAGAGCTCAGGCTTGCCACAGAGCCAGCAAATCTTTGAGATCTGAGCGTGCCAGTGCTGGACATATCCCCATCATATCCCTATGGATGGTACAATGACTTTAAGAATGATGGCATACAAACAAATATCTATAATATAAAAAGTTATCTTCTTCTTCTTCGTTCGTTCTCAATCTCCCACTACCAAACCTTGAAAGGGTAAGTAGCAGAATGTAGTCCAGAGAACGGAATGCGTTGTGTCGTAGTTTACAGCTTGGCTGCGATATTTGCACCTTTCGGTCCAACACTCCGACTTTAGCAAGCATTTTTTGAGTACGGGGTTAGCATTCCCTCTTCGATCCCTTCTCCTTAGCCAGTCTGCCCTGCTGCAGCCTGTTATCCAGGATCACCGCGTGGAGGTGTAAAAGGGTCTTGGCAGCTATGGTTCGCTGGCCCTGACGCTAGCAGTCAGCTATGGGTCGCTGACCACTGCAGCTCATGTGCTGCTCAGCATCTTGATCCAATAAAAAGTTATAATTTAAATAACAACATCACATGTGTAATGCTGACAATTGAGGAACAGAGCATAATGTCATTGTTAGCAAGATATACATGATGTCCAACCTGCTACCAACCCCTGGTATTTCGTTATAACTTTTAAATCAATGAACATTGTTGTTGTTTCGAATGACCACTCTCGCCCTAAATCTCAGCACCGCTGTGATGGGAGGCCACAATATGGTTGGAACCTGGGGCTCGCGTCTCAGCCTGGCCCGGTCGAGTCGCAGAAATGCACCTGGCCAAATGCACTCTTGCCTCGCTCTTAACCTCTGTCTGCTATCAGCCATCCCAATGGACGCAGAAGAGATGCAGTCCAGCGGACATTGCACCTCTGCCCTATTGTGACAACGTCCCAGGTGGCGGGGAATGCTAGGCGTGCCATCACTGCAGATGAGCCGAGAAAATAAAGGGAGCAAAGAGATACCTCACTCACATGCATATGCTACGTTTCTGGCAGGATGTGACGATCCTGAGACACAGTCAACCTGGACTGCCTCTCTTACGGGATAGTACAAACTAGTACATAGTCCATCATATCATTGCCAAACCCTATAGACACGAGTGGGGAAGACTCGATAGTCCTGCAAGACAACTTCCCTAAGAGAGACAACTCTGACCAAAAACAACTGCTGCCTTGCAGATAGGCTGGGGACAGTCAAAGGCTAATGAGGGCATCCCTACAGAAACGCCTGTTGAAATCGGATGCACTGAGCCACAGGCTTAACAAAATAAAACAGTGCAATGTAAATATCGCTGTAAACAGCGTACGATGAAGAAGAAGAAGAATGACCACTTTTGAGTGCCCTGAAAAGGACGATACGTGGCGAGTTGCAGTAGCTTTCCTCACATCCCGTGCATGCTGATGAAAGTAGACTGGGGTCCTTCAGGCGGTTATGCTATGTTTAGCTTCATCTGCATATCGCTCACTACTATTGGGATCACGTCAATCCCTCACCTTGTTAGCCATGCTGCCACGAAAACAGCACGTTTCCAGGAAGGGCTGTGAGGAAGCAAAGGTGAGGGTCTTGGCCAGTAATTTTTGCCTGACCCTGACTAACATGTCTGATCAGTATGTTGTGCCTGACCCTGACTAACATGTCTAATCAGTATATTTTGCCTGACCCTAACTAACATGTCTGATCAGTATATTTTGCCTGACCCTAACATGTCTGATCAGTATATTTTGCCTGACCCTGACTAACATGTCTGATCAGTATATTTTGCCTGACCCTGACTAACATGTCTGATCAGTATATTTTGCCTGACCCTGACTAACATGTCTGATCAGTATATTTTGCCTGACCCTGACTAACATGTTTGATCAGTATATTTTGCCTGACCCTGACTAACATGTCTGATCAGTATATTTTGCCTGACCCTGACTAACATGTCTGATCAGTATATTTTGCCTGACCCTGACTAACATGTCTGATCAGTATATTTTGCCTGACCCTGACTAACATGTCTGATCAGTATATTTTGCCTGACCCTGACTAACATGTCTGATCAGTATATTTTGCCTGACCCTGACTAACATGTCTGATCAGTATATTTTGCCTGACCAGATGTTATCCTTCCCATCAATGAACGTAATTCAATCAAATTTGACATGGACATACTTTGGTGGGTGGGGGACTGAGTGGTCTTGAGGTAAGACATTGGCCTTGGGTGCTGGAGGTCCTGGGTTCAAATCACGGTGGAAAAACGGGATTTTTTCAGGTGGACTTTCCGGTATTTCTCGGATCTTTGGATAGTAGAGATTGGACACCCGTGTGCAGGGTCACTCACGTTAAAAATCCCTCGGAAGTTGGAAATCGAAAAGAGCAGACTTAATAGCCGCTGCTCAAGCAAAATTTAAAATTATGTTAAAAATCTTCCCAATCTATTAGGGGATCCTTGCCAGTGCTACGGAGTTCGTGCATTATTAACAATGATATATTAGCAGTATAATAATACTAATAATAACAATAATAATAATAAACAACAGTAATAATAAAATAATATCAATAATAACAACGATAATAACAACAATAATGCTATAATAATACAATGTCAATATTGTATCTATACTTATTTTCAACAACAACAAAGTACAATCATCGGAAATGTTTACCTTCACATAAAGAGTTCTATCAATTTTTCCATCCTCCTTATTCTTGGCCAGCCAACGCTCACAGTGGAACACGTACTTGTCCTTCCCATGAGACACCTCAACGCGGTTCAGGAACCAGGCAGGACTGAGCATTGAGTTATCATGACGAATCTTTAGCTTGAATAGTTTACCAAGGTCTATAGTTTCTAGCACAAATCGGTCCATCTAGCAGATAAAAATACACATCTATGCTTATAAGCCTGGTTGACATTTTGAGAACGAACTTAGAAAGAATTTTACTACAACATTATCTAGATTAGATATTAGGAAATATTTTGTTAGTCAGAGAGTGGTGAATGCTTGGAATGCATTGTCACAGGAAGTAGTGGAGGCAGGGACAATTAATGTATTTAAGATTAGATTGGATAAGCATAGTTTACATAGCAAGAAATAATCATCATAACTTAATATAACATCTTTCTACTGGTTTATAAGACTCTGTAGAGTCTGAATACAACCAGTATCTTTTACATTCACTAGATTAAAATATACCTATGCGTATCCAATCTATTCTTGAATGCATTAATTGACCCTTCCTCTACTATTTCCTGTGACAATGCATTCCAAACATTCACCACTCTTGGACTACAAAAATATTTCCTGTTATCTAATCTGGACCTTTATTGTCTAATAAGTGACCTGTTCCTCAACAAGGAAATTAATTTTGTGTGGGTTCCAACCCTATCTCCAGTCGTGTAGTGACCAATGGACGATTGGATTGCTCATGCATACTGAAGCCCCCCGCCGACATGGTCATCCTGGCGGTGCAGTGATCTGGGCTATTGGTTCCAGAGTTTGGTACTGACCATCTTTTTCCTGATCAGTGGGCCAGACTTGAGCAGGGTTGTTGGTTTCACTACTTTTGTCTGGCTGCTGCACCGCTCCCTCTGCCTTCATTATCCCCTTGTTTATTTGTAATCGGCTGCCCCTCGGGTAAGTTTAGAAAGAGAATGAGAAAGCCAGAATAGGGTATTCTACATGACATGTCCATGGAAACAGGCTGTGTATATACATTGCTAGTGCAACTGTCAGCTAAGAGAGTACAGGGAATGAGTTCACAGTGACCTATATCATTGATGATGATGATGACGATGATGATGATGACGATGACGATGATGATGACATAATCCATTTAGCTGTGAGATGGCAGCTCTTGACAACCCTTTGGATAAAAGCACACATCCTCCTCAATTGTTGTAGTGATGTGTAGAGTGTGTTGTGTATGTTGGGATGTGGTGGTAGTAGCAGGTTCCGCAGATTGTCCAGCCCTGGGCACAAAGTCAGGGGGTGTTTGACTGACTTCTTGTGGTTGTAGCAGAATCTGCAGTTTGGTTCACGTAGTGGGTCTAATCTATTCAGATGTTTTCTGCTTCGTAATTGGAACAGGTCTCTCCACAAGGACCAGTGATGAATGGGTGGTCTTCTTGGTGCTGGTTATGGTATTTAATTACAGCACCACATCCAGCGTTAGTGGTAGGCCAGTGGCAGATCCATCTGTGTATATTTGGAAGTTTTGTGGATATGAGTCTATAGTTTCCAAAGTGATAGTTTTCAGCAAAGATTGTAGGGTGTTCCTGTCGGCAGAGGGGTCGGAGAGTAAAGTTTTTACTGTGGGGGTAGTTTCCTGCCAGCAAGGTGGTTCATCATTGGTGGTTCAGCCATAAGCCTTCTACCCTCTGGCAGGTATTGTTTATTGATATTGTCTTGCACCTTTTTTTGGAAAGATGTATTTTTTATTCGATATTTTTGGTGCCAATGTTCTACCATTTTCCTATTCTCCTCCGTAGTGTCCATTTTTAAGTATCTTTCATGCATTTCCACGACAGCACGTTCTCGTCTTAGGTTCGGAGGTGTGATGTTAGAGTTGACCTATGGCATTAAATTACGTTGACCTAGAAGCTGGCAATGTACTCCTGATGTAGATCACTGGATAGGATTATATTTAGTATCCTAAATAATTAGCACATTGGGCTACTCTTTCTGTCTCTCTCCAAGTGTAACCATTTAATCGCAGTTGTCTCTCACATTTATTTTCTTCTTTGAGCAATTTTAGGTCTACCTCTCTATCTCGTCTCTTGAGGATTTCATGTTAGTCTGCCTATCTATGTTGGACTGTGCCTTTCTCAATGTATTTCTTATCCAGCCCTGTTATCTTCTCTTAATTTGTTGTTGGCTTCTCCCACATAGGTCTTCATTCCTCACCATGTCCTGCCACTTTATCCCCAATTTCCTTCATGTTAACCCTACCAGACCGCTGTCCCCATTTTTCGGTAATTTCCTTAACTGCCGGACCTAATTTTCGGTAATTTGGATAGTACGTCATAAAATGCGTCAGAATCTAAAAATAACCAACCAATCGTGGTCAATCCTCGTGATTAGTCATTGCAAATGGCTGCCCCCATGTTTAACGGGAACAAATTCGGAAAATTTACAATGAATCGAACGGCTGATGAACCAAGCACTTCAACAGGAAAGCAAAGTAAGTCTAGTCTTATGACAGTCCAACAGGTGATCAATAATTTGGTTGATTCAGACTCTGTTCAAGTGAAACAGATAGTGAGAGCTCGAGTGATGAGATGAAGGCTTTTCTTGGACTGAGGATCTATATGGAATACTCATGTATAAAGCCCAGCTATCAGGATTATTGGACAAATGAGGGCTCTTTGTTGTGTTTACTCCCGGATTTTGAAATGTTTTATGACTCGAGACAGATTCTTTGCCTTTTGCTCGGTGGATTGGCACACAAAGGTGGAATATTGATGCTAGATGAAAGGTAAACCTATTTTCTACAATGTCTCCAAGTTACATCTTATTCTAACCACTTGTTTGCATGTAACTAACATTTTTCTATATAATGTTGGTTTTTTCTCTTTAATGCTCTGGAACCCAGGAATGGGGGACAGTTGGGTTCAGGGCCTTAGGTCTGGTAGGGTTAATGCTCTGGAACCCAGGAATGGGGGACAGTTAGGTTCAGGGCCTTAGGTCTGGTAGGGTTAATGCTCTGGAGCCCAGGAATGGGGGACAGTTGGGTTCAGGGCCTTAGGTCTGGTAGGGTTAATGCTCTGGAACCCAGGAATGGGGGACAGTTAGGTTCAGGGCCTTAGGTCTGGTAGGGTTAATGCTCTGGAGCCCAGGAATGGGGGACAGTTGGGTTCAGGGCCTTAGGTCTGGTAGGGTTAATGCTCTGGAACCCAGGAATGGGGGACAGTTAGGTTCAGGGCCTCAGGTCTGGTAGGGTTAATGCTCTGGAGCCCAGGAATGGGGGACAGTTGGGTTCAGGGCCTTAGGTCTGGTAGGGTTAATGCTCTGGAACCCAGGAATGGGGGACAGTTAGGTTCAGGGCCTCAGGTCTGGTAGGGTTAATGCTCTGGAGCCCAGGAATGGGGGACAGTTAGGTTCAGGGCCTTAGGTCTGGTAGGGTTAATGAATACTGGAGTCTTTTTTGTATTGCCTTAGTCGTTCTTCATGTTTCTGCTCCATACAGCAGCAACGACTTGACACTGACGTTGAATATTCTAACTTTGGTATGAATGTTGATTTCTCTGGATATGTTGTTTAGTGTCAGCAATCCCCTTCCTGCTTTTTCAATTCTAATTTCCATATCTGCAACTGTACCACCTGACTGGCCAGGTAGGTAAAGGCATATCCTCATCCAATTGCTCTCACTCCAGTATAATTGGTTCTTTATTGATCGCGTTAATTTTAAAGAGCTTGGTTTTCTTCATGTTGATATTCTGTCCCAACTTGACTGATTGTTTTTAACTTAACTTAACTTAACTTAACGTATTTATACTGGTTTAGAAGACCCTACAGAAACAAACCACCTGGGGAAAGGTACAAATAACTTGGGCAGATTTTTTAAGTGAATTTTTTCTCGGCAGCGGCTGTTAAGACAACTCTTTTTGATTTACAACTGCCTAGGAATCTTTTACGTGTTCGACACTGAACACGGAAGTCTGATCTCACTACCCAGAGATCAGAGGAATTTTTACCAGAAGATCCATCTGAATAAAATCCTGGTCTCCACTGTGATTCGAACATGGGACCTTCGGCATCCGAGGCGGACACCTTAGCTTAAGACCTCTGGGTAGGTTCTTTCACTCTGCCAAGTTACTTTTGCTATGATTGTGTAACAAAAGTTCTAGTAACCTGCATAATCTAGGTTCTCCAATTATGACTAGTGTTCACCGAACACCATTGTTTGATATTTTCATTATCCAGAGAAGGTTTAGTGGGTAACTGATTTACCAATATCACATGATGATTGTTATTCTCACTATCTGAGCTAAATTTTCCATGTTATCAGCCACGTTACTAGTGTGCTTATGTATCTAAATGTTTGAACAGCACAAAGTTAAATGTTTGAACAGCACAAAGATATGGACAACATACAGATATGGACAACACAAAAATAAATGTATGAACAGCATTCTACTGATATTGCCTGAATCACCACCTTTCTACTTGTAATGTCTTTAATAACCACTTTTCTACTTCCAATGTCTCTAATAACCACCTTTCTACTTCCAATGTCTCTAATAACCACCTTTCTACTTGTAATGTATATAATAACCACCTTTCTATTTGTAATGTATCTTCCTCTTCTTCTTCGTTCGTTGTCAATCTCCCGCTACCAAACCCTGAAAGGGCTTAAGTAGCAGAATGTAGTCCAGAGAACGGAATGCATTGTGTTGTAGTTTACAGCTTGGCTGCGATATTTGCACCTTTCGGTCCAACACATCCGACTTCAGCAAGCATTTTTTGAGTACTGGGTTAGCATTCCCTCTTCGATCCCTTCTCCTTAGCCAGTCTGCTCTGCTGCAGCCTGTTATCCAGGATCACCGCGTGGAGGTGTAGAAGGGTCTTGGCAGCTATGGTTCATTGGCCCTGATGCTAGCAGTCAGCTATGGGTCGCTGACCACTGCAGCTCACGTAATGTATCTAATAACCACTTTTCTATTTGCAATGCCTCAAAACACCACCTTTCTACTTGTAATATCACCACCAATCATCATTCTACCTATAATTTTATCAATCACCTTTTTACTTGGGGGTCGCTGTGGTCGAGAGGTAAAGCACTCACCTCGCAAAGCGATGAATGGAAATGGTGTGGGACCGAATTCTGCAAGTTTCAAGCAACCTCTGGACTCAATGAAGGTGGGACCAGAGTGCCTGCATCCTGAGTTATCTCAAGTCATATTGTGTCTCATACGAAGAGTTAAAAAGGCTTATTAGAGCTAGATACATGACCAAATGGGAAACAGAACATACTGGCTACACAAAAAACGATGCCTATTACCAGTTGAACAGAAGAGAGCAGGTCGTGGTCTTCAGACTTCGCACAGGTCACAACAGACTGAGGTACCATCTATTCAATAAACTGAAGATAGGTGGCACTGACGTATGCACGTGCGGTACTGGAAAAATGACCGCTGAACATCTGCTGCAAAACTGCCTGACATACGAGGATCAGAGAAAGCAGATGTGGCCATCACCAGTGGCAACACTAGACAAGCTCTATGGCAGTGTCGACAACCTCAGGATGACCGCTGCTTTTTTCGAAAAAATAAAGGATGACGTCTGACAGCGTGCGAAGAAGAAGAAGAAGATATTGTGTCTTGCCACTGGTCTAAGGTAGCTCGGGATCCGAGAGTGAGGTTGATGACCAGCGTAGTTTCTTCCTCACTATAATCCACAACAGCGCAAGTTACATCAGCAAGACAAAACTGTCTGATCATGTCGCCATCATCGTATGCAAAGACAAACGCGACAGAGATGGGCAAGACAAAGATCTTCAGACTCAGAATGGGACATTGCAGACTCTAGGCCCACCTCCATAGAATTGGTGACAGAGACACCGACACGTGCAATTGTGGAGCATCCAAGGAAACACAGAACATATCCTACAGGACTGCCCCACACTATGCAGACCAACAAGAGGCAGTCTGACCAGGGGGGCAACCATGCTAGAAAAGCTGTAGGGGGGGGCCTTCGAAAACCTGAAACACAGTCTCCTTCATAAACATCACTACGCTAGAAGTATAAAATCAGTTGATCAAAGAAGAAGAAGAAGAGGAAGAAGAAACCTGTGATGGCAACTACCTTTTTTTTAAAAAACTAACTTTTACTTGTAATGTCACCAGTTACCTTTCGATTTTCAATGTCTTCAACCATATTCTATTTGTACTGTCAACCGTCACCATTCTATTTTCAATATCATCAACCACATTCTATTTGTACTGTCAACCAGTCACCTTTTTATTTTCAATGTTACCAACCAAATTCTACCTGTACTGTCACCAGTCACCTTTCTACTACAAATCTAACCAGCCAACCTTATTTCTTTCAAATTTGTTCCTATTTGTCTCAGAGTCTCTGAGCTGTCTCTCTCCGCTGTCTCCTTTGTCACCAAAGAGAGTTGCAAAAACATTGGCATCTGTTCCACAGTTCTTCTCGTTGCCCGTGTAGACTTCCACAGTGTATTTCTTTGCTGAAATGAAAGACACAACATCCATTAAATAGTGTTATAGTTAGATTATTTAAGGTTACAGCTAGCAAACACTCACATCATGTACTGGCTGTTGAGGAGCCAGCGACATCTTCGATGGTTGGGGCATGTTTTCCGCATGGAAAATAAGAGGCTGCCAAAGGATATGCTCTATGGGGAACTGGCTATTGGAGCTAGAAGAATCCACCGTCCTACATTGCGATTCAAGGACGTATGGAAGAGGGACATGAGGTCCTGCGACATCCCATCCGTGGACTGGGAAACAATTGTTCAGGATCGAGCTGTTTGGAGACAGTCAGTTGGAAGGAATATAGTCGCTGCCGACGCTCGTAGAGGTTGTCTGGCTGCAGAGAAAAGAAAGACTGAAGATATTGAAGAACACCTCAACAAGCCAGCCTCCTCAGCATGGTTGCATGATCTGTGGCTGGGACTGTCACTCGCGGAACGGCCTTTACAGTAATATCAGACAGTATCAAAATCCAGGAGACAGAGCTGGACAAAACTCGCAGTACGCAACGTGTATTGTCTACGGAGACTGAGACACCAATGATGCTGACCTAAGGTTACGAAACACCTGGCCACTCTTGTCATGCAACTGGAAAGAATCGCAGGAAAACTTGACCCTGTTTAACATTTTCAGTTAACCAATGCCTGTCGCTGCTTTTGGTGAATAGGCTATTGCAACCCTTCTCCTTAAGGAAGTTCTTCTCCTCCTCCTCCTGCTCCTTCTTCTTCTTCTCCTTCTTCTTCTCCTTCTTCTTCTTCGTACGCTGTCAGACGTCAACCTGTATTTTTTCGAAAAAAACAGCGGTCATCCTGAGGCTGTCGACACTGCCATAGAGCTTGTCTAGTGTTGACACTGGTGATGGCCACATGTGCTTTCTCTGATCCTCGTTGTGTCGGGCAGTTTTGCAGCAAATGTTCACGGTCATTTTCCCGGTATCACAAGTGCATTCGTCAGTGCCACCTATCTTCAATTTGTTGAATAGGTGGTACCTAAGTCTATTGTGGCCTGTGCGGAGTCTGAAGACCACGATCTGCTCTCTTCTGTTCAACTAGTAATAGGCATCGTTTTTTGTGTAGCCAGTTTGTTCTGTTTCCCATTTGGTCATGTATCTGGCTCTAATAAGCCTTTTTGACTCTTTGTAGGTCACACTAGTATCTGATTGTGGTAGTCTTGCACCTTCTTTTGCCAGTCTGTCTGCCTCCTCGTTGCCTTGGATGTTACAGTGGGATGGAACCCACTGTACCAATACTCTTTTTGGTGCGGATTGCTGGCATAGTTGACAGAGTACTGCTCTTAAATCATTAAGTTCAGTATTTTTCTGGCTTTTTAGTGCTGTGACTACGGCCAGGGCATCTGTAAACAGGACTATATGGCTTTCATTTCTTTTGCCTGTCACCATTTCTTCTACTGCAGCCCTCAGTGCCTCTGTCTCCGCTCTGAAATTGCTTGAGTATTTTCCAGTTGCCACTGACAGTGTTATTTTTTTCCCATTTGGTAGGCTCAGGAATACCCCTGCCCCTCCGTTCTGTGTTGTGTTTGTTACAGAACCGTCGGTGTATGCATGGGTCCAGTCCATGCTTGGGTAGTTTTTCGTTATGTACCTCAGGGTTATGTCTCTTCTTTCTTTTACAGTCTGGCTGTTCTTGTTTCCAATACCTGGTATATTTTCTACCACCTTCAGTATATGCTGCCTCCAGGTAGGTTTGCGTACAGTAGGGATGGGCTTTGGTGTTGTTAATGTGATCATAAGGTCTTCGCTCATCTTTGCTTTGGCTATTTCTGCAAAGTTTCTTCGCTTTAGTTTCCCATTTCCAAATCTATTTAGTCTCTGATGCATTGGATGGTCTGTCAGTCTTCTGAGTTTCTCTGCCTGCTGCTGGGCTCTGCAGTCTCTTCTGTCGGTCATGGATTGCAGATTTGTAATCTTTTCAAGTTCTACAATTTGCGTTGACTTCATGCCTCCTGTTATAACTCTCATGGCTTGGTTTGGGAGTTTGCTAATTTTATCAAAGTTCGATCTTGAGCTGCCCTTTCTGCTTCTATCCAGTTGAGATCCAGGGTTCGAAGTTCATTTTCACAGTCTCTTCTCCAGGTGTTTGTTGATGTACCACTATTCCTTTTCTTCTGTAGATTCCATGTCAAGGTCTGTCTGGCCATGTTTGATGGTAGATTCCGTAGTGTGTGTCCTATCCAACCCCATTCCCTACATTTTATATGTTGCAACATTTTACAGTTCAGTAAAAGGTAAAACTTACTGAGATGTAAGTTTTACATACATACCTTAGTTTTTCAAGATTTTATGTATTTGTTACATTTTTTCAAAAATGTTCTGTTTTTACTGTGACATTTTTTGTCAACTTCAACGTTGATTATATATTGCGTGATAAAATATGTTTCTACATTTAGACAGTCACTAGGCTCTTGCATCAGTAATGTCATTAGTCTCATGGGGAAATACAGACATGAACTCTCTGATTGTTCGACTTCGTAACAATAGAGTAAGACTAGCATTCAGATACAATTAGCCCTTTATTATTGCTAGACGTTATATGAAAGAACCAACATCGGTACAGAAGGCCACCTGCTTCCACTCTAGATATAATATCTGCTAGAATGCTCACAGTGCAAGAAACGTTTAGGGCAGCGGAAAACCGTCATGAACATATAAAAAACATATTCCCCAAACCATCCATTACTTTCAGCTACTGAACATATTCTCCAACCATCCAATACCTTCAGCCACTGAACATATTTCCCAGATCATCCATTACCTTCAGCCACTGAACATATTCTCTAACCATCCATTACCTTCAGGCACTGAACATATTCTCTAACCATCCATTACCTTCAGCCACTGAACATATTCTCTAACCATCCATTACCTTCAGCCACTGAACATATTCTCTAACCATCCATTACCTTCAGCCACTGAACATATTTCCCAGACCATCCATTACTTTCAGCCACTGAACATATTTCCCAGACCAAACATTACCTTCAGCCACTGAACATATTTCCCAGACCAAATATTACCTTCACCCACTGAACATATTTCCCAGACCAAACATTACCTTCAGTGACTGAACATATTCTCCAACCATCCATTACCTTCAGCCACTGAACATATTTCCCAGATCATCCATTACCTTCAGCCACTGAACATATTCTCTAACCATCCATTACCTTCAGCCACTGAACATATTTCCCAGACCATCCATTACCTTCAGCCACTGAACATATTCTCCAACCATCCATTACCTTCAGCCACTGAACATATTCTCTAACCATCCATTACCTTCAGCCACTGAACATATTTCC
Organism: Ariolimax columbianus; assembly: GCA_036924085.1. Classification (NCBI taxonomy): domain Eukaryota; kingdom Metazoa; phylum Mollusca; class Gastropoda; order Stylommatophora; family Arionidae; genus Ariolimax; species Ariolimax columbianus. The sequence goes on along the minus strand of JAVGWX010000017.1, from coordinate 57,089,635 downwards.
CAGACCAAATATTACCTTCACCCACTGAACATATTTCCCAGACCAAACATTACCTTCAGTGACTGAACATATTCTCCAACCATCCATTACCTTCAGCCACTGAACATATTTCCCAGATCATCCATTACCTTCAGCCACTGAACATATTCCCCAGATCATCCATTACTTTCAGCTACTGAATATATTTCCCAGACCAAACATTACCTTCAGCTACTGAACATATTTCCCAGACCAAACATTACCTTCAGCTACTGAACATATTTCCCAGACCAAACATTACCTTCAACCACTGAACATATTCTACAACCATTCATTACCTTCCAGTTTCTTGCCAAGCTTTAACTGAGTAACATTTGTTTCCCCATCCCTTCCGGTGATCTCCTTTATTGCTTTCTCTGGAACTAGCTCCCTCTCAATGGCATGATCCTCCATGTCTTTAGCCAACCATCGCTTGCAAGGGAATGTGTAGGTGACAGAGCCCTTATGGGGGAAAAAGCACAATTAACGTAAAATTAAAATCTAAGACATGTAGAGGTAACATTAATATGTCTGTGGTACCGTGATTCCTAACTTGAAGTCAGTGCAACCCCGAGAATGTTTAACAGACACAGTGTTCCCAATATTTGAAAGAAATACATTTGTTAATTTAAAAAAAAAATTGAAAATGGCTCATAGAATGAACGTTTAGTTAATTTAACGATTAGTTTGGTTATAAATTTATAAATTCTTCACCAGAGTGATCGCCGACACATTAGAAAGGTGCCAAGCCCCTAGTCTCAACAAAAGCTGTGGGGCAGCCGCTCCACCCTGGTGAAGACTACAGCCTTCATCATGACAACTGGTCTACAGATATAGCATGACCAAAGATCCTGAACACAAAGAAGAAGAAAAAGAGGACATGGCAGAAAAGCAAGTTAAAAAAACATACCTTCCCTGATGCATGCAACCTCCTGACCTCAACCTTGTCCAGATGCCAGCCTGCACCAAATCCCGTACCATCGTGGCCAATACGGAGTTTTTCTATTGTTTTCCCTATATCTTCCATCTATACATGAAATAAATATAATGATCTGTTAATATGACATCACATACGTTGTGAGACATGTATATTATCATCGTCAGATTAATTGTTTCGGAGACCAGTGATGAAGTCATCTGATCATGTCATGTCACTGTCTTCTGTTAGTCCGGAGACTGGTGTTGAAGTCTTCTGTTATGTCATGCCGCTGTCCTCTGTTAGTCAGCCCGGAGACTGGTGTTGAAGCCTTCTGATCATGTCACGCCTCTATCCTCTGCACATCTATTCAGCGCAGCATAAGTCTGTACCCTGGTATTCTTGCACGCCTGTGTGATGGACTTGTTTATTGGTCTTCCTCTTCTACTTTTCCCCTGAATTTTGCCTTTCAGTTTTTTTAATAGTAGGCCATATGTCTCACGTTATGACCACGCCAAGACAACTATCTACTTTTCCGTATTCCTTCATTAAAGGTCTATGTGTACCTTTTTCATTCTTGTATTTGATTGTATATTTTTATCTGTACAATAAATGAACAGTCTGATTTGCTAATTATCACAGTTTTCGTTTTCTCAATGTTAACTTAACTTAACGTCTTTATACTGGTTTAGAAGACTCTACAGAGTCTGTATACAACCAGCTTCTTGGAGCGTGGTTTAATAGATGTGCGAATCCATCTTAATAAACTCAAACACTAGAGCTAAGTAGACCCACAGTCAGTTAGGCACCATTTCTAGCTGCTTTTAACAAACCACCTGGGGAAAGGTTCAAATAACCTGGGTAGATTTTTAACTTGAAATTTGTCTGGGCAGCGGTTGTTTGGCCAACTCTTTTCGATTTCCAACTGCCAAGAAATTTTTAACATAGTCGACACTGAACACGGGAGTTAAGGGAGTTTTTACCAGAAGATTCACGTGCAAAAAAATCCTGGTCAGCACTGTGATTCAAACCCACTACCTCCGGCATCTGAGGCAAACACCTTTTCTCAGGAACACCAGTCCTCTCCTTAACATCCAATCCATATGCCTGACTTTAGTTCTTTACTTCAATTACCAATTTCTGTAGTTCTTGCTAATTTTTAGCCTACAGAACTGATTCATCTGCATATTTGAGATTATATATTGATTCTCGTGATAATGAGTCCTGGCATTTCCTCTTTCTGCTTAAAAATGTGTTCTGTGTAAATGTTGAACAGACAAACGCGCAGTATGCATCCTTGTCCAACTCCTCTTTAAGAACCTGTGCATGACACTCATTGGTGCTCTTAATATTTTTGTATGCCTGTGAGACTTGGACCAAGATATTCTATTCAGTGCGGAATACATGCAATGGAAATGAGGTGCTTTAGAAGACTCTTAAATGTCACATATAAGGATCGTGTCGCAAAAGTAGACATACGACGAAGAGTGGAAAACGCAATTGGGCCTTTTGATGACTAACAAGGTGAGGTTTGACGTGATCTCCGTAGTAGTGAGCAACACGCAGTTGAGGCCAAGCATAGCACAACCGCCTGGAGGTTCCTGGTCCACATTCATCAGCACGCTCGGGATGTGAGGAAAGCTACTGCAGCCCGTCACTTAACGCCCTTTTCAGGGCCCATATAAGAATAGCCTACTCATTATGGCCATTTGCAACAACAACAATAACAGTTTGACAATCACTTCCTTGATCCTATGCTTAATATTTCTTTTATATAACATAATGTAAAGTAAAGTAAAGTAAAGTATCCCATAGCATTACTGCCGTAGGGGTGTGAGGTGTTAGCGATCTCACATTTCAAAGGCTCGGCTATATGAGGGCGGTAGCCATCTCCTCTCCCTCGCCGCTTTTACTTCCCGGACTGAACCGGTACCCATTTTAAGGTTGGGTCAACCCGGAAGCCAATGCGGTCTGAAAAAAATATTACCGCCTCAACTGGGGAATGAACCCAGGACCACTCAGATGCGAAGCCAGCGCGCTAACCATATAATATAAAATGGTCTTTCCTCATAATTATAATTCTGGAATCCCACTATCAGTTATGTTGCCCTACTTTGTATCCCCTTAACATTAAGGACTTCAGACCTGCTTACTAACCTCTAAGACAAACTTATCCACTTGACCTCTGTTGAATTTATCCTTGCAGTCACGTCTGCTTGTACAAAGATTGGTCTGCTCAGTGGCCTGGTCTTTGCCATATAAGGTCACATAGACCATAGCATCTGTGCCGGAACTGCTCATGTCACTGGTGTATGTTGTTATCTCATAAGGGACATCTGTTGGAAAGATCAGAATTGACAACATCGTAAAACATATGTGCAACTTGTATGGTTGACCCATACGTTATACAAGTTATATCTATGTTATCAAGTGCATATAATTTTTTAAATTTTTTATTTCAGAAAGAGTTTTTGTTATTAAAATTATGTAAATGTACTTCATATTTTTCAAAACTCGAGTGTTCGTAGGCTATTTTAATCAACGAAAGTGGCACTTTTCAGAGCATAGGTCATTGACCACCCTCCTCCAGCAAGTTCAATCTTGATCTGCCCTTTCTGCCTCTCTCCAGTTGAGACTCAGTGGCTACAGTCTTTTCTGTAGGTGTTTCTTGGTCTACATCTCTTCCTCTGTGGATTCTGTGAAAGGGTCTGTCTGGCCACGTTTGATGGTGCTTTCCGTAGTGTGTCCTATCCAAATCAATGTCCTACATTTGATCTTGTGCTCCACTTGTTGTTGTTGGCTCCTCTCTCAAAGGTCTTCATTCCTCATCATGTCTTGTCAGCCTGTACCCATTATTCTCCATTGACATTTAATGACGAACGACTGGAGTCTCCTCTGTATTGCCTTCATCATTCTCCAAGTTTCTGCTCCATATCGAGGTACTGACTTGACAATGGAATTAAACAATCTTAACGGCAGTGCATGAGCTGCAGTGGTCAGTGGCCCATAGCTGACTGCTAGCGTCAGGGCCAGCGAACCAGAGCTGCCAAGACCCTTCTACACTTCCACATGATGATAATAGATAACATGCTGCAGCATGGCAGACTGGCTAAGGAGAAGGGATCGAAGAAGGAATGTTAACCCGGTACTCAAAAAATGATTGCTGAAGTCGGATGTGTTGGACCGAAAGGTGCAAATATTGCAGTCAAGCTGTAAACTACGACACAATGCATTCCGTTCTCTGGAATACATTCTGCTACTTAAGTACTTTTAGAGTTTGGTAGCGGGAGATTGAGAACGAACGAAGCCAAGCCATGCCAAGCCAAGCCAAGTCAAGCCAAGCCAAGCCAAGCCATGCCAAGCCAAGCCATGCCAAGCCAAGCCATGCCAAGCCAAGCCATGCCAAGCCAAGCTATGCCAAGCCAAGCCAAGCCAAGCCAAGCCAAGCCATGCCAAGCCAAGCTATGCCAAGCCAAGCCAAGCCAAGCCAAGCCAAGCCATGCCAAGCCAAGCCATGCCAAGCCAAGCTATGCCAAGCCAAGCCAAGCCAAGCCAAGCCAATCTTAACTTGGTATTAGTCTTTCTTTCCCTGGACTCCAATATATTATTCAGTCACAGAAATGCTGTCCTTGCCTTTCCAATTCTAGCCCTTACGTCTGTCTCGGTGCCGTCAGAAGTATCAATGGTGCTGCCAAACTACGTGAAGATGTCCACGTCTCCCAGTGTCTCACCTTCAAGCATGGCTGGCTCTTTACTTAAGGTGTTGATTTTAAACAGATTGGTTTTCTTCATGTTAATATTTAGTCCCAGTTTGACTGAATGCTCCCTCATTTCTAGTGTTTCCGCGGCGAAGTGGTTAAGCCGTTGGCCTTGTGATCAGGTGGTGTGAGTTCGACTTCGGACTCCGCCACCTTTTTCACGGGTGTTTGATCCGGAGTCCCCTGCATCTCGTAGTCGCACCCTAGTCATCTTGTCTTTGACTTGGCACTTGGGTCGGGCAGCACGATACGAGAGAATGAGGATAAAAAGTAGCGCAGTTAATCCTTACTAAAAAAAATAGCGCTAGCAAAATTAATTATGCCGTCATTGTCTACGATGGACGGCGGCCTTTGCCTTGACAGAATGCTCCCTCAGCTTATTCAGTTTTTCTTAAATCTGGCTATGACTGGATGACAACATTATCAAGTCGTCTGCATGATCCAGGTTATTTAATTACGGCCACAATGACCACCGTATCCAGGTTCTCTTTAACGACATTGACTTCTTCATAATCGAGTCTATTGTCATCAGGAACAAAAGTGGTGACAATAGACATCACTACTTCACTCCCATTTGTGCTTCAAAACTGTTGGTCAGTCAGTACTCCTTCCTGAGCCATCCAACAAACATTTTCATTTATTTTCATTGTCCTTTTATTACCGAGATTTCATTCATAAATTTTATTTATATCTTATAATTATTTGTACAAAATAACCTCACATATAGCTATACTATAAGAATAAAAATACATGTATTTGTTTGTCCGTTGTGCTAAAAGCTTGGCAATGCAAAGCTCTAGTGATGTTAAATTTTCACAGAGAATTCTGACTGGAATTCTCAGTCCAACATGACTATTTTCAGTTCTCTGTGACTTTCATATCCCGAGTTATTTAACAATTTAAGTCCTCCATCGGTGGGCTATAGAAACGTTTAAATTGTGCAACAAATTTTTCTGGTAATTTACAAGTGAATACACTATGTTCTGTCGCTGCGTTTCTGTGTGTTCCTGAGTCCGTGACATCAGAATAGCGAAAGGCATGGTGAACATGATGGACCAGAACAAGTGATCATGTTTCACATGAGAAATTACAGATTGAATGGTCACTTACACAGGGTATGTAAGGGAAGGCAACACATACAGATAAATACATCCTGCAAGACTGTTATATGCTTAACAAATTGTGTACTAAACACTGGACTATGGAGATGAATCTCCCCATAAAGCTGTTAGGAAGCCTTGAAGAACTCTCCACTACAGCAATTTTTATTCAGAGAACTGGACTTCACATGCAGACGCAATTTTTTATTACGTTGCAAATGAGAAAACTAGAATGAAAATGACCTGATGATGATGTAATCCCTTTAGTTGTGAGCTGACAGCTCTTGACAGCCCAATGCCTCCTGAACAAAAGCACACATCCTCTTCAATTGTTGTAGTGATGTGTAGAGTGTGTTGTGTATGGTGGAGTGTGGTGGGAGCAACAGGATCTGCAGATTGTCCACCCCTGGGCACAAAGTTAGAGGGTGTTCAACTTACTTCTCGTGGTCATGTCAGAATCTGCAGTTTGGTTCATGTAGTGGGTCTAATCTATTCAGATGTTTGTTGAGAGGGCATGGTCTGTTCTCAGTTTGAAGATCAAACTCTGGTCTCTTCGTTTGTTGAGAGTGGCATGGTCTGTTCTCAGCTTAAAGATCAAACTCTGGTCTCTTCGTTTGTTGAGAAGGGCATGACCTGTTCTCAGCTTGAAGATCAAACTCTGTCTCTTCATTTGTTGAGAAGGGCATGGTCTGTTCTCAGCTTAAAGATCAAACTCTGGTCTCTTCGTTTGTTGAGAGTGGCATGACCTGTTCTCAGTTTGAAGATCAAACACTGGTCTCTTCGTTTGTTGAGAGTGGCATGACCTGTTCTCAGTTTGAAGATCAAACTTTGGTCTCTTCATTTGTTGAGAGTGGCATGACCTGTTCTCAGTTTGAAGATCAAACACTGGTCTCTTCGTTTGTTGAGAAGGGCATGGTCTGTTCTCAGCTTAAAGATCAAACTCTGGTCTCTTTGTTTGTTGAGAGTGGCATGACCTGTTCTCAGTTTGAAGATCAAACTCTGGTCTCTTCATTTGTTGATAGGGGCATGGCCTGTTCTCAGCTTGAAGATCAAACTTTGGTCTCTTCATTTCAGTTTCTTGGCTGGGTCCTGGGGATCTGGTTTTGCTTGGTGTTTGAAATATACTCGACCTGTTCGGGATGTAGCCCACTGATCTAGTCATTTCTGTCTGTAGTTATTGTTCAGGATTTGCTTGCAGGTCTGTAGTGTGATGCTAGGTAGTGGCTGTGGTAGCATTGCCAAAGTGATCTAATGTTGTGGTTCCTCCTCACACCTCTTCTTCCTCTTCTGCATTCGTTCTCAGTCTTCCGCTACCAAGTCCTGAACAGGGTTTTGCAAGTAACAGGATGTAGTATCGCTAGTTTACAGCTTGACTGCGATATTTGCACCTTTCGGTCCGACAAATCCGTCTTTGGCAGCCTCATCATGCCTTCTAATTTAAGTCCACTTTTACACTATTAGTATCATTATTATAATTATTATTATGAATGCCTCAAATATTATTCACGTAGGTGAACAACATCTAAATTCCGTGCGTGGCCGGTCAGTAAAGCTAGTGTAATATAAAACGCACTTAAATTAACTCTTACGATTAAATATTTGAGGTAAAGATACCTACCTAATTTTCTTTTTCGTTCATTCTCAAACTCCCATTATGAAGCCCTGAAACGGGATTTGCAAGCAGCAGGATGTAGTCCGGAGAACGGAATGCATTGTCTCATAGTGTACAGCTTGACTACAATATTTACATTTTTGCGGTCCAAAACATCCGACTTCAGCAGGGATTTTTGGGTACAGTGTTAGCCTTCCCTCTTCTATCTCTTCTCCCCAGCTAGTCTGTCCTGTTGCAGCCAGCTATCCAGGATCTCCACGTGGAGATCGGAGAAGGGTCTGGGTCGCTGGCCCTGACTCGAGCAGTCATTTTTAGGTCTCTGACCACTATATATCACACACTGCTCAGCATCTTGACCCTGGGTCACTGACCACTACAGCTCAGCATCTTAACCCTGGTTCACTGACCACTACAGCTCAGCATCTTAACCCTGGTTCACTGACCACTACATCTCATGCCCTGCTCAGCATCTTGATCCCTCTATCTCATCTAAATGCATTTATAATTGTAACTTGATTTACTACTATGCTAACCACTCTGAAGTGGATACATTTTTATTTTTCAAAATACAACCACCTACAATAACAAGATGGCACTGCTAGAAATTAACTAATAAAGGTCCAGATTAGATATCAGGAAATATTTTTTTAGTCAGAGAGTAGTGAATGCTTTGAATGCATTGCCACAGGAAGAATTGGAGGCAGGGACAATTAATGCATTCAAAAATAGATTGGATGCGCATAGTTTTTAGAGCAAGGTAGTAAATGAAACTGGTTGTATATATACTCTGCAGAGTTTTCTAAAACAGTATAAAGATGTTAAGTTAAGAATGCAACATTAGTGTAAATCGTGACCTAACTGTACTGAAAAAAACTGACAGATTTTCACATTTGAAAACGGTGAAATGATTCGACAGTACAATCAAAGCTGAATTGAGCTAAAGAGCAACTTCAATCAACGGTCAAGTTCATCGCGGAAATTCGACTGATGGTAAAAACATCTATGATGCGGTCAAAAGAAGAAAAAGAAGAAAAAGAAGAAGAAGAACATATGATAACTATGATGTCCCTGCCATCCTACAGACAGACGTACAAGCTGTGTACTCCTCAGTGGCTAACTCCTGAGGATAGAGTTCCCTCTCAAGCAGTCTGTCCTCATCTGAATCTGACAGCCAGCGCCCGCAAGGAAACACCCACTTCCGGCCCAAGGATTTGGCATCGATGATGACCTTGTCCAACAGCCAAGCACCACCCCCTCCTTTGTTGTCATGACCAATTCTGCAGAAAATATTAAAATGTCATGTAAGAACAGATGCAGATCAGTAGTTTATACTCAATATATGAGAGGTATGCATCGCATACCCAAGTGAAACTCCTAAAATTAAATTTAATAGTATGTTATGGAACCGCGTAGCGCAGTGGTTAGCGCGCTGGCTTTGCATCTGAGTGGTCCTGGGTCCATTTCCCAGTTGAGGCGGTAATGTTTTTTCAGACTGCAACGGTTCCCGGGTCGACCCAGCCTTAAATGGGTACTGGTTCAGTCCGGGAAGTAAAAGCGGCGAGGGAGAGGAGATGGCTACCGCTCTCATATAGCCGAGGCTTTGAAATGTGAGATTGCTGACACCTCACACACCTATGGCAGTAATGCTATGGTTTACTTTACTTTACTTTATCCACATGTACAACCGTCTTCCAGAACAGAACAGAACAACCGTCTTCCATTGTAAGCACTCGAATGGACACCAAGAGGTGTTCGGAAAAGAGGGAGACCCAAGGAAACACTCAGAAGAACAACCATCTGAGAGGGCTCAACTATGGACCTCGATACCTTACAAGATCTAAAAACGGTTGCATCACACGGTTCTTCTTCTTCTTCTTCATTCGTTCTCAATCTCCCCCTACCAAACACTGAAAGGGCTTAAGTCGCAGAATGTAGTCCAGAGAACGGAATGCGTTGTGTCGTAGTTTACAGCTTGGCTGCGATATTTGCACCTTTCGGTCTGTCACATCCGACTTCAGCAAGCATTTTTTGAGTACCTGGTTAGCATTCCCTCTTTGATCCCTTTTCCTTAGTCAGTCTGCCCTGATGCAGCCTGTTATGCAGGATCACCGCGTGGAGGTGTAGAAGGGTCTTGGCAGCTATGGTTCGCTGGCCCTGACGCTAGCAGTCAGCTATGGGTCGCTGACCACTTGTGCTGCTCAGCATCTTGATCCGTTCAAACTGGAGATAATATGTTTCTGCCTTATGCTGAGTATTTGGCGAGCTAAGAACATATATACTATGTACAGGTGTGGAGTCCTTATCATAGAGGGGATATAAACATGCTGGAAAGAATTAAAAAAAGAGCGACAAAGCCAGAATTACAGTTATGAGGAAATACTCCGAAAAACCGTCCTACAGTGTCTAGAAGAGAGAAGAATTTGTGGTGACTTAATACAGGTTTATAAGATGATCAGAGGAATGGATAAATTAGACTATAACAAGTTTTTTTAAAATACAGCCACCCACAATAACAAGAGGGCATAGCTACAAATTAACTAAAGAGAGGTCCAGATTAGATATTAGGAAATATTCTTTTAGTCAGAGAGTGGTGAATGCTTGGAATGAATTGCCACAGGAGGTAGTAGAGGCAGGGACAGTAAATGGATTTAAGAATAAATTGGATGTGCATAGCTTTTAGAGCAAGGTGATGTAAATGAAACTGGTTGTATACAGACTCCGCAGAGTCTTCTAAACCAGTTTAAAGATGTTAAGTTAAGTTGAGAGAAATGTTATCCACACTCTCTGGCAGGAAATGGAGAGGGTAAGAGAAGTGCCTATGCCCCGATGCCCCTATGCCCAGTGTTTATGGACTATGAAAAAGTTTTTGATAGCACTGAAGTGAATGCAGTCACAAATGCCTTATGAAATCAAGGTATTGAGGAACAATATGCGCAGCTTATAGCAGATATAAACGAGGGCTGCTCTACAAATATTATCCTTTTTTACCAACCAATTAACATACAATTTGAACGTGGCATACGACAGAGTGATACAATCTCTCCCAGACTTTTCACGGCAACCCTCTTGAGGAAGTCTTCAACACACTAAATTGGAATGAAAGGGGTATTACCATAGATGGGTAAATGCTCATGAACGTAGAGCTTCTCTCCTCTTCTTACCTCACACTCTGGTTCATTTTACTCTATCCAACAATCACACTGTTACATAACTTTCACACGTGCCCTCAGGGTGGAACCCTTCCATTACACTTTGGTTGGGTTGACCTCTGAGATCGCCCAAACCAGCATAGGTACATACAGACACACGCATGCATCCAAGCACTCGTTAATACATCCTGATATCACCTAAAAGGCTGCGGCCCGGGATGGAAAAGGGCATGCCTCCACCAGTGGAATACAGTGAGGCAAACACTTTACAAAAAACAAAAAAATTACATAGTCATCATCAGCCACAACATCAAGGAAGCTGAGCAATGCCTAAATGAGCCCAACATCGCAAGCGAGGCCGTTGGTCTAAAAATTAATAGACTAAAGACACAATGCATGCTGAAAAGTTTCTGTCCCTATGAGGAAATGCGGCTTGGAACTGATTCCGCCAAAAACATGAATTCGTACATCTACTTGGGTTAAGAAATTATGAACTCCCATGACAAACTAATGTCATAAGTCATTCCGTTCCTCAACAAGATAGTCACATGTGCGGGTCCCAACCCTGTTTTCAGTCATGTAGTCTTGTCACAAAGTAAGCAGTGGATGATTGGAATGTTCATATTCACTGAAGTCGCCTCTGCACGATCAAACTGGCGCTGCAGGGATCTGAGTTGTTAGTTCTGGGGTTGGTATTGGCCATCCCTTTCCTGATCAGTGAGTCAGGTTTGAGCAGGGTTGCTTTGTTCAGCTGCTGCACCTCCTCCTGTGCCTTCGTTACCTTCCTGTTGAATTGTAATCGGCTTCTTCTTGGGTAAGTTTAAAAACGCTACGAATGAGTAAGTCGGAACAGGGTATTCTGTATGTCATCTTCATGAAAACAAGCTGTGCATACACATTTCTAGTGCAACTGTCAGCTAGGCAGGTATAGTTGACGAATTCACAGTAACCTACCAAATTCAATGGTGTTGACCCCGACGCTGGTGTGAACACATTATCTGGAGTGTTGAGTAGGACTAAATTTAGTGTTTAAAGAAACTAGCACACAGTCTAATGAGTAAATTGTTAAATTCAGATGCATGATTCCATTTCTAATAAGGTCATTGAGCGATGATATGTCATAAAAATATTGTGCAAACCCTCTCGAGGGGCGAAGGAGTGATGAACAAATGGTTCTACAATGTTGACGTCAATGTCTGTATGCTCACCTGTTTTTGATAAGAGGAGGCAAAATATTTGGTTCGATGTCATTAAAAAACACAGCACAGTGATTGAAATGGGGACCCAGTGGTCTCGAGGTAAGGTGTTCGCCTCTGGTGCTGGAGGTCGCGGGTTCAAATCATGGTGGAGACCGAGATTTTTTGTTAGGCACTAACCGTGTATTTTTTTTTTACTTTTGACCTGTCGTCTCCAATTTCAAGACTTACCAAGCATAAGGTCACTACTGCAGCTGCGAAAGTCTGCATCAAAGCTCTTTGTGCTCTTGCGTAGGTGGTTTCTGTTCTTTAGTCCTCATTTGCGACATGTAGGGAAGGTTACAGTGTCTTATTCATTACTACCTCAAGTTCACATAGGTGTGTCCCTCATAGAAAGACTTCTGTTTTTGTTTAACCTCCATTATCTCAAAAGATGGAAACTCCCTTGGTACAGCCACATATCGAGATCAAACAGTCTTGCAAGTACGATCATGTATGGAAAGGTGCAAAGTGAACGATGAAGAGATCATCCCAAAAAGAGATGGGAGGACAACATAAAAGAATGGACCAATCTCCAACCAGAGGAGACACAGGCAGCGGCCGCTGACAGAGAGGGGTGACATTGGGGTGTCTTCATGTGTGCTCCAAGAACCTCACAGGTTACGGGATGACTTGACTCAACATTATCTCTTGCCTCAACATTATCTCTTGCCTCAACATTATCTCTATCCTCAACATTATCTCTCACCTCAACATTATCTCTATCCTCAACATTATCTCTATCCTCAACATTATCTCTCACCTCAACATTATCCTTTACATCAACATTATCTCTCACCTCAACATTATCCCTTACCTCAACATTATCTCTATCCTCAACATTATCTCTCACCTCAACATTATCCCTTACCTCAACATTATCTCTATCCTCAACATTATCTCTCACCTCAACATTATCCCTTACCTCAACATTATCTCTCACCTCAACATTATCTCTATCCTCAACATTATCTCTTACCTCAACATTATCCCTTACCTCAACATTATCTCTATCCTCAACATTATCTCTCACCTCAACATTATCTCTATCCTCAACATTATCCCTTACCTCAACATTATCCCTTACCTCAACATTATCTCTATCCTCAACATTATCTCTCACCTCACATTTATATGTCAATCACATTGTGGGCCACAGGATATGACTTTTCAAACCACAAGTGACCTACGGGCAGCAAGTTTGTGACCTCTGCATACAATTAAACATAGGTTTATGACCCAGACAGCAAATATGGATGTCAGTATCACTCACTTTATCTTCTTGAGCTCTCCAATGTTAGCAAGTTCCAGAATGAATTCATCGATCTGCTTCCTCTCAAATTTATTTGTATTGGTGATGGAAGATTTCAGAAATAACTTGTCTGTTGATGGAACAGCGAAGATGAGTGAAAAAATGAGAGAAAATATGATCTTATGTAGATATCCAAAGCATAGATCTGTCAATCGCAGAGAGAGGTTGAGTGAAGAAAATAGAAAAGAAATGATGTATCAGATTGCCTGAAAAAAGTCAGACGGAGAATGGCAATACAGAGGTTGAATAAAATGAGAAACTTTTGGCAAAACTCTAATAAAATGACGAACATAAAAATCTTGTGAACTTGCATCTTCCCCATGGCAACGTACGGATGTGAAACGTGGACCACCACACAAACACTTAAGAATGGATATAATCTTTTGAGCTAAAATGCTCCAGAAGTGTGCTCAAAATTCCACGGATAGCAAAAAGGAAAAATGTAGATATCCTACAAGAACTGGATATCGAGGACAATTGGTTGGTAAACAATATCTTGTCCAGAAAGCTAAAATATTTTGGCCACATCAAATGCCATAATGGCCTGGAGAGAAATATACTGGAGGGTACGGTACCTGGAAAGGGGGGGGGGGCAGAGGGAGAGCAAGGAGAAGATGGACACAAGACATGACGGAGGTCTTGATGATGACAGCGACAGAGGTGGGAGTTCTGGCTAGATATTGAGAGTCCTACAGATCGGCTGTTGTTAGAGCGACATCTGCAAAGGACACGTTAAATGATGATGAATTATCACAGATCTGGCTAACTAGTTAGTGCACTGACTGACCAGCCAAACAATCTAGGTTCAATCCTCAATTTGTGTGAGATATTTTTTCTAACGCAAACGGATCTTGATGAGGCAGGACTTAATGATCAGACCTGCATTAGTCTGGGTTAGGTGAAAACATACTGACCAGGGCCCCACCTCAACTTCCTAGCAGTTCTCCCTGGAAACATGCTGTTTCATGGCAGTTTCGTTAATGAGGTGGGGATCAACATTGTGATCCCTATAGTGGTGAGCGAGCTTACTGAGGAGCCTCGAATTGCACTCTGGTCCACGTTCTCAAGAATGCCTCGGGATGTTAGGAAAACGACTGTAACCATCCACGAAGACAGTCACCAAGATTACCTAGATTACCTATATATATATATATATATATATATATATATATATATATATATAAATATATATACATGAATAAACCTACGTACCCACATACATATATGCAACATGCCTACATATCCATTTGCTTATACACACACATTTCTATATATATATATATATATATATATATAAAAGTATTATATTATTCCAAAAAAGCTATAGAGTCATAAAGGTTTTGTGTACTTGTACAGTAGTCAAGAGGGTGAGTAATGTATGGCCTATATGGGAACCATTCTTTACCCTAAGATTTCTGTCAGTCCACTCTGCCATAAAAAAAAACTCAGCCTATTTCCTGTCCATTGTCCTTTTAGTCCAGACTGAGGAACTGACTGGTCCTTTCCTTTCCTTTCCTCTCCTTTCCTTTCCTTCCCTTTCCTCTCCTCGTGCGCCAAGTGCATTATGTATGTTTTCATCTGGATAATATACTATTTTTTTTCTATGTAAAAAAGTAAAAGTAGAAAGAAAGCTAAATTTGATGTGTGTTCAAATGACACCAGGGATCAAAATGGTACAGAAATAATTATGGATAAATATAAAAGTCTTATGGGAACACTTAAGGAAAAAAAGTTTAGAAAGGTCACAATGATGGGCATTTTAGATAGAGCAGATAGGTCAGACTATCTAGATAGCAAAATAATAGGTATCAACCTTAGGTTACAGGTGATGGGTGCGGACATGGGAATGGAATTTATTGATGTTAAAGTAGACAAAAGGAAAATGTTAGAAATGGGAGGTTTACATCTAAATGAGATAGGACAGCATGTTGTAGCAAAGTATATGTTCTATCATTGTGTTAGAAATTTAAACTAGTAAGGCCTATGAAGTATGAGACTAAAGATAGGCCTACAATAGGGTGCTATAGAGGATGTAGTCAAAAGCAATGATTCAATTTCAATCAGTTGGAGGATGTCAACCAGTTGACATTCATCGCAGAATGCAGGCAGAGTATAGTGACAAAAGTGTGTCGAAGACAACAGTGAAGAGCTGGACAAAGATGTATTAAAGAATGACGTGAGTAAACGAAAGATCTTCTGAGACCAGGTCTAGCGCATGTTGTTGCGATAACTCATGTCCTTATTTAAACATCGTTGTCCATTTCTTCACTGTTGTCTTCGACAGACTTTCGTCACCATACACTGCCTGCATTCTTCTTCTTACGCTTCTTCTGCCTGCATTCAACTGGTCGACATCCTTCAGCTGTTAGAAACTGAATCACCACTCGCTGATCAACTCTGGATGGATTCCGTATCACACCCGCCATGTTTTCAAAGATCTGCTGAGGAAACTATGAGTCAGAGAATAATGAAATTTTGCGAACTTGACGGTGTTTACACCAAACGTGATGTCATCATGCGCATCGAATGTATGTTCACTTGGTTCAGTTAGGTCCGGTTTATTTGAACACGCCTCGTATATTATCCAGATGAAAATATACGCAACACACTTGGCGCATGACTTTAGCTTCCCACGACGTTCAACGGCATAAGTGGAAAGAAAGCTAACTACTAATGAAGAACATACTTGTATGGTCATTCTCTCCAAAGAGAATGATGTAGACATTGGCATCAGTACCAGCTCTAAGGGCATCTCCTGTGTAAACTTGAACATTGTAAGTTGTCAAGGCAGCTGAGGAAACAAGGAAATTGGCGAGATAATGAATTAACGAACAATAAACAAAATGTTTAAAAAATTTCTTTATCATTCAAAAATTACCAAAAAATACAAAATAATTTTAGAAATTCTTTGGACAATAATCTACTAGACAATATGTAAGCAGGGGTTCTCAATAAGTGGTCTTTTGTTTCTAAATCAATCTCATCTCTGATAGCTTTACTTTTGGTTTCTAAACCAATCTCATCTCTGATAGCTTTACTTTTGGTTTTTAACCCAATGTCATCTCTGATAGCTTTACTTTTAATCTTTAAACCAATCTCATCTGATAGCTTCACTTTTAATCTTTAAACCAATCTTATCTCTGATAGCTTCACTTTTAATCTTTAAACCAATCTTATCTCTGATAGCTTTACTTTTGGTTTCTAACCCAATATCATCTCTGATAGCTTTATTTTTGGTTTCTAGAACAATCTCATCTATAATGGCTTTACTTTTGGTATCTAAACCGAGCTTATCTCAGGATTACCTTTGATCTCTAAACCAATCTCATCCCTGATGGCTGTACTCGAGCCTGATTTGGACAATCTCTTGATCCGTGGATCTACTGGCATCAGATCTCTGGATAACTGACCATCATCTTTAGATTTGGCCAGCCACCTCTGACAGGGGAAAAAGTAACTGAGAAATGAAAAAAAAAAAAAAAGACATTATATATTTAAAACAGTAGTTAACACCTTTTTTCAGTGACGGCATCCTAAAGTCATGTACGAGAGGTGTGTTAAAAAAATATCCGACCTTTGGCCGGAAAAATACAATTACTCACCTGGAGGTTTGAAACCTAATCCCCTTCAACGTACTCTCCTTGGGACTCCACACACTTCTCATTCAGATAAATTTTTAGTTTGGGGAGCAGCCAAAAATTGCAAGAAGCCATGTTGGGAGAATAGGCAGCCTGGCAAATGGGTCCAGCATGTCCTGTGAGACTTCCAGACGAAGTTGCTTCTGTTCCCTTGTTAGCAGCTTAGACACACATAGCCAAATCCTCCATCAAAATAGAGTGTACTGAACCACTGCTTATCCCCACCTCATCCACAAGTTCTTGGATGGTGACACAACAGTTCTGTAAGACCAAGGTCCATACTTGGTCAATGACTTCATCTTTTTGGCTTGTTGAAGGCCTAGTGGAACGTAATAGGCTCTAAGAGTATGAATTCATAGATTTACTAAAGTGACGAAATTTATATCTGTTTGTGTACATTTTTATTTATATCTGTTTGTGTACATTTTTATTTATATCTGTTTGTGTACATTTTTATTTATATCTGTTTGTCTACATTTTTATTTATATCTGCTTGTGTACATTTTTGTGAACTTACTTAGTTTTTCTTTTACTGTCATAAACCTCCAGTCTGTCCAGGAACCAGTCTGAGCCTGCATTGCTGTTGTCATGTCTAATACTCAGCTTAATCAATTTTCCAAGGTCTCTGGCCTTGATGCTGAAGATGTCCTCCTGAAAATTATGCAATTAAATCAGACAAAATTAAAAAGAAGTAGGAAATAACAGAAAGGAAAGATTTCATTCTGCAAATTTATGAAGGAAATATACGAGGGCAAGTAGTAAGCAAGGTTACAAGTGGCTATTTAATAACAACTAAATTATCCTAGATAGCGAAAAAGAATAAAAAAAAGCAGATATCTTAACTCATTCACTCCCACGAGTCGATACATCGGCTTCCGGTTTGTTCTAGAAAATCCAGAAGCAGATGTATCGGCTATTGCTACTGTGTTCACAAAATCACATATTTTCCCATTCCTAACTTAACTTAACGTCTTTATACTGGTTTAGAAGACCCTAGTTCTCCTAAATATTTTATTTTGGTTATTGGCGGAAGTCTAGAGTTTTCACCTTTTTTATTCCGGAAGAGTTAGCCTGAGTTTCGTTGAAAATATGTTTAGTTTCGTAACTTGGAAAATATAATTTTTTTTTGGGAGAGAAACTTTTTGAAGCTATCCTATGCACCTTCAGCCACACCAAATAGAGTTTTTTTTCAGTACAAGCTAGGGAATATATAGATTATATTATTGCTAATGGTAGTGATGATGAAGATATTGATCGTTATGATAGCGCTGTTTCAATTTATTTATCTAGTCTTAGTTCTAAGTCAAGCGATGAAAGTAAAACTAAATCTACTGACGAAGGTGCGGTGCCCTCTTTTCTTTCAAGCAATGGTAATAACAGTTCACAAATTCAGTTAAGGTTCAAGATCCTGCACAATCATTCTAGTGTGTACAATATATATGTGTGTATATATATTTTGAATATAGCAGGAACATTATTTCCGTGTGAGCGTAAATTGTAAACACTCACGCTGATGTTGATCGGAGCTTTTATTTTTTAGCACATTTTCAACTTAATGTGCCTTTAGCAAAATGTAAATACTGTGAAAACAACTGGACCAAATTAGGTGCAACTTTCAGAACATTGTCTGATTACTGTCAATAGAAATTCATTACGGTATTTGTATATTGGTTTAGAGCTGAATAATGTATTGATGTATGTAACATTTTTTTCATAATTTTTAAAAATAACAAACAATTATGCAACTTTAATCCATCAAACACAAATTTACACCTCCATTTGTAAAATATGTGTATTCAATTGTATTCTAGCCTCACTTGTGAACAGTTTGGTATATAATATGTGTTTTTCAGTGAACATTTATTGAAGACAAATAGATCGCAACTAAGTGATGCTGTGTTTCAGTTTTACATAAAATAAAATTGTGTCCAGAGGTCCAAAATATTTGGGAGTGAATGAGTTAAAAGAACTGAATATCGAGGAAAAAATGATTAGTAAACAATATCTTGTCTAGAAAACTAAAATATTGTGGCCACATCAAACGCTATCATGGCGTGGGTCATTTGCATTGAGAAGGTGAAGCCATCAGTGTACTGATCCCCACCCCTGATCTTTTCTTGAAAAGGACAGCTAACTAGTGATTTTTTCAAGTTCATATTTGTGATCAGCATGTCAAAATTAGTTAAAAATAACTCATTTTGTCGTGGATACATTTTTGATGTTGTCCAGCATAATTTATGTGTAATCACCTTGCCTTCCTCAAATTTATTGACGTTTGTAGAAGAGTCCTTCAGCTGTCTCTCTCCTGTATCCCCCTTTTCACCATAGATGTTGACAAATACATTGGCATCTGTCCCAGCATACCTCTCAGTTCCTGTGTACACTTTCACTATGTACTCGATCTCTATAGACAACAAGAGTACACAGATATTAGAATACATGTAGTCAATGGAAGTACAGCCAATGACAACATTTGGTGCAGTTATTTATAGACATGTAAAGATATTGGTAAGGTTACTTTTAAACATGTAGAGATGTTGGTGTGGCTATTCAGAACCCTCTAAAGATGTTGGTGAGGCTATTTATAAACATCTAATCATGTTGGTGTGGTTATTTATAAATATCTAATGATGAGGTTATCCATAAACATCTAAAGATGTGTGCGTGGCTATTCATAAACATCTAATGATGGCGAGGTTATTCTTAACCATCTAAAGATGTTAGTGTGACTATTTATAAACATCTAAAGATGTTGGTGTGGTTATTTATAAATACCTAAAGATGTTGGTGTGGTTAATTTTAAACATCTAATTATGTCGGTGTGGTTATTTATAAATATCTAAAGATGTTGGAAAGGCTATTTATAAACATCTAAAGTGGTTGGTGTGGTTATTTATAAACATCTAAAGATGAGGTTATCAGTAAACATCTAATGATGTGTCTGTGGCCATCCCTAAACATAGAAGACTATCCAACTCGTGACATTTCTAGCAACATCATTTAAGCAGGCCAAGCCTGCTAGCTGTGGAATAGCTATCTGGATTTAAATATTAGCAATAAGCCATCATTAATGATGGAAGTAAATACAAAACTTCAATACATTTTGAAAATATTTTGAAGTCAATTGAAAAGCTCCTTTGATAACAATAATTTTTGTGCATCTTCAAATATTGGTTTTCAAAATAGAATTGCAAAAATTGAAAAGGCTTACATCACACAGCTTTGAGAGAAACAAAATTTGAACCAGCGACCTATGGATGTCTAAATTTTTCACTACTCCTCCACTCTACCAGCTAAGATATCTCAGAAGCTTCTGGATTAGTTTATGTCAACATTAAATTATTACATCAGTACTTTTGATATAATGATGAATCCAAAAGCCAATTTAAACAATCAGTATTTCCAGAACCTGGGAAGATAAGCCTGACCATGTGTATAACATGAGTAAAAGGCATTGCTCTCCCATTGTTTTATGAAATTTATTTTAAACGTATTTAGACAACTGAAATCTGCATTCAAAGAGAAGTAATAAATAAAATACTGCAAGCTTCCAACACCGCATTAAGTCCCTTGATAAACTGAAAGACATGCTGAGGGGGAATAACAAGGCAATACATCTGGTTGAACATTGGAAACATGATGTCTGACTTGGTGCCCGGAACAGCGGTAGTCAATAAGTATGTATGCATGCACAACATATACACATTCTGAATATATTCATCTATTGAGAAGTACCTCCTAAAAAAGACACTGTAAGCTTAAAAACAGCACACCACACACACTTGGTGATATATACATACATGTATATATATTAACACACTCACCCTGGGGGCCACTCTTCCCCTTCTCTCTCTCCTCTTACCTCACTCTGTTTAATTTGACTCAATCCTACAGTCACACTCTTGCACAAGATCAGTCGGGGGGCCACTTCCTCTTCTCTCTCTTCTCACCTCACTCTGTTTCATTTGACTCTATCCTACAGTCACACCCTTGCGCAACTTTCACACGCGCCCTCGTGGTAAAGCCCTTCCATTGCACTTTGGTTGGGCTAGCTTCTGAGGGCGCACAAACCTAGCATAGGTACATACAGATGCACACATGCATCCAAGCACTGGTTTATGCGTCCTGATATCGCCCAATTGACTACGGTCTGGGGTGGAAAATGGCGCGCCTCCGCCAGTAGAAACTAGTGAGGCAAACATTTAAGCAAAAAAAAAAAAAAAAAAAAAAAGCACTGGTTTATGCGTCCTGATATCGCCCAATTGACTACGGTCTGGGGTGGAAAATGGCGCGCCTCCGCCAGTAGAAACTAGTGAGGCAAACATCTAAGCAAAAAAAAAAAAAAGGGGGCCACTCTTCCCCTTCTCTCTCTCCTCTTACCTCACTCTGTTTAATTTGACTCTATCCCACAGTCACACCCTTGCGCAACTTTCACACGCGCCCTCGTGGTAAAGCCCTTCCATTGCACTTTGGTTGGGCTAGCTTCTGAGGGCGCACAAACCTAGCATAGGTACATACAGATGCACACATGCATCCAAGCACTGGTTTATGCGTCCTGATATCGCCCAATTGACTACGGTCTGGGGTGGAAAATGGCGCGCCTCCGCCAGTAGAAACTAGTGAGGCAAACTTTTAAGCAAAAAAAAAAAAAAAAAAAAAAAAGCACTGGTTTATGCGTCCTGATATCGCCCAATTGACTACGGTCTGGGGTGGAAAATGGCGCGCCTCCGCCAGTAGAAACTAGTGAGGCAAACATCTAAGCAAAAAAAAAAAAAAAGGCCACTCTTCCCCTTCTCTCTCTCCTCTTACCTCACTCTGTTTAATTTGACTCTATCCTACAGTCACACTCTTGCACAAGATCAGTCGGGGGCCACTTCCTCTTCTCTCTCTTCTCACCTCACTCTGTTTCATTTGACTCTATCCTACAGTCACACCCTTGCACAACTTTCACACGCGCCCTCGTGGTAAAGCCCTTCCATTGCACTTTGGTTGGGCTAGCTTCTGAGGGCGCACAAACCTAGCATAGGTACATACAGATGCACACATGCATCCAAGCACTGGTTTATGCGTCCTGATATCGCCCAATGGACTACGGTCTGGGGTGGAAAATGGCGCGCCTCCGCCAGTAGAAACTAGTGAGGCAAACATCTAAGCAAAAAAATAAATATATACACACGAGGCGTAATCAAATGAAACCAAACAAAAACTGCGCATTCTGGTGTAAACAGTACATCCCAACCGTCAAGTTTGCAAAATTTCATTATCCTCCGACTCATAGTTTCCTTAGCAGATCGTTGAAAACATGGCGGATGTGAAACGGGATCCGCCCAGAGTTGATCCACGAGCGGTGATTCGGTTTCTAACAGCTGAAGGATGTCGACCAGTTGACATTCATCGCAGAATGCAGGCAGTGTATGGTGACAAAAGTGTGTCGAGGACAACAGTCAAAAACTAGACAAGAACGTGAGTTAACGCAATAATATACGCTTGAACTGGTCTTGGAAGATCTTTCGTGTAAACCATGCATCATTGCATCACCGTACTGAAACTTATTTCACCAACGAATTTCTATAGGTCTCACCCCTTTCGCTGCTCAAAAAAACGGATAATGGAACGTTGCTCCTCTTTAGTGCATGTCAATAGTGGGGCGGCCATCTTTTAACTGTAATTATGACATTATGTTGTTCTCCTGCAACGTGATGGCACCTGCAGGACACTCTTGACATCCTTAGCAACCATATTAACAAGTTACAATACAAAGGCATGGTTTTACTAACTTCTAACCCACTTTTAAGGTTTTAATTTGAAGCCACTTTGTGTATATAAATATATATATATATATATATATATATATATATATATATATATATATATATATATATATATATATATATATAATATTGCAATATACACACCAAACAAGACAATTCATGCTCTACACATCATGAAGTATAAACATTAAGAATGTATTTATAGACTGAAAGGCAATTTCAAGAGGAAGAACAGGCAAATTAAAAGAAAATTGTGCCATAAATTTAATATTACCACTGTCGTAGGTTAATGCACTGGATGCCCAGTCAAGCAATCTATGTTTGATACCCAATTGATGCAGGATATTTTTTTGAATTGCAAAACTGCTCCTGGGTTGACCCAGTCTTAACAAAATTTGAATTCCACAGCTAGTCGGAGAAGTAAAGGCGGCTGATATGATGTTGACTCCTAGTGGTCAAATAATTATGAGTCTAACATATTCTCAATATGGTGTAAACCAGATCTTTTATATACATCTTCACCTTGCACTTTTTCTATCCATCTGGAGTAAAGGGCCAAGACTATGGTTGACCTCCTTTTGGAAGCCTGTATCAAAGCATTTTATGTGTTCTTGCAGCTGCAGTTTCTACAATTGGTTTCCCATGATGAGATTGCTAGCATGCACATTTCTCCTAAACTGCCATTTACTACTGGACTGAGGCACAGGGCTCTATTTTTTCCTCCTCATTAAGGTGCCCTGAGATTCACTCGGAGTGTTTCAAAACGTAACAGCAAATTGACAATAATTTACGAAACAATTACCCCAGGCATTTACAATTTCTGCGCAGGGAAGATACATTCTGAAAAAAGGTTTTGACTGCCCAATAGATGGGGCAGCATGCTACATTGAAAGAGAAGCATATAAAAAATGATGACAGCGAGCAATAGTCTGATTTTTGTGATCAGAGGGTGTGAAACCTTCACAGACGAATGCTGAAACAGAATGGAGATGCTCGTACTGGTGAGAGAAGAGTGTATAATGGGTAAATGTGTTTAAAAATGGGCGAAATGATGTTCACATCCATTGATGTTCACATCCATTGATGTTCACATCCATTGATGTGGACTTTTGTCTAAAGGTTTTCTTCTCCTTCATGATAACACACACCCTCAGGCGTCTGCTGCAACTTTTGATATCTTGTGAAGATTGAGATTTCAGATCTTACTACTTCCCTCATACAGCTCTGATCTTGCTACCTTTGATTACGACATGTTTGGATCCCTGAAGGACACTTTGAGAGGACAAAGATTTGGGAATGATGACGAAGTCAAAACGGTGATATATTCCTAGTAAAGATCACGTCACAGTGAAACAGCAGAATGACCACCTTGTCAGTGGCGACAGGCGAGTCACTATTGATTAAATAGAGGTAGATTTCAACATGAGTCATGGTGCACAAAATTGTCCATGATAACATCAGTTTTAGGAAAGTGTGTAGCAGAGTCTCATGACAGCTGACAACGTGGTAATGAAGGCGGTGTAAAAGTGGAGGTCACACCACACAACTTTTTTTCTAGAGGACATCCACAATCTAGTGGACTTGTGGACAAGTGAACCAAGTGTGTTGCAAGGCAAGGGGACTATGTTGGAATAAGAGACCAAAAAATGTCTGGTTTATACCCTTGTACCTCAGTGGCCTGCCGGGGTCTTTGTGTATGACAAGGACAAGAAAAGCCCAACTGCCCCAGAGAGAGCATGTCGTAAGAGGCGACTATGTGATATGGCATAACATCAACTATGGTTGGGTGGTTTGTTTAGAGCAGCATAGGTGGTGCTTAACAAGCTGCGGGTCTACTTTATTCTAGTGTTTGAGTTTATTATGATGAACTCGCACATCCATTAACCACCCTCCGTGGCACTTGTTGCTGACCAGAGAATCCTCCTCCCGGCTACATCCAGCTCATGCCAGAGCTGGGACCTGCACAGGGGCATCTGCCACTGTAGAAGTACAGGTCGACTAAGAACTAAATTAATCTTGTAAAAAACAATTATTCATAAAATTGTTGTTACTTAATGATTGTCACTTGTAAAACAAGGATATTAAGGAACAATATAAGTGTAACTGATATTGCTCTTCAACAGGTCCATGAGTTGAAGTGATTGGGCAGGATTTTTCAGCTGATGGTAGGATCGACAGGGAAATTGAGACTAGGTGTCAGAAAGCAACTGCTGTGACTTATCAGCTGTCCTCGCTGCTTAGACACCCGAGCATTAGTTTGGCAACAAAGCAACAGCTGATAAACAGTATATTAATGCCGATTTTGTGTTACCAGTGCCAAACATGGCCTCTGTCAAGGGCGTGCGAGAGCAGAATTTCCACTTGTGAAATGGAGTGTTTGAGGAAAGTCATCGGTGTTACCAGAAGTGACAGAATGCGGAATGACGACATTCGAAGTATTGTCGGCACTACGTCTTGTGCCGAATACATTTCCAGGCAGAAAATAAGTTGGTTTGATCATCTTATGAGAATGCACCCTCAACAACTTCCACTGATGACTTACAACGCTGATAGACCAGGCTACAGGGCAAAGGGGTGGCCATGAGGCAGGTGGATAGATGACATTAGAGTGATTGTGTAGCGACAAGGGACTTGGTGCAGGATAGATGACTTAAGCTCCCCACGACACTCAACGGTACAAGTGGAAAGAAAACTAACTAGAAATTAGACTACACAGCTGGTTCCTACTGGAATTGTGTCTATGGCAGGTGTCTACGAACAACAGTGATACATAGCAGTAAATGCATGCACATACTTACTCTTGACTTCAGCAATCTCTGTCAAGTAACGAACATTGTAACTTATATATAGGATTAAATTGACTGTTCCTATTGTAAAGGGTTTTGATGATGTTCTAGGGACTACCATACAAGGTCGCAGGTTTTTTTATATGAAGAATTTGTATTCGTGACGATGATCACAAGGCAAGTATTTATCTGCACTCGAACAACATACAACAAATAAGAAAGTGAAGTAACTGGCAGCCCGGAATTCAAACGCCGAACCTCCAGATGACTGAGGCGCCTTGCCCCAAGAGAGAAATCAGTTAAGGCATCAGACCAGCAAGACACCTTAAATAATATGTCCCAACTGGGGTTTGTTATTGTTTCGAATGCCCACCAAACTTGACTTAACCTCTATATACTGGTTCAGAAGACTCTGCTGAGTCTGTATACAACCAGTTTCATTTACATTTCCTTGCTCTAATAGCTGTGGGCATCCAATCTATTCTTAAATGCATTAATTGTTCTTGCCTCCGCTACTTCCTGAAGCAATGCATTCCAAGCATTCACCACTTTCTGACTAAAAAATATGGACCGTCCCTTAGTTAATTTGTAGCTACGCCCTCTTGTTCTTGTAGGTGGCTGTATTTAAAAAAAACTTGTTATAGTCTAATTTATCCTTTCCTTTGATTATCTTATAAACCTGTATTAAGTCACCTCGAATTCTTCTCTTTTCTAGACAAAGTAAGCTGGTTTTTCTCTTTCTTCAAAACTAATTCTTAAATCCCACTATCAGTTTGTCATTCTTCTTTGCATCCTTTCCAGCATGTTTATATCTCCTCTACGATAAGGACTCCACACCTGTACCCAATACTCCAATCTAGGTCTAACTAATGCTTTATACAGTTTGACAATCACTTCCTTGATCCTATGTTTAATATTTCTTTTTATCATACCCAACATTATATTTGTCTTTTCCACTGCTACCTGGACTTGCTCACTCCCCTTACCTGTATGATCTATTATAACCCCTAGGTCCCTTTGTGTAGGTATTTGCTAATGAGTACATGTCCTAGTTGTAGACTGGTTGTACTTTGGTTGTTCCAGTTTAATTCAGGGTCAATCACCAACATGTTACATGTCTTTTGCAGAACGTCGTTCTCATAACAGCTTGTCTGTAGAAATCTCCGTTCAGTCTCCAGCCTTCCATAGTCAAATTTCATATTTCATTGATGTCTTGTATCCATCATCATCTTGGTCGGCCTCTATCTTGTCTCCCAGCAAGCATGCTCTTCAGAACTGTTTTTTTCCAGTCCGTTAAGACGTTTAATGTGGTCATAAAAATGATGTTTATAAGCGAGTTTTCGTCTACATTTAGGTCTTGCAGGATAGCTTTATTTTTTTCTTTCTTTGTCCAAGGAATTTTCAGGATTGTTCTGCAGCAGTGGGACTTGAAAGCTATTATCTTCTATATCAATGCCTGTGTGATAGTCCATGTCTCAAGGTTGCTGCGGGAAAAACGCATGTTCTAAGGATTTAAAGTTTCAGTAGTTTGATTTATTTTGCAATACATTGTGGCATACTTCGTGCATACTTTAATTGCCTTTTTAATTGCCTTTTTACTTCTTTTGTGCAGTCTTTATTGTTGTTTAGTATAGAGCCCTGGTGCTGAAAGTGTGCAACATTGTCAATTTCCTCGCTTACAATAACAATTTTGGGTTGGAGTTCTGTTTTATCGGGTGACATTATCTTAGTTTTCTTTATGTTCATAAAAAAGGTTCTGAGCTTCACTATGCTTCTGGACAAATACAATTAGTTGCTCAAGGCCTCTAGATGCTGTTTGAGTGCAGGAGTGTATCGTTTGCATATCTTAATTCAGGTTTACTTATTTACTTACTTCCCCCTGTTCCAGGCACTACGTCACACATCATTCTTCCACATGGATTGCCTGTCATTGCCACTCAGCAGGTCGTCCATACTGCATGTCTCCGGGAGGTTTGGACAGATCATCAGGTAGTTTTGATATTGTGTTACTCCAAATTGGCAAGTTTCATCATCCCTGTATCCTCCATCTTTTTAGACTTTTCCTGCATCGTGATACATCAGTCCGAAGTCTATTTAGTGACTTCCATGTTGCGTAAGGCGGTGATGACCAGGCGCATGTTCCTCCGTAACTCAATCAAGGGGATCTGTGTCAGCTTAACTTAACATAACTTAATTCAGCGTAACTTAACATAACTTAATTAAGCGTAACTTAACATAACTTAATTCAGCGTAACTTAACATAACTTAATTCAGCGTAACTTAACATAACTTAATTCAGCGTAACTTAACATAACTTAATTCAGCGTAACTTAACATAACTTAATTCAGCGTAACTTAACATAACTTAATTCAGCGTAACTTAACATAACTTAATTCAGCGTAACTTAACATAACTTAATTCAGCGTAACTTAACATAACTTAATTCAGCGTAACTTAACATAACTTAATTCAGCGTAACTTAACATAACTTAATTCAGCGTAACTTAACATTTTTATACCGGTTTGAAGCTTCTGCAGACTCTGTATACAACCAATTTCTTGGAGGGTGGTTTAACCGACGTGTGAATTTAACCGACGTGTGAATTTAACCGACGTGTGAATTCATCTTAGTACTGAAACACAAGAAGGATGGTGTGGGCTAGTGGTTAAGTGACACGGCTCACAATCTGAAGGTGCTGGGTTTAATGCCCATCACAGCACCGGCCGTTACCCTGGGGAAGCAAACCCTTAGAAAATGCAGGAAGAAGCAGATCCTTACATAAAATGCATGCTGAAGTCAGATGCACTGGGCTGACAGGCGCAAAATAAAAAATTCCACAGTGCAATACACACCGCCTTGGGGAATAGAGAAGTAAGACGAACCCAAAAAAGGAACCCCCCCAAAAAAGAAGAGCTAAGTAGACCCGCAGCCTGTTAGGCGTCATCTATAGCTTCTCTTAACAAACCACCTGGGGAAAGGTATAAATAACATGGGTAGATTTTTAACTTGAATTTTGTCCGAGCAGCAGCCGTTAAGCCCGCTCTTTTCCATTTCCAACTGCCAAGAAATTTTAAATGTGCTCGAGTCTGAACACAGGAGTCCAATCTCACTACCCAGAGATCATCAGGGGAATTTTTCCCAGAAGATCCACGTAAATAAAAATCCCGTTCACCGTGATTCGAACCTGCGACCTCCGACGGCTCATTTCATCTTTTGATGTAGCGTTTTCCAGAAGTAGTCTGTATGGGCTGGGGATAATTTCATCTCGATTTTAGTCTTGTGCGCCGCACCTGATGTCCAAACATAGGGTGCCTTGGATATCTTATCTGTTTCTCTCTTTCAGATATTAGAAATAACACCTAACATCTAAAAGAAAAATATAAAGAATCTATGGCACACATAAGTTACAAAGAAGCAACTCGTAATGGCAGTGTCTACTACCACAAACAGTGATAAATAGCTGGTACATGAATGCACATACTTACTTTTGCCTTCAGTAATCTCTGTCACAGAATCAACATCAGTTAAACTTCTTGCTACTGATCATAGATTATATGCAAAATGTGTATTTGAAAACTGGTGAACGGTAAATGTCGCCAGGAATGCCAGATGAAAGATTTTGTATAAAATTTATAATCATTTACTGAAAAAAATAAAATTAGACAAGAAAATATAAAAATAGAACTACGCTTTTTGGTACAAGCTTTTGAACGACCTGTCCAGAATCCAGGAAAATTTTATAGATTAACAGGTCACATTAGTAAAAGCAGTTAAAATAGAGGAAATAGAAGTCTAAACTGACATTGGTCATGTCACGTTAAACAAAAGGTTGCAAAAACAAAAAGAAAACTACCAATAATTTCACATACCCGTAGCTAACAACAGGGGAATGGTTGGGTAGGGTAGGCAAAGAACACATAGTTAAGAAAAGTGGAAGAAACCAAAGCTGCTGGATTCTCATGAAGAATCCACAAAATTTGAATCGGTAGAGAGTCACGGAATTGACAAGAAAAATGGGGCCGATAGCTGGCTGCTTGAATCAGGGTCATTTTTTTTCCGTCTTATTTCTCTATTCCTCAAGGTGTTGGAATGTTTTTATTTTACGGCTGTCGGTCCAGTGCATCCAACTTTGGCATGCATTTTATGTAAGGGTCTGCTTCATCCTGCATTTTTTAAAAGTTTTATTACCTCGGGGTAACGGCCGGTGCTGTGATGAGGAGCAAACCCAGCACCTACGAGTTGTGAGCCATGTCATCTAACCACCAGCCCACGCCGTCCCCTATCGGGATCAGTGAGTCATTAAGGATCAAGACTCTATTCCGCCTCTAAGATGCGGGCTTGGACACAAACTTCAACCATGCAGCCTGGCTAGGAGATTGATCAAAGAGAGAAAGAAAACCTGGTTTAAAAAATGTAATGAAATCGGTTGTGTCGGATCAAACGGCGTAGAAATCACAGCCTCGCTGTAAACTACGATACAATGTCACAAACATGCTTTTAAGGATGGACGATAAAGAATAAGAGAAGAAAAATTGAAGTGGTTCAAGATGATTGAATGGTGAAGTGACTAATGGTATATTTTGTCTCCTGACATACCTAACGAATAGTTTGGTTTTTACTGCAACAGCGATATATAGAATAATTAATAAAATACTTAAAAAATTATCAATAGAAAGAAAACCCAATATTTACTGAACACTTATTGCCCAAGCGAGGAACTGCAGCCAGGAAACAATCCGATTGAAAATGTGAATTCGTTCATATACATGGGCAAGAAATTACAAACTCCCCAAAAAGAAATCATGAGATTCCATTCAGTGGTCTTGAGGTAAGGTGTCTGCCTCGGGTGCTGGAGGTACTTGTTCGAATAACGGTGAAGACCGGGATTTTTTTCACGTGGTTCTTCTGGTAAAAATTCTCCTGATCTCTGGGTAGTGAGATTGGACTTCCATGTTCAGTGCCAATTCCTAGGCAGTTTCTTCTTCTTCTTCTGCGTACACAGTCAGACAGTAACCATTATTTTTTCGAAAAAAGCGGCGGTCATCCTGAGACTCTCGCCACTACCATAAAGCTTGTCTTGCAGTTCCACTGGCAATGGCCACATCTGCTCTCTCTGATCCCCGTATGTCGGGCAGTTCTGCAGCAGATGTTCAGTGGTCATTTTACCAGTACCGCACGGGCATTCGTCGGTACACCCTATCTTCAATTTGTTGAATAGGTGGTACCTCAGTCTGTTGTGGCCAGTGCGAAGTCTGAAGACAACGACCTGCTCTCTTCGGTTCAACTGGTAATAGGCATCGTTTTTGGTGTAACCAGTATGTTCGGTTTCCCATTTGGTCATGTACCTGGCTTTGATAAGCCGTTTTGACTCTTCGTACGTCATACTGGTATCTGTTTGTGGTAGCCTTGCACCTTCTTTTGCCAGTCTGTCTGCCTCCTCGTTGCCTTGGATGTTGCAGTGTGACGGAACCCACTGTACCACTACCCTTTTTGGTGCGGACAGCTGGCACAGTTTGCAGAGTGCTGCTCTTAAGTCATTAAGCTCAGTGTTTTTCTGGCTCTTTAGCGCTGTGACTACGGCGAGAGCATCTGTCAGCAAGACTATATGGCTCTCATTTTCACTGTGTGTTGCCATTTCTTCCACTGCCGCCCTCAGTGCCTCTGCCTCCGCTCTGAAATTGCTTGTGTACTTACCAGTAGCGAATGACAGTGTTATTTTTCTGCCATTTGGTAGGTTCAGGAATGCTCCTGCCCCTCCGTTCTGTGTAGTGTTTGTTACAGAACCGTCGGTGTATGCATGGGTCCAGTCCATGCTTGGGTAGCTTTTCGTTATGAAGCTTAGGGTAGTGTCTCTCCTTTCTTTTTCAGTCTGGCAGTTTTTGTTTGCAATACCTGGTATATTTTCTACCACCTCTGGAAATATATCCTGCCTCCAGGTAGGTTTTCGTATAGTAGTGATGGGTTTTGGTGTTGTTAGTGCGTTTATGGGATCTTCGTGCATCTTTGCTTTGGCTATTTCTGCAAAGTTTCTCCGCTTTAGTTTCCCAGTTCCCAAATTGTTAAGTCTCTGGTACATTGGGTGGTCCGTCAGTCTTCGGAGTTTCTCTGACTGCAGCTGGGCTCTGCAGTCTCTTCTGTCGGTCATGGATTGCAGTTTTGTAATCTTTTCAAGTTCTACAATTGGCATTGACTTCATGCCACCTGTTATAATTCTCATGGCTTGGTTTTGAAGTTTGTTAACTTTATCGAAGTTCGCCTTCGCTGCTGTTGTCCATGCCGCGATGCCATACTCGAGAACTGGTCTCACTCTTCCAGTGTACAGTTTCTTTAGTATGCCTTCGTCTGCTCCCCAGCTTGTGCCAGCAAGTTTCCTCATGATCGCCATTCTTTCTCTGGCTTTCATTCGGTTTCTCTCAATCTGACTTTTCCATGTCATGCGCCGATCAAATGTGACTCCCAGATAGGTTGGGTTGTCGTTTGGCTGCAGGATTTTGCCATTTAGGCTTAATTTGGTACTTTGGGGTTTTAATGAGAGCGAGAATATTGTGCACGTGGTTTTCTCCTCGTTTATTTTGACCAGCCATGAGTTCGCCCACTCTTCCAGCGATGTTAGGGCCGTCTGCATCCGATTTCTTGCTATGGTGAGATTCTTTTCAGAGGTCCACATAGCCAGATCGTCTGCAAACATTGAGCTATGGACTCTTCTTGGTATATTTTCTGTAATATCGTTTATATATACCAGGAAGAGTGTGGGTGACAATACTCCCCCTTGGGGTACTCCCTGCTCGAGTGTCACCTTTTTGCTCATCTGCCCTTGTACTTGGACTCTGGCCGTTCTTTGTTTGAGGTAGTGGTTGATCCACTTGTACATCTTCCCACAGACATCACTTCTTCTTAGCTTGACTCTAAGTCCATCCTTCCAGACTTTGTCAAATGCCTTTTCCAGATCCACCCAAACAGCTACTGTGTGTTTCTGTGCCTGGTAGGCATCTTCTATCTCCTGGGCTATGAGGATGACCTGGTCCTCAGTGGATCTGTGCTGTCTAAAGCCGGCTTGCTGTGGAATTAGTATTCGTTTTTCTTCCAGATGCCACATCAGTCTGGTGTTTATCATCCGTTCCATCAGCTTGCCGACACAGCTCAGTAGGCTTATGGGCCTGTATCCATTTGGATCTGTTTTGTCCTTTCCTGTTTTTGGTACTGGTACCAGTATTGCATCTTTCCATGCCTGGGGTACAATACCCCTTTTCCAGCTTTGGTTCAGCACCGATAGTAGTTTTTTCTTCGCTGTTTGGCCCAGCCCCATCAGCATTTCGTTTGTTATCCCGTCTTTTCCGGGAGATTTCCTTTTCTTTAGTGTTCTCATAGCCTCTTCCATTTCGCGCATTGTTAGTTTGGCCATCATGTGCTCTTCAGGAGCCGTATTTATGTTTTCGTGTCCCTTTAGCTCTTCGCTAATGTCTGTATGCTTATCTGCAGGGACCTCGATGTGGTTTGCTCTGGCATAGTGATCGACAAAGGCGTTTGCGGCTTTCTTACCTGTGATCAAGTTCTCGCCTTGCTTGATAGTAATTTGTTTATTTGACGGGGTTTCGTCGTTCATGGCTCTGACTAGCTTCCATAGCTTGTTCCCTTCTTTGTCCAGGTTTAAACTTTCCGTTTTATTTTTCCAACTTTCTCTTGCTGTTTGCTTGAGAGTGTGTTTGTACATCGCCGCGGCGGCTTTGAGGGCGATGTTTGCCTCCATGGATTTTTCTCGTTCTGCCATGTTCCTAGCATTTGTTACTGCATCTTCCACTTTCTGTAACTCATCATTCCAGTAGGGCTTATAGTTTTTCCTAGCTCCTCTTGGGATGGTTTCAGTGGCGGCTTGCATTATTGCCTTGCTTAGGCTCTCTACCATGGGCTTCATTTTGGTGTTTCGTGTGTTGATGGTTTCACACAGCCCATCTGTCAGGATTGCAAATCTGTCCCAGTCGGCTCGTTTGTAATTCCAACGTGGGAGCGGTTTTGTTTCCTGTGGGCCTACTTCCATGTCAATGGTTAGCCTGATCGGCCTGTGGTCGCTACCTGCCAGTTGGTTTAGCACCTGGCGGTCTATTTTATAGTGTATGTCCTGTGTGGAGAAGGCCAAATCTGGAGTCGAGGTGGTATGCCATGTTCTTGAATAGAAGCTAGGGCTATCCTCCGGCCTATTGATTAGGGAGAGATTTGCATCTATCTCCCAATCTTCCACTTCGTCACCTCTGCTGTCTGTGTCAGAGTATCCCCATCTCTCCGAGTGGCTGTTGAAATCTCCAACTACTATGCAGTTGGAGTCTCTGACCTCCATACTCGAGAGCGATAGGTCTCTGTTTGGTGGTCCGTACAGATTGAAAATGCGGAGCTTCGTCTCTTGAGCCATTATGTCAACTCCTACAATTTCTGCTTGTCCGGTGTGATTGACAGGTACCGCGCTACTCGGTATGCTGTTTCTGGTCAGTATCAGGACCCCTCCTTTGTGGCCTTCTCTATCTAGACGGAAGGTCTGGTATCCTCTGATTGAGAATTTATGGTTATTGTTGAGGTGCGTTTCCTGGATACATGCCACGTCAATCTTACCTTCATGCAGGTGGTGTGTTAGGGAAAGTTTTTTGTTAATGACTCCCTCCGCATTCCACTGTAGTATTTTGAGGGTCTTGAGGTTTTGGCCAATAGACGTTACCCCATAGCCATGTGCCTTGACTCCACGACACATGGGTGGGTGACCACCAGTAGTCAAGGGTGGGCCCCTTCGAGGCGTGGGGCCCGGCGCTATCGCTGCCTGGCGGGTCTCCTCAGGATGAGCGCCATACGTTTTTCGAATAGGTTGTGCTGCCATCATACTGTGATTTACGTTGCACTGTTTTGTTAGGCTTGCGGCCCCGTGCATCCGATTTCAACAGGCGTTTCTGTAGGGATGCCCTCCTTAGCCTTTGGCTGTCCCCAGCCTATCTGCAAGGCAGCAGTTGTTTACGATCAGAGTTTTCTCTCCTATGGAAGTTGTCTTACCAGACTATCGAGTCTTCACTACTCGTGTCTATAGGGTGCAATGATGATATGTGATATATGAGATGGACTGGTTTACCCGGAAGAGAGGCAGTCCAGTGTGTCTGTATCCCAGGATCGTCACGTCCTGCCAGAAACGTAGCATTTGCATGTGAGTGGGGTATCTCTTTTTCCCTTTATTTTCTTGGCTTCTATGCAGGGATGGTACGCCTAGCATTCCCCGCCACCTGGGGTGTTGACACAGTGGGGCAGGTGTGCAATGTCCGCTGGTCTGCATCTCTTCTGCGTCCAGTATGATAGTTATATGGCTGATAACGTACAGAGGTAGATATCGTAGCCGGAGTGCATTCAGCCAGAGGACAAGCCTGGTAATGTCACGGAGATGTTGTTCGCCTGATGTGCGGACAACTCTCATGGTCAGTGGTTGAGTCTTGACAGTTCACAGTGTGGTGGCTGCTCTACTGTTTTCGACACCCCGACCAGGTTCTAAGTCTTTGGTTGGTGTTTTTCGCACCCCATCGCCGTATAGGGTGAGTATCAAGCAGTTTGTCCGCCCGCTTTGATTTGCGGGCGGCAAGGACCTCTTACTGTGGCTCTACCTGATAGGGCTGGGGCGCAAGCCCCAGGTCCCGAGCATGTAGGAGCCTCCCATTGCAGTGGTGCTGAGATTTTGGGCGGGATTGCGGCTTACAAGGGTTCGGCCGTGATCCCCCACATGGTAGCCTCGCGCCCTTGGCTTATCAGCCTGGTACGTGAACCAAAGTGTCTGCGGCTCCTCTCGATTTGAGCTGGTTTTCCGTAGCAACGCCCTGTCATTTGTAGGGTAAAACTGACCTGTCTTCAGATCTATTTCCAGCACCCGTTCACTATTTGGTCAGACGAATTTATTGAGGGCTTTTGTTTGTCAATGACCAGGTATTTGAAATCTGCGGTTTCTGCGGAGTTAAACACGATTTCCGTAGCGTTCTTTCATTTGAGTGTTTGAGAGCTGACTTGTCGTCCGTGAGTCTAATACCAGCGTACGTTCATTATTAGATCCAAACGGCAGTGCTCTCGATTTGTCAGTTGTTCTACAGTATTGGCGTGTTCAGTCAAATTAAGCCGCAGGTTCCACACCTGGTGGTGCCCTTCCGTCAATTCCCTTAGCGAGACAATCAAGTTTCTTAAAGGGTAGCCCCAAAAATTTTCGAGGGTCTAATTCCAGCACATGTTCTCTATTAGACCCCACGAAGGTGTACTTTTTGATAGTCATTCTGCAGTATTGGCGTGGTAAGTTAACTTAGGTCTCAGGCTCCACTCCTGATAGTGCACTTCCGTCAATTCCTTTATCAGACACTGGATGCAGACAAAACCGAGCCACAGGGGACATAACCCCAGATTTCTGGGGGTCTAAGTCCAGCACCAGTTCCATATTAGACCCCAGAAGAGTGGTCTCGGCGTGTCAATCGTTTCAGTGTTGGCCGTGTTGAGTCAAATTAAGCCGCAGGCTCCACTCCTGGTGGTGCCCTTCCGTCAATTCCTTTAAGTTTCAGCTTTGCAACCATACTTCCCCCGGAACCCAAACACTTTGGTTTCCCGGAAGCTGCCCGCAGAGTCATCGAAGCAACTCCTGCGGATCGCTAGTCGGCATCGTTTATGGTCAGAACTACGACGGTATCTGATCGTCTTCGCGCCTCTGACTTTCGTTCTTGATTAATGAAAACATTCTTGACAAATGCTTTCGCAGTAGCTCGTCTTGCGGCGATCCAAGAATTTCACCTCTAACGCCGCAATACGAATGCCCCCGTTTGTCCCTGTTAATCATTACCTCCAGTTCCGAAAACCAACAAAATAGAACCGAGGTCCTATTCCATTATTCCATGCACCATTATTCAGGCAGCCGAGGCCTGCTTTGAACACTCTAATTATTTCAAAGTAAACGCGCCGGCCACCCAGGACGCTCAGCGAGGAGCACCCGTGGGAGAGAGCCGGCAGACGGTAGGGCAGGAGACAACGGGCAGTGAACCGGCGCGAGCCGGACCGCCCGCCTGCGCCTGAGATCCAACTACGAGCTTTTTAACTGCAACAACTTTAATATACGCTATTGGAGCTGGAATTACCGCGGCTGCTGGCACCAGACTTGCCCTCCAATAGATCCTCGTTAAAGGGTTTAAAGTGTACTCATTCCAATTACGGGGCCTCGAAAGAGTCCCGTATTGTTATTTTTCGTCACTACCTCCCCGTGCCGGGAGTGGGTAAGTTGCGCGCCTGCTGCCTTCCTTGGATGTGGTAGCCGTTTCTCATGCTCCCTCTCCGGAATCGAACCCTGATTCCCCGTTACCCGTTACAAACATGGTAGGCATGTCACGTACCATCGACATTTGATAGGGCAGACATTTGAAAGATGCGTCGCCGGCACATGAGGCCATGCGATCAGCACAAAGTTATCCAGAGTCACCAGTGGGGACGCCGCAACCCCGCGAGGGGAAACGACGATTGGTTTTGAACTAATAAAAGCGCTCTTTCCGCGAGGGTCGGAGCTTGGTAAGCATGTATTAGCTCTAGAATTGCCACAGTTATCCAAGTAGGATCGTGTCATCTAAGGAACCTCGACTGATTTAATGAGCCATTCGCGGTTTCACCGTGAGACAGTGTGAACTTAGACATGCATGGCTTAATCTTTGAGACAAGCATATGACTACTGGCAGGATCAACCAGATATCTGTCGGAGACGTACGTACTGCGCACACCGGTCGGCGGAGGAAGGGTGTGTAAAAAGCCTCACTGGGACGGCCGCAGGGACCGACTGACGGGACGGACGGACGGTTGTTCCACCCGTCCCTCACTCCGTCGACCTAGGACCGCCTGACAGGGGCCTCCCACACGCACCAGACGACCGACCGACCGGGCTCGCTCGAGGAGGGATGGCAGCGCTCTGTGCAGAACGGATCCCAACGACCTCGGCGATGAATTTCACTGGGACTAGAGACACAATTTGGCCTGCCGACCTGCCCTTCTCCGTAGGGAGAACGCAGGGCCTCGAGGCAACGATTCCTGCTTTCCATTTGCCGGTCACAAGCTCTTTGCGAGAGTCGGACCACCAGCGAGACGTACTGTCGAGCTCTGCTATAAGCCTTAGATAAATCACCACGGACGGACCACGTTTCCTGATACGGACCAGACTAGCGCACCTCGGTGGAGGAGCCACTACCACAAACCGCACCCAATTCGCACTACGGGGAAAGGCAGGCGAGCGTTTTCCGCAAGCCCGCGCTATCGCTCCGCCTGGCGGGACTGAGATCGCTTTACGAACACTGGTTGAAATTGAGTCGCTGCGGCGAGACAACTACCCCAGATCAATTCCTTGGCAGTTTGAAAATTGAAAAGTAGGCTTAACGGTCGCTGCCCGAACAAAATTCAAGTTTAAAATCTACCCAAGTTAATTGTACCTTTCCTCAGGTGGTTTGTTAAGAGCATCTACAGATAGCACCTAACGGACTGCGGGTCTACTTAGCTCTAGTGTGAGTCTATTAAGATGGACTCGCACATTGGTTAAACCAAACTCCGCAAATCTGGTTGTATAGAAACTCTGTAGAGTATTCTAAACCAATTAAATAAAATTAATGATAACAGTATAATGGTTCAGCTTTAATTGTACCAAACATGTACTTCAACAGGTGAGAAACGACAAGGCAAGAGTCCACACCATCAACAGCATTGTTACTCTAGCCATGGTATAAGGTTGCAAGGTATGGAAAACAGGTGTAGAGAAGTTATAGGTCACTCAAAGAACAAGGTAGCAAAGAACATTGACAGTTTCTCTGCGGGACAGAATTTTCAACACAGAAATGAGGCACCGAACTGTCCAGTTTTCCCAAGTGCTTTGCACTACGGTTTTTATTTTGCGCCTGTCGGCCCGGTGCATCCGACTTTGGCATGCATTTTATGTAAAATCTGCTTCCTTCTACATTTTCTAAGGGCTTGCTTCCCTGGGGTGCTGTGATGGGCATCAAACCCAGTGCCTTTGGGTTGTAAGCCGTGTCACTTAACCACTAGCCCACGCCTTCCCCACTGTCTTCATTGACATCGAGATGTTTCTACACTCGTGTAGTCTGGCTTAGAGAATAGGGATCACAGTAGAAGGGCAAATCCGGTTTCCTAAAACCAGCTGAAACTAGATATGTTGGGCTAAAAGACACAGATATCGCAGCCTTGTTGTAAACTATGACACAACATCCTTTTCAGAATGAATGCTGAAAAAGATGAATAATAGAAAGCTTTTACCTTCTAGAGCTCCTTTAAGGTGTTTGCCTTTTTCATCTGTTGGAATGAGTTCTCTGACAATCAGTTTGTCACCTTCTCCCTTAGAAAACCACATGTCAACAAAGAACCAGTAATCCTCAGAGTTCCCATCATCCTCTTCTTCTTCAATCACAGCAGAAAGTTTAGTTCTGAAACAAAAAAGTTGACAGTTGGATCATTGCCCTTCAATCACAGCAGAAAGTTTAGTTCTGAAACAAAAAAGTTGACAGTCGGATCATTGCCCTCAATCACAGCAGAAAGTTTAGTTCTGAAACAAAGAAGTTGACAGTTGGATCATTGCCCTTCAATTACAGCAGAAAGTTTAGCTCTGAAACAAAAGGTTGACAGTTGGATCATTGCCCTTCAACCACAGGAGAAAGTTTAGTTCTGAAACAAAAAAGTTTACAGTTCACATTGCCCATTCAAACTAATTATACATTTTGAGATTTTACGTCACTCTCCTGTTGAATTTGGTAAATTCAGCACGCGTTGTTTGTCCATTGTAATCGATGAGGACCATTTTGTCTTCATTCCCTGTTAGCATGAGTTCAAAAATGGCTCAATAAGCCAATCTGAGCCTTGAATTGTCTGCTGCATTTAGTACAATGACAAAAGACACCTTTTTGCACAGAGTTTGAAGAAGGGTTGATGTGACCTGACTTGTGGAGCGATCATCTCTGGATTGCCTCATTTATACTTGATGCCTCAAGTCTCTGAACATCCTTAACTTAACTTAACTTAACGTCTTTATACTGGTTTAGAAGACCCTGCAGAGTCTGTATACAACCAGTTACATTTACATCACCTTGCTCTAAAATCTATGCGCATTGAGTTTATTCTTAAATGCATTAACTGTCCCTGCCTCCACTACCTCCCCTGGCAATGCATTCCAAGCAGACACCACTCTCTGACTAAACAAATATTTCCTAATATCTAATCTGGACCTCTCTTTAGTCAGCTTGTGGCTATGCCCTCGTTAAATTGTAGGTGGCTGTATTTTAAAAAACTTGTTATAGTCTAATTTATCCATTCTTCTGATCATCTTATAAACCTGTATTAAGTCACCACGAATTCTTCTCTCTACGAACACTGTAGGCCGGTTTTTCTGAGTCGTTCCTCATAACTGTAATTCTGGAATCCCACTATCATCTTTGTCGCTCTTTTTTGTATTCTGTCCTGCATGTTTTTATCCCCTCTATGATAAGGACTCCACACCTGTACACAGTACTCCAATCTAGGTCTAACTAAAGCGCTTTATACAGTTTGACGATCACTTCCTTGCTCCTATGTTTAATATTTCTTTTTATCATACCTAACATTGCATTTGCCTTTTTCACTGCAACCTTAACTTGCTCACTCACCTTTCCTGTATGATCTATTATAACCCCTAGGTCCCTTTCCTTATCTATCTTTCTAATATTGTTTTCTCCCATTCTGTAATTATGTTCCATATTGGATCTACCCATGTGGATGACTGTACATTTATCTACATTAAACTCCATTTGCCAGCTTACAGACCATTCTCGAATTTTATCTAAATCCGACCTCAATATATCCACTTCCGCTTTAGATGAGACACTACTACATAGTTTTGTGTTATCAGCAAATTTTGCAATCATGGATCTCATATCAATGTCCAAATCATTTATATATCAAGAACAAAATTGGTCCCAAAACCGAGCCCTGTGGCACACCACTTTTCACTTCACTCCACTCAGAGTACTCCTTATTTATGCCCACCCTCTGCCTTCTTCCCGTTAACCAATTTTCGATCCATTTGGCAACTTCCCCACCTATTCCATGTGATTTTAACTTTCAAAATAATCTTTGATGAGGTACTCTATCAAAGGCCTTTGCAAAGTCTAGATAAATAACGTCCACTGGCTCCCCTTTATCTATGATTTTAGTAACCTCCTCCATGAATTCTAATAGATTTGTTAAGCATGATCTCCCTCTAGTAAACCCATGCTGACTAT
Organism: Ariolimax columbianus; assembly: GCA_036924085.1. Lineage (NCBI taxonomy): Eukaryota > Metazoa > Mollusca > Gastropoda > Stylommatophora > Arionidae > Ariolimax > Ariolimax columbianus. Next base: position 57,049,054 of record JAVGWX010000017.1, on the reverse strand, counting down.
TTCTAATTAGATTAAATTTGTCTAAATGTATTACAATGTTTTCTTTGATTATTGATTCTAACAATTTACAGACTATGCTCGTTAAACTCATCGGTCTATAATTAATAGTGCTGCGCCAGTCGGTACGATTGATGGTTATTCTTTCCCAGTCATCGTGGTTAATATTGCACTGGATCAGTGATCTCTTAAGAGTGTCCTTGTACCTTTTCCGCTGACCACCGCTTGCTCTCTTGCCATTTTGGAGTTCACTATAGAGCAGCTCTTTTGGTAGACATTGATCCGACATGCGTACCACATGGCCAGCCCATCTCAGCTGTGCTGCACATATCATGCTATGTATACTGGACATGCCCGATCGCTTTAACACATCTGTATTTGGCTATATGTCCTGCCATCAAATCCCCAACAGTTTCTGCAGGCAGTGCATGTGGAAGTGGTTTAATTTCTCGACATGACGACTATAAACAGTCCAGAATTGACATGCATATACGAAGGTAGGTAGAACAATTGCAGCGTAGACCTTTATTTTTGTTTGAATCCCGATCCCTCGCTTATCCCACACCTTAGTATGAAGTCTACCAAATGCCGCACCCACCCTAGCTATGCTTGTATTCACCTCATCATCTATGTGAATAACTTGAGATAGAGTACTGCCAAGGTATGTAAATCTGTTTACATTTTTTAAATAGTGGTCGTGTACCTTGATTGAAGGTTTCGAACAGGCAATATCTGGTGCCTGTTAATGTAGAACCTTTTGTTTTTGTGATAGACTCACATTTACACCTCAGGCATGGAAAGAAATTAAAGTACGAACCTATGAATGAAGAGAGCTGAAGAGAGTAGTGTCAAATGGAGAGACATACTCAGACAACCTTACAGCCAATCTCAGGACTGACCAGCTAGAGGATAGTGTCAAATGAAGAGACATGCTCAAACAACCTTACAACCAGTTTTAGGACTGATCAACCAGAGGAAAAGATCAAATGAAGAGACATGCTCAAACAACCTTACAACCAGTTTTAGGACTGATCAACCAGAGGATAAGATCAAATGGAGAGACATGCTCAAACAACCTTACAACCAGTTTTAGGACTGATCAACCAGAGGAAAAGATCAAATGGAGAGACATGCTCAAACAACCTTACAACCAGTTTTAGGACTGATCAACCAGAGGAAAAGATCAAATGGAAAGACATGCTCAAACAACCTTACAACCAGTTTTAGGACTGATCAACCAGAGGAAAAGATCAAATGGAGAGACATGCTCAAACAACCTTACAACCAGTTTTAGGACTGATCAACCAGAGGAAAAGATCAAATGGAAAGACATGCTCAAACAACCTTACAACCAGTTTTAGGACTGATCAACCAGAGGAAAAGATCAAATGGAGAGACATGCTCAAACAACCTTACAACCAGTTTTAGGACTCATCAACCAGAGGAAAAGATCAAATGGAAAGACATGCTCAAACAACCTTACAACCAGTTTTAGGACTGATCAACCAGAGGAAAAGATCAAATGGAAAGACATGCTCAAACAACCTTACAACCAGTTTTAGGACTGATCAACCAGAGGATAGTGTCAAATGAAGAGACATGCTCAAACAACCTTACAACCAGTTTTAGGACTGATCAACCAGAGGACAAGATCAAATGGAAAGACATGCTCAAACAACCTTACAACCAGTTTTAGGACTGATCAACCAGAGGATAAGATCAAATGGAGAGACATGCTCAAACAACCTTACAACCAGTTTTAGGACTGATCAACCAGAGGAAAAGATCAAATGGAAAGACATGCTCAAACAACCTTACAACCAGTTTTAGGACTGATCAACCAGAGGATAGTGTCAAATGAAGAGACATGCTCAAACAACCTTACAACCAGTTTTAGGACTGATCAACCAGAGGAAAAGATCAAATGGAGAGACATGCTCAAACAACCTTACAACCAGTTTTAGGACTGATCAACCAGAGGATAAGATCAAATGGAGAGACATGCTCAAACAACCTTACAACCAGTTTTAGGACTGATCAACCAGAGGAAAAGATCAAATGGAAAGACATGCTCAAACAACCTTACAACCAGTTTTAGGACTGATCAACCAGAGGAAAAGATCAAATGGAAAGACATGCTCAAACAACCTTACAACCAGTTTTAGGACTGATCAACCAGAGGATAAGATCAAATGGAGAGACATGCTCAAACAACCTTACAACCAGTTTTAGGACTGATCAACCAGAGGAAAAGATCAAATGGAAAGACATGCTCAAACAACATTACAACCAGTTTTAGGACTGATCAACCAGAGGAAAAGATCAAATGGAAAGACATGCTCAAACAACCTTACAACCAGTTTTAGGACTGATCAACCAGAGGATAGTGTCAAATGAAGAGACATGCTCAAACAACCTTACAACCAGTTTTAGGACTGATCAACCAGAGGACAAGATCAAATGGAGAGACATGCTCAAACAACCTTACAGCCAGTTTTAGGACTGATCAACCAGAGGATAAGATCAAATGGAGAGACATGCTCAAACAACCTTACAACCAGTTTTAGGACTGATCAACCAGAGGAAAAGATCAAATGGAAAGACATGCTCAAACAACCTTACAACCAGTTTTAGGACTGATCAACCAGAGGAAAAGATCAAATGGAAAGACATGCTCAAACAACCTTACAACCAGTTTTAGGACTGATCAACCAGAGGATAGTGTCAAATGAAGAGACATGCTCAAACAACCTTACAACCAGTTTTAGGACTGATCAACCAGAGGAAAAGATCAAATGGAGAGACATGCTCAGCCAACCTTACAACCAGTCTCAGACAACCTTACAACCAGTCTCAGCCAACCTTACAACCAGTCTCAGACAACCTTACAACCCGTCTCAGCCAACCTTACAACCAGTCTCAGACAACCTTACAACCAGTCTCAGACAACCTTACAACCAGTCTCAGACAACCTTACAACCAGTCTCAGACAACCTTACAACCAGTCTCAGGCAACCTTACAACCAGTCTCAGCCAACCTTACAACCAGTCTCAGCCAACCTTACAACCAGTCTCAGACAACCTTACAACCAGTCTCAGACAACCTTACAACCAGTCTCAGACAACCTTACAACCAGTCTCAGACAACCTTACAACCAGTCTCAGACAACCTTACAACCAGTCTCAGACAACCTTACAACCAGTCTCAGCCAACCTTACAACCAGTCTCAGACAACCTTACAACCAGTCTCAGCCAACCTTACAACCAGTCTCAGACAACCTTACAACCAGTCTCAGACAACCTTACAACCAGTCTCAGCCAACCTTACAACCAGTCTCAGACAACCTTACAACCAGTCTTGAGACTGACCAATCAGAGGATGATGATGAGAGTATTGACTTTATACTTAACAAATCATTAGTCTCTTTCTTGCTCAGAATATAAAGTGTCCTGACCAATTTGTCTTGGGTTCGAGCACCAGTTTTTGACATTTGTAGAGTAAGTTTCTTTATCTTTGCTTCAACTGAATCTCTATGAGATCTCTTTAAGGGCTCTCTTCCCAAACCCATATTGACAACTGAATCTCTATGAGATCTCTTTAAGGGCTCTCTTCCCAAACCCATATTGACAACTGAATCTCTATGAGATCTCTTTAAGGGCTCACTTACCAAACCCATATTGACAACTGAATTTCTATGAGATCTCTTTAAGGGCTCTCTTCCCAAACCCATATTGACAACTGAATCTCTATGAGATCTCTTTAAGGGCTCTCTTCCCAAACCCATGTTGACAACTGAATCTCTATGAGATCTCTTTAAGGGCTCTCTTCCCAAACCCATATTGACAACTGAATCTCTATGAGATCTCTTTAAGGGCTCTCTTCCCAAACCCATATTGACAACTGAATCTCTATGAGATCTCTTTAAGGGCTCTCTTCCCAAACCCATATTGACAACTGAATCTCTATGAGATCTCTTTAAGGGCTCTCTTCCCAAACCCATATTGACAACTGAATCTCTATGAGATCTCTTTAAGGGCTCACTTACCAAACCCATATTGACAACTGAATTTCTATGAGATCTCTTTAAGGGCTCACTTCCCAAGCCCATTTTGACAACTGAATCTCTATGAGATCTCTTTAAGGGCTCTCTTCCCAAACCCATATTGACAACTGAATCTCTATGAGATCTCTTTAAGGGCTCTCTTCCCAAACCCATATTGACAACTGAATCTCTATGATATCTCTTTAAGGGCTCACTTACCAAACCCATATTGACAACTGAATTTCTATGAGATCTCTTTAAGGGCTCACTTCCCAAGCCCATTTTGACAACTGAATCTCTATGAGATCTCTTTAAGGGCTCTCTTCCCAAACCCATATTGACAACTGAATCTCTATGAGATCTCTTTAAGGGCTCTCTTCCCAAACCCATATTGACAACTGAATCTCTATGAGATCTCTTTAAGGGCTCACTTACCAAACCCATATTGACAACTGAATTTCTATGAGATCTCTTTAAGGGCTCACTTCCCAAGCCCATTTTGACAACTGAATCTCTATGAGATCTCTTTAAGGGCTCACTTCCTAAGCCCATAATTAGAAACAATGATTTATTATGCTATGGTGTTCATTTTGTGAAAACCACATAACAGTATAACAAATTAGGTCCAGATTAGATACTAGGAAACGGATCAAGATGCTGAGCAGCGCAAGAGCTGCAGTGGTCAGCGACCCATAGCTGACTGCTAGCGTCAGGGCCAGCTAACCATAGCTGCCAAGATCCTTCTACACCTCCACGCGGTGATCCTGGATAACAGGCTGCATCAGGGCAGACTGGCTAAGGAGAAGGGATCAAAGAGGGAATTCTAACCCGGTACTCAAAAAATGCTTTCTGAAGTCGGATGTGTTGGACCGAAAATTGCAAATATTGCAGCCAAGCTGTAAACTACGACACAACGCATTCCGTTCTCTGGACTACATTCTGCTACTTAAGCCCTTTTAGGGTTTGGTAGTGAGAGATTGAGAACGAATGAAGAAGAAGATACTAGGAAATATTTTTACTAGTCAAATAGTCGTGAATGCTTGGAATGCACTGCCACAATACAAAGTTGAGACAGGGTTAATGAATGTATTCAAGAATAGATTGGATATGCATAGTTATTTTTAGATCAAGTGAATATAAAGGAAACTGGTTGTATAAGACTCTGCAGAGTCTTCTAAGCCAGTATAAAGATGTTAAGTTAAGTTAAGTTAAGTTAAGTTAAGTTAAGACATTCACTAAATAAGAATCACAACAAGGTAAGAAGAAGAGTTGGCAGAAGAAAAACACCTGATAAAGAACAGTTGAAGAGTTTTTTAGCTGCGGAACTTGAGACAACCTAAATTAGAAAATGGTGGCATGAGACTGCTGCAGCATGGTGTTCTAAATGAACCAAAAGTGAAGTGATGTTTTGTGCCACCAGATATTAATACTGACCTTGAACCTTTAAAGCTACTTTTGCGACGCCCCCTACCAGGGGAAGTTGTAGAGCTACTGGAGTCTGACTCTTCATCTGATTGGTTCATTGCTAGGATGGACTTGCGACGTTTTTGTTCAGACATTCTGCGAGCATCCCGCTTTTTCCGTGGCAGTTGTTTCTGGATCAACATCTGTGGAAAAGATGTGCTGGAATTCAGTATTTCATTGACAGAATTTTGAGTTGAGTTATTTCACCGAATATAAAAAGTAAATTTGATTTCTCAATAGTTCTCATTGTTATTATGACACATTCACATCCCAAAAAGAGTGGACGGCGTGCCTAGTGGTTAAGTGGCATGGTTCACAATCCTAATGTTCTGGGTTTGATCCCCATCACAGCACTGGCCGTTACCCTGGGGAAGTAAACCCTTAGAAAATGCAAACTGAAGTCGGATGCACTGGGCCGACACGTGCAAAATAAAAACCACAGTACACGCACACCGCCTTGGGGATTAGAGAAATAAGGCGAACACTAAAATGAAAAACATAAAAAATAAAATTTAAAAAAAACATCCCAAAAAGAATAAATAATATTTTGATACCCATTTTTTGCTACCAGTATCGGACATGGGCACTTACCAAGACACAAGTGAGAAAAAAACATGGTATGTGAAATAAGGTGTTTGAGAAAAGCTGTTGGAGTCCCAAGGTTGGACAGAGTACGAAACGGAAGAAATCAGACAGAGAGTGAGTACAACACCATGCATGGAATACATGGTTGGTTGGTTGGTTGGTTGGTTGCTAATGCCTATAATGGGTTGGTAACCCTTTTGTGTGCCCTGAAAAGGAGGGAACTTGTGACAGAATGTAGTAGCTTTCCTGACATCCCGAGTGTGCTGATGACGTGGATCGGCGTTCTCCAGGCGGTTGTGCAATGCTTGGCTTCATCTGTGTGTCACTCACTTCTACAGGGATCACATCAAACATCACCTTGTTAGCCAGACTGTTGTCCTCGACAACAGCCCGTTTCCAGGACGACCAACGAGGAGGTCAGGTGAGGGTCTTGGCCAGTTTATTTCTCCTGACCCTGGCTAACATTGTTTGATCAGTGTGTTTTGCCTGACCAGACATTAGACTCATCGACCCATGGAAGGACAGAGAATAAAATGGTTTGAACACCTGACAAGAATGCATTTAAAGTTAGCAGCTCCAACAACAAGAGGAAGAGAAAGAAAAACATAGATAGACGGTGTAATTAAGAAACATGGAATAACAGCAACAGCCGTGAAACATCTGCCGCATGAAAGAAAATGACACCTCTCCATGATACATCTGGCACAAGAAAAAAAACGACACCTCCCCACGACCTCTATCAACACGTGGGTAGAAATGGATGGTGATTAACATTTCACAATATTTCATAATTCGCATGTATCCAGGAATTGGACGAAACAAATGAAATGGAAGTATATATGAAGGTGTGTGTGTTTGTTATGTGTCTGCGAGATGGAGTTATCATATATGAAGGTGTGTGTGTTTGTTATGTGTCTGCGAGATGGAGTTATCATATATGAAGGTGTGTGTGTTTGTTATGTGTCTGCGAGATGGAGTTATCATATATGAAGGTGTGTGTGTTTGTTATGTGTCTGCGAGATGGAGTTATCAATTTTGTAGTAAAGGTAGCCCCAAAGCAGACACTGGGGAATACGGAAGGAGCTTCCAAGTCTTAGTCGAGCTGTACTTCTACAGGGGCAGATACCCTTGTGCAGGTCCCAGTTCTGGTATGAGCTGGATGTAGCCGAGAGGAGGATTTCCTTTTTATCGGGCTAAGCTTGAGCAGCTAATTACTCCGCTGCGTTGGGACAAGTGCCGCAGAGTGTAGTTAACCGATGTGCGAATCCATCTTAATAGACTCAACACTAGAGCAGACCTGCAGCCTGTTAGGCACCATCTATGCTGCTCTAAACAAACCCAATAACCATATCTGGTGTTATGCCATGTTGCAATCAGAACTAACCTTCTCCAAATACCATCCAGACAAGGCACCTTTTCCATCATGCCCGACCCTGACCTTCTGTAGCTCACCGACATCTGCAGCCTCAATCTAGAAAAATAAGAAATCACATCGGTCAGTGTATGATTATATGAAATAACAGCAAGGACTACTATAAGCAAAGAGAAGATTATCTATTTTCTTCATTATTGCTTGATCAGTAACTGACAAAGTGGTCTGTGAGTGTCATCATCTGGTAGTGTCTTTAAGGGCAGCAACAAACTCCGTCCACTTCTTAGATCATTGGTCAGTGACTGACAAAGTGGTCTGTGAGTGTCATAATCTCGAAGTGTCTTTAAGGGCAGCAACAAACTCCGTCCACTTCTTAGATCCTTGGTCAGTGACTGACAAAGTGGTCTGTGAGTGTCATAATCTCAAAGTGTCTTTAAGGGCAGCAACAAACTACCTCCACTTCTTAGATCCTTGGTCAGTGACTGACAAAGTGGTCAGTGAGCATCATCATCTGGTAGTGTCTTCAAGGACAGCAACAAACTCCCTCCCTCTCTTAGATCCTTGGTCAGTGACTGACAAAGTGGTCTGTGAGTGTCATCATCTGGTAGTGTCTTTAAGGGCAGCAACAAACTCCATCCACTTCTTAGATCCTTGGTCAGTGACTGACAAAGTGGTCTGTGAGTGTCATAATCTCAAAGTGTCTTTAAGGGCAGCAACAAACTCCGTCCACTTCTTAGATCATTGGTCAGTGACTGACGAAGTGGTCTGTGAGTGTCATAATCTCGAAGTGTCTTTAAGGGCAGCAACAAACTCCCTCCACTTCTTAGATCCTTGGTCAGTGACTGACAAAGTGGTCTGTGAGTGTCATAATCTCAAAGTGTCTTTAAGGGCAGCAACAAACTCCGTCCACTTCTTAGATCCTTGGTCGTATGACGTACGAAGAGTCAAAACGGCTTATCAAAGCCAGATACATGACCAAATGGGAAACCGAACATACTGGTTACACCAAAAACGATGCCTATTACCAGTTGAACCGAAGAGAGCAGGTCGTTGTCTTCAGACTTCGCACTGGCCACAATAGACTGAGGTACCACCTATTCAACAAATTGAAGATAGGGTGTACCGACGAATGCCCGTGCGGTACTGGTAAAATGACCGCTGAACATCTGCTGCAGAACTGCCCGACATACGAGGATCAGAGAGAGCAGATGTGGCCATCACCAGTGGAACTGCAAGACAAGCTCTATGGCAGTGGCGACAGCCTCAGGATGACCGCCGCTTTTTTCGAAAAAATAATGGTTACTGTCTGACTGCGTACGAAGAAGAAGAAGAAGAAGAAGAAGAAAAAGATCCTTGGTCAGTGACTGACAAAGTGGTCTGTGAGTGTCATAATCTCAAAGTGTCTTTAAGGGCAGCAACAAACTCCCTCCACTTCTTAGATCCTTGGTCAGCGACTGACAAAGTGGTCTGTGAGTGTCATAATCTCAAAGTGTCTTTAAGGGCAGCAACAAACTCCGTCCACTTCATCCAGTCTGCAGACATCCTTCAAACAATGCCCCAACTTTGATTCATATTCCTCAACTCAGTCTCTATAGTTTTTCGTCAAGTTGACTTAGACCAGCCTCTCTTTCACCTTCTCTCTGAGGTTCACACCGAGGCAACTCTGGTGATCAAGTGTAGATCTTCTCTTAGGACATGACCTTTCCAATTCCAGCTTCAGCCAGTTTTAATGCTGTTCATGTCTCCTTGATTGTAGTTTTCAGTTGGTGATAGTGTTTGGTCAGAAAATTATATGAATTTTTCTTAGTAAAAAATTTGTAAAAAAAAAAAAAAGACAATTTTGTTGTTTCTTTTTCCTGTTACTTTCATCATTCAGAACCATTCAAAAGCACAGAAAGAACGCAACTCTTGTTTATTTTTAGTTCCAAACTTCTGCTTTTGATGACTCATCCATTCTGCCATCTGGTGTAACTGCTTCTTAGGCATGGGGGATGTTTCTGTTGAAAGTAAAGTAAAGTAACCCATAGCATTACTGCCGTAGGGGTGTCAGGTGTTAGCGATCTCACATTTCAAAGGCTCGGCTATATGAGGGCGGTAGCCATCTCCTCTCCCTCGCCGCTTTTACTTACCGGACTGAACTGGTACCCATTTAACGCTGTGTCAACTCGGGAGTCATTGCGGTGTGAAAAAACATTTCTGACTCAACTATGGAATGAACCCAAGACCAATCAGATGCGAAGCCAGCTCATTAACCACTGCGCTACGTGGCTCGTTAATTTTGTTACTTTATCATATTTTAATATTTCACAAATATCGGATGGTCAAAATGTTAAGAAATATTTATTTTCAAAATAGGAAGCTAATGTGTGCCAAGGAAGTGATCGTCAAACTGTATAAAGCTTTAGTTTGACCTAGATTGGAGTACTGTGTACAGGTCTGGAGTCCTTAATATAGAGGGGGTATAAACATGCTGGAAAGAATACAAAAAAGAGCAACAAAGACGATAGTGGGATTCCAGAATTACAGTTATGAGGAAAGACAGAAAAACCGGCCTACAGTGTCTCGAAGAGAGAAGAATTCGAGGTGACTTAATACGGGTTTATAAGATGATCAGAGGAATGGATAAATTAGACTATAACAAGTTTTTTAAAATACAGCCACCTACAATAACACGAGGGCATAGCTACAAGCTGACTAAAGAGAGGTCCAGGTTAGATATTAGGAAATATTTTTTAGTCAGAGAGTGGTGTCTGCTTGGAATGCATTGCCAGGGGAGGTAGTGGAGGCAGGGACAGTAAATGCATTTAAGAATAAATTGGATACGCATAGCTTTTAGAGCAAGGTGATGTAAATGAAACTGGTTGTATACAGACTCTGCAGGGTCTTCTAAACCAGTATAAAGATGTTAAGTTAAGTTAAGTTAAGTTAAGTTAAGTTAAGTTCTAACTGGTCGTCAATCAGAAGTTCTATTTTTGACTTCTGCTTTTAAATTAATAACAGAATTGGTTTGAAAATGCAAATTGCTAGAATTTGTCAAATGTAATCAATCGATCAATCAGTCAATCAATCAAAGCCTTTCAAAATTCTATTAAAGAAAATCTAAATGAGATCATCATCATCAAGTGCTCTGCCGGTTGGCATTGGCAACCATGAACCTCCATTTCCTCTTATCACGTGTGTCAGTTATCAGTCAGTTCTGTCATTTATCAACTCCCATGCCATGCCTTCATGCTTTTCAATATTTTCTCTCTTTGTCTCCCTCTGTCCCATTTGCCAACGCTTCTCCCTGTTGTCACCATGTGTTCCAACCCGCCTCTTCCCTCAGATTCTCCCTGTTGTCACCATGTGTTCCAACCAGCCTCTTCCCTCATATTCTGCCCGTTGTCACCATGTGTTCCAACCCGCCTCTTCCCTCAGATTCTGCCTGTTGTCCCCATGTGTTCCAACCAGCCTCTTCCCTCAGATTCTGCCCGTTGTCACCATGTGTTCCAACCAGCCTCTTCCCTCAGATTCTGCCCGTTGTCACCATGTGTTCCAACCCGCCTCTTCCCTCAGATTCTGCCTGTTGTCACCATGTGTTCCAACCAGCCTCTTCCCTCAGATTCTGCCCGTTGTCACCATGTGTTCCAACCCGCCTCTTCCCTCAGATTCTGCCCGTTGTCACCATGTGTTCCAACCAGCCTCTTCCCTCAGATTCTGCCCGTTGTCACCATGTGTTCCAACCCGCCTCTTCCCTCAGATTCTGCCCGTTGTCACATGTGTTCCAACCAGCCTCTTCCCTCAGAGTTTGTATGCTGCCACTTCTGGCTTTTGCGAGCTCATCTGCCTTCTCGTGTCCAAGGATCCCACAGTGGGCCGGAATCCACAGTAGGACTAGATCTGTTTCAATTATCGCACCTGGACAAAATAAAAACGATACCTATGTTACGGAAACAAGGCTTTCATCAGGGAGAAAACACGGAAAGAACCAGACATTAAAAATGAGAGGTTAAAGTTTACCGCCATTACAGGATATGTCCTGCCGAAGACGGATGTGTCGGACTGAAAGGTGCAAATTTTGCAATCAAACTGTAAACTAGCGACATGACACATTCTGTTCTCTGGACTACATCCTGCTACTTGCAAAAGCCCTGTTTAGGGCTTGGTAGCTGGAGATTGAGAATGAACACAGAAAAATAAGACAGGATATGCCAGAAAAAAGTTTGTGCTTTGGTTAGCATCCATGAATTATAAAGTGGATGATTAATGTACCCAAATTCTCACCTTGAATTTGTCAACTTGACCTTTCTCAAAGTTGTCCGTTTTGTTTCTCAGGACGATTTCCTGTGTTTTCTTGCCATTTTGTCCATATATCTGGATGAATACATTGGAATCTGTGCCAGCCCCTGACTTATTGCCCGTCCATACTGTGATTTCATATGGTACCGCTGTTGATGACAAAAAACAGTATATTTTGGAAATATTAGAGATGAAAATTAAAATATTTATCAAAAGAAGCTGATGTCAGCAATAAGAAAATTTGGCTTGGCTTCGTTTGTTCTCAATCTCCCACTACCAAACCCTGAAAGGGCTTAAGTAGCAGAATGTAGTCCAGAGAACGGAATGTGCTGTGTCATAGTTTACAGCTTGACTGCGATAATGCACCATTCGGTCCAACACATCTGACTTCAGCAAGCATTTTTTGAGTACCGGGTTAGCATTCCCTCTTCGATCCCTTCTTCTTTGCCAGTCTGCCCTGCTGCAGCCTGTTATCCAGGTTCATCGCGTGGAGATGTAGAAGGGTCTTGGCAGCTCTGGTTCGCTGGTGCTGATGCTAGCAGTCAGCTATGGGTCACTGACCACTGCCGCTTGATCCCATAAGAAAAATTGATTAAGAAATAGTGATTGGCATCCTGTCAGTCTTGAGAGACAATGAACTTCACGCTAGACAGCGGACTTAGTTGTTGCCCTTGCTTTTGCCGCACACGTCTGGAGTCTGCATCTTGTCTCCCCCTGCCTGCAGACCAACACACAAAGCTTGCATCCAGCCGGGTCTGTCCTTGACCCATCGTGTCTTCCCCTGCCTGCAGACCAACACACAAAGCCTGCATCCAGCCGGGTCTGTCCTTGACCCATCGTGTCTTCCCCTGCCTGCAGACCAACACACAAAGCCTGCATCCAGCCGGGTCTGTCCTTGACCCATCTTGTCTCCCCCTGCCTGCAGACCAACATACAAAGCCTGCATCCAGCCGGGTCTGTCCTTGACCCATCGTGTCTCCCCCTGCCTGCAGACCAACACACAAAGCCTGCATCCAGCCCGGTCTGTCTTTAGCAAGTTCCTCCCAGTTGCAGGTGTTTTTATCCAATGCTTTAAGAAACTATGAAATCCTAAATACTGTGAGAATTATTTCCTGTATCTAGTACATAGAAAGACAGTACATGAAATGGTTTTGTCATCTCATGAAAGTGGAACCCCATTGCACCTATGACAATAACAAATGCAGGAGACTAAGTGGTCTCGAGATAAGATGTCGGCCTTGTGCGCTGGAGGTTGTGAGTTCAAATATTGGTGGAGATCAGGATTTTTTCCCCATGGTCTTTCTGGTATTTCCCCGAATCTCTGGGTAGTATAGATTGGACATGTGTGCAGTGTCGCGGACATTAAAAATCCCTCAGCAGTTGGAAATCTGGCCCTGCCTGGGCAAAATTCAAAACACAAACATTTTCTCAATAAAGCATAATTTACAAAACAATTATTTTCACAGCAGAAGCCATCTGATGAGCTGTTTGATGCCTGTGGGGAGATATGTTCAAATTATGAGACAGAAATAACAGTACTGGAAGTAGCTCTGTACCACTTGTGGACTGTATTTGATGCTTTCCCATCAAAAGCCCAAAGTCTGTAATCTTTACAGACTCATTATATGCCCTTCAAGCTTTAGAAGATGGTGGTCACTGTAAGCCTGAACTTACCCAAATATCCCTAGATGTCAACCAGCTTAACACATCCCATGAGGTCAGAATAGTTATACAATAGATCCCTGGTCACTCAAATACACCTGATTCACCTGGCAATGACAAGGCAGACAGCTTGGATAAGAAGGGATCAAGTCAAGAACAACAATACACACTAACAACCCTACAGTCAAACAACTACTGAAGACTGCAAACAAAGAGGCCGGGCTGAATAGATGGGCAATGGGAAATACTGGGAGAGAAATCTACAAACATATGGCCATCCCAAATCCCAAAGACAACATCAACCTCTTGAAAAGGAGAGACCAAAGCACCATTTTTCAACTTCGCACTCAACACATACACCTTAACAGTCACTTGAACAGAATCCAACCAGAACATACTCCACAGTGCCGGCTGTGCACACATCCCTATGAACAGAATCCAACCAGAACATACTCCACAGTGCCGGCTGTGCACACATCCCTATGAACAGAATCCAACCAGAACATACTCCACAGCGCCGGCTGTGCACACATCCCTATGAACAGAATCCAACCAGAACATACTCCACAGTGCCGGCTGTGCACACATCCCTATGAACAGAATCCAACCAGAACATACTCCACAGTGCCGGCTGTGCACACATCCCTATGAACAGAATCCAACCAGAACATACTCCACAGTGCCGGCTGTGCACACATCCCTATGAACAGAATCCAACCAGAACATACTCCACAGCGCCGGCTGTGCACACATCCCTATGAACAGAATCCAACCAGAACATACTCCACAGTGCCGGCTGTGCACACATCCCTATGAACAGAATCCAACCAGAACATACTCCACAGCGCCGGCTGTGCACACATCCCTATGAACAGAATCCAACCAGAACATACTCCACAGTGCCGGCTGTGCACACATCCCTATGAACAGAATCCAACCAGAACATACTCCACAGTGCCGGCTGTGCGCACATCCCTATGAACAGAATCCAACCAGAACATACTCCACAGTGCCGGCTGTGCACACATCCTTATGAACAGAATCCAACCAGAACATACTCCACAGTGCCGGCTGTGCGCACATCCCTATGAACAGAATCCAACCAGAACATACTCCACAGTGCCGGCTGTGCACACATCCCTATGAACAGAATCCAACCAGAACATACTCCACAGTGCCGACTGTGCACACATCCCTATGAACAGAATCCAACCAGAACATACTCCACAGTGCCGGCTGTGCACACATCCCTATGAACAGAATCCAACCAGAACATACTCCACAGTGCCGGCTGTGCACACATCCCTATGAACAGAATCCAACCAGAACATACTCAACAGTGCCGGCTATGCGCACATCCCTATGAACAGAATCCAACCAGAACATACTCCACAGTGCCGGCTGTGCGCACATCCCTATGAACAGAATCCAACCAGAACATACTCCACAGTGCCAGCTGTGCGCACATCCCTATGAACAGAATCCAACCAGAACATACTCCACAGTGCCGGCTGTGCACACATCCCTATGAACAGAATCCAACCAGAACATACTCCACAGTGCCGGCTGTGCACACATCCCTATGAACAGAATCCAACCAGAACATACTCCACAGTGCCGACTGTGCACACATCCCTATGAACAGAATCCAACCAGAACATGCTCCAGAGCGCCGGCTGTGAGCACATCCCTATGAACAGAATCCAACCAGAACATGCTCCAGAGCGCCGGCTGTGAGCACATCCCTATGAACAGAATCCAACCAGAACATGCTCCAGAGCGCCGGCTGTGCACACATCCCTATGAACAGAATCCAACCAGAACATGCTCCAGAGCGTCGGCTGTGCACACATCCCTATGAACAGAATCCAACCAGAACATACTCCACAGTGCCGGCTGTGCACACATCCCTATGAACAGAATCCAACCAGAACATACTCCACAGTGCCGGCTGTGCACACATCCCTATGAACAGAATCCAACCAGAACATACTCCACAGTGCCGGCTGTGCACACATCCCTATTAACAGAATCCAACCAGAATATACTCCACAGTGCCGGCTGTGCGCACATCCCTATGAACAGAATCCAACCAGAACATGCTCCAGAGTGCCGGCTGTGCGCACATCCCTATGAACAGAATCCAACCAGAACATACTCCACAGTGCCGGCTGTGCACACATCCCTATGAACAGAATCCAACCAGAACATACTCCACAGTGCCGGCTGTGCACACATCCCTATGAACAGAATCCAACCAGAACATACTCCACAGCGCCGGCTGTGCACACATCCCAATGAACAGAATCCAACCAGAACATACTCCACAGTGCCGGCTGTGCACACACCCCTATGAACAGAATCCAACCAGAACATACTCCACAGTGCCGGCTTTGCGCACATACCTATGAACAGAATCCAACCAGAACATACTCCACAGTGCCGGCTGTGCACACATCCCTATGAACAGAATCCAACCAGAACATACTCCACAGTGCCGGCTGTGCGCACATCCCTATGAACAGAATCCAACCAGAACATACTCCACAGCGCCGGCTGTGCACACATCCCTATGAACAGAATCCAACCAGAACATACTCCACAGTGCCGGCTGTGCACACATCCCTATGAACAGAATCCAACCAGAACATACTCCACAGTGCCGGCTGTGCACACATCCCTATGAACAGAATCCAACCAGAACATACTCCACAGCGCCGGCTGTGCACACATCCCTATGAACAGAATCCAACCAGAACATACTCCACAGCGCCGGCTGTGCACACATCCCTATGAACAGAATCCAACCAGAACATACTCCACAGTGCCGGCTGTGCACACATCCCTATGAACAGAATCCAACCAGATGATACTCCACAGTGCCGGCTGTGCACACATCCCTATGAACAGAATCCAACCAGAACATACTCCACAGTGCCGGCTGTGCACACATCCCTATGAACAGAATCCAACCAGAACATACTCCACAGTGCCGGCTGTGCACACATCCCTATGAACAGAATCCAACCAGAACATACTCCACAGTGCCGGCTGTGCACACATCCCTATTAACAGAATCCAACCAGAATATACTCCACAGTGCCGGCTGTGCGCACATCCCTATGAACAGAATCCAACCAGAACATGCTCCAGAGTGCCGGCTGTGCGCACATCCCTATGAACAGAATCCAACCAGAACATACTCCACAGTGCCGGCTGTGCACACATCCCTATGAACAGAATCCAACCAGAACATACTCCACAGTGCCGGCTGTGCACACATTCCTATGAACAGAATCCAACCAGAACATACTCCACAGTGCCGGCTGTGCACACATCCCTATGAACAGAATCCAACCAGAACATACTCCACAGCGCCGGCTGTGCACACATCCCAATGAACAGAATCCAACCAGAACATACTCCACAGTGCCGGCTGTGCACACATCCCTATGAACAGAATCCAACCAGAACATACTCCACAGTGCCGGCTGTGCGCACATACCTATGAACAGAATCCAACCAGAACATACTCCAGAGTGCCGGCTGTGCACACATCCCTATGAACAGAATCCAACCAGAACATACTCCACAGTGCCGGCTGTGCGCATATCCCTATGAACAGAATCCAACCAGAACATACTCCACAGCGCCGGCTGTGCACACATCCCTATGAACAGAATCCAACCAGAACATACTCCACAGTGCCGGCTGTGCACACATCCCTATGAACAGAATCCAACCAGAACATACTCCACAGTGCCGGCTGTGCACACATCCCTATGAACAGAATCCAACCAGAACATACTCCACAGCGCCGGCTGTGCACACATCCCTATGAACAGAATCCAATCAGAACATGCTCCACAGTGCCGGCTGTGCACACATCCCTATGAACAGAATCCAACCAGAACATACTCCACAGCGCCGGCTGTGCACACATCCCTATGAACAGAATCCAACCAGAACATACTCCACAGTGCCGGCTGTGCACACATCCCTATGAACAGAATCCAACCAGAACATACTCCACAGTGCCGGCTGTGCGCACATCCCTATGAACAGAATCCAACCAGAACATACTCCACAGTGCCGGCTGTGCACACATCCCTATGAACAGAATCCAACCAGAACATACTCCACAGTGCCGGCTGTGCGCACATCCCTATGAACAGAATCCAACCAGAACATACTCCACAGTGCCGGCTGTGCACACATCCCTATGAACAGAATCCAACCAGAACATACTCCACAGTGCCGACTGTGCACACATCCCTATGAACAGAATCCAACCAGAACATACTCCACAGTGCCGGCTGTGCACACATCCCTATGAACAGAATCCAACCAGAACATACTCCACAGTGCCGGCTATGCGCACATCCCTATGAACAGAATCCAACCAGAACATACTCCACAGTGCCGGCTGTGCGCACATCCCTATGAACAGAATCCAACCAGAACATACTCCACAGTGCCGGCTGTGCACACATCCCTATGAACAGAATCCAACCAGAACATACTCCACAGTGCCGGCTGTGCACACATCCCTATGAACAGAATCCAACCAGAACATACTCCACAGTGCCGGCTGTGCACACATCCCTATGAACAGAATCCAACCAGAACATACTCCACAGTACCGGCTGTGCACACATCCCTATGAACAGAATCCAACCAGAACATACTCCACAGTGCCCGCTGTGCGCACATCCCCGAGAGACAATAAAAGAAAATGTCCAGCACTTGCTCCTTCGAGGCCAGACAAATAAAACACTTTGTACGGAACTAAACAGCAGCTCAAAAACACTTTCAGATACCACTTTATGGCATTGGGCCAAAGGGCAGGAGCCCACAGGCCGCTGGATCAATAACCAACCAACCTCAACAGAACCAAACTTAAATTAATAATTTTGTCATAAAAGCCAAGCTTTAAATACAAACTTTTCTCAATATTCTGAGTTTCTGTTGGTTCCAGCTCTACTTCCAGCTGGCTCTTCTCTGACAACCATTTACGGCAGGCGAACACGTAGTGCTCTCCCTTTGATGGGATTTCAATGCAGACTTCATCGAGCAACCATGCAGCGCCAGGCTTGCTGTTGTCGTGGCCGATTTTAATTCTTTTAATCTAAATGACACAAGGATTAAAGAAAACAACTGTTTCTTCATGTTGTTATGTGTACTTTACATCAAATACGCACAATTGTTATAAAAACAAAAAAATTTTAAAAAGCAGCTTCAAAATTTGTTTGTCTGATCAAAAGTTTGCTTTTCTGGATTCTAATTGCAGATTCTGATTAGCGTAGTAGCAGAGCACTCGCTTTTCACGGCATAACTACAGGGTTCTTCTTCTTCGTTCGTTCTCAATCTCCCGCTACCAAACCCTGAAAGGGCTTAAGTAGCAGAATGTAGTCCAGAGAACAGAATGCGTTGTGTCGTAGTTTACAGCTTGACTGTGATATTTGCACCTTTTGGTCCAACACACCCGACTTCAGCAAGCATTTTTTGAGTACCGGGTTAGCATTCCCTCTTCGATCCCTTCTCCTTAGCCAGTCTTCCCTGCTGCAGTCTGTTATCCAGGATCACTGCGTGGAGGTGTAGAAGGGTCTTGGCAGCTCTGGTTCGCTGGCCCTGACGCTAGCAGTCAGCTATGGGTAATGACCACTGCAGCTCATTCGCTGCTCAGCATCTTGATCCCTCTACAGGGTTCAACATCCATGATTATGCAGAAGACTAACGTCTGTCAGGCACAACATACTGATCAGACATGTTAATCAGTGTCAGGCACAACATACTGATCAGACATGTTAGTCAGTGTCAGGCACAACATACTGATCAGACATGTTAGTCAGTGTCAGGCACAACATACTGATCAGACATGTTAGTCAGTGTCAGGCACAACATACTATTCAGACATGTTAGTCAGTGTCAGGCACAACATACTGATCAGACATGTTAGTCAGTGTCAGGCACAATATACTGATCAGACATGTTAGTCAGTGTCAGGCACAATATTCTGGCCAAGACCCTCACCTCGGCTTCCTTACAGCCGTCTCTGGAAACGGGCTGTTTTCATGGCAGCCTGGCTAACAGGATGAGGGATTGACATGATCCCCGTAGTAGTGAGCGACACGCAGATGAGACCAAGCATAGCACAACCGTCTGGAGGACCCACCTTCATCAGCACGCTCGAGATGTGAGGAAAGCTACTGCAACATGCCACTCAACGTCCTTTTCAAGGCACACAAAAGAGTGAATCTACTCAATGTGGGCATTTGAAACAGCAACTTCCACGACAGTCATGCTCCAGTTGACTCAGCTGTAAATAGGTACCTGGCATACAACTAGGAAAGTACAAGGCAGTGAGGAGAGGAACTGGCCACCTTACCTCATACAAGCTGTGACTTGGTGTACTGAAGTCTCTAGCATCCGCTGACAATAGTGTAATTACTATAGGACAAACCTTGACTTAGTGTACTGAAGTCTCTAGCATCCCCTGACAGTAGTGTAATTACTATAGGACAAACCTTGACTTAGTGTACTGAAATCTCTAGCTTCCCCTGACAGTAGTGTAATTACTATAGGACAAACCTTGACTTAATGTACTGAAATCTCTAGCATCCCCTGACAGTAGTGTAATTACTATAGGACAAACCTTGACTTAGTGTACTGAAGTCTCTAGCATCCCCTGACAGTAGTGTAATTACTATAGGACAAACCTTGACTTAGTGTACTGAAATCTCTAGCATCCCCTGACAGTAGTGTAATTACTATAGGACAAACCTTGACTTAATGTACTGAAATCTCTAGCATCCCCTGACAGTAGTGTAATTGCTATAGGACAAACCTTGACTTTATGTACTGAAATCTCTAGCATCCCCTGACAGTAGTGTAATTACTATAGGACAAACCTTGACTTAGTGTACTGAAGTCTCTAGCATCCCCTGACAGTAGTGTAATTACTATAGGACAAACCTTGACTTAATGTACTGAAATCTCTAGCATCCCCTGACAGTAGTGTAATTGCTATAGGACAAACCTTGACTTTATGTACTGAAATCTCTAGCATCCCCTGACAGTAGTGTAATTACTATAGGACAAACCTTGACTTAGTGTACTGAAGTCTCTAGCATCCCCTGACAGTAGTGTAATTACTATAGGACAAACCTTGACTTAGTGTACTGAAGTCTCTAGCATCCCCTGACAGTAGTGTAATTACTATAGGACAAACCTTGACTTAGTGTACTGAAGTCTCTAGCATTCCCTGACAGTAGTGTAATTACTATAGGACAAACCTTGACTTAGTGTACTGAAGTCTCTAGCATCCCCTGACAGTGGTGTAATTACTATGGGACAAACTTTAACCTTTTCTGGATTCTGCTGGCTAATGCCCACTTCTTTCTACCACTTTGGATGATATCAGGACGTATTGGCAAGTGTATAGATGGGTGTGTATCTATTTGTAATGTGGGCGTATTGGCCAGTGTATGGATGCGTGTGTGCATCTGTTTGTAATGTGGACATATTGGTTAGGGTATGGATGCATGTACGTATCTGTTTGTAATGTGGACGTACTGGCCAGTGTATAAATATGTGTGTGTAGGTTTGTAATGTGGAGGTATTGGCCAGTGTATGGAAACGTGAAATCCCCGACATGCCAAGTAAAAATACACACAAAGTGATTTCGAACCAAGTATGCTTGCAAACCAAGCTAGTGTCCGATTTACATTTTGAAACCTCGCACAGAATGTTGTTGTTGCTGAGATGTTTGCCTCACTAGTTTCTACTGACGGAGGCGCGCCATTTTCCACCCCAGACCGTAGTCAATTGGGCGATATCAGGACGCATAAACCAGTGCTTGGATGCATGTGTGCATCTGTATGTACCTATGCTAGGTTTGTGCGCCCTCAGAAGCTAGCCCAACCAAAGTGCAATGGAAGGGCTTTACCACGAGGGTGCGTGTGAAATTTGTGCAAGGGTGTGACTGTAGGACAGAGTCAAATGAAACAGAGTGAGGTGAGAAGAGAGAGAAGAGGAAGTGGCCCCCGACTGATCTTGTGCAAGAGTGTGACTGTAGGATAGAGTCAAATGAAACAGAGTGAGGTGAGAAGAGAGAGAAGAGGAAGTGGCCCCGGACTGATCTTGTGCAAGAGTGTGACTGTAGGACAGAGTCAAATGAAACAGAGTGAGGTGAGAAGAGAGAGAAGAGGAAGTGGCCCCGGACTGATCTTGTGCAAGAGTGTGACTGTAGGACAGAGTCAAATGAAACAGAGTGAGGTGAGAAGAGAGAGAAGGGTTGCCCCCAGGGTAGAAGACCGATTTACATTTTGAAACCTTGCACAGAAAATAAAAATGCTTGCTTAAAAAATCCCTGAGAAATAGAGTATTTCAAAGTTTTGTAAATCAATATCATTTTATGAATATGAATCAAATGTGAAGTAGTTCATTGAACTAATCAGCTTATGTCCCTTCTACCTCGGCATTTCTTGGTAGATGCCTCCAGCAGTATTCTGTCTATATGAGTGTTGAAGAGTAGTGACGACAACACACACCCGTATCTCACCTCGGTTGTTAACTCCCTTACTTTGGTTCAGGAAAACAAAGATGGATGTACACGTCTTAACGTATATGCCTGTCCTTGTCCTGACATATGGATGTGATTCATGGGCAATGACCACATTCCAAGAAAGGCAACTGCAAACCTCAGAAATGAGGTACCCAAGAAACGTGGTCCAGGCGACGAAATGGGACACGATCCGTGACCAGACAATATGTTGCAATCTCGAACCCCAACCCCTGCAGACTCAAGTGGAGCAGTCCCAACTGCAGTGGTTTGGGCATGTCTGTAGAATTGAAGATAATTGGATACCAAGGCAGTCATAGAAGATAAAGTCAAGGACACAGACCCCCAGGATGTTCCAAAGTATGTTTGGAAGACAACATATGGCAGTCCCTAAGTGACCAGGGACTGCATTGGAAAGAGGCCAAGAGAAAGACGGTGGATAGAACAGTATGGCGTTCTCTCTGACAAACCTCTACATCTCACGGTAGAAGAGGAGCGACTAAGTAAGAAAGTATAAGGGTGTCTCACACCAATCTCTATTACCTCCCCTTAACTGCTATGTGTACCAGTTGTTGTCATTTTCTTTGGCTCATGTCTGCCTTAGATTTTTGTTACATTCCACGTTTCCAAGCCATAACGAGGAACCAATGTTACATTCGCAGACACGAGCAGAACATCTGCACACCAGCCAAACTGTACTATATGGCTTGGCTTGGCTTGGCTTCGTTCGTTCTCAATCTCCCGCTACCAATCCCTGAAAGGGCTTAAGAAGCAGAATGTAGTCCAGAGAACGGAATGTGTTATGTCGTAGTTTACAGCTTGACTGCGATATTTGCACCTTTCGGTCCAACACATCCGACTTCAGCAAGCATTTTTTTAGTACCGGGTTAGCATTCCCTCCTCGATCCCTTCTCCTTAGCCAGTCTGCCCTGCTGCAGTCTGTTATCCAGGATCACCACGTGGAGGTGTAGAAGGGTCTTGGCAGCTTTGGTTCGATGGCCCTGACGCTAGCAGTCAGAGATGGGTCGCTGACTACTGCGGCTCATGCGCTATGTACTATATGAAAGAAGCAACAATTAAGAGTTCTCTTTCTCAGACCCTTCTGCAGTGCATTCTTTCCTTAGTTCCCTTCTTCGGCCTCACGCCCCCATCACATCTCTTCCTCCACCAACATTATATCATCTTCCACAGACCAGTGCAAAATGGTTATTTTTTTTGTATTGAACTCTTTTCTTCTTCTGAGGTTATCATAAAAATAATGCCATAATAAAATGGACTGTATGGATAAGTTTTGATTACAATTTTAAACAGGAAATGGGAAAAAAAAAGTCATAGGTCTCGTCTACACGATTTGAACCATGGATCTCTAGGACCCTAGGCAAGGATCCCATCCCTGGACCACTGTGCAAAAGGAAGTATCTAGTGCTGGTTTGTTTTAATTAACTATGTAGGCGGACAGAAACACGTTTCGTTTATTGATAAAAAAAAAAAGATGTAAATTAGCTGGCACTTAGGGCCAGAAAAATAAAATTAATCGAAGCTGTTTCCCAATTTTAACAATTTATCAACTTTTTTGTTCCGAGGTTTTTCGAAAATAACACTAAAATATTATTATTATTGGGCTCGTCTGGGATATTGGAACCCTGGACTTCTTTTACCATAAGCGAAATCATATGATTATTATGTGTGAAATGTGACTTGATCCGCCAATGAAATAACCCCTAATAAAACAGATGATTTGATATGCCAATCAAATCACCCCAGCAAGCTCTGAATAAACAGTACCAATAAGAATTAATAGTATTTATTCATCTGCAGAAGATGGATGTGTCAGACAGAAAATGCAAACATCGCAGTTAAACTGCAAAATAGCGACACAATGCATTCTGTTCTCCGGACCACATCCTGCTACTTGCAAAGCTCTGTTCGGGGCTTAGTAGCAGGAGTTTGAGAATGGACGCAGAAGAAGAAGAAGTATTATTCATATCGTGCAACTTAATCTTAGTTTTCTGGAAGAATGCTTCTGAGTTATTTAGAAAGCAGAAAAAGCTTCGTACTGAAATACCACCATTTGCCAGAGTACTTTCTAAAGGTTGGTTATTGATCCAGCGGCCTGTGGGCTCCTGCCCTTTGGCCCAATGCCATATAGTGCTATCTGAAAGTGTTTGTGAGCTGTTGTTTAGTTTCGTACATAGTGTTCCCTTTGTCTGGCCTTGGAGGAAGAAGCTCTTTCCTAACACCAAAAGAGTGCATCTCAATAAAAAAATTGATGTTCAACAGTTTTATAGGGATGTGTGCATAGGCAGCACTTTGGATGTTGTTCAAGTGACTGTTAAGTTGTATGTGTTGAGTGCGAAGTCGGAAACTGGTGTTTTGATCTCTCATTTTCAGAAGGTTGATGTTGTCTTTGGTATTTGTGATGGCCATATGTTTGTAGATTTCTCTCCAAGTATTCTCTATTGCCCATCTATTCAGCCAAGCCTCTTTGTTCGCAGTCTTCATTAGTTGTTTGACTGCCTGTAGGGTTTTTGGTGTGTATTGTTGTTCTTGACTTGATCCTTGTTTAAGCCATTCTGTCTGCTTTGTCATTGCCAGGTGTATTTGAGTGACCAGGGATACATTGCATAACTATTCTGACATTGAACTATTCTGACATAGAACTATTCTGACATAGAAGTATTCTGACATAGAAGTATTCTGACATAGAACTATTCTGACATAGAACTATTCTGACATAGAAATATTCTGACATAGAACTATTCTGACATTGAACTATTCTGACCATGGTTGGTATCTAGGGATATTTGAGTAAGTTCAGGCTTACAATGACCACCATCTTCCAAAGCTTGAAGGGCAGATAATGATTCTGTAAAGATTGCAATGCTTCAATGCTTTGAGCTTTTGATGGTAAGGCATCAAATACATTGCTCAAGTGGTACAGAGCTACTTCCAATGCTGTTATTTCTGCCTCATAATTTGAACATATCTTTTCACATGCATCAAACAGCTCATCAGATGTTCTGTCTGGATACTCTATGTAGACTCCATATCCCGTTTTAATGGTGGCCTTAAACGCAGACCAATCGATACAGTACAGATATGTATCCATTCTTCTGGTTAGGTGTCAGTCTAAAGAAGGAGGCAATAATAAAATATAATTAAATAAAGTAAGGTCAAATTAATCCCATAACAGACAAGCAAAATAACACAATTAAATTATCTGCACACTTTTCCAATATCCTGAGCTTCCAATTTAAACAGATCTGTCATTCCTTTCTCAAATTTATTGGAGGCTTTCTCTGACTGGCGGAGTTGCAGGCTGCCTGTGTCACCTTTAGTGCCAAATATTTTCAAGAACACATTTGCATCAGTGCCTGATCCTGTTTCATTGCCAGTTTTGACAGATACATGGAAAGTTGTAGCTGAATAGAAGAAACATACAAATAATTGTGTTAAATGATGCAATGAAAATCGAAAACAGTTTTATGTATCTTCTTCGTCGTCGTTTTCATCATCATCATAATCAGAATAGTCAGTTCGGAGACTGGTGTTGAAGTCTTCTGATTATGTCACACCACTGCCCTCTGTTAGTCAGTCCAGAGACTGGTGTTGAAGTCTTCTGATCATGTCACACCACTGTCCTCTGTTAGTCAGTCCAGAGACTGGTGTTGAAGTCTTCTGATTATGTCACGCCACTGTCCTCTGTTAGTCAGTCAGGAGATTGGTGCTGAAGTCTTCTGATCATGTCACACCACTGTCTCCTGTTCCCAGCAGATCTCTTTAGGTCAGTATAAGTCTGCACCCACATATATTCTTTCAAGTTTTTCAAAAGATAGCCGGCCCAGATGAATATAATATGTCCGTGGCAGAAAGTGACGATCCTGGGATACGCTTGGCTGCCTCCCGTTAGTAATACTCGAACGATGCTTCCATAACCCCTCTTCACAATCATGATGCCTCTAAGACAACAGACTTTATACGAGATTGGACGTCGCCTCAACAATTGAGGAAGACGTGTGCTTTTGTCCGGGAGGAATTAGGCTGTCAAGAGTTGCAAGCTCACAGCTAAATGGATTATATCATCATCATCATCATCATCATCCAAATCTGAAATCTTGAGCAGTATGAAATAAGAAATCAGAAACCATCGGCAACATCAAATGCATTATAATTCTAGTTCACAAACTTGGTTGATTCAGAAACTTAAAAAAAAAAATAATCTCTACCCTAAAACTCACTGTTAATATCACTCGTACAGAATATCATTCAAAATATATACCAAAACATAGTTTGTAGAGTGGTACATGAAGGAGTTCTACGGACAGTTTTGTAGTACAAACGGGAGTGAGATAGGGATGTCTATTGTCACTTCTTTTGTTTCTGATGGCGATAGACTTGATTATGAAGACGTCAACGTCAGGACAGAGAACCGATATACAATGGTCATTGTGGTCACAGTTAGAGAATCTGGACCATGCAGATGACTTGGTACTGCTGTAATACAGCTATGTCCAGACACAAGAAAAGCTAATTACGGTGAGGGAGCGTTCTACCAAACTGGGACTAAATGTTAACATGAAGAAAACTAAGTTGTTTAAAATCAACACATTAAGTAAAGGGCCAGTCATGCTTGGAGGTGAGGAAATGGGAGATGTAGACACCTTCATCGTTGACACTTCAAGTCAAAGGCAAATGTAATGGGCAGAACTGGAAAGACAGCATGTCTGTTACTGAATAATATATGTTAATCCTGGAAAATAAAGACTAACACTAAGTTCTTAGTTCTTAGTCCACCTGTAGTTCTACAGGGGCAGATGCCCCTATGCAGGTCCCAGCTCTGATATGAGCTGAATGTAGCCGGGAAAAGGGTCTCCTGCTTAGCGACCTAGGCTCGAGCATCTTAATAATCCGCATCTGCTGCATTAGAACAAGCACTTACGGAGGGTGGTTAACCAATGTGCAAGTCAATCTTAGTAGACTCAAACACTAGATCAAAGTAGACCTGTAGCCTGTTTGGCGCCATCTATGCTGCTCTAAACAAACCACCTAACCATGGCCAGTGTTATGCCATGTCACACAGTCAGTCGCCTTTTACGAAATGCTTTCTGTGAGACAGTGGTCCTATTCTTGTTCTTGTCATACACAAAGACACCGGCAGATCACTCGGGACAATACTCAGTTAAGATTGTTAATTCCAAAGTCAAGTTAGTTCTCCTGTACAGAGCAGAAACTTAGAGAACGACAAAGTTGATACAGAGGAAGCTCCAGTCGTTCGTCAATAAATGGCTGCAGAGGATAATGCGTGTAGGCTGGCATGATATGGTGAGGGATGAGGACCTATGGGAAAGGAGCCAACAACAACTGGTGGAGCAGTAGATCAAATGTAGGAAATGGGGTTGGACAGACTATGAAAAACATCATCAAATATGGCCAGACAGGTCCTGACAGGAAATCCACAGGGGAAGAGGAAGAGAGACGACCAAAAAACACCTAAAAAACAAGTATGAAAATAAACTTTGGTCTCTAGACTAAAGAGAGGCAAAAAGGGCAAAAATAACAAAAAGGGCAGCTCAAGGTCGAGCTTACTAGAGGCGAACGGCGTGTGCTAGTGGTTAAGTGGCCTGACTCCCAACCCGAAGGTGCTGGGTTCGCTCCCCATCACAGCACTGGCCGTTACCTCGGGGAAGCAAACCCTTAGAAAATGCAGGAGGAAGCAGACATAAAATGCATGACAAAGTCGGATGCACTAAGCCGACAGGCGCAAAATAAAAATATAGTGCAATGCACACCGCCTTGGGGAATAGAGAAATAAGGCGACCACAAAAAAAAAGAACTTGCTAGAGGAGGGTTGTCAATGGTCTATGTCCCGAAAAGAGCGATAGACATTTACTGATGATAAAACTTACTGCTCAACATCTGCGCCCCACTTGCAGTAATTTCCCGTTCTGTTAGTCCGTCATCTTCGTCCTCTGCAAGCCAGCGGTTGCAGTTAAACGTGACCTCCTTTTGTTTATCTTTTTGCTCTTGCGGCATGACAACCACTTTGTCCAGGAACCAACCAGCGCCTGGACCTTTACCGTCATGGCCGATTCTGATTTTTCTTAACTTGCTTAGGGTGACAGCCTCAATTTCAAATTCATCTACCTAATAACAGGAAACATAAAACTAATTGCTTAGTTACAGAGAACACAAAAAAAAACAAGAAATTAATTGACTACCTAATAAAGGAAATGAGATTAATTGAAAGACAAAACAAACAAAAAAAAACGGAAATTTTAAGCATTAGCTTTTGATGGAATCCCCAACTATCATTACCCGGTTCTATTGCCTACACACATCACACACACATCTCTTTAACTGCATCCTTAACACACCTTATCAAAAACTCTTCCTCACTCTAATCCCCTCAGGCGGGCGATCTGGACATACCTCGTTCACAATGTGTCCTGCTTACAACATACGTTCAGAGTATCTATTAATACAAAACTCACACACCTATTTGAACGATCTTGTTCTATCATTAACATTCGTACAACAGTTTATCAATCGCTCCTCTATCTAAGTCGGTGAGCTAAACCAGACTCCTATCTACATTCACTCTCTCGCTCTCCTCTCCTCTCCATCCAGCCTGCTGAGCTAAACTTTGACTCTGTGTTATATACACTAAAGCAGTATCAAAGCTGACCAATGGATCTCAGGGGGATGGCTCTATTCAGTCTTATTGGAACGAAATACTCCGCTTGTCACTCATTCTCTCCCTACCCAAATCGGAACGCCAGTGGTCAGCTCCTACCTGTCCACATTCTTTTCCCCAACTCTGTTTTCCTTTGTTGAGACGGTGAGTGACCTTGACACGCATTCAGGTACCTTTGTTATCAGCAACCACATCACCCCTGCCCTAAACTCTCATGCTCCGGCGGGAACTGTTACACAGCTAACGTCAGGGCCAGCGACCCATAGCTGACAAGACGCTTCTCCACATCCATGTGCTGATCCTGGATAACAGGCTGCCGCAGGGCATACTGGCTAAGGAGAAGGGATCGAAGAGGAAAGGCTAACCCGGTACACAGAATGGCTAAGGAGAAGGGATCAAAGAGGGAAGGCTAACCCGGTACCCAGACTGGCTAAGGAGAAGGGATCAAAGAGGGAAGGCTAACCAAGTACCCAGACTGGCTAAGGAGAAGGGATCAAAGAGGGAAGGCTAACCCGGTACCCAGACTGGCTAAGGAGAAGGGATCAAAGAGGGAAAGCTAACCCGGTACCCAGACTGGCTAAGGAGAGGGGACCGAAGAGGTAAGGCTAACCTGGTACCCAGACTGGCTAAGGAGAAGGGATCGAAGAGGGAAAGCTAACCCGGTACTCAAAAATGCCATGCTGAAGTTGAATGTGTCGGACCGAAAGGTGCAAATATCGCAGTCAAACTGTAAACTACGACAATGTATTCCGTTCTCTAAACTACATCCTGCTACTTGCAAAGCTATTTCAGGACTTGGTAGCAGAAGTTTATGAACAAACAAAGAAGAAGTAGAAGAAGTAGATATGGGGATCAAATTCAGTACCTCTGCAATGAGAAGCAGACATTTATACAAACGTAAATCTGCTATTCTTCACCCATCATCTTTCTTCATTGAATTCTTCTTCTTCTTCGTTGCGTTCGGTTTCGTATGCTCGTTTTATGCCACCAGATGGGCTGCCTTCATGAAGTGACACGTCGGTTGCAGGTCCTCAATGGTTCCCCACAGTTTGTCTTGTATGTTTCTTACCTCGGGCCAGGTCTTCTCACGGGAGTCCTGGTGCAGTGGACATGTTTGCAGGATGTGTTCTGGAGTCTGGGGTCCTCTCTGATATGTACACTGTCTGTGCTGCTTTCATTTTATGCATGTGTGCATTTAGTCTGCAATGACCTGTTCTAAGGCGAAAAATTGTGGTATACTGTTTCCTATTCAGTCTATTGATTGGGTCATGTGGGTATTTACTATTTGCTCTCTCTATCCACTGTTGTTTATATTTTTTTGGGATGTTTGCCTTGACTTCTGGCAGTGACACTGGGTGGGTGAATTGTTGTCCCCATTGAATAAATTTCATCAGAAAATAAACTCACTGAACAATCGTTCTTACCTGGCCTTTCTCAAACTTATCCCTGTTTGTCTTAGAGTGTTTGAGGAAACGGTTACCAGTATCGCCAAGATCCCCAAAGATGTTGATGTAGACATTAGCATTAGTGCCAGCAGATGATTTCTTGCCTGTGTGAACTTGTACTATATAGTGGGCCACTAGATGAGAGATTCATTAACATTATAGAAGACAATTAACCAAAGGCTAAATCACATTATAGAAGACACTTAACCAGGGACTAAACCACATCAGAGAAGACACCTAACCAGAGGCTAAATCACATCAGAGAAGACAATTAACCAGAGGCTTAATCACATCAGAAAAGGCTCTTAATCAACCAGACATTAGGTAACATAAACAAAGGCACACGACTAAAGAGTAGTTCCCATCAGAGAAGACACATAATCAAAGATTACTTTAATTTCAGAGAACACACTTAATGAAAAATTATTTCCAAAGAATTTTATTACTTCTGCTTCTTATTCGTCGTTCGTTCTCAATCTCCTGATACCAATCCCTGAATAGGCCTTTGCAAGAAGCAGGATGTAAAAAGGAGAATGGATTGCGTTGTGTTGCTAGTTTACAGCTTGACTGCGATATTTGCACCTTTTGGTCCAACACATCTGTCTTCGGCAGATATTATTACTTAAAATTTAGAGAAGATACATAATCAAAGATTACTTGACATTAAAGAAGACACTTAATCAGAGAATACTTCACATTAGATAATATACTTACTCAAAGTTTACTTCAAATTCAAAGAAGACATTTTAACAAAGATTATTTCCAAAGATTATTATTATTAATAATTCTAATTCAGAAAAGAGAATTAATCAAAGATTACTTCACATTAAAGAAGATACATGATGAATTAGCCGCGTAGCTCAGTTTTTTTTCAGACCGCAACGGCACCTGGGTTGACCCAGTCTTAAATGTGTAGTGATTCAGTCCGGGAAGTAAAAGCGGCGAGAAAGAGGAAATGGCTATGGCCCTCATATAGACGAGACTTTGAAATGTGAGATTGCTAACACATCACACCACTACGGCAGCAACGCTATGGGTTACTTTACTTTTACATAATGCAAGATTAAATCAATCAGAGATTAGTTCACATCAGTGAATTCAATTGTGAATTCATAATGAAAGTTTTCTTCAAATTCAGAGAAGACACTCAATGAAAGATTATTACTTAAAATTCAGAAAAGAAAACTAATCAATAATTAATTCACATCAGAGAAGACATGATTAAATCAACCGGAGATTAGTTCAAATCAGAGAAAACACATAATCAAAGATTATTTTTAACTTAGAGAAGGCATTTACTCAAAGTTTACTTCAAATTCAGAATAGACATTTCAACAAAGATTATTTCCAAAGATTACTATTATTACTTAAAATTCAGAGAAGAGAAAAAAGCAAAGATTATCTCATGTTAAAGAAGACACATAATCAAAGATTAATTCACATTAGAGAAGAGGTAATCAAAGATTAAATCAGCCAGAGATTAGTTCACATCAGTAAAGACATTTAGCTAAAGATTAGTTCACATCAGAGAAGACACATAATCATAGATTACTTTAAATTTATAGAAAACACTTACTATCAAAGTTTGCTTCAAATTAAGAGAAGACAATTAATAAAAGATTACTTCAAATTCAGAGAAAAAAGAGATCTTATCAAAGTTTACTTCACATTTTAGGGGACGGTGTGGGCTAGTGGTTAAGTGACACGGCTCACAACTGAAGGAGCTGGGTTCGATCCCCATCACAGCACCGGCCGTTACCCCGGGGAAACAAACCCTTAGAAAATACAGGAGGAAGCTGACCCTTACATAAAATGCATGCTGAAGTTGGATGCACTGGGCCGATAGGCGCCAAATAAAAACCACAGTGCAACGCACACTGCCTTGGAGAATAGAGAAATTAGGCGAACGCAACAAAAGGAAATAAAAAATTAGAATCAAAGATTACTTCAAAGATTATTATTATTTTGACTTCAAACACCTCCCCAGAATGGATCTCAGAGACACCACCACTTGTGATTGTCGGGCCCCCAAGGAAACACCAGAACATATCCTGAAGCACTACCCTACTTATAACAGACCAAAAGAAAAGCAGTCTGGCCAGGGAGAGCAACCATGCTCGAAAAGCTGTGGAGGACCGGCAACGACCTGAAATGCGCAGTCTCCTTTACGAACCTTACCAGACTAGAATGATAGTATCAGTTGATCAAAAAAGAAGATTACTTCAAATTCAGAGAAGACACTTCTTGAGTCCACGTTAATGTTTAGCATAGCAATTCATGTCTAACAATTACAAACAAATGTTGATTTGTTTGTCTTATATGTGTTGTCCTCTGTCTCTGATGAAAAGCTTTAGGCTTAACGTAGAAGTCGTTTTGTATTTGTGCCCACAGAACCTGATCTCAGCTTGTTTCTGTGAGACTTTTCATTCCTTGTGCAACTGTAGAAATATGCGAAATATCTCACCTGAATTCATACATTTGTCTTCTTCTTCTTCTTCTTTTCTTTTTCTTTTTATTCTTCCTAATTTTTTCTCCTTCTTTTTTCTTCTGCTTCTTTTTCTACCCTTTTTTCCCTTTCTTTATCTTCATCTTCTTCTTCTATCTTTTTTGCCTTCTTCTTTTTCTTCTTCTCTTTTTTGTTTCTTTTTCATCTTTTTTGCTTCTGCTTTTTTTCGTCATTGCTTCATCACAATGTATATGACCATGACCTCATCTGACTCCCGTTAGCAAAACTGCAGTAAAGAATCTACGAGTAATCTTATAAGTAATCAGTGTTACATGGTAATGTCGTCTAGCCTTGCGAACAACCATGTTTTTAACCCTTCAGTGACTTGATTAGCAGATGACACTGGCATTAGTCTTTTTTTAGGGCCGAAGATGCAGCACAGTGAATGACCTGACGGCAGCCAGTGACTCATAGCTGGTGGTATGCATTAGGGTCAGCGAACAAGAACTGACCAAGGCCCTATTCTGCCTCAAAGTGGCGGCCCTGGAAACTAGTTGCCCTTGTGTAGTCTAGCTAAGGGTCGCTGTGGAATGGCAAAACAGGCATTCAAAAAAGCCAGACGAAACGGGTGTGTTAGGACAAAAGGTGCTGATAGCACGCCCTCGCTGTAAACTACAACACAATATCACAACGCCTTTTTCAGGAATGTAGAAAATTTGGAAAAAAAACTGTCCTGCTGCCTACACTTACACAAGATATATTTCAAACTTCATGCCTACATTTACATGAGAGTCAAACTTCATGCCTACACTTACATGAGACATGTCTCAAACTTCATGCCTACACTTACATGAGACATGTCTCAAACTTCATGCCTACACTTACATGAGATAAATTAAAAACTTCATGCCTACACTTACATGAGAAATGTCTAAAACTTCATGCCTACACTTACATGACATACTGTCTCAAAATTCATGCCTACACTTACATGACATACTGTCTCAAAATTCATGCCTACACTTACATGAGAAATGTCTCAAACTTCATGCCTACACTTACATGAGAAACGTCTCAAACTTCATGCCTACACTTACATGAGAAACGTCTCAAACTTCATGCCTACACTTACATGAGAAATGTCTCAATCTTTATACTTACACTTATGGCACAAATGTCTTAAAAAAACTTGATGACACTTAAATTACACTTATGGCACAAATGTCTAAAATAACATGATGACACTTAAATTACACTTATGGCACAAATGTCTCAAACATCATGCTTACACTTACATGAGAAATGTCTCAAATTTTATACTTACACTTATGGCACAAATGTCTAAAACATCATGCTTACACTTACATGAGAAATGTCTCAAATTTTATACTTACACTTATGGCACAAATGTCTAAAACATCATGCTTACACTTACATGAGAAATGTCTCAAATTTTATACTTACACTTATGGCACAAATGTCTAAAATAACATGATGACACTTAAATGACACTTATGGCACAAATGTCTCAAAAATCATGCTTACACTTCTATGAGAAATGTCTCAATCTTTATACTTACACTTATGGCACAAATGTCTTAAATATCATGCTTACACTTACATGAGAAATGTCTCAAACTTCATGTTTTATACTTACAGGGCAAAGGTTTCTTAATGCTAGCAGCCTCGGCTGGTATTTCCCTGATAATCTCTTTGTCATCCTCATTGTCAGCAAGCCACCGCCCACATTTGAACGTATACCTCTCTTTCCCTTCCATGCTCTCTAGCTCGATCTGTGACAGGACATAATCAACACCGTTACTATACAACAACTTACACTAATACTTCATAGTCTCAGGTGAACGCAATGACAATAATAATAATAATATTTGTCCCATCACAACCAAAGATGACGACAGCACCAGACTTGTGTCGCGAGATGTCATCTTATATAACTGTAAATTTCATTTCTTTGTCCAATTACAAGTTGTCAATCCATCTTTTTGTGATGTTTTGGTGAAATTGTTGGAGAATTCAGAGCACGAGTTACAAATCCATATTTTTTATGACAGTAGGGTGAAAGTTCTGGGCCCAGGAGGACAGGGATCACAGACCCCAACCAGGCACGTCCACAGGTGGCGGATAGCGGAACGACCTCCAGATATCTGCGATGTAATCCACATACAATAACTAGACGAATAAGGAGTCGCGGACCAAACGGGGGTGTATTCCATCAGGATGGGGTGGGATAACAGGTGGCACTGTCGCTCCCACTCAAATGCTCCATGTGTCCTATGACGAGTACACCAAGCGGGTAAGAGCCGCTACATGCTCTAGCCAGGAGAAGGAAATCACGGTAGACAAACCAACCTACTATACCTTGCAGGTACCATCGGGAGGTGGAAAGGCTATGGGAGACAACCCAAAACAGAAAACTCAACCTTACCTGCCAAACGTGGAGTATGTCAGCTATGCCGCAGGAGCCGGGAAAAATATGGCACACACACATCAACAGGATATGGTCATGTGACAGTCTACCCTATCATCATGGTGTCGCTCCTACAGGTTACAACCGGAGAGGGACGGTGTCAGGCCCCCAACCCTGAGGAGACCCACCAAAGCAATCAGTGTTTCTGCTAACCTAATAGTCAGGGGAAGGCAGAGTAGATACAAGGGACCAGAATCCTTAACACATTCTACAGGAATGCCCACTCTATAGGGAAATGAGATACCAAACCTGGCCAGGCAGTGCGGAGCTGAGACAAAAAAGCTGTGGGGCAGCCACTCCGACCTGGTGAAGACTACAGACTTCATCATGGCAACTGGCATGTGGATATAGCATGACCAAAGATCATGAATGCAAAGAAGACACGAGGATGAAAGTGTTTAGAAAATTCTGAGCCATGTTTTTGTAATATTATGGTGAAAGTGTTTTTTGAATTCAGAGCCCAAGTTGCCAATCCATGTTTTTGTAATATTATGATGAAAGTGTTTAGAGAATTCAATTACTAAATTTGTTTTTATAAGTCCCTCCTAGCTACAAATTTACTCACTTTATCCAAATGCCAGCCAGCAAATGTCCCCGAGTTGTCATGCCACACACGAATCTTGTATGGTTTCCCTACACTATTTGTGTTGAAGCGAAATGTGTCCATTTGTCCCCTTTCAAAAGTATCTCCCTTGTTTATCAGTGGAACATCATCCGACTTCCCTTTGTCTCCATAAATGACCATGTAGACATTGGCATCTGTACCCGCTTTAGTAATATCACTGGTAAAAACCCAGGCCTGCCAGTTTAATTCTGTCAGAAAATAGAGAAGACATAAAAGTCAGTTTGGCCATAAATCCAACACAAAAAGTGTTAATACTAAAATAAACACGTTTTATTACAAGAATTCAGAAAAACAACCTACCTTATGGCTAAATGGTCCTCATCAGGGAGACAGCTTCTTCTTCTTTTGTCCTACTGCTTTTACCATTCAGCGTCGCAGAGAGGTGGGATGTGTAGATTTCTTGTTAATGCCAAGTGGGAGGGTTGTGCTGCGGTTAGGTGTAACTTTCTGAGAGTGTCCTGTCTGCCTCTTGCTCGTTGGCTGGAGACCTTTATATGATATGCTCTTGATGCAGGTTAATCATTATGGATTCTGACTAAATGACCACCAAACCACTTGATTTGTTGAGAGTCAATGTAGGCACTAAGTGGGTAAGGCACTTTGTCCTGCCACCCAACCATGAGAGTTATACATTTTGTCCAGCCACTCAACCATGAGAGTTATACACTTTGTCCAGCCACTCAACCATGAGAGTTATACACTTTGTCTAGTCACCCAACCATGAGATTTATACACTTTGTCCTGCCACCCAACAATGAGAGTTATACACTTTGTCCAGTCACCCAACCATGAGAGTTATACACTTTGTCTAGTCACCCAACCATGAGATTTATACACTTTGTCCTGCCACCCAACCATGAGAGTTATACACTTTGTCTAGTCACCCAACAATGAGAGTTATACACTTTGTCCTGCCACCCAACCATGAGAGTTATACACTTTGTCTAGTCACCCAACCATGAGAGTTATACACTTTGTCCAGTCACCCAACCATGAGAGTTATACACTTTGTCCAGTCACCCAACCATGAGAGTTATACACTTTGTCCTGCCACCCAACCATGAGAGTTATACACTTTGTCTAGTCACTCAACCATGAGAGTTATACATTTTGTTCTGCCACCCGACCATGAGAGTTATACACTTTGTCCAGTCACTCAACCATGAGATTTATACACTTTGTCCTGCCACCCAACAATGAGAGTTATATACTTTGTCCTGCTACCCAACCATGAGATTTATACACTTTGTCCAGTCACTCAACCATGAGATTTATACACTTTGTCCAGTCACCCAACCATGAGAGTTATACACTTTGTCCTGCCATCCAACCATGAGAGTTATACACTTTGTCCTGCCACTCAACCATGAGAGTTATACACTTTGTCCAGTCACTCAACCATGAGAGTTATACACTTTGTCCAGTCACTCAACCATGAGAGTTATACACTTTGTCCTGCCACCCAACAATGAGAGTTATACACTTTGTCCAGCCACCCAACCATGAGAGTTATACACTTTGTCCTGCCACCCAACCATGAGAGTTTGTCCCCCCTGTCTGCCTCAGCGTAGTGTTGCAGATTCGGTCACGGATTGTCTTTCTGGCTGCACTTCTCACACAATGCATCTCACAGCTCTGGATCTTATTCTTACGGGTTTCTAGTTAGACCCAAGATTGACATTGGTAACACAATGTAGGAATAAATAGTATATTTATCAGCCTCCTCTTAGTTGAAAGAAGCACTCTATCTATGGTGTTTCAAAATCAGTGCAATTTGATAGTGGACACTGTTCGCCTTCTGAATTCTATGTGTAATCTCTCTGTCCACTCTGCCGTCATCAGTGAACATACTCCCTAGGTATTTGGACTCCCGTACTTGTTTGATACCAATATCTGTGATGTGGAAACTTATCTCCACTTGTTCACGTGAAATCAACATAGTATTTGTCTTGCCTGTGTTGACCTCCATGTCATATTCTTTACAAGCGAAATGGAGAAAGTTCAGGTGGTGTTGTAGGTCTTCTCCATCTTGGTAAAAGATGACCTGATTATCAGCAAACAACAGGTCATTCAAGAAGACAGGACACATGAAAATATATCTCTCAAAGATTTTTTTGTTTTGTTAAAGGTTTGCCTTTCTGAATTCAACTTTCAAGCCCAGGCCACAGTCTTTGAGGTTATATCAGGATGCATTGGCCAGTGTTTAGATACGTGTGTGTATCTATTTGTAATGTGTTGTTTTGTGTACTCCATTGGGAGGTAGCGAGGTCTGGGCTGGACGTCCCGCTCGTTAAGGGAAAGTGAAGCGTCTGATATTGCCTCTCTTTTCCAGGTGTACAGATCGCTACTGGATTCACTGTTCGGCTTGCTGTTCAGGAGTTTCCATGCCAATGGACTCTTCTACACTATTGTGTCCCCAGCAGCACCTTCATGGTGGGGCCCTTGTTTCTCACAGAGCCTCTGTGGGGCGCGAGAGTACCCAGCAGTATAACTGGGCTGGAGCATTGGGCTCATTAGCCTTGGTTGGCAGCCAATCTATGAGAAGGTAAACTCTGACTCTAAACTCTGGTGGACGAAGCTCGTTAGCATGTTCAAGCAGTTCGCCTAGGAGAGGAGAAACTGATTTTAAACCCACAAGTTCCAGAGAGTGCTGGCTAGTCTTGGGACGATGAGAGTATCATCGAGTAACTAACATCTGGTAACTAGGGTCTGGTCCTGGCAGCCATCCAGAACTCTGGATGAACGAGAAGTCCGCTCAGCCTGCATTAAGACGATCTTGTTAGTTCTGGATCTAGATGGTTCTGCATGTTGAGAAGACTCCAAAGACATCAGTATTCCTCGACTTCTTCCAAGCTGTTTAAACAATTTATGTCTACTCCCCCCCCCCCCCCCCGCCCCACCCTGGCACCACTGTTTATGTAATCAATACATCTCTGACTCCCTGTATACATAATCAATTTATCTCTGACTCCATGTCTATGTAAGCAATGTATTTCTGACCCCCATGTAATCAACAATTGTGCGATATAAACAGCAAGGAGTGGACACTCTTTACAGTGGGATGTAAACCAGCAGCAAGTACATGGATGCTCTGATCTGGAAACATGATACCATCATGAGATGAATGATTGATTACAAACCAAGTGAAGTGAGGTGTGGGGGACGGTGATGGGTGTTACTGCCGTAAGGGAGGGACACTTTCCTACATGATGGTTCCTGGCTGCTGCACCAGCTATCAATACAGGAATCAACAAGAAGAAGACTAAGAAAAGAGAATGAAGAATAATAAGAGGGCGACGCAGAGAGGAAGATAAAGCAGAGAGGAAGAAGAAGAAGAAGGAGGAGGATAAGAGGAAGAAGAAGAAGATGAGGAGGAAGAAGAAGAAGGATAAGAGGAAGAAGAAGAAAAAGAAGGATAAGAAGAAGAAGAAGAGCAAGATGGATAAGAAGAAGAAGAAGAAGAAGAGCAAGATGGATAAGAAGAAGAAGATAGAAGAAGAACCAGAAGAAGAGAAGAAGAAGAAGATGAAGAAGAAGAAGAGTAAGAAGAAAAGCAAGAAGACCAAAAAGAAGAAGAAGAAAAGAAAAGAAAATACAAAAGAAGAGGAAAAATAGATCTTACGTTTGTCTCTTTGTATCCTCATGCTCTTCTGCTCAAGTAGGGTTCTCTGTATGAGACCATCGCCCTCATCGGTAGCGAACCATTTCTGACAGGGGAAAAACTGCTCAATGCCCGTTGCTGGGCAGTAGACCTGATGAAGACAGCAATGCTCAATAGACTATCACTCTAACGGCATATTGTACTACTAATAACATTTGAATATTTATATCACATTTCTGACAGTGTATCTATTTATGTGTTTATATTTCTATCTTTAAAAGCCTTCGGAAACATCTCATCTCCAAGATAGAATTACAAAAGCAATAGGGCCTTTTGAAGACCTGTTGGCAACTGTCAGAAGAAGGAAACTCGCTTGGTACGGTCACATATTGAGATCAAATGGTCTTGCAAATACAATCCTCCACGGAAAGGTGCAAGGCAGACGACGAAGAGGCCGTCCCAAAAATAGATGGGAGGTCAACACAAAAGAATGGACCAATCTCCGACCAGAAGAGTCACAGGCAGCGGCCGCTGACAGAGAAGGGTGGCGTGGTGTTGTGAGGATATCTTCATGTGTGCCCCAACGACCTCACCGGTTTCGGGATGACCTAACCAGACCTGATTTCTATCTTCAGTCCGCTTGTATCGTTGGACGTCGTGGGGAGGCGCGGCTTCATTTGTTTCATTATTTGTTTTGGCAATATGGAACATAATACCAGAATGGACGAGAACAATATTAGAATGATAGGAAAAGGAAAGGGACCTAGGGGTTGTAATAGATCATGCAGGTAATGTGAGTGATCAAGTCCAGGTAACAGTGAAAAAGGCAAATGCAATGTTAGGAATGATTAAAAAAAATATTAAACATAGGAGCAAGGAAGTGATCGTCAAACTGTATAAAGCATTAGTTAGACCTAGATTGGAGTACTGTGTACAGGTGTGGAGTCCTTATCGTAGAGGAGATATAAACATGCTGGAAAGGATACAAAGAAGAGCGACAACATCTGATACTGTGATTCCAGAATTACAGTTGTGAGGAAAGACTCAGAAAAACTGGCCTACAGTGTCTAGAAGAGAAAAGAATTTGATGTGACTCAATACTTGTTTATAAGATAATACACAGTACCTACACAGTAACTAAAGAAAGGTCTAGATGAGATATTATGAAAAATTATTTTCAGTCAGAGAGTGGTGAATGCTTGGAATGCATTGCCAGGGGAAGTAGTGGAGGCAAAGACAATTAATGCATTTAAGAATAGATTTGATGCGCATAGCTTTTGTTAGTTCTTAATCGACCTGTACTTTTACAGAGGCAGATGTTCCTGTGCTGGTCCCAGCTCTGGTATGAGCTGGATGTAGCCGGGAGAAGGATCTCCTGCTTAGCGGGCTAGGCTTGAGCAGCTTAATACTCCGCCGTGTTAGGTGGTTATCCAATGTGCGAGTTCATCTTAATAGACTCAAACACTAGAGCAAAGTAGACTCACAGCCTGTTAGACGCCAGCTATGCTGCTCTAACCATGCCATACCAACCCTTACATTGCCGTAAGCCCCAGAAAAAGGAGACCAGTAGATTCGCCCACATCCAGTATTTATAGCATTGATATCTGCTATCCACTCTTGTCTAAGCCATCTGTTCTGTACTCTCGTAAGCAATAATATTCGTGTTAGTCAGACACGAAGACCGCCACGACAACGAGGTCTCTAAGAGTAAGTTAACCCCCCTTAGCATCACTGAGACAAAGCGTAAGGTACATGCGAGAAACAACATTGTCCGAAAATTGACTGGCACAACATGGTGCTCAGACATAAGTCTTACGCACATCAGCGATTGCCCTGTGCCTTTCCGCAGCGGAATATGCAGCCCCAGTCTGGAAAAACTCCGCCCATGCAAAACAAGTTGATACAGCAGTGAACGAGATGGGCAGGATAGTGTCGGGGTGCCTTAAACCCACACCCACAAACAAAATATATCCCTTAATTGGCATTGCACCAC
This sequence comes from Ariolimax columbianus, assembly GCA_036924085.1. NCBI lineage: Eukaryota > Metazoa > Mollusca > Gastropoda > Stylommatophora > Arionidae > Ariolimax > Ariolimax columbianus. The sequence continues at coordinate 57,007,797 of JAVGWX010000017.1, read as the reverse complement.
CTGATATAAGAAGAGGTGTAGCTGCGGAAATCGAACGAGGGAAACAGGAAAACGACCCTAGACACCCGATGTTTGGCTATCAGGAACAAGCCACAAGACTTAAATCAAGACACAGTTTCTTAAAATCGACAGAGACCATCCAGACAAGCCCGGAAGGTCAACGCATCGAGAGGTGGCGCGAAACAATGCAAGATCCATGGATAGAGCTCAGGGAAAAGGCTACGCCTGGACACCACCTGCCCTATGCTGTATGGAAGGCAATGAACAGACTTTGAACTGGCGTATCAAGATGCAGAGTGAACTTGAAGAAATGGGGATACTCAGATGTCGACCATGTGAATGCGGCGCAGTTCAGGACCAAGATCATCTGATGTCCTGCCCCAACCTCCCTGAAACCTGTGACATGAACGACATGATGGAGGCGAACGACACGCAGTTCAAATTGCTGAATACTGGAAGGATGCCGTGTGACATGGTGTTTGGACACAGGAGGTAAGTAAGTATCACTCAGCTTAATATTATGTACACTCGGCACATATCTTACCTCACAATCAAGCAGAGAAAACTTATCCTGATTTCTCATAACATATTTAGGGGTGTATCAACATTAACAATAATTAAAATCATTATGCTGCGTATTTTCACTTCTCAGTTGATTAACCTGTGCCAAACCAGAGCACAGACTAAGCTCTTTCCAACTACGGCGCCTGCGACCCGTTCTTGGAATTGTATGGAGTGACAGAGCGGCACATGCAGAGTAGCACTCTCTAACCGGTCTTCCAAGCATGTTAACTCTCGTAAAGCAGCGAGGACTATGGTGGCTTGGTTATGTTCGTCGCATAGAAGATAGTCGCATTCCTAAAGATATTCTCTCTTGATAGTTATTAGCAGATGGAAAGGAAACAGACGGGCCGGCTACAGTTGAGGTTCAAAGATGTGTGTTCGCGTGATATGAAGGCTCTAGACATGAGTCTGACATCCCGGGAAGACGAAACTGCAGACCGATCCAAATGGAGATGCACCCTGGAGAGCCACATCACGCTTGTTGAAGAGAAGATCACCAAGCAGTGACAAGGCGACTCCACAAGGAGAAAAACAGTTCAGTTCAAGTGCCATCTTCGCATCGAAGGTCGGCTGCAAAGGATCTCCAGTGTACTCTATCTCTTGCGATAATTATGCAATCTGAGAGGCTTTTTCCAGTCCATCTCCTGATGTTATCCACCCACTTAAAACGTTGTCTGCCTCTTGAACGACTGCCTTCCACCCAAACCTCCAGTATGGTCTTCAACAAGGAGGTATGTCTTGTTATATGACCAAAATAACGTAATTGTCTAACCCTGACAAGAAAGACAAGAATACAAGCTAAGTATATCCTTTTTTCGTATATCACTCCAAGTCATATCATCCTATAGTTAGTCATGACTGAAAGGTTCTACTTTTTAACCTCGAGTTCTGCTTATCTATTTACTTACCGCCATATTTTCCAGTTTTAATATCAATCTCTGCTTTTCCGTTTACTAACCGCCAAATTTTCAAGTTTTTAACCTCGAGCTCTGTTTTTCCATTTACTTACCGTGACCTTGTCCAGTGTTTAACCTCGAGTTCTGCTTTTCCATTTACTTACCGCCAAATTTTCCAGTTTTTAACCTCGAATTTTGCTTTTCCATATACTTACTACAAAATTTTCCAGTTTTTAACCTCGAGTTCTGCTTTTCCATTTACTTACCACCAATTTTTTCCAGTTTTTAACCTCGACTTCAGCTTTTCTATTTACATACTTTTACATTTTCCAGTTGATTAGCCTCGAGTTCTGCTTGACCATTTACTTACCGTAACATTTTCCAGGAACCAGCCTGGAGCAGCGCCACTATCATCATGCCCAACTTCCAGCTTGGTCAGTGGGCTGATCATCTTGGCAACGTCCACCGTGAAGATGTCCGTCTCGTGCCGTTTGAATCGTCCAGTCTGAAGCCAGATTTTGCCGCTCGTCTCCTCGCGCTGATCCCCACCGTACATGATGACGTAGACTTTAGCATCAGTCCCTGCACTGGCTTTATCTCCAGTCTTGACCGTGATAATGAACGGGTAGCCTGTGTGAGCCCAAATAATGTAATGCACATTGCGAATTCTTATAACTACAGTGGTTCTAAACCTTTTGAAGACTCAACCCTTTAATGCCGATTATAATTAGCCTCGGCCCCGCTCAGGGGTGCCACAGACAACTCTTAAATATACCGTTCAATAAAGGGAAAGAAGACTAACGTCTGGTCAGGCAAAACTTACTGATCAGACTAGTTAGGGTCAGGCAAAACTTACTGATCAGACTAGTTATGGTCAGACAAAATATACTGGCCAAGACCCTCACCTCTGCTTCCCCGTATCCGCCCCTGTTTCCATGGCAGCCTGACTAACGAGGTTAGGGATCGATGTAATCCCCGTAGTAGTGAGCGACACGCAGATGAAGCCAAGCATAACGCTACCGCCGGGAGAACAATGGTCCACCTTCATCAGCAGGCTCGGGATGTGAGGAAAGCTGCGATACCCCACCACGTAATGTCCTTTTCAGGGCGCACAAACGAGAAATTCTACTCATTGTGGGCATTCAACAACATCATCAACAACATCATCAATAATAACAACATCATCAATAATAACAACAACAACAACAACTTCAGCGGTTCAGAAGCTGGTGAAGACCATCAACCCATTGTAGCCAATTAAGATTAGCCTTGGCCGTACATTTCTCTCTACACAGGATGAGATGAAAAGCTTAACGCACAATTATAATACTCATCTAAATCGATTTCATAATCTATCAATCTAATCTAATCTAATCTAATCTAATCTAATCTAATCTAATCTAATCTAATATATCTATTACAATCGAATCGAGACCAATGGAATCGAATCCAACGACAATGCCAAAACCCTTCTTTCTGACTGCCTGCACCGCTCAGCTATCTATATATCTGTCTGTCTGCCTGCCTATCGACCTACCTACCTATCCACCCATCCATCTACCAACCCACCCAAACAACCCACCCAATCCATCCCTACATCCGTCCATCTGTCCGTCCATCCATTTATCTGTCTATCTCTCTATCTATATATCTATCTATCTACCTATCTATCTATATTTCTACCTACCTACCTACCTACCTACCCAGCCCACCCACCCACCCAAACCCACCCAAACCCACCCAACCCACCCACCCACCCACCCACCCCACCCACCCACCCACCCACCCACCCAGTCCCACCCACCCACCCACCCACCAACCCACCCACCCACCCACCCAACCCCACCCACCCACCCACCCACCCACCCACCCACCCATCCACCCACCCATCCATCCATCCATCCATCCATCCATCCATCCATCCATCCATCCATCCATCCATCCATCCATCTATCTATCTATCTATCTATCTATCTATCTATCTATCTATCTATCTTCATTCCTCTTGTGTCTTTAGGCATCGTGGGGAGGTGTAACCTCCTTTGTTTTGCATTTTTTGGTACGCTGGTCTAGAAAGGCCAATACCAGTACCTGTTACCAGCAGTTAATCGATTTTTGGGACTGGTGGGAGTGGAAGAGTAAATTAGAGCAAGGTAGACCCGCAGCCTGTCAGGCGCCATCTATGCCGCTCCGCTAACCGCACAACCAAGACCTGATGTTACAACCACACAGTTCCTTTTTCGCGAAATATTCTCATGCATGCATTAAGACAAAAGCACGTCCCAGTAGGAGACAAACAGACTCTTATTTTCGAACTAACTCTCTGCTACCAGTGTAAGGCATGGACTTCCTCCATGACACAAGAAAAACAAATCTTGGTATGAGGGTTGGGGTGTTTGAGAATGGCTGTCCGGGTCACAAGGTAGGAAAGAGCGCGAGACGAGGACATCAGACAGAAGGTGGGTGCAACACCTTGCATAGGATACACGGACAGGCGGAGAATAGAACGAAGGACACCATAACTCGAGAGACACAAGACTTAGCACACCATAACTCGAGGGACACAAGACATCCCACCATAACTTGAGGGACACAAGACAGCCCACCATAACTTGAGGAACACAAGACAGCCCACTATAACTCGAGGAACACACGACAGCCCACCATAACTCGAGGGAGACACAAGACTTAGCACACCATAACTCGAGGGAGACACAAGACTTAGCACACCATAACTCGAGGGAGACACAAGACTTAGCACACCATGAATAATGGAACAAAATACTTAGCACAACATGGGATCAAGATGCTGAGCAGCGAATGAGCTGCAGTGGTCAGCGACCCATAGCTAACTGCTAGCGTCAGGACCAGCGAACCAGAGCTGCCAAAACCCTTCTACACCTCCACGAGGTGATCCTGGATAACAGGCTGCAACAGAGCAGACTGGCTAAGGAGAAGGGATCGAAGAATGAATGCTAACCCGGTACTCAAAAAAATGCTTGCTGAAGTCGGATGTGTTGGACCGAAAGGTGCAAATATCGCAGCCAAGCTGTAAACTACGACACTACGCATTCCGTTCTCTGGACTACATTCTGATACTTACCCTTTCAGGGTTTGGTAGTGGGAGATTGAGAACGTACGAAGAAGAAGAAGAAGAGAAGCACACTACGAAACGAACTAAACAAGACAAGGATTGCACTAGCATTGGTAAAAAAAAGGCCTTCAGGAAAACACACAACCGAAATGTCTAATCTCAAAGAATATGTGGATGGAGCTGAGAAAAAGAACAAACCGCCACTCGTTTATGGTCAGCCAAATGCACTGCATGGGACTAAAACACGAAGGATGAAAAAAAATCTTTGAAACATTGGGGCTACTGTAGAATGGAACGAGTAAGTTGGACAAGAGAAGACGCCATGACAATGCACTCACTGAGGTAGGCGCACAAAAATAAATATTGACAATAATACAACAATTTGGCATTGTTTACTGCTGAGTGTGGTAAGCTTAACAATTCTGGAGCGATCTGGTGGCGTAGTGTACCACCCCCACCACTAATTCACTGTGTCTCGAATTTGCCCCTTATACGTCCTTTCCTCCAAGCTTCACCTCTGCAATAGGACATGCGATATGCTCACAGTGGTGCAATGCCGAGTGATCTCTAAGACAACCATGCGACTCGATAGCTGTTAGGGACACGTGTAGCGGGCGGACGGACCCAGCCTTCGATCGCTAGCACGTGGAATAATAGCAGCGCTTTGTGCAGAACGTACCCCTTCAGTCTGTCGATTTCCATCGCACGAATAGAGCCGCAAGACATGCGCTGCACAAGGTAGGTCGGGCCCTTATTCGCGATTTCAGCCTTTATTATGCCAGTTCCTACCTTGTTAAGGGGAAGGGGAGGGGAGGAGGAGGGGGAGGAGGAGGAGAGAGAGAGAGAGAGAGAGAGAGAGAGAGATACCTTAGTATACCTATACTAGGGATCAAGATGCTGAGCAGCGCATGAGCTGCAGTGGTCAGCGACCCATAGCTGACTGCTAGCGTCAGGACCAGCGACCCATGGCTGACTGCTAGAGTCAGGACCAGCGAACCAGAGCTGCCAAGACCCTTCTACACCTCCACGCGGTGATCCTGGATAACAGGCTGCAGCAGGGCAGACTGGCTAAGGAGAAGGGATCGAAGAGGGAATGCTAACCCGGTTCTCAAAAAATGATTGAAGGATGTGTTGGACCGAAAGGTGCAACTATCGCAGTCAAGCTGTAAACTACGACACAACGCATTCCGTTCTCTGGACTACATTCTGCTACTTAAGCCCTTTCAGAGTTTGGTAGCGGGAGATTGAGAACGAACGGAGCCAAGCCATACTTATACTAAATCCAAATTGACATAATAGTACCTAAGAGGTTAGACAGGAGGAGGTAATGGTCTCGACAGCCTGACGACGGGAGGAGAGGGCATAGGATGGGGACAGCTTGAGCAATCCCTTAGGAGGGGGATAGGTAGACTGTGTAGACACTAGTGCTCTAACAGATGACCAATGAGAACAAGAGTCGGATTAACTAATCAGCAACGTCAGAGGTAGCATGTTTTATAACAAATGATGAGGAAACAGCGAAATGATAGCAAATGGCCATCTGGCGATGTTTATGTCATGGGAGACTAATAATGTTGGTGCAAGCAAAAAATGGTGACGATTAAGCAATCGCAGAGCAGGCGAAACGAAATGCTTTAATGAAAACAGCTGCGAAAACAAAACAGAGAGAAAGTTGGTGTGGTTGAAAGTTTAAGGGGCATTGTGATGGTGTCTGTGTGTGGGTGAGTGGTGAGTGAGTGAGTGAGGGAGAGAGAGAGAGAGAGATAGATAGATAGATAGATAGATAGATAGATAGATAGATAGATAGATAGATAGATAGATAGATAGATAGATAGATAGATAGATAGATAGATAGATAGATAGATAGATAGAGATAGAGAGAGATAGAGAGAGAGTTGACATATATATAGACGAACAGGAGATTAAGAAAGTCACACGTTTTGAGTACATCGACTCAATTATAAGCACCAAAAGGAGATTGCATGTAGGAAGAATATAGTATATATATAGAAGTTCAAGTGTTGAAAAATGAAGATCGACTGCTTAAACTATCTATGGTTTGTGTATGATGGTGTGTGTGTGTGTGAGAGAGAGAGAGAGAGAGAGAGAGAGAGAGAGAGAGATTATAATTTATGCAGCTGTGCACCAATTGACATACCTGGGGTCCCTCACCAAAAACAAGCTCTTTCTAGACCCAGAACTAGACAGTCGTATTGACAAAGCTGCTGCTATATTTGCTCGCCTCAGAGTGTGTATTTCAGAAAGTACAGAAGGGATGGCTTCGGTACGAGTGGATAGCAGCTGTTGAGGCCTCAAACCTCCAGGCGTAGACATGGATCTACTGTCCTGCTCATGCTGCGGTTCAGGGCAATGAAAGAGCTGGTCTCATGGCTTCACAAGCTCTCATTTTGGGCACATCAGTGATGGATAAAAGTGACACTTTGAAATCAATCAATGACCGCCTGCTGGATGAGGACACCGCAATAGATGAGGCAGCAATCCACAGACTGCAAAGTGTCGACATTAAACGAGGTTCGAGCGGAGTGGGGCGCATGAGAAGACGGAGCAGGAGAGTACAACCAGCGAGCTACATGGACCATCAGCATCCATACCTTACGCGATTTGATGAGAGAGAGACTGAGCAACTGTGGGTATGCCAGGAGTGCAGTGACGTCAATTCTTAGAAATAGAAACAGAGTGTTTGGGAAAACCAGAAATAAATCCAAGGCCATGGTGTACAATGCATATTTAGTCGGTACGCTTCTATTTGGAAGCGACACTTGGAAACCTATATCAAACATGATGACAGATGACGATGGCTTGGTCATGGTTCGTCACATGGAAGATGGTCGCATTCTCAAATACATCTACTATGGCCAGTAATATGGCAAGAGAACAGTTGGCCGACTAGGCAAAGGCAAAGGTAAAGTCAATCGCAGACGATGATGGCATAATTGATTTGCTAGCGCTATTTTTTAGTAAGGATTAACTGCGCTAGTTTTTATCCTCACTCTCTCGTCTCGAGCCGCCCGCCTCCAGTGGCAAGTCAAGGACAAAAAGACTAGGGGGTGACTACGAGATGCAGGGAACTCCGTATCAAGCACCCGTGAAAAAGACGGCGGAGTCCGGAATCGATCCCACGCCATCTGATCACGAGGCCGACGGTTTAGCCACTTCGCCACGGAAGCCGACCATTTCTGAGGTTAAAACATGTGTGTATGAATGCATGGTATGAAGGCACTAGACTGAAGTCTGACACTCTGGGAAGACAACTACATACCGATATAAGTGGAGATGAACCTCGATGGACCGCCTCATGCTTGATGAAGAGAAGATCTGGCAACACAGAGAACTGACACGACAACGCCGCAAAGAGAAAGGAACCAAACAGCCTGTAGCCAGTCACGACTAAAAGGGGCTACTGTAGTCAGTCATGACTGAAAGGGACTACTATAGTCAGTAATGACTGAAAGGAGCTACTTTAGTCAGTAATGACTGAAAGGAGCTACTATAGTCAGTAATGACTGAAAGGAGCTACTATAGTCAGTAATGACTGAAAAGGACTACTATAGTCAGTAATGACTGAAAGGAGCTACTACAGTCAGTCATGACTGAAAGGGGCTACTGTAGTCAGTCATGACTGAAATGGGCTACTATAGTCAGTCATGACTGAAATGGGCTACTATATGCAGTCATGCCTGAAAGGGGTTACTATAGTCAGTCATGACTGAAAGGGGCTACTGTAGTCAGTCATGACAAAGGGGCTAGTATAGACAGTGTCATGACTGAAAGGGGCTACTAAAGTCGGTCATGACTGAAAGAAGCTACTATAGTCAGTCATGACTGAAAGGGGCTACTATAGTCAGTCATGATTGAAAGTGGCTACTATAGTATGAAGACAAAAGTATGGCGAACATAATCTCCAGCGACGGTCCACCCGAATTTCTGCATCAATTTGGGCGATGGCATCTTCTGACGCAACAATATGCGCCTGACCCGGTCTTGGAAGATCTTTCGTTAACTCACGTCCTTCTTTAACCATCGTTGTCCAGTTCTTTACTGTTGTCTTCGACACACTTTTGTCACCATACACTGCCTGCATTCTGCGATGAATGTCAACTGGTCGACATCCTTCGGCTGTTAGAGACCGAATCACCGCTCGCTGATCAACTCTGGACGGATTCCGTATCACACCCGTCAGGTATTCAACTGTCTGCTGAGGAAACTATGAGTCGGAGGATAATGAAATTTTGCAAACGTGACGGTTGGTATGTGCTGTTTACACCAAAAGTGACGTCATCATGCGCATCGTACGTATGTTCACTTGGTGCAGTTAGGTCCGGTTTAATTTGAACACGCCTCGAATATATGCGTGTATGCGTGAGAAAAAGGAAATGTGAAAGTGGGTCATTATTACGAATATTCCCGTGATTAAGACGTGTTGGAGACTGGTCTAGATTATTTATTGGGGTGGTTGTGGGAGTCAATGCAGGCGCATATGTGGGTTGATATGTGCGAGAGTACGTGCGGGTGAGTGTGTGAGTGTGTAGGTGTTTGTAGTAAGTGTGTGTAGGTGTTGTAGGCGTATGTGTGGGTGAATGTAAAAGTGTGAGCGTAAGAACTAGTGTGAAGAAGGACGTATTGATGTATGCGTGGGTGTGACGGCGCATAATATATGTGAATGTGTGGTGGATATATTTTCATATGTGCGAATATATTTTCAATATATTCCTTGAGGGAATTTTAAGTGAGGCACTTGGAGGTCACGTTAGTACTGTCAAGATAGGGGGCTGAACGATTACCAACCTTCGTTTTGCAGATGATATCGACGGGTTCGCGGGTTCAGAAGCAGAACTTCAGGAATGGGTTAGAAGGCTCGATGAAACAGCTCTTGACTATGGTATGGAGATAAACGCTGGAAAGATAAAATTAATGACCAACAACGCCGAGGGCTTCAATAGCAGGATAAAAGCTAATAGCCGGGAACTCGAAGTGGTTGACCATTTTAAATATCTTGGGCCGATTGTCAGTGATGAAGGCTCAAAATGTGAGGTGTTGGCCAGAATTGCACAGACAATAGCGGCGCTTGCACGGCTTAACAAAAGCTGGGAAAATAGACGGTTAGCACTATCAGATTAATGCGTACACTGGTCCTGTCAATATTCCTCTATGCTTGTGAGACATGGACAGTTACAACTGATTTTCAGCGAAGGATACAGGCCTTGGAGATGAGATGTTTCTGAATACTTTCAAACGTCACGTACAAAGATCGAGTTACAAATGAGAAAAATACGAGATAGAATTACAACTTCGCAACTGTCAAAGGAAGGAAACTCGCTTGGTATGGTCACATATCGAGATGAAATGGTCTTGCAAATACGATCCTTCACGGAAAGGTGCAAGGCAGACGACGAAGAGGCCGGGCCAAAAAGAGGTTGGAGGACAACATAAAAGAATGGACCCTTCTCCGACCAGAAGAGGCACAGGCAGCGGCCGCTGACAGAGAAGGGTGGCGTTGGGGTTGTGAGGATGTCTTCATGTGTGTCCCAACGACCTCACCGATTACGGGATGACCTAACCTGACCTGACCTGTGTTGTGGTGGTGAGTATTGATATGAATGTGTGTGTGGAAAGGGGGGGGGGGGGCAATGGCGGAACTCTGACAAACGACACACGCGATTAGAGGAGGTAGAGATCTTTCGATCGCAGAAGCTAACCGGCAGGGCACATGCTTATGATGACGATATATGACTAGAGAAGACTAACCTCAGGGTCAGGTAAACCACTTATCAAGACCACCATACTCACGCCAGCGTCAAGTGAAACACACTGATCAAGACCACCAAACTCACGCCAGGGTCAAGTGAAACATACTGATCAAGACCACCAAACTCACGCCAGGGTCAAGTGAAACATACTGATCAAGACCACCAAACTCACGCAAGGGTCAAGTGAAACATACTGATCAAGACCACCAAACTCACGCCAGGGTCAAGTGAAACATACTGATCAAGACCACCAAACTCACGCCAGGGTCAAGTGAAACATACTGATCAAGACCACCAAACTCACGCCAGGGTCAAGTGAAACACATTTATCAAGACCCCAAACTCACTTCAAGGTCAAGTGAAACATACTGATAAAAACCCCAAACTCACTTCAAGGTCAAGTGAAACATACTGATCAAGAGCCCAAACTCACTTCAAGGTTAAGTGAAACATACTGATCAAGATCCTAAACTCACTTTAAGGTCAAGTGAAATATATTGATCAAGACCCCAAACTTACTTCAAGGTCAAGTGAAACATACTGATCAAGACCCCAACTTCATGTCTGGGTCAAGTGAAACATGCTGATCAAGACTCCAAACTCACGCCAGTGTCAAGGGAAACATACTGATGAAGACCACAAACTCACTTCAAGGTCAAGTTAAAAATACTGATCAAGACCCCAACTTCACGTCAGGGTCAAGTGAAACATACTGATCAAGACCCCAACTTCACGTCAAAGTCAAGTGAACCATACTGATCAAGACCCCAACTTCACGTCTGGGTCAAGTGAAACATTCTCATCAAGACTCCAAACTCACTTCAAGGTCAAGTGAAACATACTGATCAAGACCCTAAACTCACTTCAAGGTCAAGTGAAACATACTGATCAAGACCACCAACTTCACGTCAGGGTCAAGTAAAACGTACTTGTTAAGAGCCAACCCATGCGAATCAATGAATCAAAGACCGCCGTTCCTTTCGGTACATAGGTCATTAGCAACATCCCACCAACGTGCACAGTCCTCGGCTGCTCTTTCTGACTCTCTCCAGGTGTAACACAGTCCTCGGCTGCTCTTTCTGACTCTCTCCAGGTGTAATCATTTCATTTTAGTACCTTCTCACATTCTCTTCTCCACCGTATTTTTGGCGCTACCTCTCTCTTTCTCTCTCACTCTCTCTCTCTCTCTCTCTCTATCTCTCTTCCCTTGAGTCCATGTAAGAGCATATCTAGCCATGTTGGACTGTGCCTTCTGCAGCGAATTTCCTATCCAACCCCATTTTTCATTTAAGATATGTTGGCTCCTTTCCCATAAGTTTTCATTCCTCACCATGTCCTGCCACTTTTTGCTCATTATTTTTGCATCTGTTAACGAAAGACTGGAGTCTTTGTTGTATGACCTTAGTCTTTCTCCATGTGTCCGCTCCAAACCGCAGCACTGACTTGAGAATGAAGTTGCAAATTCTAACCTTGAAGTGAATCTTGATATCTGTGGATCTCCATATGTGATTTAACGTCAGGAATGCCCCTCTTGCTTTCCAATTCTAATTGTTACATCTGCATCTGTACCTCCTGATGTGTCAATTGTGCTGCTCAAATAGGTCAAGGTATCCATGTCTTCCAGCTGCCCTCCCTCCAGTATGAATGGTTCTTTGTTGATAGTGTTGAGTTTAAAGGGCTTGGCTTTAATCGTGTTGATATTCAGTCCAAATTTGGCTGATTGTTCTTACGCCGTGTTAAGTTTCTCCTGAATTTTGCTATGCCTGTATGACAAAAGTTCCAGATCATCTGAGAATTAAGATCCTCCAATTGAGATCATTGTGTCCACCAGAGAGGAAGGGAAGGAATAGAGAAATGAGATGAAATTATACACTGGCATGGGATCAAGATGCTGAGCAGCTCATGAGCTGCAGTGGTCAGCGACCCATAGCTGACTGCTAGCGTCAGGGTCAGCGAACCAGAGCTGCCAAGACCCTTCTACACCTCCACGCGGTGACCCTGGATGACAGGCTGCAGCAGGACAGACTGGCTTAGGAGAAGGGATCGAAGAGGGAATGCTAACCCGGTACTCAAAAATGCTTGCTGAAGTTGGATGTGTTGGACCGAAAGGTGAAAATATCGCAGCCAAGCTGTAAACTAGGACACAACGCATTCCGTTCTCTGGACTACATTCTGCTACTTTAAGCCCTTTCAGAGTTTGGTATCAGGACATTGAAAAAGAACGAAGCCAGGCCAAGCCATACACTGGAATAGAAAGAGCAGGGGAAGTGCTGAATAACTTGGAAGGAATTGGTCGTCAACGCTGAACAGCATGACACTAGAAGAAGATAATTACCTTGGCGTATTGACATGTGCAATGCATGTAGTACGGGTGGGAAATAGCAACAGAGGAAGTTCCTGTGTTTTATCGGTAAACAGTTCTGTCTGTACTTGATTATCTGTGATGTACGTTTATAGGTGTGTGTATGTGTGCAGGTGTGTGTGTGTATGTGTGCAGGTGTGTGTGTATGTGTGCAGATGTGTATGTGTGCAGGTGTATGTGTGTGTGTGTGTGCAGGTATGTAGGTGTGTTTAGGTGAGTGTATGGTTTAGCGCGATCGAAAGAAAACATCAGAGAGAGCGACAATGTTATAAATTGTGAAGTACACCGTACTGGATTCCCCATAGTTTATGTTATGTGTGTTTGTAGAAGTGCGTGTTTGTGTGTGCATGAAAGAGAAAAACATAAAGACACCGAGAAAGAGAGAGAGAGAGAGAGAGAGAGAGAGTGAGAGACAGTAAGAGACAGAGAGAAAGGCAGTGGCAAATATATCGACAGAGAAATAACAAGGCAGTTCACTGGATTGAACTTTAAAGAAGACAGACTGTATTCGACTCTCTATAGTCTGTGGTAGAGCTTCTGATTCGTGTAATAATAGAGAACCCGTTTTTCTCGGCAAGGGCGCTGAGTTCAACTTCCGCAGCCGTCACGCTCCAGTCGACTCTGTTGTAAATGGGCACATAACTTACGGTTAGGGAAGAAAAAGACAGCGAGGAAGGGAACTGTCCACCCCTCCTCAAACACGCTGTGGCTTGGTATACTGAAGGCTGTAACACTTCATTCCTGACCAGCGGTTGGTTGGTTAGTTATTGATCCAGCAAGCTGAAGGCTCATGCCCTTTGGCCCAATGCCACATAGTGGTATCTGCAAGTGTTTGTGAGCTGTTGTTTAGTTCCGTTCAACGTTTTCCATTCGTCTGATCTCAGAAGAACCTCTATCCTAATACCGTCAAGCACTATACACTCAAAAAGATGGTGCTCAACAGTTGGTTAGGGATGTGTGCACAGCTAGCACTCTGGAGTATATTCTGGTTGGATTCTGTTCAAGTGACTGTCAAGTTATATGTGTTGAATATGAATTTGGAAAATGGTACGTTGATCTCTCATTTACAGCAGGTTGATGCTGTCTTTGGGATGATCATATGTTTGTAGATTTCTCTTCCAGGTCGATGTTGTCTTTGGGATGATCATATGTTTGTAGATTTCTCTCCCAGGTTGATGCTGTCTTTGGGATGATCATATGTTTGTAGATTTCTCTCCCAGGTTGATGCTGTCTTTGGGATGATCATATGTTTGTAGATTTCTCTTCCAGGTCGATGCTGTCTTTGGGATGATCATATGTTTGTAGATTTCTCTCTCAGGTTGATGTTGTCTTTGGGATGATCATATGTTTGTAGATTTCTCTCCCAGGTCGATGCTGTCTTTGGGATGATCATATGTTTGTAGATTTCTCTTCCAGGTCGATGCTGTCTTTGGGATGATCATATGTTTGTAGATTTCTCTCTCAGGTTGATGTTGTCTTTGGGATGATCATATGTTTGTAGATTTCTCTTCCAGGTTGATGCTGTCTTTGGGATGATCATATGTTTGTAGATTTCTCTTCCAGGTCGATGCTGTCTTTGGGATGATCATATGTTTGTAGATTTCTCTCTCAGGTTGATGTTGTCTTTGGGATGATCATATGTTTGTAGATTTCTCTTCCAGGTTGATGCTGTCTTTGGGATGATCATATGTTTGTAGATTTCTCTCTCAGGTTGATGCTGTCTTTGGGATGATCATATGTTTGTAGATTTCTCTCTCAGGTTGATGCTGTCTTTGGGATGATCATATGTTTGTAGATTTCTCTTCCAGGTTGATGCTGTCTTTGGGATGATCATATGTTTGTAGATTTCTCTCCCAGGTTGATGTTGTCTTTGGGATGATCATATGTTTGTAGATTTCTCTCCCAGGTTGATGTTGTCTTTGGAGTTGTTGTTTTTTTTTGCATCGCCTTATTTCTATATTCCCCAAAGACAGTGTGCGTTGCATTATGTTTTTATTTTGCGCCTGTCGGCCGAGTGCATTTTATGCAAGGGTCTGGTTACTCCTGCATTTTCTAAGGGTTTGCTTCCCCGGTGTAACGATCAGGTGCTGTTATTAGGGAACAAACTCAGTACCTTTGCGTTGTGAGGCGTGCCACTTAACCACTGACCCACGCCGTCCTTTGGGATTTGGGATGACCATATATTTGTAGATTTCTCTCCCAGTATTTCCCATTGCCCATCTATTCAGCCAAGTCTCTTTGTTCACAGTCTTCAGTAGTTGTTTAACTGTCTGTAGGTTTGTTGGTGTGTATTGTTGTTCTTGACTTGATCCCTTCTTAGCCAGTCTGTCTGCCTTGTCATTGCCCGGTGTATTTCAGTGACCAGGGATCCATTGTATAACTATTCTGACTTCATGTGATGTGAGAAGTTGGTTGGCATCTAGGGATGTTTGGGTAAGTTCAGGCCTATAGTAACCACCATCTCCAGTGCTTGAAGGACAGATAATGAGTATGTAACGATTAAGATACTTTGGGCTTTTTATGAGAAAGAATCAAATAGAGTTCTTAAGGGGTACAGAGCCACTTCCAGTGACCAGCAGTTAAGTCTCCTGAAGGACACCTGTTATGTTTGATAGTCTGTGGTGGTGGTGTGGGTGTGGGTATGTGTGTATGGCTGTGTGGGTTTGTGTGGGCGAGACAGAGTAAGAGAGACCGATATGTAAGAACATTCCTGTGGTTGAAAAGCGAAGTCGGCAGACTTACCTAGGTTCTCTATTATCTTCATCATGTGCATATGTGCGGGTATGTGTAGGTATATATGTGCATACGTGTGTGCATATGTGTGGGTATATGTGTGCATATGTGTAGGTATGTGTGTGCACATATGTGAGAGTATGTGTGTGCATATTTGCTAGCCTGTCTCCTTTGTTAAGCTGCTGTTTTTACGGATGCCTCTTCACGAAGAGATGTGCGCCAAGTGGTTCTGTCATGCGCAGTAGCCTCCCAAGTGTAGGGTATTACACCAAAGGCATTTTTGTGAATCATAAAATGTGTCTTTTGGCTTGCAAGACAGTCTCTACCCATCTTCATCATGCCGTAAAAGAGTAATTTATGTTCTTTTAATGGATGTTTCTATTGTTTCTCTGCACATGTTTTCGAATTTCTTTGTTTACCGTTCTATGTTCTGGAGTAAGGGAAAAGAGATTAACGTCCGGTCAGGTGAAACATACTGATGAGACTATGTTAGGGTCAGGTGAGACATACTGATGAGATAATGTTAGGGTCAGGTGAGACATACTGATGAGATAATGTTAGGGTCAGGTGAGACATACTGATGAGACTATGTTAGTCGGGGTCAGGTGAGACATACTGAAGAGACTATGTTAGTCGGGGTCAGGTGAGACATATTGATCAGACTATGTTAGTCGGGGTCAGGTGAGACATATTGATCAGACTATGTTAGTCAGGGTCAGGTGAAACATATTGATCAGACTATGTTAGTCAGGGTCAGGTGAAACATATTGATCAGACTATGTTAGTCAGGGTCAGGTGAACCATATTGATCAGTCTATGTTAGTCATGGTAAGGTGAACCATATTGATCAGTCTATGTTAGTCATGGTCAGGTGAAACATATTGATCAGACTATGTAAGTCAGGGGCAGGTGAAACATATTGATCAGACTATGTTAGTCAGGGTCAGGTGAACCATATTGATCAGTCTATGTTAGTCATGGTAAGGTGAACCATATTGATCAGTCTATGTTAGTCATGGTCAGGTGAAACATATTGATCAGACTATGTAAGTCAGGGTCAGGTGAAACATATTGATCATACTATGTTAGTCGGGGTCAGGTGAAACATACTGATGAGACTATGTTAGTCAGGATCAGGTGAGACATACTGATCAAGACCTCACATCATGACCATGTGAACAGGCTGTTTCATGGCACTCTGACTAACAAAGGGGGAATCCACAATGTGACCCCATAGTGAAGATCTTATTAACGCACCTCACATTACACTAAAGCCAGGAAGATCTTGGGTCCACCTTCTCTAGAGAAAGAGAGAAGAGAGAGAGATACATTAATCCTCCTCGCTTTGTTATATTTATCTATCTACGAGATCATGGTCGAACGACAGGAGAAAGAAGAGAGTGAGAGAGAGAGAGAGACAAGGGAAGAGAAAGAGAGAAGTGAGAGAGATACATTAATCCACTTCGCTTTGTGATAATCATCTGTCTACGAGATCGAGGACGAACAAAAAAAGAAGAGAAAGAAAGAAAGAGAGAGAGAGAGAGAGAGAGAAAGAAAGAGAGAGAGAGAGAAAGAGAGAGCGATATAAAGGATAGTGTGAACAGAGATATAAATTTATTCTCCTCACTAGAAAATACCTAGAGAAAAACGTATGCTAAATCGTATTTAGATTTAATTGTAGGCTACGGGTCTCGCTACCTCCATCCTGCAGATATAACATACCATTATGACGGTTTTCAAGCATTTCTAACGCCGTACGTGCATGCGTAATGAATGCGATGTTAGAACATTAGGGGATTTGACGTTTAACTGTTTATTTACCGTCAATTAGAAATGATAGATCCTTTCATTTTGTCTTTAACTTGTAATGTCCGGTCTAACTGATGAGAGTTGTATTTTTAGATATTAATCTTCTTCTTCTTCGTACGCTGTCAGACGTCAACGTGTATTTGTTCAAAGAAAGCAGCTGTCATCCTGTAGGCTGTCGACACTGCCATAGAGCTTGTCTAGTGTTGCCACTGGTGATGGTCACATGTACTTTCTCTGCTCCTCGTATGTCGGGCAATTTTGCAGCAGATGTTCGGCAGTCATTTTCCCTGTACCACATGTGCATTCGTCAGTGCCACCTATCTTCAGTTTATTGAATAGACGGTACCTCAGTCTGTTGTGGCCTGTGCGGAGTCTGAAGATCACGACCTGCTCTCTTTTGCTCAACTTGTAATAGGCATCATTTTTTGTGTAGCCAGTATGCTCTGTTTCCCATTTGGCCATGTATCTGGCCCTAATAAACCTTTCGAACTCTTCGTAGGTCACACTAGAATCTGGTTGTGGTAGTCTTGCACCTTCTTTTGCCAGTCTGTCTACCTCTTCGTTGCCTTGGATGTTACAGTGGGATGGAACCACCCACTGTACCACTACTCTTTTTGGTGCGGACTGCTGGCATAGTTGACAGAGTACTGCTCTTAAATCATTAAGTTCAGTATTTTTCTGGCTTTTTAGTGCTGTAATCATGGACAGGGCATCTGTAAACAGGACTATCTGGATTAAATTGCTTTTGCCTGTCACCATTTCTTCTACTGCAGCCCTCAGTGCCTCTGCCTCCGCTCTGAAATTGCTTGAGAATTTTCCAGTTGCCACTGACAGTGTTATTTTTCTACCATTTGGTAGGCTCAGGAATACCCCAGCCCCTCCATTCTGTGTTGTGTTTGTTACAGAACCGTCGGTGTATGCATGGGTCCAGTCCATACTTGGGTAGTTTTTCGCTATGTACCTCAGGGTTATGTCTCTTCTTTCTTTTTCAGTCTGGCTGTTCTTGTTTCCAATACCTAGTATATTTTCTACCACCTCTGGAATGATATGCTGCTTCCAGGTGGGTTTGCGTACAGTAGGGATGGGCTTTGGTATTGTTAAGGTGTTCATAGGGTCTTCGCTCATCTTTGCTTTGGCTATTTCTGTTTAAAGTTTCTCAGCTTTAGTTTCCCTTTTCCAAATCTATTTAGTCGCTGATGCATTGGATGAACTGTCAGTCTTCTTAGTTTCTCTGCTTGCTGCTGAGCTCTGCTGGCTCTTCTATCGGTCATGGATTGCAGATTTGTAATCTTTTCAAATTCTACAATTGGCGTTGACTTCATGCCTCCTGTTATAACTTTCATGGCTTGGTTTTGAAGTTTGCTAGTTTTACCAAAATTTGCCTTTGCTGCTGTTGCCCATGCCGCAATGCCATACTCGAGAACTGGTCTCACTCTTCCAGTGTACAGTTTCTTCAGTATTCTTTCGTCTGCTCCCCAGCTTGTGCCAGCAAATTTCTTCATGATTGCCATTCTTTATCTGGCTGTCATTCGGTTTCTCTCGATCTGACTTTTCCATGTAATGCGCCGATCAAATGTGACGCCCAAGTAGTTTGGGTTGTCGTTTAGCCGAAGATATTTGCCATTAAGACTTATAGAGATACTAATCTAATCAGTTAGGCCTCAAAAGAAACTGTTAAGACACGAGTCTAGACGATTAGGTCGAATTGTAAAGGGTTAAGACACTGATCTAATAATATAGGTTGGACTGTAAAGAGTTAAGACACGAATCAAATTAATTAGGTTGGACTGTAAAGAGTTAAGACACGAATCTAATTAATTAGGTCAAACTGTAAAGGGTTAAGACACGAATGTAATCAATAAAGTCGGAGTCTAAAGCGTTAAGACACTCATCTAATCAATGAGGTAAGACTATAAATGGTTCAGGTAAATCATCAAATAGATCGGACAAAAAATGGTTAAAACAAGTCTTATCAATTCCCCCGAACTGTAAAGAGTTAAGCCACTGATCTACTCAATTAGGTAGACTGTAAAGGGTTAAGGTGAAAGAATATTATAAATTATGTTGAACTGTAAAGGAACTAGCAAAGAGTGGAGAAGCCTCTACCCCCCCCCCCCCCCCAAAAAAAAAAACAAACAAAAACAAAACAAACAAACAAAAAACAAATAAACAAAAACAAAACAGACATGTATTACATATAATGAGGCCAAGACCATAATTAAAGCCAACTTTAGGGTAAAATGGGCTGATCAACACTCCAACTTCCGAAAAGAAGACAGCTACTTTAACTTAACTAGAGAAGAGCAAGTCATCATCTTCAGACTGAGAACTGGGCATAACAGACTCAAGGGTCATCTTTACAACAAAATGAGGATTGTGACAGATGACAGGTATCCATGTGGGGAGCATATCATGACCGCGGAACACATCCTGCAAAGCTGCACGCTCACGCAGGAAAAGAGAGAACAATACTGGCCTAGATGGGAGACAAAAGCTGTTTGGAGATAAAACAGCCTTACAAACAACGGTGTCCTTTGTAAGAGAAACCGAACCTTGATCTGAGGATGAACGAAGAAGAAGAAATGTAAAGGGATTAAGATAAGTCTTATCAATGATGTCAGACCGTAAAGGGATAAGACACGAATCTAATCAATTAGACCGTAAAGTAAAGTGTTAGGCCTCAAAAGAAACTGTTAAGACACGAGTCTAGACGATTAGGTCGAACTGTAAAGTGTTAAGACACTGATCTAATAAAATAGGTTGGACTGTAAAGAGTTAAGACACGAATCTAATTAATTAGGTCAAACTGTAAATGGTTAGGACATACATACATAAACATTGAGGCTCACATCTGCAGTTGGCATCCGTGGCAGAAAAGCTGCACCAAAGCAAAATAAAAGCATAGTGCAACGCATGCCGCCTAGGGGAATAAAGAAATAAGGCGAACGGAACCAAACGGAAAAAAATATCAACCCAAAAAAAAAACATGGCCAAAAATATGATTTGTCGGCTCTTTATGTCTTTCAACAGTTCACTCCTATTTTCCGCGCCGTACAGTTATGTTGAGTATTTGTAACACCTGAACGTTCTCATCTTGTAAGTTGTAGCCTGGTTCTCTAGATGTAGATAGTTTCTTCATTCTGCTGAATATATCCTTGGCCATATCTATTCTCTTTATGATTTCAGTTTCACTTTTCATCAGTTACTATCAGAGCCGGTCGCTCCACTCGGAGCACAGGCCTTTGACAACATGCCCACCAGCATACACAGTGCTGGGCTGCTCTTTCTGCCTCTCTCCAGGTGCAATAATTTAATCTTAGTTTATTCTCACATTCTCTTCTCCATAAATTGTAGGTCTCTCTCTCTCTCTCTCTCTCTCTCTCTCTCTCTCTCTCTCTCTCTCTCTCTCTCTCTCTCTCATCACTTGAGGATTCAATGCAGAAGCCTGTCTGGCTATGTTGGATTGTACCTTCCGTGGCTTATGTTATATCCAGCCCCATTTTCTTCGTCTAATTTGTTGTTCCAATGGCTACAATCATGGTTATCTCAACCACTGACATGGTTATCTCAACCACTGACATGGTTATCTCAACCACTGACATGGTTATCTCAACCACTGACATGGTTATCTCAACCACTGACATGGTTATCTCAACCACTGACCTGGTTATCTCAACAATTGACATGGTTATCTCAACCACCGACATGGTTATCTCAACAATTGACATGGTTATCTCAACCACTGACATGGTTATCTCAACCACTGACATGGTTATCTCAACCACTGACATGGTTATCTCAACCACTGATATGGTTATCTCAACCACTGACATGGTTATCTCAACAATTGACATGGTTATCTCAACCACTGACATGGTTATCTCAACCACTGACATGGTTATCTCAACAATTGACCAGGCTATCTCAACCACTGACATGGTTATCTCAACCACTGACATGGTTATCTCAACCACTGACATGGTTATCTCAACCACTGACATGGTTATCTCAACAATTGACATGGTTATCTCAACAATTGACATGGTTATCTCAACCACTGACATGGTTATCTAAACCACTGACATGGTTATCTCAACCACTGACATGGTTATCTCAACCATTGACATGGTTATCTCAACCACTGACATGGTTATCTCAACAATTGACATGGTTATCTCAACAATTGACATGGTTATCTCAACAATTGACATGGTTATCTCAACCACTGACATGGTTATCTCAACCACTGACATGGTTATCTCAACAATTGACATGGTTATCTAAACAATTGACATGGTTATCTCAAACACTGACATGGTTATCTCAACAATTGACATGGTTATCTCAACAATTGACATGGTTATCTCAACCACTGACATGGTTATCTCAACCACTGACATGGTTATCTCAACAATTGACATGGTTATCTCAACCACTGACATGGTTATCTCAACCACTGACATGGTTATCTCAACAATTGACATGGTTATCTCAACAATTGACATGGTTATCTCAACAATTGACATGGTTATATCAACCACTGACATGGTTATCTCAAGCACTGACATGGTTATCTCAACCACTGACATGGTTATCTCAACAATTGACCAGGCTATCTCAACCACTGACATGGTTTCCTCCAAACAAGCCGCCATTACGAACAATATTCCAAGATTCAGTTAAGTTCAGTTCAGTTCATCCCGTAACCCATCAGGTCGTTGGGGCACACACGAAAACACTCCCAAAATCCCACGGCATCCCTCTCTGTCTGTCGCCGCCTGACGTATCTCACCGGGACGAAGGCCTGACCACTCAGTGATGTTGTCCACCCATCTCTTCCTTGTACGTCCTCGCCCTCTCTGTCCCGGTACGTACCCACAGAGTATCGAGTTGGTAATTCCGTTGGACCTCGCGACGTGCCCGCACCAGGCCATCTTTCGTCTTTTGATAGCTGTGAACAGATCTTCAAAAGGACCAATAGCGTCTTCAACTCTCTGACGGATGTCTACGTTCGTGACACGATCTTTATATGTGTCATTTAGGATTTTTCCATAGCACCTTATTTCCATTGCATGTATTCTGCCCTGGATATCTGCTGTAATGGTCCAGGTCTCGCAGGAATACAGAAATATTGACAGCACCAAAGAGCGCATTAATTTAACTTTTATTCCAACATACACGGACATAATTCCAGCATGGCGGACGATTACGATTTTCATCATCAATGTCCGTTCCTTCTTTCGAGAAATAGACCATTGACAACCCTCCTCCGGCAAGTTCGGTCGTGAGCTGCCCTTTCTGACTATCCGAAGTTCAGGCCCATAGACCGAAGTTCATTGCCACATCATCTTCTCCAGATATTTCTAGGTCCAACATCTTCTTCTTCCCCTGTGGATTCCATGTCAGGGCCTGCATTGTCACGTTTGATGACGATTTCTGCAGCGTGTGTTCTATCCAACCCCATCTCCTACGTCTGAGCTGTTGCTCCACTGGTTGTTGTTGACTCATGTCCCATGGGACTTCATTCCTCACCATGTCTTGCCAGTCTATATCTATAACACCTCCACAGACAACTAATGTCAAATAACTGGAATTTTCTCTGCATTGCCTTTGTTGTTGGCCAAGATTCAGCTCCATACAGGAGTACTGGCTTGACATTGGAATTACACATCTTCATTCGGTATCAGCCTTTATTTCCAAGGATTTCCATATATATGTCAGTAACAGGAATTCCGCTCGCACCTCGGGAATTCTAGCTCTGTTAGTGATCGTGTCGTTAGTGATGATTGTAACTGCCGTTTATTACTGTTATCTAGTATCATTAGAGCCCTTGTAATATCGTCCCACGTGTAAAACTGTCTCTTATTACTGTTATCTAATATCATGACAGACCTTGTCATATCGTCCCACGTGTAAAACTGTATCTTATCACTGTGTTATCTAATATCATGACAGACCTTGTCATATCGTCCCACGTGTAAAACTGTATCTTATCACTGTGTTATCTAATATCATGACAGACCTTGTCATATCGTCCCATGTGTAAAACTGTATCTTATCACTGTGTTATCTAATATCATGACAGACCTTGTCATATCGTCCCACGTGTAAAACTGTATCTCATCACTGTGTTATCTAATATCATGACAGACCTTGTAATATCGTCCCACGTGTAAAACTGTCTCTCATTACTGTGTTATCTAATATCATGACAGACCTTGTCATATCGTCCCACGTGTAAAACTGTATCTTATCACTGTGTTATCTAATATCATGACAGACCTTGTCATATCGTCCCACGTGTAAAACTGTATCTTATCACTGTGTTATCTAATATCATGACAGACCTTGTCATATCGTCCCACGTGTAAAACTGTATCTTATCACTGTGTTATCTAGTGTTATGGCAGCTCTCCTCATATCTGCTATAAATGTTATCATGAAAGATTACGTTGTGAGAATGAGAGGTACATGCACACTTAATCCCTGACAACAAAACAAGTAATAACCGACATACAGTTTCTAGAAAAGAGGAGAATTCCAATGGATTGAATACACGTTTGTAAGATAATCAAGGATAAATTAGACTTTAACAAGTTTTTCAACGTACAGCCGGCTACAAGAACAAGAGGACACAGCTACAAAATTAAATAAGCATCCAGATTAGATATTAGAAAATATTGTTTTAGTCAGAGAGTGGTGAGTGCTTGAAATGCATTGCCACAAGAAATAGGACAGGCAGGTTCAGTTACACGGTAGAAGAGGAGCGACTAAGTAAGTAAGTAAGGTTCAGTTACATGTCAGATGAGGTCAGATCATCCTGTAACCAATGACGTCGTTGGGGCACACATGAAGACATCCTCACGAACCCACGCCACCCTTCTATGTCAGCGGCCACTGCCTGTGTCTCTTCTGGTAGGAGATTGATGCATTCTTTTATGTTGTCCTCCCATCTCTTTTTGGGACGGCCTCTTCGTTGTATGCCTTGCACTTTTCCGTATTTGTAAGACCATTTGATCTCGATATATGACCGTACCAAGCGAGGTCTTCAAATTGCTCTATTGCTGTTGTAATTCTATCCTTCTAAGCCAGTGTAAAGAAGTTAAGTTAAGTGTTGGCAAGTGAATAGCGTGTCCTTTGTAGAAGTCGCTTCTTACAACTGCCTGCCAACCTATTCGGTCTTTATTAGTACGGCAGATTGCCATTAGTTTCAGTACGTGGTAGAGAGATCGTATTGAAGACCCATGTCTACCAGACAGGACAGAGCCGGACGAATACCCGATGTGTTAGGATTGTGAAACAGTTTCGCCCCTTAGGCCACGCTGCC
This sequence comes from Ariolimax columbianus, assembly GCA_036924085.1. Taxonomy (NCBI): domain Eukaryota; kingdom Metazoa; phylum Mollusca; class Gastropoda; order Stylommatophora; family Arionidae; genus Ariolimax; species Ariolimax columbianus. The sequence continues at coordinate 56,983,244 of JAVGWX010000017.1, read as the reverse complement.
AGCGATGGAGTGATACATGTACATAATCCCTGACAACAGGTAATATGTGAATGTGTGATACATGTACATAATCCCTGACAACATGTAACATGTGACGGAGTGTTACATGCACACATAATAACTGATGCTATATAATATGTGAAGGAGTGATACATACACACATAATCACTGGCAACTGAACATAAAATATGTGAAGGAGTGCATACGCCATCTCTCCACCTCAGCCTCGATCGCCCGTGAGAGCGTCTATAAAGTTATATGGCCACCATGACGTCACTCTACGTGTCCATCTGTTATCGGACACGCGGACCACAATGCCGGCCCGTCTGTATTTTCGTAACAGCGCGACATCTATGACGTCAGAGACGGAAGTCCGACGTCTGATCTCCGCGTTTCGGATTTATTCTCGAATGGAGATCTTCAATGTTCTTCACTTTATCGCATAATCATACACAAATCACTGACAATATGTAATATGTGAAGGAGTGATACATGCACATATAATCACTGACAATATGTAATATGTGAAGGAGTGATACATGCACACATAATCACTGACAATATGTAATATGTGAAGGAGTGATACATCCACACATAATCACTGACAATATGTAACATGTGAAGGAGTGATACATCCACACATAATCACTGACAATATGTAATATGTGAAGGAGTGATACATCCACACATAATCACTGACAATATGTAATATGTGAAGGAGTGATACATGCACACATAATCACTGACAATATGTAATATGTGAAGGAGTGATTCATGCACACTTAATCACTGAAAACAGCTAATATGTGAAGGAATGATAAATACACAATTAATCACTCACAGCAGAACAAGTAATACTACATACAGATACCTTCTTCGTCTGTGTCCGAGGTGGAAGCAATAATAACATCACAGCAATAGGTTAAAGAATGAGCTATTCATAGTCAGCAAAATTAATCAAGCCAAAACAAACAGAACGACAAAATGTTACAATTGTCATAAATGAGAAAGCACAGTTGCTGGTGGAAATATAAGTAAATTAAGTTCTAAACTTACTAGGTTAATTCTGTAAAGAGAAATCAATTTATATTCCCCTCCCCAGAAAAGGTCATCTAAAGCTGGGTACAAACTACTGAACTATCGCGCTAATGAGCAGCGCTAGCAATATACTCTTGTGGATCCTATTAAGAAGGATAGAAAAAAAAGTTTGAATCTTAATTTCACGTGGTCCAAGCAGGTTTTAAAAAAGACAAAGGGACCAGAGACCACATATTCAATTTGAGGAATATCAAAGAAAAATGTAGAGAGAGTAATGTAGACTTGTACACGTAGTTCATTGATTGCATCAAGGCTTTCGATATGGTAAAGCATCAAAATCTGTGGAACTTCATGAATGATATTGGGGTTTCCCGTGCATATTATACATCTCATTGAAACATCATACCAAGGTCAACGAGCCGCTGTCCGAGTATTTGGAGAAACATCAGATTGGTTCAAAGTACAAAAAAGAGTAAGACAGGTATGTATCCTCTCACCTTATCTATACAACATATATGAGGAATGTATAATGAGAAATGTTAGAGAAGACGAGAACATTGACAGTTTTAATACATTTACGATTGGGGGGTACGAGATTCCAGAGTTACGACACAGTGATACTATCAAGAAATGCAGAAGGGCTAGAGCAGCTAATTTCAGCCGTAAATAGACACAGTAAAGCTCAAAACCTGTTTATAAATATAAACACTACAAAGATAATGACCACCGACAGAACACTATATCAACATGCATTTACAGTGAGTGGTGAGGAAATAGATCAGGTCACGCATTTTGAATATCTGGGTTCCATAATTAACCAAAATGCCGACTACTTGAAACAAATCAGAAGGAAACTAGCCATGGCAACGCAGAGGCTGAACAGCCTAAATAAATTATGGGAAGGCACAACAAAACGACAAAAGTGAAAGTCTTGAGAGCCTGTGTTTTTCCTATGGCAGCATATGGCTGCGAATAATGGACGATTACTAAAACTTCCAGACAAAGAATCGAATCCTTCGAGTAAAAATGTTACAGGAAGATCCTCAGGCGGAGAAAAAGACAAATGTAGACATTCGGCAAGAGTTGAACACAGAGGAGAACTGGTTTATCAATTTCATTTTGGTCAGAAAATGTAAATACTTTGGTCATATCACGAGACACAACGGTCTCGAGAAAACAGTGATGGAAGGTATGGTGCCTGGCAAAAGAGGAAGGGGTAGACCAAGAAGACGATGGCTCCAAGATATCCAGGAATGCCTGGGTATGAATGTGGCGGAGGCTGGAGTTTTGGCAAGGGAAAGACTTTCTTTCAGACAGACTGTGATGGTGCCGACGTTCTATAAAGGACATGCTACATGATGATGATGACAATGATTTCATAAAAGTAATAGGAAACCATGTATGCAGATAAAAATAAAAGATTTCAACTACTGGAACAGGTACAGTGTTTCTCCTATCTAGGTCTTTTAATAACGGAAGAGGCAGCTTCAACAATATTTAAGAAAAAGAATAGGTATGGGCAAGATGGTATTCAACAACATGCGACATATACTGACATCCAAACAGATAAATCATAATTTGAAAATTAGAATTATCCGGTGTTATGTTTACTCGTCATTAATTTATGGCGCAGAAACATGGTCACTGAAAAACAAGTCAGAAAAGAGTACTAAAGCCTTCAAAATGTAGGTATATAGAAGATTGAATCGTATTTCTTGAAAAGAGAAGAAAGAGAAGAAAACAAATTTGGAGGTATTGACAAAATTTAGGAGTGAAAATAGAATTAATGACCGAAATCAGGGTTAGACAGTTAAGTTAGTTCGTGGCAGATGTCAAGCCATCCCTGGTCTGAAAGATGCGGGAATGGAGTGCCTGCATCCTGAAATACCTCCAGTCGTCTTGGTATGTCTTGCCACTGGTCCAAGGTAGTTCGGGACCAGAGAGTGAGGTTGATGACCAGCGCAGACTCTTACTCAATATAATCCAAATACAGCACGTTATATCACCATCAGGGGACGGCGTGGCCTAGTGGATAAGTGGCACGGCTCACAATCCGAAGGTGCTGGGTTCGATCCCCATCACAGCACCTGCCGTTACCCCGGGGAAGCAAACCCTTAGAAAATGCAGGAGGAAGCAGACCCTTACATAAAATGCATGCTGAAGTCGGATGCATTGGGCCGACAGGCGCAAAATAAAAACCACAGTGCAACGCACACCGCCTTGGGGATTAGAGAAATAAGGCGAACGCAAAAAAAAAAAAAAAAAAAAAAATATCACCATCAAGACAAAAACTGTCTCATGATGTCGCCATTATTGCTTACGACAGGCAACTAACTTTTAGGGGACAGAAAAAAACAAAAAACAAACAAACAAACAAACAAACTGTCAGTTATCAATAATTATTGTATCAATTTACCTTTGGGCATGTCACGTGGTCCTACATTCAGAATGAGTTCCCTTGTAATTTTGCCATCGTCTTCAGTCTTGGACAGCCAGCGCTGGCAAGGAAACTCATAGACTGTTGAGGCTTCCACGTCGTCGACAATCACCTGTGAGTGACAGCAAGAGGTCACAATGATCAGGCAATGATATGTTTAATTTTTTGTACACCGAATCTTTTTCCTGCAAATTCAATGTAATACAAAACGAAATAGAATAGACCACATGTTGGAGAGACAGCACGGTGAATGAGCTCACAGAGTTCAGCGACTCGTGGTTGGTTGCTTGCATCAGGGTCAACTAACACTTTTGTCCCCATACACTGCCTGCGTTCTGCGATGAATGTCAACTGGTCGAAATCCTTCAGCTGTTAGAAACCGAATCACCGCTCGCTGATCAACTCTGGACGGACTCCGTATCACACCCGCCATGTCTTCAACGGTCTGCAAAGAAAACTATAAGTCAGAGGATTATGACATTTTGCAAACTTGACGGTTGGTATGTGCTGTTTACATCAGAAGTGACGTCAGCATGCGCATCGCACGTATGTTCACTTAGTGCAGTTAGGTCTGGTTTATTTTTGAACACGCCTCGCAGTTGCCAGAAAGCCTCTGTCGCGACTTATAAGCTATTACTACTACTTCTTCAGGGTTGAACAGTGCATGTGCAAATAAATTCTCAATTTATCAAAATTCCCGGTTTGCAAAATTGAGCAAGACATGATTCGAACCTGCCATGTGTGGTTTGTAAACCAACATCGCAGCCCCTAGGCCACTGAACATCAACAATTTACATTCCCGTTATATGACACTAAATATGATTTCAAATGTTCATACCCAAACCTTTCCTTCCTCTGAGTGCATAACTTACGTGCATAACTGCGTCATTTTTGTGCAGACGATGTTAATTATGAAAGTTGCCAATTTCAAAATAAATATGCCTTTTCAAAGGTAACGTAAAAACAGGCAAGATAGATGCACTCAGATACTGCCTTCACTGATAAAGTGTTGGAGATTTTATTATCGAATGTGTCTTATCTTTTCTGGGACAGACTGACCATCTCCCTACCTTGCCGACTTATCGTCCTGTAACTGTAAGTCATCTTGTTCTAATTCACTCCCGCCAGATAATAGGGCAATAACCATAGACGGTCTGACTCGCAGGGAAAATCACTATGAAACATCACATTCATTAGCCGACTAAATAAAGGAATGTCCATGTATCAACTATAATAGCGTTTATGGGAAACAAAAATAGATATACAGTTGGTTTAATGGCAGGATTCTGTGAAAGGATCACTCTCAACAGTGGTTTGTTGTGTTTTGTACGGTGAATTTGACTTCTTTCTCTGTGTGAAGCATGGATCGATTTTAAACCTTGGCACAATATGAGTTCCAATATTTAGTCGGCCAATGAATGTGACGTTTCAAAGGGATTTACCCGTGAGACAGAAGGCTGTGAAACAACGCTGTTGACTTTCTTCTGGAAACCTTTACCAAATATTTGCAGCGGTAGTTTCTGAAGTAAATAGTTGTGCACAATGAAGTTGCTAGCTTTATGCACAACTCTATTTAGTTGCTTTGACAACATGCGTGTGGGTGCAGTGGGTGTAATATTTTCTGCTCGCAAGGATGCTCAGGATCCAGAGATGAGATTGTGTGAGAAAGATTGGAACGATGATTCAGTCCCTTCTCTTTTCTGAGACAAGTAAACGCTTTAACCTTTCTGCCACTAAGATATACAAAGGTTGCGCATCCATGAATTCTATATACATACTTGATTTGTCCAAGTTATTTGCCTTTACTTAAAAATTACACCCGTCCCTCTCCTCTCCCGTCCCGTATTATGAACTACACCAGCCACTCTCCTCTCCCGTCCCGTATTAAGAACTACACCAGCAACTCTCCTCTCCCGTCCCGTATTAAGAACTACACCAGCCACTCTCCTCTCCCGTCCCGTATTAAGAACTACACCAGCCACTCTCCTCTCCCGTCATGTATTAAGAACTACACCAGCCACTCCTCTCCCGTCATGTATTAAGAACTACACCAGCCACTCTCCTCTCCCGTCCCGTATTAAGAACTACACCAGCCACTCTCCTCTCCCGTCCCGTATTAAGAACTACACCAGCCACTCTCACCTCCCGTCCCGTATTATGAACTACACCTGGGCAGACGATGTCAATTAGAGAAGGTGCTAATCTCAGCAGAGATTCGTCTTTTCACAGGTAGGGTAAAAACAGGTCAAGGTTGTCGCAAAGCAGATACTGCTGTAAATAAGGAAGTTCGTTGCCTGGCTCCTTTCCCTCTCTCTCTCTCTCTCTCTACCCCTCCCCCCTCCTCCCCCCTCATCCTTGCTAGGCATGGAGCTTACACTTGATTTAACATTGTGAGAGGAAACCTGCGCCAACAGACTGATGCGCTCCTACGTGGCTGTTTACGCCAGCGGTATGAGAGGGATAGAGCCACTGTAACGCTTGTAGTAAAAGTCGACTAAAGAAGGATGTTCATGCGGCTGGCAGCCCACTCATGTAAGTCCATTACAGTTTAACAGCGAATTGCACATGGTTGGATACGGGCTTCCTGCAAAGGCGCCTGCTGTAGTTGTTGTCGTATGCTTCGCATGCAGAGGAAAAAAAGAATAAATCAGTAGTAATGCATGTAGCGCGATCTGTTTTATGCGACGATGATGCCAGTCCCATGAACACCCTCTTTGTATAACATGAACTGGATGTAGCACTATTCTATATTTCTAGACCGTTTGTCCGGGAAATATTGTCCGGTAGGCAGAAATAAGGAGCGGAAGACTGGCGTCTGATCAGGCAAAACATACTGATCAGACATGTTAGTCAAGGTCAGGCAAAACATACTGATCAGACATGTTAGTCAAGGTCAGGTACAATATACTGATCAGACATGTTAGTCAGGGTCAGGCAAAACATACTGATCAGACATGTTAGTCAAGGTCAGGTACAACATACTGATCAGACATGTTAGTCAGGGTCAGGTACAACATACTGATCAGACATGTTAGTCAAGGTCAGGTACAACATACTGATCAGACATGTTAGTCAGGGTCAGGAAAAAACATACTGATCAAACATGTTAGTCAAGGTCAGGCAAAACATACTGATCAGACATGTTAGTCAAGGTCAGGTACAACATACTGATCAGACATGTTAGTCAAGGTCAGGTACAATATACTGATCAGACATGTTAGTCAGGGTCAGGCAAAAACATACTGATCAGACATGTTAGTCAAGGTCAGGTACAACATACTGATCAGACATGTTAGTCAAAGTCAGGAACAATATACTGATCAGACATGTTAGTCAAGGTCAGGTACAATATACTGATCAGACATGTTAGTCAAGGTCAGGTACAACATACTGATCAGACATGTTAGTCTGGGTCAAGTACAATATACTGATCAGACATGTTAGTCAAGGTCAGGTACAATATACTGATCAGACATGTTAGTCAGGGTCAGTTACAATATACTGATCAGACATGTTAGTCAAGGTCAGGTACAATATACTGATCATACATTTTAGTCAGGGTCAGGTACACTATACTGATCAGACATGTTAGTCAAGGTCAGATACAATATACTGATCAGACATGTTAGTCAAGGTCAGGTACAATATACTGATCAGACATGTTAGTCAAGGTCAGGTGCAATATACTGATCAGACATGTTAGTCAGGGTTGGGTAAAATATACTGATCAGACATGTTAGTCAAGGTCAGGTACAATATACTGATCAGACATGTTAGTCAGGGTCAGGTACAATATACTGATCAGACATGTTAGTCAAGGTCAGGTACAATATACTGATCAGACATGTTAGTCAGGGTCAGGTACAAAATACTTATCAGACCTGTTAGTCAAGGTCAGATACAATATACTGATCAGACATGTTAGTGAAGGTCAGGTACAATATACTGATCAGACATGTTAGTCAAGGTCAGGTACAATATACTGATCAGACATGTTAGTCAGGGTCAGGTACAACATACTGATCAGACATGTTAGTCAAGGTCAGGTACAATATACTGATCAGACATGTTAGTCGGGGTCAGGTACAATATACTTATCAGACATGTTAGTCAAGGTCAGGTACAATATACTGATCAGACATGTTAGTCAGGGTCAGGTACAACATACTGATCAGACATGTTAGTCACGGTCAGGTACAACATACTGATCAGACATGTTAGTCAGGGTCAGGTACAACATACTGATCAGACATGTTAGTCAGGGTCAGGTACAACATACTGATCAGACATGTTAGTCATTGTCAGGTACAACATACTGATCAGACATGTTAGTCAGGGTCAGGTACAACATACTGATCAGAAATGTTAGTCAGGGTCAGGTACAACATACTGATCAGACATGTTAGTCAGGGTCAGGTACAACATACTGATCAGACAATGTTAGTCAGGGTCAGGTACACCATACTGATCAGACATGTTAGTCAGGGTCAGGCAAAACATACTGACCAGACTATGTTAGTCAGGGTCAGACAAAACATACTGATCAGACATGTTAGTCATGGTCAGGTACAACATACTGATCAGACAATGTTAGTCAGGGTCAGGTACAACACACTGATCAGAAATGTTAGTCAGGGTCAGGTACAACATACTGATCAGACAATGTTAGTCAGGGTCAGGTGCAACATACTGATCAGACATGTTAGTCAGGGTCAGGTACAACATACTGATCAGACAATGTTAGTCAGGGTCAGGCAAAACATACTGATCAGACATGTTAGTCAGGGTCAGGTACAACATACTGATCAGACATGTTAGTCAGGGTCAGGTACAACATACTGATCAGACAATGTTAGTCAGGGTCAGGCAAAACATACTGATCTGAATATGTTAGTCAGGGTCAGGGAAAACATACTGATCAGACTATGTTAGTCAGGGTCAGGCAAAACATACTGATCAGACATGTTAGTCAGGGTCAGGGAAAACATACTGATCAGACTATGTTAGTCAGGGTCAGACAAAACATACTGATCAGACTATGTTAGTCAGGGTCAGACAAAACATACTGATCAGACATGTTAGTCAGGGTCAGGCAAAACATACTGATCTGAATATGTTAGTCAGGGTCAGGTACAACATACTGATCAGACATGTTAGTCAGGATCAGGTACAACATACTGATCAGACAATGTTAGTCAGGGTCAGGCAAAACATACTGATCTGAATATGTTAGTCAGGGTCAGGGAAAACATACTGATCAGACTATGTTAGTCAGGGTCAGGCAAAACATACTGATCAGACATGTTAGTCAGGGTCAGGGAAAACATTCTGATCAGACTATGTTAGTCAGGGTCAGACAAAACATACTGATCAGACTATGTTAGTCAGGGTCAGACAAAACATACTGATCAGACATGTTAGTCAGGGTCAGGCAAAACATACTGATCTGAATATGTTAGTCAGGGTCAGACAAAACATACTGATCAGACATGTTAGTCAGGGTCAGGCAAAACATATTGGCCAAGACCCTCACCTCCCCGCAGTGCTCTGTGGAAACGGGCAGTTCTTCTTTGCAGTCTGGCAAACGAGGTGGTGGATCGATGTGTTCCCCGTAGTAGTGAGTAACACGCAGCTGAATTCAAGCATAGCACAACCGCTTGGATGACCCCTTTCCACCTTCATCAGCATGCTCGGGATGTGAGGAAGGAAAATAAAGCACCGGGACCAGATACAGTTAATAATGATATGATAAGAAAATTACGCTTAAAAGCAGAAGATTTATTGTTATGGTTTATCAAGCGAACATGGGACGAGGGACAGCTGCCATCAATATGGCTATCAGCAACTATCAAACCCCTACTGAAGAAAGGGAAACAATCTGGCCCCTACTGAAGAAAGGGAAACAATCTGGAACACATGGAAGATATAGACCTGTTTCCTTCACCTCATGTTTATGCAACCTGGTTGAAAGAATGGTAAACAACAGGCTATATTGGTGGCTGGAAATCAAGAACTCCCACGATAGAAATCAGGCAGGGTTCAGGCATAGACAGCGCACGGATGATCCCCTCTTACGTTTACACAGAATGTCATGGATGGATTGTTAAAAGGAACAAGTACATTAGCAGTGTTCATTGATCTGCAGCAGGCATATCATAGGTTCTGGAGGAAAGACCTTTTGATGAAAATTAAGAAAATTGGAATATAAGGAAAGATGATCAAATTCATACAGGCTTTCCTGACCAACAGAACCATAGAGTCCAACTTTGCAGGTGCAAAATCGAGTAAAAGAACGGTAGAAGATGGACTGCCACAGGGCTCACTTCTAAGCTGCACCATTTTACCAATTCATATAAATGACCTTATTAAACATCTAAATGCATTAAAAAACTGCTTGCTGTTGATAACGAAATCTGCACAACATAGAAATATCCCATTTTGGCAGAGGCCAATAACAATAGAGCGTTACTAATAGTAAAGTGTACAGCGAAAATTAAGATTAATCCATAGAAAACCGCACACACCATCTTCTCTCGCAGTCACAAAGAAGCAACGAGATTCATTAATATCAAAATGAATGGGGAAATACTAATAAAAGAGGATACCCCAGTTTATCCGGTAGTAACACTGGATAGACAGTTGAAATTGGACAGCCTCATCTGCTATCTTAGAGTTAAAGAAACCAAGCGATTAAACCTAATCAAGAAACTCGCTAGCACAAATTGGGGAGCTGATAAACAAACTCTTCGTCAACTATACTTTAGATTCGTATGACCAGGGATGGACTATAGCCTTCCCATGCAGACAACTGTAAGAACAAATAACATCTCACCTATTGACCGGGTGCAGGAATCAAGCTGTCAGACTAAGTTGTGGAGGGGTGAGATCAACCCCTACAGCGGCGGGCGAGATAGAGGCCAACATAGAATCGGTAGATATATCAGAAGAAAAAGAAGACGCTGACTGAAGTGGTAGAGAGACACAAGAACAAGATAACGGCCACTCGAATAGGGTACAAATAGACACTTGGAAAGAAAAGAGAAAAAGCAACTGTCCTTACTGGATATAGCAGAAGAGGAAAGCCATATTCACCCTCTACCAGAGGTGAGAGAAATAGAAAATAGGTGTTTTGGACCACTCCTTTGGGATAATGTGTGCCTGTGTGTCGCTAAAAACACACCTGACAGAAAAGGTGGCCACCAAGGAGACTACACCTAATATCCTGAAGATATGCGTCTTGAAGACAGTCTCTAGCTTAGAATGAGCAGTCCTGATCTATACGGATGGATCAGCATTAAAATCTACTTCGTTTGCAGGGTATGGTATATCTATATGAAATACCAGGACGGGTCCTTATTCGAGTTTTGTGGTTCATGCGGCGAAAACCGTTCAAGTGATTAAGCGGATGTCGAGTCTATACAAACTTCAGTTGAGATTTTGCACCAACAGTTTGACTTGGGCGAATTGATGCCGATAGACACTGAATTGTGTAGTGACTCAGTCGATTCTGGAGATGCTGAAGCACACCCCATACAACAAAAAGGAGATATTTTTTGGTGAGAAGGCGATCAACAAAATAATCACATCCCACGTAATTAATGTCGGCTTGCAATGGATCCCTGAACATAGCGGGCTACCAGGAAACGAGATGACCTACGGACTGGCACAAATTGGAACCTCCAAACAACAACCGGATAGACCCTGCAGTTACCATACGGTAAAATGAATCCTTAAAAATAATACCAGGGAAATCTGAATGAACAGGTGGGCGACAGGAACAACGGGTCGCAGTGTATTTAGCGAAATGTCACAGCCAAAAAGTAATGATGACATGAATGAAGTACATAGACAAAATCAGTGTCAAATTTCAGTTCCAAACACGACACACAAGAGTCAATAGCCACTTGAACAGCATCAACCCTCAGCACCTGCCGTTGTGCGGACATTGCTCTCACCCTGATGAAACAGTTAGACACCGACTCATTAAGTGCAAAATGCTTCGGCCACAAAGAAACGATTCTTGCAAGAACCGCCGAAACCTGCCAACACACTGTACGGAACAGTGAAACAATTAAAGAAGACCTGTATTTATATAAGAATTGCATGGGGCTGCCAAGAGCAGGTTTGCTACACAGCTAATGGTTGACAACAACTCTTCTGATTAGGGTTATTATCGATGTATCTTTTTCTTTACTTCCTCATCTGCGAAATCAAGCCAGGTCTTCTACCCTGAGGGCAACTCTTCTCTCTTCTCTTACCTCACTCTGTTTCATTTGACTCTGTCCTACAGTCACACTCTTGCACAACTTTCACACCCGCCCTCATGGTGAGGCCCTTCCATTGCACCTTGGTTGGGCTAGCTTCTGAGGGCGCACAAACCTAGCATAGGTACATACAGACGCACACATGCATCCAGGCACTGATTTATGCGTCCTGATATCGCCCAATGGACTACGGTCTGGGGTGGAAAATGGCGCGCATCCGCCAGTAGAAACTAGTGAGGCAAACATCTAAGCAACAACAACAACAATCTGCGAAATCGAGATCCTCGAAAATATTATTATCTGTCCACTATAATTATCTAAATCTTTGTCGGGGGCATTCTTTTTTATTACCTAATCTATAGTTATACTAAATAACTTCTTCTTGGACGATCAACTGATGCCATGTTTCTAGCCCGCGGAGATTGACGAAGGCGATTGCTTCAGGTCTTCGCCGGTTCTCCACAGTTTCTCGATCATGGTCGCCTCCCCAGGCCAGACTGACTCTCTGTGGTCTGTGTGAGTGTGGCAGTAATGCAGAATATGTTCTGGTGTCTACTTGCGTGCTCCACAATCACACGTGGCGGTGTCTCTGAGACCCATTCTGTGGAGGTGGGCCTTGAGTCTCCAATGTCTCATTCTGAGTCGGAAGATCTTTGTCTGTCCATCTCTGCCAAGATTGCATATGCTTTCATTTTCTAGCTTGTATTCTTTGTGCTGTTCTCTCCATTCCGTTCTCATGGTTCGTTTGATGTATGTCTTTGAATGTTTATAGCTCTGTGGATGGCGAGACTGCATGTCGTCACTTCCGGCTTTTGCGAGCTCACCTGCCTTCGCGCTTCCAAGAATCCCACAGTGAGCATGAATCCACTGTAGGACTACATTTGTTTTTTTTGGGGGTAAGCATCCGATGTTACATTTTATTTTGTGTGAGAGTCTATCTTGTTTGGGGCTTGAAATGGTTTGGAGTTCGCTCCTGGAGACTGTTAGAATGACCGTTTTCTTTACAATATACCATTTAACAAAGGGGACATAATGCAGCCTTGATTCCAGTCTGCTTCTATATGAAACCATACAGTTTTGCCTTCAGTACTCCGACCGACCTGAGGAATGTGAATTATTATACGCAGTTTGTATGATATATTCATGTTTTGGTGGGACCGTGATGCACTTATATAATCTTCAACATTAAAAATATTATATTTTAACACTTTCCCAGATTGTTTCCCCTGCCCCATGTATAGTGTAGACGTTAAGGATATGACAGATATGTCGCGTGGCAGGGAGTGGCAGGTTTGTTTAAGATCTAGGCGCCAGGTAAAACAAAATTTAGGAGTCAGGTATGGTGCTGGATGAAAGGTACCTTGTATGGTTACGCAACATACCGAACGGTACGGGTTAATTGTTCATGAAAAAATGAATTCTAAATCTGCAAAAAGTAAGTTTATTTTCGAAGTAAGATAAATACGAAATTGTAGCAAAATGTAAGTACGAGGCGTGTTCAAATGAAACAGGACCAAGCTGCAACAAGTAGACATATGTAAGATGCACATGATGACGTCACTTCTAGTGTAAACAACACATACCAACCGTAAAGTGTGCAAAATGTCATTATCCTCCGAATGATAGTTTCCTTAGCAGACCGTTTCAAACATGGCGGGTGTGAGACGGAATCCGTCTAGAGTTAATGAGCGAGCGGTGATTCGGTTTCTAACAGCTGAATGATATCGACCAGTTGACATTCATCGCAGAATGCAAGCAGTATATGGTGACAAAAGTGTGTCGAAGACAACAGTGAAGAATCGGACAACGATGTTTAAAGAAGGACGTGAGTTAACGCAACAATATGACCTGGTCTCGGAAGATCTTTTGTTAAATCACGTACTTCTTTATGTAGCTTATCCGGCCCATTCCCCCTCACTTCTTACGCTCTCCTGGCCACCTTATTTGACCACCACCTTCATTTTCAGTCGAGATTCCGACCCAACCAATCGCTTAGACATACTGGGTCTACTATCAGATAAGTAGACTATTTTTCCTTATATGTTGATTTGCTAGTTCAGTATTGTTGTTATTTGTTGTCCCTGACGAAGGCCTATTGGTAGTAACGTGGGTTTTGTTTGTGTTCTCGTTTCGGTGCGGTATCTGACCATACACATTTTAAAACTTTGATTAAACTTAACTTTAATGAACTTTAACATTTTTTTCATTTATTTTTTCCCATTTAGTATATCTCATCCATTGATTAAGAGCGATTAAAAACAAACGGCTAATATGAAAACGAGGCTGGAAAAAGAATACTGAAGAGCATAACCTTCTGCGTGAACCTGTGACGCCATGCTTGAGTATACAGGGTGATCATAGACAAATTCACAATGTGGAGGGACACGTTGCCTGGAGAGGGATGGGCCCCGCCAGGTTCAAAACGGTCCAAGACACACCGGTATTGCAGAAAACATTGAGACAAGTCAGAAAATGCGCCAGCCGTTTCAATACACAACAACGACAATTAGATTTGAGGAAAACCTGATTCCAGGCTTTTATTGAAACGTAAGTTCAACATTGCATTTCCATTATCTAAGCTAACTTTTAGTAAAAACCTGATTCCAGTCTTTTATTAAAACGTAAGTTCAACATTGCATTTCCATTATCTAAGCTAACTTTTAGTAAAAACCTGATTCCATGCTTTTATTGAAACGTAAGTTCAACATTGCATTTCCATTATCTAAGCTAACTTTTAGTAAAAACCTGATTCCAGGCTTTTATTAAAACGAAAGTTCAACATTGCATTTCCATTATCTAAGCTAACTTTTAGTAAAAACCTGATTCCATGCTTTTATTAAAACGTAAGTTCAACATTGCATTCCATTTGTCTAATCTAACATTTAATAAAATCTCATAACATTCATATATTGAAACGTAGGTTCATCACTCCAGTTGACTTGCCCAATCCAGCTTTTATGAAAACCTGATTCCAGCCATTTTCACAGCGGTTTCGTAGCAACGGGTTTTGCATGATTAGGTTGCTATCACAACCATCTTTGGTCGGCTCTTACGACATGAACGGACTGAAACAGTGGCTCTACTCTGTTGTCGCTGGGTTCCACTCGTGTATGCTATAGGTTTTTACCACTGAGGTTTACTCGTCCAGACGGAAGATTCAATATCCTGGCACAAAACCGAGTTGAGTGGCGGGAACTGGTCCAACAATCTGCAGTATTGGTGCCAGAATGACCTTTCATGTTACGGGACTGATGATGATACATTGATACTTGTTTTTTGTTTGATTTTCGTTGTGTTTGTGTGATTTGTTCATAATTGTGCTTTTGTCTGCGCGCAACCATATTGACACTTCGTATTTGGTTCACTCTATTTCATAACTGGCATGTCCTGTCTCACACTTTCCTGTCACATCCTAGTATGTCGATCAAATTAAACCGCTCATTTTACATCATGTCCTGATGTGTGTTGTGATTTCGATTTTTTGTCCCTGACGAAGGCCTTGTTGCCGTAACGGTAAGTATCGTTCTGTTTTTGTCTTGCTGCGGTCACTGAACCATTGCCTATATGTGTTTTTTTCGACTTTTACCTATACTCAGTGGAGCGTGAAGTCGAGTCGACAGTGAGCTGGCTCGCTTGACTGGGATTACACCGTGCCAAGGTTCGAGATCACGAACAGACAGAACACAAAAAATCGGGCCGTGGTTCTTGCCCGATACGACCGCTACTCCAATCGACCCAGCTGTAAATTGGTACCTGACGTATGAGTAGGGGAAGGTAAAAACAGCAAGGAAAAGAACTGCCACCTCTCCCATTCTCACAAGTCACGTTCGAGAGTACTTGAAGAGATATCTTCATCACCGACGGCATTTGTTGCCACGGAACTGAGCTTTGCCTTTACCTGTAGCATACACGAGTGGAACCCAGCGACAACAGAGTAGAGCCACTGTTTCAGTCCGTTCATGTCGTAAGAGCCGACCAAAGATGGATGTGATAGCAACCTAATCATGCAAAACCCGTTGCTACGAAACCGCTGTGCAAATGGCTGGAATCAGGTTTTCATAAAAGCTGGATTTGGCAAGTCACATGGAGTGATGAACCTACGTTCCAATATATGAATGTTATGAGATTTTATTAAATGTTAGATTGGACAAATGGAAAAAAGCCTGGAATCAGGTTTTTACTCAAAGTTAGTTTAGATAATAAAAATGCAATGTTGAATAAAAGCATGGAATCAGGTTTTCCTAAAATCAAGTTCAGTGAAGTGAAATGCAGTGTTGGATCTACGTTTTAACAAATGGCTAAAATCAGGTTTTGCCAAAAGTTAGATTAGATCAATTAAATGCAGTGTCGGATCTACGTTTAAACTAATAAGCTGGAATCAGGTTTTAATTTAATAAAAGTTAGTTTAGATATATGAAATGCAGTGTTGGAGCTATTTATGTTTCAATAAATTACTTAATTTAGACCCCTGAAAGCTCGCTAAGTTAACCAAATGCCGTGTTGGACATATACTTTAAAAAATGACGAAGACTTTTCTTAAAGCTTGTTACGCTAAACCAAATGCAGAGTCAAAACTATACTTCAACATTTAGAAGTTATGTTAAATTATACTTTGCAGCTCCGTTTAAAAACTAATCCGACGCACAATGAAGATTCTAACACTTCATCATCAACAACAATAACAGCTATGCAAATATATTTTCCTTCAACAACAAAAAACAAAACAACAGACAAAGAAACAAACATTGTAATGTAATCTAAAAAACAGTTAACTTCAAACTGGCAACTCTCAACACAGTCTAACCTCGAAAAGATGATTAAAGAGAGAATGTTGAAGACCTTACAAATAGTCGGGCCTCTAAGCGATAATTGAGGGCAGGTAAAACAGTGTATTTGCCTGTTAAACATCTTAGCCTGGAAGAACATTCCTTCTACGAACATTCTTCCCTATAATGAGCTGACACGGAAAATGAGCAATGATTATTATGAATAATCGGTACCATTGCACCTCTGGCAGATGCTTAAGTGTTCTTCTTCTTCTTCTTCTTACGCTGTCAGGCATCAACCTTTATTTTTTCTAAAAAAGCAGCGGTCATCCTGAGGCTATCGACACTGCCATAGAGCTTGTCCAGTGTTGTCACTGGTGATGGCCACATCTGCTCTCTCTGATCCTCGTATGTCGGGCAGTTTTGCAGCAAATGCTCATCGGTCATTTTCCCGGTACCACACGAGCATTCGTCAGTGCCACCTATCTTCAATTTGTTAAATAGGTGGTACTTCAGTCTATTGTGGCCAGTGCGAAGTCTGAAGACCACGACCTGCTCTCTTCTGTTCAACTGGTAATAGGCATCGTTTTTTGTGTAGCCAATATGTTCTGTTTCCAATTTGGTCATGTATCTAGCTCTAATAAGCCGTTTTGACTCTTGGTATGTCACACTAGTATCTGGTTGTGGTAGTCTTGCACCTTCTTTTGCCAGTCTGGCTTAAGTGTTCTTCTTCTTCTTCTTCTGCGTACGCAGTCAGACAGTAACCATTATTTTTTCGAAAAAAGCGGCGGTCATCCTGAGGCTGTCGCCACTGCCATAGAGCTTGTCTTGCAGTTCCACTGGTGATGGCCACATCTGCTCTCTCTGATCCTCGTATGTCGGGCAGTTCTGCAGCAGATGTTCAGCGGTCATTTTACCAGTACCGCACGGGCATTCGTCGGTACACCCTATCTTCAATTTGTTGAATAGGTGGTACCTCAGTCTATTGTGGCCAGTGCGAAGTCTGAAGACAACGACCTGCTCTCTTCGGTTCAACTGGTAATAGGCATCGTTTTTGGTGTAACCAGTATGTTCGATTTCCCATTTGGTCATGTATCTGGCTTTGATAAGCCGTTTTGACTCTTCGTACGTCATACTAGTATCTGTTTGTGGTAGTCTTGCACCTTCTTTTGCCAGTCTGTCTGCCTCCTCGTTGCCTTGGATGTTGCAATGTGATGGGACCCACTGTACCACTACCCTTTTTGGTGCAGACTGCTGGCACAGTTTGCAGAGTGCTGCTCTTAAGTCATTAAGCTCAGTATTTTTCTGGCTTTTTAGCGCTGTGACTACGGCGAGAGCATCTGTAAGCAGGACTATATGGCTTTCATTTTCTTTGTGTGTCACCATTTCATCCACTGCCGCCCTCAGTGCCTCTGCCTCCCCTCTAAAATTGCTTGTGTACTTACCAGTTGCGAATGACAGTGTTATTTTTCTGCCATTTGGTAGGTTCAGGAATGCTCCTGCCCCTCCATTCTGTGTAGTATTTGTTACAGAACCGTCGGTGTATGCATGGGCCCAGTCCATGCTTGGGTAGCTTTTCGTTATGAAGCTTAGGGTAGTATCTCTCCTTTCTTTTTCAGTCTGGCAGTTTTTGTTTGCAATACCTGGTATATTTTCTACCACCTCTGGAAATATGTCCTGCCTCCAGGTAGGTTTTCGTACAGTAGTGATGGGTTTTGGTGTTGTTAGTGCGTTTATGGGATCTTCGTGCATCTTTGCTTTGGGCTTAAGTGTTCAATGTATGTCAATAAATGGAGAAAGATATGATAAAGCTAGGATTTCTTTCTGACTGTGTGATAAACATTAAACCATTTAAGACATGGCGTTACGACTTCAACATAGAAAACTCTAAAGCTTAGGAAAACAATGAAAACTCTAAAGCTTATGAAAACAATAAAACAAGGTATTTATTTATTAAAAATTTATGGTTTACAATATGGTTAAAACTAAACAGCAAATACATCTTTCTATCTCAGATATTTAGCATGATCAGGTATTTAGGTATTTAGCATGACTTAAATTAAACCACTAGAACTATAAACCCAGTTTGGTAGTCTAACTTAATATATATGATACTCTATAGCTGTGCTGTCCAACCAGCGGCCCGCGGAACGCATTGGGCCCGCCAGCTGAATTCAAATGGCCCACCAAAGCTCAAATAATATTTGTAATTTGTGTGAAAAAAATAATGTCAATTGGCTACTTGTGAGCTGGCATCATAAAAATAAAATAAAGCGTTATATTGTATTCAAACTAGTGCCATATGTGAAAATAATAATTTAAAAAATAATAACTATATAGTACATTAATCTGCCAAAGACGGATGTGTCGGACCGAAAGGTGCAAATATCCCAGCCAAGCTGTAAACTATCGACACAACGCATTCCGTTCTCCGGACTACATCCTGCTACTTGCAAAGCCCTGTTCAGGGCTTGGTAGCGGGAGATTGAGAACGAACAAAGAAAACAAAGAAGAAGTACATTAATACACAACGCGTTGCAGACGACCCGCAAGAGTCTTCAAGGTGAGATCCAACGAAGAATTGCTAAATTCTATGTAAACACATTTATTTACTGTAAGATGGCATTTCTTACAGACATCACAGACCACCTGAGCAAATCAAATTTGAAATTTCACGGTTGGTATCAAATATTTCCTACTCTGATGGAGGGAATTAACGATTTTAAAACAACACTTGAATTGTTTATCAGTCAATTGAATAAGTCAAATTATATACACTATCCAGTACTCGCATTCGCAGCACAAGAATTTTCAGCTATAGTCAAATGTGAGCAGTTCAAACTGTTACTAGAAAAGTTTGAAGTGAATTTCTCTGCTCGTTTCCAAGACATTCAAAGTCTGATACCATTGCTCCATTTTGTTGAATATCCGTTTACGTATGATATTTCTACCATAGCAGCAGAGGTGCAGTTATTGGGAGAAGATGAAGGCGCAGTACAGCTTGAAATAATTGAAACAAAACTTAAAATGTCTCTTTTGAACAAACACAAGGTTACACCACAAACACAGTTCTGGTTGACATATGTTTCATCTGATGAATTTTAAACCATATCGAAATGTTGTCAATACAATTTAGTGCAAGCATGTTTGGCAATACGATTGAGTGCATGCATTTTGGCAATACGATTTAGTGCAAGCAGTTTGGCAACTACGATTTAGTGCAAGCAAGTTTTCCCATGTTTGAAGCTAGGAGTTCAATATTATTGGAAGTATTCTGTAACAGCTGCTCTGATTAGATTTCCTAAATGTTCGTCAGTCTTGACTGACGAACATTTAGGAAATCTAATCAGAGCAGCTGTTACAGAATACTTCCAATAATATTGAACTCCTAGTTAAAACTGGGAAAACTGCTTGCACTAAATCGTGTTGCCAAAACTGCTTGCACTAAATCGTTTTGCCAAAAATGCATGCACTCAATCGTATTGACAAAAATGCTTGCACTAAATTGTATTGACAAAAATCCTTGCACTAAACCGTATTGGCAGTTCGATGTAAAGGTGACACATGTGGCTATAGTTTAGACACAACGAAAGTCGTAATGGTAGCCACTCCAACAATAACCAAAAAGAGACACAACGATAGCAGAAGTACTGCCAAAATTAGAAATGTGAAAACATGCATACCCGATCTGCTTCCTGTCTGATTATTCATTTGGCGCGCATTCGCGTGACTTGCTAAGATGTTTATTGGCATGCCAGTTTGTTCTTGTATACATTATGCATTTGCACAAGTTCTAATACGTATCATTAGTTGGAATGATAAAAACCTATATGTTGGTCGCCAAATAATTTTGAATTTAAAAATAGCTCGCATGTTTAAAGCGTTTGGCCATGACCTATTTATTACAGTTGACCATGTTTGGTGAGCACTGTAAAAAAGTTTCCTAGAAGCAACTAAAGAAATCTGCGTAATTGCAAAATCAAGATGTTCAAGAAAGTTTATAACAGTCTGGTAGGGAGACGAAGTAAAAACTGCTACCAAACAGAAGAAGAATAGACACAAAGCGTGGGTTACAAGAGGAGAAAAAACACAATAATTTGTCGACTATATGGCAGCGACAAAGCATGAAAAGTTGATAAATCAATCAATCAATCAATCTATCAATCTATCAATCTATCTATCTATCTATCTATCTATCTATCAATCTATCAATCTATCAATCTATCAATCTATCAATCTATCAATCAATCAATCAATCAATCAATCAATCAATCAATCAATCAATCAATCAATCTATCTATCTATCTATCTATCTATCTATCTATCTATCTATCTATCTATCTATCTATCTATCTATCTATCTATCTATCTATCTATCTATCTATCTATCTATCTATCTATCTATCTATCTATCTATCTATCTATCTATCTATCTATCTATCTATCTATCTATCTATCTATCTATCTATCTATCTATCTATCTATCTATCTATCTATCTATCTATCTATCTATCTATCTATCTATCTATCTATCTATCTATCTATCTATCTATCTATCTATCTATCTATCTATCTATCTATCTATCTATCTATCTATCTATCTATCTATCTATCTATCTATCTATCTATCTATCTATCTATCTATCTATCTATCTATCTATCTATCTATCTATCTATCTATCTATCTATCTATCTATCTATCTATCTATCTATCTATCTATCTATCTATCTATCTATCTATCTATCAATCAATCAATCAATCAATCAATCAATCAATCAATCAATCAATCAATCAATCAATCAATCAATCAATCAATCAATCAATCAATCAATCAATCAATCAATCAATCAATCAATCAATCAATCAATCAATCAATCAATCAATCAATCTATCAATCAATCTATCTATCTATCTATCTATCTATCTATCTATCTATCTATCTATCTATCTATCTATCTATCTATCTATCTACCTACCTACCCACCCACCCACCCACCCACCCACCCACCCACCCACCCACCCAACCACCCACCCACCCACCCACCCACCCACCCACCCACCCACCCACCCGAGCCCACCTCCTTTGTTTCATATTTTTTGGCAGGTGAAAATCCACTGGTGACTTGCCAGATCAATCCCAGCAACTATTAGCCCTTGGAATATACGATCGCGTATTTGTTTTTAGACTGGTGGAGGTGGAAGCGTAAATGAGATCAAGGTAGACACGCAGCCTGCCAGGCGTTATCTAAGCCACTCCGCTAACCACATAACCAAGTTGATAATTAAGTATGTTAAATCTAAATCTTGGAAAGAGAACGGGGACCTTTTTCATTCGGATTAAAAAAAAACGCAACACGAAATTTCTACAAGATCAAACGTAAGAGAGACAGAGATGATAATTTCAATCCAATAGAAAATATTTACGACGACAATGGAATCGCAATAAATGACCCACAACTGGCCATGAACAGATGGCAACAATACTTTACAGAACTTCTCAACCTACCAACATCTGGGGACAATGGCAAACAATATACCAACTTTAAGGAAAGCACCAAAACTTCTAGACAAAGAATCGAATCCTTCGAGTCAAAATGTTACAGAAA
Organism: Ariolimax columbianus; assembly: GCA_036924085.1. NCBI lineage: Eukaryota > Metazoa > Mollusca > Gastropoda > Stylommatophora > Arionidae > Ariolimax > Ariolimax columbianus. Next base: position 56,961,132 of record JAVGWX010000017.1, on the reverse strand, counting down.
GATCCTCAGAATACCCTGGACAGAGAAAAGAACAAATGTAGACATTCTGCAAGAGTTGAGCATAGAGGAGAACTGGTTTATCAATTCCATTTTGGCTAGAAAATGCAAATACTTTGGTCACATCAAGAGACACAACGGTCTTGAGAGGACGGTGATGGAAGGTATGGTGCCAGGCAAAAGAGGAAGGGGTAGACCAAGAAGACGATGGCCCCAAGATATCCAGGAATGCCTGAGTATGACAGTGGCGGAAGCTGGTGTTTTGGCAAGGGAACGAGTTTCTTTCAGACAGACTGTGATGGGAGCGACGTTCTACAAAGGACATGCTACATGAGAGAAGGAAAGCACGGAGCTAGAACTAAACATAACGCTTTCAGAAATTCAAAATGCTTCACAAGATGCTACACTTGACAAATGTCCAGGACCTGATGAAATCCCTGTTGAATTAATCAAAGCAGCCAATTAGGTAGGGATATCGTGGGTACAAAGATTATATAACCTAGTATGGACCACACAGGAAATACCAGAAGATTGGAGAAATGCAAAAACAGTTCCAATATGGATAAAGAAAGGTAGTAAAAGAGAAAACAAAATTCAGAGGAATATCGCTTTTGGGCCACACTGGCAACATATTTTGTAAAATCTTTAAAAAAAAAAAATTACGCTACATCCTCGATCCAGAACTCAACGGTACTCAGATGTGCTTTAGAAAGAACAGAAGCTGTATAGATGTAATTTTATTCTCACGTTTAACTACAGAACTGCCTGAATTTGATATACAGAGAAAATCGCACTGGCCCATAGAAACAACATTGGAAGAGAAACTTTATGGACCTGTGTGTGAACTACAAAAGACAGTGAAGTTTATACAAGACAACATTGCAGATTTATATATATTTTAAAGCGAACGAAACAAGAAGAAGAAGACGATTCTCAAAATTGGTGGAGAAATTGAATACGACCATGAACTGTATGTTCCATTTGTAGATCAAGAAAAGGCTTTTGATCTGGTAGATAGGAAGCATACAACATTTTTGCACACTATGTAAACGATCACCTTATCAACAAATGCAAAAGTCTATATTCGAAGAATAACTAAACTCTCAGCAAAATGTTACCAAATCAGGAGTACGACAAGAATGTGTGCTATCCCCTTTGTTGTTCATCACATATATTGACCACACATGTAAAACAGCCAACCCAAATGAAGGTATCAACATTGATGAACTCTTAAACGAACTTTTTTTCGCAGACGATCAAGCTGCAATAGCATATTCAGAAATACAATTGCAACAACATATTGACAAACTAAATACAACATGTAAAAAATATAACAGAAAAATCAACGTAGAAAAATACGGAGGTCATAAAAATATCTAAACAAGCAAGACAAACAATCTTTCTTGCCAAGCAGTAAATCAAACAGGTGAACGATTTCACACTTGGGTAGAACGATATCAGGAGACAGAAGAATCACAACTTAAATCCAACAAAAGATACAATAAGGCAACTTAGATCACTGGACAGTTAACACTGATACTTAATTGCAAGCACATGGAGATAGCTACCAAAAGAGCTTTATTCCACACAATTTTCGTCCCGACATTTTTCTATCAATGTCAAAACTAAACACTAACATCAACTGATAAAACGACAAATCGTAACCACGGAAATTAAACCCATACACGCGCAACGTTATTTCCCGACAGATCTTCTGCTGGGACTTTGTACAGAGCGATCTTGGATGATACAGTAGGACCGGTCCCCCAAGTGATTTACAGATCACCGAGTGCATCAGAAGTCAATCTGCTGACCAAGTAGGTTAAGTCCTAGGTTAGATTGAAGTGTTAGCGTTTGACCATTGATTCCCGTCGCAGGCGGGCCACTGCTGAGACTGTGAACCTTTGTCTTCACCCAGAAAATGTGCATGCTCAAATGTAAAGCTGACTGTTCTAAGTGCTGCATGTGGGCTTGTCAAGGCCTGAATTTGAAGTGCTGCATGTGGGCTTGTCAAGGCCCATAACTTGAAGCTCTGCATGTGGGCTTGCCAAGGCCTGAACTTGAAGTGCTGCATGTGGGCTTGTCAAGGCCTGAACTTGAAGTGCTCCATGTGGGCTTGTCAAGGCCCAGAACTTGAAGTGCTGCATGTGGGCTTGCCAAGGCCTGAACTTAAAGTGCTCCGTGTGGGCTTGTCAAGGCCTGAACTTGAAGTGCTCCACGTGGGCTTGCCAAGGCCTGAACTTGAAGCCAGAATGTCAGCTCTTTCGTTGCCCTAAACCTCAGCTTGAATAGGACAGAAGTGCGACATCCGCCCCTAGAGATTTGAGACTCAACAGCTGCCATCCACTTAAGTTTTAGCCAGCTCTTCTGTACCTTCCGAAGTGAGGATTGGGAGTTTGACACGATGACTGTTCCTGTTAAAGAGGTCTCAAGCCATCTGCTTCAACCTCCGTTCTCGTACTGGAGATTGTTATGTATGCCCCACCTTGCTTAGCAACAACCTTCTTCTTCTTCTTCCTCGTTCTTCATCAGACCTCAACTTCAATGACTCTAACAAAAACAGCAGTCGACTCAATGCTTTGTACGCTTCCGTGCAGCTTCTCGTGGAAGGACACTGGCTGTTGCCAAATGCTACTTCTTTTGTCGGTATACAGTGGACAAGACTGTAAAATATGTTCTGCCTTCATGGGGGCTATGCTGCAGACACAAATGTCTGTAGTGCCCATCTTGAACTTGTTTTACAGATGGCATCTAAGTCTGTTGTCACATGTGCGTAACCGGATAATTATCACCTGGTCTCGCCTGGAGAGTTGATGGTAGGCATCGTTTTCTATGTGGCCAGGGTGGTCTTTTTTCCATTTTGCACTGTACGTTGCCCTGATGAATGCTTTTGTCTCATTGTATACGATTTCTGTATCACTCTGCTGCATCATTCCTCCCTTTCTGACGAGTCTGTCCGTCTTCTCGTTGCCTGGAGTATTGAAGTTGGCTGTTATCCACTGGACTGTGCTTTTTTTTAAGCACTGGGACAGGCGTTCGATCGAGTCTGCCAGAGCACCGAGTTCATTTTTGTGCTGGTTCTTGAACGCCATTAACACTGCGAGGGCGTCTGTGAAAATCACCACTTGCTTTTCTGAGCAACAACCTGACCTCTCACTCCAGCAGTAAAGCCAAAAACTGTTTTCAGTGACGGCATGCATCAGCTTGTTAAGCTTAAGCTACGCCCACCAGTTGCACCACTCTCTGGAGTCCCTGTCTGGAGTTATGATGACTCTGTGATACCACAGAGAACTGTAAAATGGCAGGAAAGCAAGCAGTGGTCAGCGGAAACGGTACAACGACACGCCCCAGAGACCACTGTCGAAGTGCAGTATTAACCTTGATGACTGAGAAATAATCGCCACCAATTGTTATTAGTCCATCTGTTGTTTGTCCATCTGTTGTAAGTCCAACTGTTGTTAGTCCATCTGTTATTCGTCTATCTGTTGTTAGTCCATCTGTTGTTAGTCCATCTGTTGTTAGTCCATCTGTTGTTCGTCCATCTGTTGTTCGTCCATCTGTTGTTAGTCCATCTGTTGTTAGTCCATCTGGTGTTAGTCCATCTGTTGTTCGTCCATCTGTTGTTCGTCCATCTGTTGTTAGTCCATCCGTTGTTAGTCCATCTGTTGTTCGTCCATCTGTTGTTCGTCCATCTGTTGTTAGTCCATCTGTTGTTAGTCCATCTGTTGTTCGTCCATCTGTTGTTAGTCCATCTGTTGTTAGTCCACTTGTTGTTAGTCCATCTGTTGTTAGTCCATCTGTTGTTAGTCCATCTGTTGTTCGTCGATCTGTTGTTAGTCCATCTGTTGTTAGTCCACCTGTTGTAAGTCCATCTGTTGATAGTTCATCTGTTGTTCGTCCATTGCAATCGCTGAAGACCACTTTGTTAGCAACCCATGTTTGCATGAGTTAGAAAATGGCTAAATAAGCCAATCGAAGCCTTGAATTGTATTGTCTGCTGCATCTTACACAGAGAAATAAGACACGCCCTTGCACCGACGTTGAAGAAGGGTTGATGTGAGCTGACTTGCGGAGCGATCGTCTCTGGATAGCTTCATTTATTCTTGATGCCTCATGTCTTTGAACACCCTCGACAATAGTGCTTCGCCAGTCTTTGCGAATGGTGGCGATTCTTCCCCAGTCATCGTGGTTAATACCGTACTGGATCAGTGATATCGTAAGTGTGCCCTTGTACTTTTTCCACTGCCCGCCGCTTGCTCTCTTGCCATTTTGGAGTTCACCATAGAGCAGCTCTTTTGGTAGACGTTGATCCGATATGCGTACCACATGGGCAGCCTATCTCAGCTGTGCTGCTCATATAGTGTGCATACCTGTTGTAACTTAACTTAACATCTTTATACTGGTTTAGAAGACCCTGCAGAGTCTGTATACAAATAGTTACATTTACATCACCTTGCACTAAAAGCTATGCTCATTAAATTTATTCTTAAATGCATTAACTGGCCATGCCTCAACTACCTCCCGTGGCAATGCATTCCAAGTATTCACCACTCTCTGACTACAAAAAATATTTCCTAATATCTAATCTGGACCTCTCTTTAGTTAATTTGTAGCTATGCCCTCTTATTATCGTGGGTGGCTGTATTTTAAAAAAAAACTTGTTATAGTCTAATTTATCCATTCCTCTGATCGTCATATTAAGTTACCACGAATTCTTCTCTCTTCTAGACACTGTAGGCCAGTTTTTCTGAGTCTTTCCTCATAACTATAATTCTGGAATCCCACTATCAGCTTTGTCGCTCTTTTTTGTATTCTTTCTAGCATGTTTATGTCCCCTCTATGATAAGGACTCCACACCTGTACATAGTACTCCAATCTAGGTCTAACTAATGCTTTATACAGTTTGACTATCACTTCCTTGCTCCTATGTTTAATTTTTCTCTTGATCATACCTAACATTACATTTGCCTTTTTCACTGCTACCTTAACTTGCTCACTCACTTCACCTTTATGCTCTATTATAACCTCTAGGTCCCTTTCCTTATCTATCCTTCTAACATTGTTCTCAGCCATTCTGTAATAATGTTCCAAATTTGATCTACCCATGTGGATGTACATTTATCTACATTAAACACAATTTGCGAGCTTACAGACTATTCTCGAATTTGATCTAATGCCTGATCGTGCTAACAAATCTGTATTTGGCACAATGTCCTGCCATCTAATCCTCAGTAGTTTCCGCAGGCAGTGCACATGGAAGTGGTTTCATTTCCCTACATGACGACTATTCAGGGCCCAGGTCTCACACGCATATAAGAGGGTAGGTAGAACAATTGACAATAGCACAGCCTGCACAACACTGTTGCTGAGCGTGCTCAGAGACATGAGGCATCACAAATAAACGAAGCTATACAGAGACGCAAGTCGGGTCACATCAACCTTTCATCAACCCCAGCGGAAGACGGTGACCTATTTCCTTGATCTAAATGCGACAAAGCAACAGCTGATAAACAGTATATTTATGCCGATTTTGTGCTACCAGTGCTAAACATGGCCTCTGTCAATGGCGTGCGAGAGCAGTATTTCGACTTGTGGAATGAAGTGTTTGAGGAAAGCCATCGGTGTTACCAGAAGAGACAGAATGCGGAATGAAGACATTCGAAGTATGGTCGGCACTACGTTTTGTGCCGTATACATTTCCAGGCAGCAAATAAGTTGGTTTGGTCATCTCATGAGAATGCACCCTCATCATCTTCCACCGATGGCTTACAATGCTGGTAGACCAGGCTACAGGGCAAGAGGGCGGCCGCAAGGTAGGTGGATAGATGACATTTGAGTGATTGTGCAACGACAACGGCTCACATTGACCGACGCAACGCACTTGGCGCAGGATAGACGACTCAAGCTCCCCACGGCGCTAAACGGCACAAGTGGAAATAAAACTAACTAACTAGCTAACTATATTCGACACGCAATTCAGAGCTACGATTGGCTGATTTAGCAATCTTGGAACTCATGTGCATAGTGAATGTTGACAAAGTTGTCCTAACCGACCAGCATGGACAAACAACACACGATACCACAGAGTAGCACTATGATATAGGCCCGACATTTAACTTATAAATCTGTCTACACGGCATAATGAACGCTTTCACACCTCATTATCAACGACCGTATCTTCCCAGAGATTCATTACTTGACTCACATCTCCGTTTCCCCTGACCAGGGTTCTTCAACCTGGGCGCCAGCGCCACCAAGCGGGTGATTTTAGCGTTAATGTGGGAGATAGCAGAATAGTTGCCCTCCGTATTAAAAATGTATTATTATTATTATATATGTAATACAGAGGCTACACAATCTGAGGAAACTATGACAGAATACCAGCAAATCAACAGAAGTGATAATTTTGAGAATCTGTGTTTTCTTCGTGGCAGTCAACTGCTGTGAAACATGGACAGTTACCCAAACCTATAGAAGAGAATCGAGTCCTTCGAGTCGAAATGTTGTGGAAAGATTCCCAGAATACCATGGACCGAATAAAAGAAAAATTCAGACAGACAAAGAAGACAACTTGTTTATAGACTCCATCATTATCATCATCATGTAGCATGCGCTAGGCAGAACATTGCTTTCATCACAGACAGGAATCTGGATCAGCAGTCAGTCTACTCTCCTGCTCCATGTTCATGTTGAGAATGTCTTTGATGTGACGTGTCCATCTTAACCCTGGTCAGCCTCTGGCTAGTCGTTATCCAGTCCGTTATGGCGCTTGATGTGGCCGAAAACCTCCAGTTTCCGAGACATCACGTGGTTTATAATCCAGTTCTCTTCGACACTCAAATTTTGCAGGATGGCTTTATTTGTTATTTTCTTTAGCCAATGTATTTTTAGGAGTCTTCTGTAGCATTTTGTCTCGAAATGCCCCATCTTCCTTCGTAATACTTGTTGGGTGGTTCATGTCTCGCATCCGTTAATTGTCACCGGATATATGCATGTTCTGAAGATCTTCAATTTTAATTCTTTGTCAGTAAATTCCAAAACAATGTAAATACTTTGACCACACAACGGACTTGAAAGAACGGCATTGGAAGGTATGGTTTCGTAAAGAGAGGCAGACCAAGAAGGCGATGGCATCTAGATGTCAAGGAATGCTTGGGGATTACTCTTAATCCGGTTGGAGATTTGGTAAGACAAGAGAGGCAGGGGAAGACCTGAAGGCGATGGCATCAAGATGTCAAGGAATGCTTGGGAATTACTCTGAATCAGGTTGGAGATTTGTTAAGAGATCAAGTTTCTTTCAGACGGGATGTGATGGGAGCGACGTTCCACAAAGGACATACTACATAAGGATAATGATGATGTATTGAATACATTTAAAATATGCAGACTCAGTGGACGATCGCAAAGTTTTCTTCAAATTAGATTTTAGTGGAGAGTGAAGTCTAGTCCACAATGAGCTGGCTCGCTAAGACCGGGATTACAGCGTGCCAGAGTTCGAAATCACATACAAACATGAACAAAAAATTCAAGCGTGGCTCGTTCCTGGTACTTCCTCTTCTCCAGTCGACCCAGCTGTAAATGGGTACCTGACGTATGGGTTAGGGAAGGTATAAACAGCAAGGAATGGAACTGGCCACCCCACCTCACATATGCTATAGCTCAGTAAACGAAGAGCTATCGTCATCCCCAACGTTGCCATGGTACTGACCTTTACCTTGAAATAAAACTGACCCTCCCGAAAGTTGTAAAAATGGGCGCCAGGTTTAAAAAGTTTGACGAGCCCTGGCCCTAGACGAATATTCGCCTTAAGATACGGTAACTTCCCAAGAACCAAACCGTACTTTTGAAGCCGAACGTAGCAATTAAAGCGATGATGAAAACCATGATTCCGTCATATTGTTGAGCAGCACACATGTTGAGCTATTTTCACACTAATTCAGATGTCGGCGTGCACCACTTTAGCACAAGCCGCGGCTGGTTACAGTGGTTCTCAGACGGGGGCTTACATGCCTCTGTATGTGCTCAAATAAGGACGAGGTTAACCGACACCACAGATATGGAGAATTAAATGCCAACCAACCTACAGAAATAGAAATGCTTATTAACTATGAAGTGCCAAGCTGTAGCATAAACAACAACGAAATAAGTACAGATATCCCAGTAATAGAAAAGACCCATATAAAGACGTTGTTAAGTTACGTCCAGTGCGTGGTAAGTGCTCCTCTAGAGGCATCTCGGATGTTGCAGCGTACAGCAAGGGGGGGTCAGATCAACGTATTGGAGATCTTCCCCGCGGTATCTTCTTACCTCGGGGGTACCAGACTGCTGTCGCTGTGCTCCATCGACCATCGCTTCGTCGCATCATCTGACCTGCCCATCTTGTATGCGCAGATTACTGCATCCTTCACCTGGGACTATCGTCTTGTCTCAGAATTGTGGAGGCCTTGCAAACGTTGGTTTCGGAGAGTGATTCCAACCAAGCGCCTCTCAAGGAAGGCCTGGGTAGCTCTCAATTTGTCCTCTAGTGATTTTGTTAGTGCCCACGTCTCGGCCCTGTAGCACATCACATGGAGTACAGTGGAATTGAAGAGAGAGTCTCGTAGGTCCAGGTCATGACAACCGCAGAGGACCGTGTTAATAGACGAGACGGCTGCCCGGCCCACGCGGCGACGTCTTGTCAGTTCAGGTTCCAGATAAATATATCCATTTAATAATTATATTTAAAAAATAAACTATTTCAGTGAGGGTTGATAACAAAACATATCAGATAATTTGATATTTCTTCAGTGATGTCTGTGTTGTCTGGTTGCAAATAATCGTATCATCTCGCGTTTCCAGCGTCTGATTCGGGAAGTGGTACAGCACTGGCTTTTCGATGCAAAGGTACGGGGTTCAACTCCTGCTACCGGCACGCTTTAGTCGACCCGGCTGCATATGGGGTCTATTTGTAAATGGGTACCTGGCTTACAGTTAGGGCAATAAAGTCGGCGAGGAAGGAAGTGGCCACCCCACCTTACATGAGCTGTGGTTTAGTATAAAAAAGCATCTAATACTTCTTCTTCTTCTTTGTTCATTCTAAAACTCCCGCTTCCAAGCCCTGAAAATGGTTTTGCAAGCAGCAAGGATGTAGTCCGGAGAATGGAATGCGTTGGGTCGTAGTTTACAGCTTCACTACGATTTTTGCATCTCTCCGTCCGACACATCCGATTTCAGCCGGCATTTTTTAGTACCGGGTTAGCTAGTCTGCCCTGTTGCAGCCTGTTATCCTGGATCATAACATGGAGGTGTAGAACGGTCTTGTCAGCTCTGGGTCGCTGGCCTTGACGCTAGCAGTCAGATTTTGGTCACTGACCGTTACTTCTCCTGCAGTGGTCTGTATCTTGATCCACAATACACCACGGCCTGCTGTTTCTGCTATGGGACATTATTACTCGCATTTGTGTCACAAACTTGACGACCCGTTTCAGGTTTCTCTCCTGGCTATTCTAAAAATCCTTCAATCGCATCTATTGCCCTCCAAATTGTCGGTCTGTCCAGGGATTCTCTCGTCATTGTAGCCCTTATTCATCTGCTGTTTTGGAATTGGCCAAGCTACCACTCTGCTTCTCTCACGGAGTCTACAGTTTTACATAACAATTTCATTTCGCCGAGTAATAAATGATTTAATATGTAATTGATTCATAACATTCCTGGGAGACGGGTACTGTTGCAAAAGGACACCTTTATTTATAAATCCCCGTCGTTTGGATTTGATTGCGGGTCGAAGATGATTCCTGAAAAGATCTGTTTTTGTGGCACTGGTGACAGTCTTCCCCAATTTTTGATCCATTAATTTGTCTTCGTTTGGTTATTGGATCATTAAATTAATTTCACGTGGTCATTGCTTCATTAATTTGATTCCATGTGGTTACTGGATCACTAAATATGTTTCAAGTGGTTATTGCTTAATTAATTTGACTATGCGATCCTGGTCCATTAAATTTAATTCAAGTGATCCATAAACTCGAATTAAGCGGTCCTTTGAGAATTAACTTGACTTCATGCTGCCGTAGAGTTTGTCTTCTTATGGTCCTAGTTCATTAACTAGACTTCATGCGGTCCTTTATGGGGAGTTACAGTTGGGGAAAAGGTATCGGGGCCGGCCGTTACTTCGGTACAAGGATGTATGCAAGCGGGATATGAATGACGCAGGCATCGATTTGGAATCATGGGAACAGGAAGCCATGGACCGTGTTATACGGAGGGGCATGATTAAACATGGACAACATACAAAGGAGATATTGATAGGATAAAGACTCAGTTTGAGAAGACACGCCATACCATGCGACGACGCAAACGGTCCTGATTTTCCTTGCACACACTGTGGAAGATGATTCCCTGCCCGGATTGGTCTTTCGAGTCACATTCGTTACCGTCATGGACTGTAGTTGCATACCTTTTCAAAGCACAATTACTATCGTCTGACAAGACAGAAAGAGCTAATGATGATAAGGTAATTATTTCACCAAAACGGACTGCATGTGTCCTCGTAATGGCTTGAACTGGAGACCACTACTGTAATAATTTATTCCACAAGACTGTATCATCGTTACCCTTATCATACCATCCCTCTACACTTACCGATGTGCTAAGAGCATGTGATGAACAACATTGCTGCAAGACCACAGCTTACCTAACACAGAAAAGTGGCCGATGACGTTTCATTTCATCAAACGGCGACATCAAACTTGCTCAAACATTTCCTGAACGTTGCAGGCGAGATCTGGAAGGCCTCAATTACATCCTTCGTGCGGAAAGGCTTTATATACCGGAAGTGCAAGTAACTACTATGATCATTAGCGTTTGACGGAGGAAGGTGGTGAATTATTTCTGGGTGTTTACTTTCTCTTAGTTCTGTGCTTACTTGCTTGCACCGATGCTGCTCCACGGTGTGTCATGAAATGATCAACGCGTTTGACCAATCATTGACGTCCTTTTAACAGTGCACAATAAAATGATGAACGTGATTGACCAATCATTGACGTCCTTTTAACAGTGTGTTATGAAATTATGAACGTGTTTGACCAATCACTGCCGTCCTTTTAACAGTGTGTAATAGAATGAGGAGAGCGTGGCCGAATGGTCTCGAGGCCTGCCTGCCGACAAGGAGGGCAGCGGTTCGAATCCCCGGTATGGTATATGTTGTTTTTCTGTTGAGGGTGAAATAAACAAATATAGCCAGCACACGACGTGGCGACATCAGTGGCGAAGCGGTCTGTAGTCCTCAGCCTTCAAATCCTCTCGACTACCCCAGCAATGGGAAAAATGTCGTACGACAGTAAGTAATAGAATGATGGATGTGTTTGACAAATCACTTAAATCTCGATTTAAAGTTATAGTTCTGGGTGTAAGGTTCTGTGAATCGTATGATTTCCGAGGGCAGTCCAGTAAGCATCTGGACTAATGCAATTAAATAACACCTATGACAGCTAAACATAATTACCGATACTATTTTTCGACGTGGTCACCTGCCACTGCAACCCATCTGGCTACGAGTATTCTGGCGGCGTAGAGTTCTGTTGGTTGGTTCATGACCCATTGCAGCACTTCCTTACTCACTTCGTTAACCATGTGCAACGTTTGTCTTCCGAGATGCTGTTTCAAAGGGGCAAACAGATGAAAATCACAGGCAGCCTTAGTCGGTCTGTAAGGCAAGTGTGGCATTACCTCCCAATACAATTGGTCAATAGCTTCCACAGTTTTAACTGTCGTACGGGGTCTCGTGTTGTCGTTTTGGAAAAGGACATCTTTTTCAGTTATTTCGGCACAAATCGACATACAACTTTATAAAAATTGGGATGATCTCTCAAATCCAGATACAGACACGCCGCTTAGATATGAAACATCTGCTTCGTTATCCAATCATGTAGTGGAGGTTGGAGACATACGAAGGCAAGACAGGGGAGGCTCACTGGTATCGACGTAAGGTGTTCGCCTGTGGTGCAGGAAGTCGCGGGTTCGATTCACGGTGAAGACAAGAATTTTTTTTTCACGTGGATCTTTCTGGTAAAAATTCCCATGATTTCTGGGTAGTGAGATCGGACTCCCGTAATCAGTGTGGAGCACATAAAATAGTCCTTGGCAGTTGGAAATTTAAAAGAGTAGACTTAACGGCTGCTGCCTGGACAACACACAAATGCAAAATCTACTCAAGTTATGTTAACCAATACCCAGGTGGTTTGTCAAGAGCAGCTATAGATGGCGTCTAACTGTCTGCGGGTCTACTTAGCTCTAATGTTTGAGTCTATTAAGATGGTCACTCACATCGGTTAAACCACCCTACAAGAAACTGGTTGCATACAAACTTTGTAGAGTCTTCTAAACCAGTACAAATACGTCAAGTTAAGTCAGTAAATAGGTCACACATTTATATTTTTATAAAAATGGATACTGGTGACACTTCTAAGAAATACGACATGGCAATCAACACCGGCAGGACCAAACTAATGACAAACGACGAGGGAGAGGTCCGAGTGCGTGTCGGGTGGGGGTTTGAGGGCCAAGCTCTTGAACAAGTTATTCATTTCAAATAGTTGGAGAGGGAGCATGAGAAACGGCTACCACATCCAAGGAAGGCAGCAGGCGCGCAACTTACCCACTCCCGGCACGGGGAGGTAGTGACGAAAAATAACAATACGGGACTCTTTCGAGGCCCCTTAATTGGAATGAGTACACTTTAAACCCTTTAACGAGGATCTATTGGAGGGCAAGTCTGGTGCCAGCAGCCGCGGTAATTCCAGCTCCAATAGCGTATATTAAAGTTGTTGCAGTTAAAAAGCTCGTAGTTGGATCTCAGGCGCAGGCGGGCGGTCCGGCTCGCGCCGGTTCACTGCCCGTTGTCTCCTGCCCTACCGTCTGCCGGCTCTCTCCCACGGGTGCTCTTCGCTGAGCGTCCTGGGTGGCCGGCGCGTTTACTTTGAAAAAATTAGAGTGTTCAAAGCAGGCCTCGGCTGCCTGAATAATGGTGCATGGAATAATGGAATAGGACCTCGGTTCTATTTTGTTGGTTTTCGGAACTGGAGGTAATGATTAACAGGGACAAACGGCGGCATTCGTATTGCGGCGTTAGAGGTGAAATTCTTGGATCGCCGCAAGACGAGCTACTGCGAAAGCATTTGTCAAGAATGTTTTCATTAATCAAGAACGAAAGTCAGAGGCGCGAAGACGATCAGATACCGTCGTAGTTCTGACCATAAACGATGCCGACTAGCCATCCGCAGGAGTTGCTTCGATGACTCTGCGGGCAGCTTCCGGGAAACCAAAGTGTTTGGGTTCCGGGGGAAGTATGGTTGCAAAGCTGAAACTTAAAGGAATTGACGGAAGGGCACCACCAGGAGTGGAGCCTGCGGCTTAATTTGACTCAACACGGCCAACACTGAAATGACTGACATGCCGAGACCACTCTTCTGGGGTCTAATATTGAACTGGTGCTGGACTTAGACCCCCAGAATTCTGGGGTTATGCCCCCTGTGGCCCGGTCTTGTCTGCATCCAGTGTTTGATAAAGGAATTGACGGAAGAGCACTATCAGGAGTGGAGCCTGAGACCTAAGTTAATTTAACACGCCAATACTGCAGAATGACTACCAAAAGTACACCTTCGTGGGGTCTAATAGAGAACATGTGCTGGAATTAGACCCTCGAAAATCTGGGACTACCCCCTAAGAAACTTGATTGTCTCGCTAAGGGAATTGACGGAAGGGCACCACCAGGTGTGGAACCTGCGGCTTAATTTGACTGAACACGCCAATACTGTAGAACAACTGACAAATCGAGAGCACTGCCGTTTGGGTCTAATAATGAACGTACGCTGGTATTAGACTCACGGATGACAAGTCAGCTCTCAAACACTCAAATGAAAGAACGCTACGGAAATCGTGTTTAACTCCGCAGAAACCGCAGATTTCAAATACCTGGTCATTGACAAACAAAAGCCCTCAGTAAATTCGTCTGACCAAATGTTGAACGGGTGCTGGAAATAGATCATCTGAAGACAGGTCAGTTTTACCCTACAAATGACAGGGCGTTGCTACGGAAAACCAGCTCAAATCGAGAGGAGCCGCAGACACTTTGGTTCACGTACCAGGCTGATAAGCCAAGGGCGCGAGGCTACCATGTGGGGGATTACGGCCGAACCCTTGTAAGCCGCAATCCCGCCCAAAATCTCAGCACCACTGCAATGGGAGGCTCCTACATGCTCGGGACCTAGGGCCCCAGCCCTATCAGGTAGAGCCACAGAAAGAGGTCCTTGCCGTCCGCCAATCAAAGCGGGCGGACAACTGCTTGATACTCACCCTATACGGCGTTGGGGTGCGAAAACACCAACCAAAGACTTAGTACCTGGTCGGGGTGTCGAAAACAGTAGAGCAGCCACCTCACTGTGAACTGTCAAGACTCAACCACTGACCATGAGAGTTCTCTGCACATCAGGCGAACAACATCTCTGTGACATTACCAGGCTTGTCCCCTGGCTGAATGCACTCCGGCTACGATATCTACCTCTGTACGTTATCAGCCATATAACTATCATACTGGACGCAGAAGAGATGCAGACCAGCGGACATTGCACACCTGCCCCACTGTGTCAACACCCCAGGTGGCGGGGAATGCTAGGCGTACCTTCCCTGCAGAGAAGCCAAGAAAATAAAGGGAAAAAGAGATACCCCACTCACATGCAAATGCTACGTTTCTGGCAGGACGTGACGATCCTGGGATACAGACACACTGGACTGCCTCTCTTCCGGGTAAACCAGTCCATCTCATATATCATCATCACATATCATCATTGCACCCTATAGACACGAGTAGTGAAGACTCGATAGTCTGGTAAGACAACTTCCATAAGAGAGAAAACTCTGATCGTAAACAACTGCTGCCTTGCAGATAGGCTGGGGACAGCCAAAGGCTAAGGAGGGCATCCCTACAGAAACGCCTGTTGAAATCGGATGCACGGGGCCGCAAGCCTAACAAAACAGTGCAACGTAAATCACAGTATGATGGCAGTACAACCTATTAGAAAAACGTATGGCGCTCATCCTGAGGAGACCCGCCAGGCAGCGATAGCGCCGGGCCTCACGCCTCGAAGGGGCCCACCCTTGACTACTGGTGGTCACCCACCCATGTGTCGTGGAGTCAAGGCACATGGCTATGGGGCAACGTCTATTGGCCAAAACCTCAAGACCCTCAAAATACTACAGTGGAATGCGGAGGGAGTCATTAACAATAAACTTTCCCTAACACACCACCTGCATGAAGGTAAGATTGACGTGGCATGTATCCAGGAAACGCACCTCAACAATAACCATAAATTCTCAATCAGAGGATATCAGACCTTCCGTCTAGATAGAGAAGGCCACAAAGGAGGGGTCCTGATACTGACCAGAAACAGCATACCGAGTAGCGCGGTACCTGTCAATCACACCGGACAAGCAGAAATTGTAGGAGTTGACATAATGGCTAAAGAGACGAAGCTCCGCATTTTCAATCTGTACGGACCACCAAACAGAGACCTATCGCTCTCGAGTATGGAGGTCAGAGACTCCAACTGCATAGTAGTTGGAGATTTCAACAGCCACTCGGAGAGATGGGGATACTCTGACAAAGACAGTAGAGGTGACGAAGTGGAAGATTGGGAGATAGATGCAAATCTCTCCCTAATCAATAGGCCGGAGGATAGCCCTAGCTTCTATTCAAGAACATGGCATACCACCTCGACTCCAGATTTGGCCTTCTCCACACAGGACATACACTATAAAATAGACCGCCAGGTGCTAAACCAACTGGCAGGTAGCGACCACAGGCCGATCAGGCTAACCATTGACATGGAAGTAGGCCCACAGGAAACAAAACCGCTCCCACGTTGGAATTACAAACGAGCCGACTGGGACAGATTTGCAATCCTAACAGATGGGCTGTGTGAAACCATCAACACACGAAACACCAAAATGAAGCCCATGGTGGAGAGCCTAAGCAAGGCAATAATGCAAGCCGCCACTGAAACCATCCCAAGAGGAGCTAGGAAAAACTATAAGCCCTACTGGAATGATGAGTTACAGAAAGTGGAAGATGCAGTAACAAATGCTAGGAACATGGCAGAACGAGAAAAATCCATGGAGGCAAACATCGCCCTCAAAGCCGCCGCGGCGAAGTACAAACACACTCTCAAGCAAACAGCAAGAGAAAGTTGGAAAAATAAAACGGAAAGTCTGAACCTGGACAAAGAAGGGAACAAGCTATGGAAGCTAGTCAGAGCCATGAATGACGAAACCCCGTCAAATAAACAAATTACTATCAAGCAGGGCGAGAACTTGATCGCAGGTAAGAAAGCCGCAAACGCCTTTGTCGATCACTATGCCAGAGCAAACCACATCAAGGTCCCTGCAGATAAGCATACAGACATTAGCGAAGAGCTAAAGGGACACGCAAACATAAATACGGCTCCTGAAGAGCACATGATGGCCAAACTAACAATGCGCGAAATGGAAGAGGCTATGAGAACACTAAAGAAAAGGAAATCTCCCGGAAAAGACGGGATAACAAACGAAATGCTGATGGGGCTGGGCCAAACAGCGAAGAAGAAACTACTATCAGTCCTGAACCAAAGCTGGAAAAGGGATATTGTACCCCAGGCATGGAAAGATGCAATACTGGTACCAGTACCAAAAACAGGGAAGGACAAAACAGATCCAAATGGATACAGGCCCATTAGCCTACTGAGCTGTGTCGGCAAGCTGATGGAACGGATGATAAACACCAGACTGATGTGGCATCTGGAAGAAAAACGAATACTAATTCCACAGCAAGCCGGCTTTAGACAGCACAGATCCACTGAGGACCAGGTCATCCTCATAGCCCAGGAGATAGAAGATGCCTACCAGGCACAGAAACACACAGTAGCTGTTTGGGTGGATCTGGAAAAGGCATTTGACAAAGTCTGGAAGGATGGACTTAGAGTCAAGCTAAGAAGAAGTGATGTCTGTGGGAAGATGTACAAGTGGATCAACCACTACCTCAAACAAAGAACGGCCAGAGTCCAAGTACAAGGGCAGATGAGCAAAAAGGTGACACTCGAGCAGGGAGTACCCCAAGGGGGAGTATTGTCACCCACACTCTTCCTGGTATATATAAACGATATTACAGAGAATATACCAAGAAGAGTCCATAGCTCAATGTTTGCAGACGATCTGGCTATGTGGACCTCTGAAAAGAATCTCACCATAGCAAGAAATCGGATGCAGACGGCCCTAACATCGCTGGAAGAGTGGGCGAACTCATGGCTGGTCAAAATAAACGAGGAGAAAACCACGTGCACAATATTCTCGCTCTCATTAAAACCCCAAAGTACCAAATTAAGTCTGAATGGCAAAATCCTGCAGCCAAACGACAACCCAACCTATCTGGGAGTCACATTTGATCGGCGCATGACATGGAAAAGTCAGATTGAGAGAAACCGAATGAAAGCCAGAGAAAGAATGGCGATCATGAGGAAACTTGCTAGCACAAGCTGGGGAGCAGACGAAGGCATACTAAAGAAACTGTACACTGGAAGAGTGAGACCAGTTCTCGAGTATGGCATTGCGGCATGGACAACCGCAGCGAAGGCGAACTTCGATAAAGTTAATAAACTTCAAAACCAAGCCATGAGAATTATAACAGGTGGCATGAAGTCAACGCCAATTGTAGAACTTGAAAAGATTACAAAATTGCAATCCATGATCGATAGACGAGACTGCAGAGCCCAGCTGCAGTCAGAGAAACTCAGAAGACTGACGGACCATCCAATGTACCAGAGACTAAACAATTTGGGAAATGGGAAACTAAAGCGGAGAAACTTTGCAGAAATAGCCAAAGCAAAGATGCACGAAGATCCCATAAACGCACTAACAACACCAAAACCCATCACTACTGTACGAAAACCTACTTGGAGGCAGGATATATTTCCAGAGGTGGTAGAAAATATACCAGGTATTGCAAACAAAAACTGCCAGAGTGAAAAAGAAAGGAGAGACACTACCCTAAGCTTCATAACGAAAAGCTACCAAAGCATGGACTCGAACCCATGCATACACCGACGGTTCTGTAACAAACACTACACAGAACGGAGGGGCAGGAGCATTCCTGAACCTACCAAATGGCAGAAAAATAACACTGTCATTCGCTACTGGTAAGTACACAAGCAATTTCAGAGCAGAGGCAGAGGCACTGAGGGCGGCAGTGGAAGAAATGGTAACACACAGTGAAAATGAGAGCCATATAGTCCTGCTGACAGATGCTCTCGAAGTAGTCACAGCGCTAAAAAGCCAGAAAAACACTGAGCTTAATGACTTAAGAGCAGCACTCTGCAAACTGTGCCAGCAGTCCGCACCAAAAAGGGTAGTGGTACAGTGGGTTCCGTCACACTGTAACATCCAAGGCAACGAGGAGGCAGACAGACTGGCAAAAGAAGGTGCAAGGCTACCACAAACAGATACCAGTATGACGTACGAAGAGTCAAAACGGCTTATCAAAGCCAGATACATGACCAAATGGGAAACCGAACATACTGGTTACACCAAAAACGATGCCTATTACCAGTTGAACCGAAGAGAGCAGGTCGTTGTCTTCAGACTTCGCACTGGCCACAACAGACTGAGGTACCACCTATTCAACAAATTGAAGATAGGGTGTACCGACGAATGCCCGTGCGGTACTGGTAAAATGACCACTGAACATCTGCTGCAGAACTGCCCGACATACGAGGATCAGAGAGAGCAGATGTGGCCATTGCCAGTGGAACTGCAAGACAAGCTCTATGGTAGTGGCGAGAGTCTCAGGATGACCGCCGCTTTTTTCGAGAAAATAATGGTTACTGTCTGACTGTGTACGCAGAAGAAGAAGAATAAGGATCTCAGGCGCAGGCGGGCGGTCCGGTTCGCGCCGGTTCACTGCCCGTTGTCTCCTGCCCTACCGTCTGCCGGCTCTCTCCCACGGGTGCTCTTCGCTGAGCGTCCTGGGTGGCCGGCGCGTTTACTTTGAAAAAATTAGAGTGTTCAAAGCAGGCCTCGGCTGCCTGAATAATGGTGCATGGAATAATGGAATAGGACCTCGGTTCTATTTTGTTGGTTTTCGGAACTGGAGGTAATGATTAACAGGGACAAACGGGGGCATTCGTATTGCGGCGTTAGAGGTGAAATTCTTGGATCGCCGCAAGACGAGCTACTGCGAAAGCATTTTTCAACAATGTTTTCATTAATCAAGAACGAAAGTCAGAGGCGCGAAGACGATCAGATACCGTCGTAGTTCTGACCATAAACGATGCCAACTAGCTATCCGCAGGAGTTGCTTCGATGACTCTGCGGGCAGCTTCCGGGAAACCAAAGTGTTTGGGTTCCGGAGGAAGTATGGTTGCAAAGCCGAAACTTAAAGGAATTGACGGAAGGGCACCACCAGGAGTGGAACCTGCGGCTTAATTTGACTCAACACGGCCAACACTGAAATGATTGACATGCCGAGACCACTCTTCTGGGGTCTAATATGGAACTGGTGCTGGATTTAGACCCTCAGAAATCTGGGGCTATGCCCCCTGTGGCCCGGTTTGGCCTGCATCCAGTGTCCTGAAAAAGGAATTGACGGAAGAGCACTATCAGGAGTGGAGCCTGAGGCTCAAATTAACTTAACACGCCAATACTGCAGAATGACTATCAAAAAGTGCACCTTCGTGGGGTCTAATAGAGAACATGTGCTGGAATTAGACCCTCGAAATTCTGGGGCCACCCCCTAAGAAACTTGATTGTCTCGCTAAGGGAATTGACGGAAGGGCACCACCAGGTGTGGAACCTGCGGCTTAATTTGACTGAACACGCCAATACTGTAGAACAACTGACAAATCGAGAGCACTGCCGTTTGGGTCTAATAATGAACGTACGCTGGTATTAGACTCACGAATGACAAGTCAGCTCTCAAACACTCAAATGAAAGAACGCTACGGAAATCGTGTTTAACTCCGCAGAAACCGCAGATTCCAAATACCTGGTCATTGACAAACAAAAGCCCTCAATAAATTCGTCTGACCAAATAGTGAACGGGTGCTGGAAATAGATCATCTGAAGACAGGTCAGTTTTACCCTACAAATGACAGGGCGTTGCTACGGAAAACCAGCTCAAATCGAGAGAAGCCGCAGACACTTTGGTACACGTACCAGGCTGATAAGCCAAGGGTGCGAGGCTACCATGTGGGGGATTACGGCCGAACCCTTGTAAGCCGAAATCCCGCCCAAAATCTCAGCACCACTGCAATGGGAGGCTCCTACATGCTCGGGACCTGGGGCTTGCGCCCCAGCCCTATCAGGTAGAGCCACAGTAAGAGGTCCTTGCCGTCCGCCAATCAAAGCGGGCGGACAACTGCTTGATACTCACCTTATAAGGCGATTGGGTGCGTAACCACCAACCAAAGACTTAGTACCTGGTCGGGGTGTCGAAAACAGTAGATCAGCCACCTCACTGTGAACTGTCAAGACTCAACCACTGACCATGAGAGTTGACCGCACACCAGGCGAACAACATCTCTGTGACATTACCAGGCTTGTCCTCTGGCTAAATGCACTCCGGCTACGATATCTACCTCTGTACGTTATCAGCCATATAACTATCATGCTGGACGCAGAAGAGATGCAGACCAGCGGACATTGCACACCTGCCCCACTGTGTCAACACCCCAGGTGGCGGGGAATGCTAGGCGTACCATCCCTGCATAGAAGCCAAGAAAATAAAAGGAAAAAGAGATACCCCACTCACATGCAAATGCTACGTTTCTGGCAGGACGTGACGATCCTGGGATACAGACACACTGGACTGCCTCTCTTCCGGGTAAACTAGTCCATCTCATATATCATCTCACATATCATCATTGCACCCTATAGACACGAGTAGTGAAGACTCGATAGTCTAGTAAGACAACTTCCATAAGAGAGACAACTCTGATCATAAACAACTGCTGCCTGGGGCACAGTCTACAATGGATATCTAACGTAGACTATTGATGGTGTGTTTCAGAAAAATCACTGGAATATCACATCGAGATAGGATCAAGACACTGAGCAGCGCATTACCTGCAGCGGTCAGCGACTCATAGCTGACTGCTAGCGTCAAGGCCAGCGAACCAGAGCTACCAAGACCCTTCTACACCTCCACGCGGTGATCCTGGATGAAAGGCTGCATCAGAGGAGAAGGAGAAGGGATCGATGAGGGAAGGCAACCCGATATTCAAATATGCCTGCTGAAGTCGGATGTGTTGAACCGAAAGGTGCAAATATCGCAATCAGGCTGTAAACTACGATACAACGCATTCGGTTCTACGGACTACATCATGCTACATGCACAGCCCTTTTCAGAGCTTGGTAGCGGGAGTTTGAGAACGAACGAAGAAGAAGAAGATATCGAGATAACGTCATGAGTGTCAATGTACGCAATACTGTCCGACAGTATATAAGGCCGTTTCCGGACACCTGTCAGGTTTCAAATCTCGAAAGCTCTGCTGATACGCTCAGGTAATACGGTTGCCCAATGCGGTCTCTGATACTTCGAGGCACAGTCACTTGCTTGCACTGATGCTGGTCCACAGTGTGTAAGGAAATGATCAACACGTTTATTAACCAATCATTGACGTCCTTTTAACAGCGCACAAGGACATGATGACCGTAATTGACCAATCATTGACGTCCTTTTAACAATGAATGAGCGGACAGGCTAAGATGTGCAGGATAGATTATCCTCGCGAGTAGACGGGCATGATATTCATTGAAAACGTAACCCACCCAATGGATAGAGTACAATGGCGATGGGCAGTTCATGATGTACCGAGATGGAATGCCCATTCGACCACCTAAGTTACTGGACAGACGAGACACGAGAGAGAGAGAAATAGAGATATATTTATATACATTTTATTAATTTAGTTTTTGCGTTCGCCTTATTTATCTATTCCCCAAAGCGGTGTGCGTTGCACTGTGGTTTTTATTTTGCGCCTGTCGGCCCAGTGCATCCGACTTCAGCATGCATTTTATGTAAGGATCTTTTCCTCCTGCATTTTAGAAGAGTTTTCTTCCCCGAGGTAACGACCGGTGCTGCGATGGGGATAACCACTTGGCCACGCCGTCCCCGATATATACATATATATTTCTTCATCTTTTTCGACGTAGTTTGTTCTCATACCACCAATCCATGAAAAGTGCTTTGCAAGTAACAGGATGTTGTCCGGAGAACGTAATGCATCGTGCCGTAGTTTACAGCTTAACTACGATATTTGCACCTTTCAGTCGGACACATCTGACTTCAATAGCCAATTGTTGTGTATCGGGTTAGCATTCCCTCTTCGATCCCTTCTCCTTAGCCAGTACTCTGCTGCATCCTGTTATCCAGGATCACCGCGTGGAGGCGTAGAAGGGTCGTGGCAGCTCTGGTTCGTTGATGCCGATGCTAGCCGTCAGCTATGGGTAGCTGATTGCTGCAGCTCATGCACTGCTCAGCATCTTGATCCCAGAGAGAGAAATGAGATACGAACTCAAAAACCAATCGTTATTGCGCTTACATGGGCCATGGTCATACGATGGAGTGCACCAATGAATTCACATACCTGGGGAATTCTTTTTTATCCGATGGACGCTGTGCTCCTGACATGTTTAGACGGATCGGGCTTGCTGCATCTGCTATGAACAACCATCGCCGAGTGTGGAATAATGGCAGACTCTCTCGCGTATACAAAATTCTTATTTATCAGACGTGTGTGATTCCTGTCCTCCTGTATGGTTCAGAAACGTGGACCCTATTTAAACTGGACACATCAAGACTCGATGCCTTTCACATGCGCAATCAGCGACGCATCTTCGGTATCCGGTGGTTCGATCTCGTCCTGAATGTCCAGGTGTCTGCAAAGACGATTCTTCCCTAGATCTCGGACACTCTGGTCCGCCGCCGCCTGTCTGTGTTTAGTCACGTGGTCCGACTGGACTAGAACGTTCCGGCTCACCAGATAAAGTCCAAGTCCGCTATGTGTAACAACGGTCTCCCACCGGCCGGCTGGCGGTGTAGGAAGGGGCCGTTCCCGTTCTACATGGCTCCGACAGATAGCAGTCTCTTCTTCGGTAGCGAACGAGGTTTGGCTACAGGCCTCAGTAGTTGAACTTGGTAGTGGTCAATCTACGCAACGGGCTCTAGATGTCTTTTCACCCATCGCTTTATCAGAGCAAGAACAGGCTCTATTCGGTCCATTTTGTGTTCATCGGTCCATTTTGTGTTCGTCGGTCCATTTTGTGTTCGTCGGTCCATTTTGTGTTCGTCGGTCCATTTTGTGTTCGTCGGTCCATTTTGTGGTCGTCGGTCCATTTTGTGTTCGTCGGTCCATTTTGTGTTCGTCGGTCCATTTTGTGGTCGTCGGTCCATTATGTGTTCGTCGGTCCATTTTGTGTTCGTCGGTCCATTTTGTATTCGTCGGTCCATTTTGTGTTCGTCGGTCCATTTTGTGTTCGTCGGTCCATTTTGTGTTCGTCGGTCCATTTTGTGTTCGTCTGTCCATTTTGTGTCCGTCGGTCCATTTTGTGGTCGTCGGTCCATTTTGTGTTCGTCGGTCCATTTTGTGTTCATCGGTCCATTTTGTTTTTGTCGGTCCATTTTGTTTTTGTCGGTCCATTTTGTGTTCGCCAGTCCATTTTGTGTTCGTCTGTCAGTTGTCTTGGTACCCACCGTGTGCACATTTTCTAGAAGTTCAATCTCTCTACATTATCTGCCAAACTGGAAACGGCGGGATTTGAACTCGTTGCTTTGTGATTATGAACGGACGTTTCAACCTTACGCCACGCTGCCTCACAAGTGAAGTTAAATAAAAGCTTTTCAAAAGACTTTAAACTGTAATCTGCAACGACCGAAGAAGGCACAAATGAGAATCTTGTAATCCGTGAGTGAGAGCCACTGGCTGAGAGAATTGACATGTATTTTTGTTTTAAAACGATCTTTGTTTATATCACAAACGAAGTAAAGACGAATAAATACTGGATTGGATTAAGTTCTCTAGACAACTGATGTTTGTTATTCTCTGTGCAAAGATAAATAAACAACTGTTGTTCCCACGATGTCGGAGCCACGCGTACTGGGGCAAGCTGCATATAATGGAGGCTGTCTGGTTGGCTGTGGAGCCGGGCCGTTTTATGTTATCACTGGTTCAACAGATGACGGCGGGGATTGGATGAACAACGCCCTTCCGACTTCCTATGATGATATGTGTTTATTATATCCATCTCCTTCCACATCTTTCTCTTTCTCTCTCTCTCTCTCTCTCTCTCTCATCTACTCATTTTTCAACTTACTCATTCGCTAACTCCCACACCTTTATTGCACTTGGAAGCTCACACAACCCCTCACTCATAAATTCATTTCCTCACTTGGAGGTACATTCCGTAAATGATTCACGAAAATTAACCCGCTCACTAAAAAGCTCTTTCATTCACTTATTCATTCACTCATTCATTCAACCGCTCAATGATCCATCTACATAATCACACACATCCACATATTGATTAACTCACTCACTCATTCCCATAGACAATCACGTTAATTCACATATACATTAAATCACTCACTCCTCCCTATATAAAATCATACACTAATTCACATATACATTAAATCACTCACTCTATTCCCATACAAAATCACACACTAATTCACATATACATTAAATCACTCACTCGTCCTCATACAAAATCATACACTAATTCACATATACATTAAATCACTCACTCCTCCCCATACAAAATCACACACTAATTCACATATACATGAATTCACTCACTAATCACCATACACAATCACCCATTAGTTCACATATACATTAATTCACTCGCTCATCCACATACGTAATCACAAACTAATTCCCATATTCATTAACTCACATACTAACCCACCTACATGATCTCAAACTAATTCACATATTAACTCACTCACTCATCCCCATACACAATCACGAGCTAATTCCTATATTCATTAATTAACATACTAAACCACCTACACAATCACAAATTCACATAATCATTACCTCACTTACTAACCCACCTACAGAATCACAAACTAATTCACATAATCATTAACTCACTCACTAACCAACCTACACAATTACAAACTAATTCACATAATCATTAACTCACTCACTAACTCACATACACAAACACAAACTAATTCACATAATCATTAACTCACTCACTAAACTCGCGCACTAACTCATTCAGAGACTCCTACCAAACGAACACACTCCTTGATTCACTCACTCTCTCACTCCTGCTTCTGTCACTACAACCTCATCCACTTAGAAACTAACACGTTCACTGGCTTACTCTCTCTCTCTCTCTCTCTCTCTCTCTCTCTTAGTCGCTCCTATTCTACCCCTGGGAGTCTAGTGGTCCTGTTCTGGCATTTGCTTGAAATCGAATGGAAGACAATCAGGTAACGTGCTTGCTGTGTAGCTGCATCAAGGAGATACGGCATCTGAATTGGTATGCATTTTGTTACTCTTAAAATGACTCACCGAACCGAGGCTAACGCATTGCTCTTCTTGATTGTCAAAGCCCAAGAGTTATTTTACGTGCTCATCGCGCACACAATTCGTATTTATCAGACGTGTGTGATTCCTGTCTTCCTGTATGGTTCAGAGAATTGGACACTACTTAAATACGACATATCAACACTCAACGCCTTTCGTACGCGCAAACAGCGAAGCGGCGTCGGTGGTTCGATTTCGTCAGAAATGTCGAGGTGTCTACAAAGACGAGTCTTCGCTAAATCTCGGACACTCTGGTCCGACGTCACGCCAGGGTCAGGCACAAAATACTGATTAGTACGTCACGCCAGTGTCAGGCACAACATACTGATTAGGACGTCACGCCAGGGTCAGGCACAATATACTGATCAGGGCGTCACGCCAGTGTCAGGCACAACATACTGATTAGGACGTCACGCCAGGGTCAGGCCCAACATACTGATCAGGGCGTCATGGCATGGTCAGGCACAACATACTGTTAAGGACGTCACGCCAGGGTCAGGCACAACATATTGTTAAGGACGTCACGCCAGGGTCAGGCACAAAATACTGATTAGGACTTCACGCCAAAGACAGGCACACCATACTGATCATGGCTTCACGGCAGGGTCAGGCACAACATACTGATTAGGACGTCACGCCAAGGTCAGGCACAACATACTGATCAGGGCGTCACAACAGGGTCAGGCACAACATACTGATTAGGACGTCACGCCAGGGTCAGGCACAACATACCGATTAGGACGTCACGCCAGGGTCAGGCACAACATACCGATCAGGACGTCACGCCAGGGTCAGGCACAACATACTGATCAGGGCGTCACGCCAGGGTCAGACACAACATACCGATTAGGACGTCACGCCAGGGTCAGGCACAACATACTGATTAGGACGTCGCGAAAGGGTCATGCACAACATACTGATCAGGGCGTCACGGCAGGGTCATGCACAATAAAGTTTGTCGAATTTATTCGATCTGGATCTTATCTTGTATCGACATTTTTAGTACGTGCCGTTTCATTGCTCTCTGAGTGTCTGGGCTTCTTTATATCTGTTCCACACGTCACATCCGTCAATCATTGCTGGAATGACCATGGAATTGAAAATGAATGCTCTTGCCGTGGTGTCTTTCATCTCTTGGAGTATTGGCTTAACGCTTACACACCAGCGCTCATAGCCCCCCAGGCACCAGGCCGTGCAAAAATACACGTGGCTGTATTACCTGCCCTCCCGTCATCCTTTCTCGCTCCATTACCTTTCCTAAAGCAGAATTCTTCGTCAAAGAAGGATTCACATGCAATTCTCGTAACCTCATCTATTCTATCATCTGCCGCCAGTGCGGTATGACATACATTGGGGAAACAGGTATGGAACTGCGGGAGCGTTTCTGCCAACACGTAGGTTTTGTTTGTGTTCTCGTCTGGGTGCGGTATCTGACCATACCCATTTTTAAATCTTGATTAAACTAAACCTTAATCAACTTTTACAGGTTTTTTTTTCAGGTTTTTTTCCCTGGCTTAACGGAGGTAAAGGAATATCAAGCTGATTTTCAGCGTCTAAAGAATTCCTGGTCAATTTTAAATATATATATATATAAAGAAGGGGAGGGGTGGAAGGGAGGAGGGGAGGGCGTGTCTTCCAGGTGGTCTTGTCTTTGTCGCGTTGGTACTACAGCGAAGTTGCTGTGCTCCAGCGTCCGCCTGTCTTTCTGAAAATATGCTAGCCCATCGGTGCTTGAAGCTGTTGGCATGCTGTAGGACGTCATTGACGTGTGACAATGCCCGGATGTCACTGTTGTGGAGGCCCATCAGGCACTGTTGTGGAGGCCCATCAGGCACTGTTGTGGAGGCCCATCAGGCACTGTTGTGGAGGCCCATCAGGCACTGTTTGTGGAGGCCCATCGGGCACTGTTGTGGATGCCCATCAGGCACTGTTGTTAGAGGCCCATCAGGCACTGTTGTGGAGGCCCATCAGGTACTGTTGTGGAGGCCCATCAGGCACTGTTGTTAGAGGCCCATTAGGCACTATTGTGGAGGCCCATCATGCATTGTTGTGGAGGCCCATCAGGCACTGTTGTGGAGGCCCATCAGGCACTGTTGTGGAGGCCCATTACGCACTGTTGTGGAGGCCCATCAGGCACTGTTGTTAGAGGCCCATCAGGCACTGTTGTGGAGGCCCATCAGGCACTGTTGTGGAGGCCCATCAGATGTTGTTGTCTAAGAGATAGGCCCCACGAGATGGCGATCAACCGAGTACATGTGTTGTCCTTAGCTGGTTCTGCCTGGATTATGTCAGAGACCAGGTTTCACTTCCACAGCATAGCGCTGGTAAGATCACTAAGCCGAATATGTCTGCTAGCAGTCTGGTGTCTCTTGTGACGTCTGTTGCCGCCTTTATCGAGTTTAAGGCGGCCCAGCCTGCTCGTCGGTGTATCGCCACCTCGGGCTTCGGATTATTTGCCATGTTCAGAGAGAGATAGAGATAGATAGAGAGAGAGAGAGAGAGAGAGAGAGAGATATGAAAAGACTTCTCTTATCCTAAAGCAAACAAAACTTGCTACTTGCGTCTTAATTCACCCCAAACAAACATAAAAATATACTTTTTTGACCGGGAATTTATTTTTAGCACCGGATTTGAGGGCTAGTGACGTCACAGAAAAGTCCACTTTTCAAATGTGGGGGTGTCAAACATCGCGCCTATAACGGGATTGCCAATAAATCTAGATTTAATCATCAAACAGTCAATGACTCAGTCAGTTTCGTTGACCCTACCACAACCGCACGTACTCAATGCATCGAACGTTCTTGGAAAACGGTAAAGGAGAGAAACAAGCGCAAAAATGGCACATGCTGTGATTCGCAGATGTGCGAGTTAATGTACCGTCGACGCATCGCAGTCAATGGTTTGGACGTTATCCCAGTCTGCCTGCCAGGAAATTTACTTCCGCTTCTTTTTATGGTCCTACATTCTTCCAGAAGACCGGTCGCAAATCTCAATATAACCATCTTTTCTACGCATCTACCTTTATCTAAGTTTTGCTTATTTATTTAAAATTAAATTATATCGACCTGTTCTATCCTTAACCCGTAATGGAGTGTCCCGTTACTGTCATCAGCCATGGTCTACTTTAGATTAGATAGGCCGTCTAACTCACCGAGAAAATCTCTGTAAAACGTCACATTCATAGGCCGAGTAAGTGTTAAAGGCGCTCAAGAACCAGCACAAAAATGAACTCTGTGCTCTGGCAGACTCGCTCGAACGCCTGTCCCAGTGCTTCAAAAAAAGCACAGTCCAGTGGATACCAGCCCACTGTAGCATTCCAGGCAACGAGGAGGCAGACAGACTCGCCAGAGAGGGAGGAATGATGCAGCAGAGTGATACAGAAATCGCATACAATAAGACAAAAGCATTCATCGGGGCAACGTACAGTGCAAAATGGAAAAAAGACCACCCTGGCCACATAGAAAACGATGCCTACCATCAACTCTCCAGGCGAGACCAGGTGATAATTCTCCGGCTACACACAGGTCACAACAGACGTAGATGCCTTCTGTAAAACAAGTTCAAGATTGGCACTACAGACCTTTGTGCCAAAAACTGTTCTGTTCCAGGAGTCTACTTCACTGCACTCCGGGCATACCCAGAGGTGCTCAGTCTCTCTCAGCAGATGGCGCAAAGTGTGGATGCTGATGTTTCCTGTTTCGTCCTCTCAGGTTCCCTGATCCACTGAATCCTAATTTGATTCCAAAGTGCCGCAGCTTGTGCCTTGCAGACTCATCCAAAGCAGTGTCGTTTTCCAGCAGGTGGTTCTTGATAACCTTCACTATGTCACCTTTATCCATGTCCACTGTGCCTGTTATGGGTGCGTGTGACGCCAAAAAATTCGCTCGCTCGTTGCCCGGAACCCCGGCATGACCAGGACAGTAGATCCACACCAGCCCCTGGAGTTTTGAGGTCTCCAGCGCTGCTATCCACTCATGTCGTAGCCACCCATTACGCACCTTCCTAAGTAGTCTTTGGGAGTCTAACACAATGGCTGCTCCTGTTAAAGATGTCTCAGACAGCCACCTCAGAGCTTCTGTCCCCGTCTCTATCTCCATTCTCATACTTCATGATGTAGTCTGTATGCACCACTTCGTTCAGCAACGATCTGGTCCAACGATTCAAAAACTGCTTTGCTTCAATCCACAAATTGTCAGACAATGTTTGGCTTCTTTGCAAATTCTAAACATCTCAGCTTGTTGGCAAAATTATCTTAAATATTCTTAGACATTTCTGGGTCAAGTTTAAACTGTCAAACATTTGGATAATTTCCTGCTGGCGAGCCTTATCGGGCATTTTCAGTTTAGTTTATTCCCTAATAAACACAAACCAGCGCATTGTTGCGTCAATGTCTCTGTCTGCCTATCCTGTTTTATCTATATATATCTAACTCTATTTATGTCTCTGTATATCACGTATCCTTTTTCTCTTTCACTCCGCCTCAATCTTCATTTCCCTTACCCTGTTTATATTTCTCGCCATCCTTTCTCTCATCCTCTTTCGATCTCTCTCCATCTCTTTCTCATCCTTAAAACTCACCCTTTCCCTATCTTTCTACATCCCTCTTACCCTCTCTCATCTCTCTATATCTCCTCAACCTTACCTTACCCTCACGTAACATCTATCTTTCTCCATCTCTCACAATCTCTCTCACCATCGCTTTATCTCTCTCCACATCTGTTCCCACCTCTTTACATCTCTACTCCTCACTCTAACTTCCTATCTCCCACTTTATATTTCTCCCCATCTCTTCTCATATCACTCTCCATCTCTTTCAATCTCTTTATCTCATCTCTCACCCTCTCTATATCTCTCACAATAGCTCATCTTCTCTCGATCTTTCCTCATATCTCTTCACATCTCTTACATTTTCTCAATCTCTCCCCATCTCTTATCCACTCTCTATCTCTTCTCAACTCACTCTCCATCTCTCTCACCCTCTCTATCTCTACTCATCTCCCTCTCTCTCAACTTTCTCAAGTGTATGGTGACAAAAGTGTGTCGAACGTAAGCTCCGGCGACGGTCCACCCTAATTGCTGCATCAATATTGGCGATGTCCTCTTCTGACGCAACAATAGGCGCCTGACCTGGTCTAGGAAGATCTTTCGTTAACTCAGGTCCTTCTTTAAACATCGTTGTCCAGTTCTTCACTGTTGTCTTCGGCACACTTTAGAAACCGAATCACCGCTCGCTGATCAACTCTGGACGGATTCTGCATCACACCCGCCATGTTTTCAACGGTCTGCTGAGGAAACTATGAGTCGAAGGATAATGACATTTTGCAAACTTAACGGCTGGTATTTGCTGTTTACATCAGAATTGACGTCATCATGTGCATTGTACGTATGTTCACTTGGTGTAGTTAGGTCCAGTTTCATTTGAAAACGCCTAGTAAATAGATTTGCGTGTTGTAGGAGTATAATTCTAGTGCAGGCTTAGGATTTCAATCCAAACATACCGGGTCCGAAATCACTTTGTGTCCAGTTTGACTGGGTACGTCAGAGATTTTTCTCGGCATGACCACTTCTCCACGCACAGAAAGGATTGGCATTACTACTATACTGCAGAACTGACATAGTGGAACACAGTACAAACAGATACAGTTGCATCCATACACTGGACAACACGTTCACATTACAAACAGAAACACACACGCATTATTACACTAGCAAATACTGGCACACTACAAACAGATACACAAACGCATGCATACGCTGGCCGATACGTCCACATTACAAACAGATACACAGGCATCAATACACTGGCCAATACGTCCACTCTACAAACAGATACACATATGCATACATACATTTCGTGTCCAGTTTGACTGGGTACGTCAGGGACTTTTCTCGGTATGACCACTTCTCCACGTACAGAAATGATTGCCAGAACTATTGTACTGCCATAGGGGAACACATTACAAACAGACACACACACGCATATCCATACGCTGGCCAGTACGTTCACATTACAAACATATACACACGCAGATCCATACACTGGCCAGTACGTTCACATTACAAACAGATACACACGCACATCCATACACTGGCCAGTACGTTCACATTACAAACAGATACACACGCACATCCATACACTGGCCAGTACGTTCACATTACAAACATATACACACGCAGATCCATACACTGGACAGTACGTTCACATTACAAACAGATACACACGCACATCCATACACTGGCCAGTACGTTCACATTACAAACATATACACACGCAGATCCATACACTGGACAGTACGTTCACATTTCAAACAGATACACACGCACATCCATGCACTGGCCAGTACGTCCACATTACAAACAGATACACACACGCACATCCATACACTGGCCAGTACGTTCACATTACAAACAGATACACACGCACATCCATACACTGGCCAGTACGTTCACATTACAAACAGATACACACGCATATCCATACACTGGCCAGTACGTTCACATTACAAACATACACACACATGCACATCCATACACTGGCCAGTACGTCCACATTACAAACAGATACACACGCACATCCATACACTGGTCAGTACGTCCACATTACAAACAGATACACACGAACATCCATAAACTGGCCAGTACGTCCACATTACAAACAGATACACACGCACATACATACACTGGCCAGTACGCCTACTCTACAAACAGATTCACACACGCATTCACACACTGACCAATACGTCCTGAAATAACCTAAAAGACTACGGTCTGGGGTGGAAGAGAGGGTGCCTTCGCCAGTAGGATCAAGAGAGACAAACCTTTAACAAACAAACATATAATCAATACAGCGAGCACATAAGTCATTGGAGCTTCAACCATGCTGCAAAATTATAATCCATCAGCGCTATTGCGTCTGGTGTGTTTGATTTGATGCTGCAAGTATTTGAAGGATTAAGAATAATTCGATTTAGCAGTTATTCCACCAGGTAACACATTTGATAATATTCCTGTTGAAACTACACCGGTAATTGGTGTCCCTGTCCCATAATTATGCGTGTTAATGTTTCCTACACAAACAATTTACCTGTACCGGCAGATCCATCATGAAAGAAACATTAGAGCCTGCCATTTTAACTTCTATTAATAATTGTTAATCCATCACTGTTTTTGCTTCCGGTATGTTTGGTTTGAAACTGCAACTCAGATTATTATCAGCCAAAAAGCAGCTACAAGAAAAGCGTTTATTCTAACATACCCCAGGAGTGTACTCTAAGCCAAAAAACAGCTACAAGAAGAGCGTTTATTCTAACATACCCCAGGAGTGTACTCCAAGCCCCCATTGAGAAAACAGATTTAGTCATATGGTGGATTTCGTCCCACTATCGGATCCTTAGAAACGAGACGTCATATAAGCTCGCAAAATACGAAAGTGAAGGGACACAGACTTGCTATTCACAGAGCTCTATAAAGAAGCAAATACACTCATCAAACGATCCATGAGGACGGAATGGATCAGCACAAAGAATTTAAGCCACAAAATGACAGAATAGACAAAATTGTCTTGTGCCTTTCAGCGTCAAGTTTTATAAACAGTTCTCTTTATCGGACCCTAGAGCGTGCTGGTAGCTTTACTGGTTCTGTAATATATGATATCCATCTTTCTTGTTGTCGGCCCTTGGCTCTGTGTTCATTGTTTCTCTGGGATCAAGACGCTGAGCAGCGCATGAGCTGCAGTGGTCAGCGACCCATAGCTGACTGCTAGCGTCAGGGCCTGCGAACCAGAGCTGTCAAGACCCTTCTACACCTCCACGCGGTGATCCTGGATAACAGGCTGCAGCAGGGCAGACTGGCTAAGGAGAAGGGATCGAAGAGGGAATGCTAACCCGGTACTCAAACAATGCTTGCTGAAGTCGGATGTGTTGGACCGAAACGTGCAAATATCGCAGTCAAGCTGTAAACTACGACACAACGCATTCCGTTCTCTGGCCTACATTCTGCTACTTAAGCTTTTTCAGGGTTTGGAGATTGAGAACGAACGCAGAAGAAAAAGAGGAATTGTTTCTCTATAGCATTGCTTTCTGGAGGAAACTATTGCGATTAAGATTGAACAAAGGAAATATAAAGTAACTATGTTTTTCTATTAAAGCTTTTGTTCAGGATCCGTCCAAATTTGATATGGGCACCACCAGTAGAGATTGTTTAAAATAATGCCAGCTGTTTAGGTTATGAAGACGTTGGACTAAATACGCAAAATGGAAGTCAACGCACAGAGACAACGGTCATGTATGTAAATACAAACCTTTAAAAAAAATAAACTTGACTTTACAATTAACTTAACGTCTTTATACTGGTTTGGAAGACCCTGTAGAGTCTGTATACAACCACTTTCATTTACATTTCCTTGCTCTAAAAGCTATGCGCATCCAATCTATTCTTGAATGCATTAATTTTCCCCGCATCCATTACTTCCTCTGAGAATGCATTCACCACTCTGTGATTAAAGAAATATTTCCTAATATCTAATCTGGATCTTTCTTTAGTTAATTTGTAGCTGTGTCCTCTTGTTCGTGTAGGTGGTTGTAGCTGTGTCCTCTTGCCCGTGTAGGTGGTTGTAGCTGTGTCCTCTTGTTCGTGTAGGTGGTTGTAGCTGTGTCCTCTTGTTCGTGTAGGTGGTTGTAGCTGTGTCCTCTTGTTCGTGTAGGTGGTTGTAGCTGTGTCCTCTTGTTCGTGTAGGTGGTTGTAGCTGTGTCCTCTTGTTCGTGTAGGTGGTTGTAGCGGTGTCCTCTTGTTCGTGTAGGTGGTTATAGCTGTGTCCTCTTGTTCTTGTAGGTGGTTGTAACTATGCCCTCTTGCCCGTGTAGGTGGTTGTAGCTGTGTCCTCTTGTTCGTGTAGGTGGTTGTAGCTGTGTCCTCTTGTTCGTGTAGGTGGTTGTAGCTGTTTCCTCTTGCTCGTGTAGGTGGTTGTAGCTGTGTCCTCTTGTTCGTGTAGGTGGTTGTAGCTGTGCCCTCTTGTTCGTGTAAGTGGTTGTAGTTGTGCCCTCTTGTTCGTGTAGGTGGTTGTAGCTGTGTCCTCTTGTTCGTGTAGGTGGTTGTAGCTGTGACCTCTTGTTCGTGTAGGTGGTTGTAGCTGTGTTCTCTTGTTCCTGTAGGTGGTTGTAGCTGTGTCCTCTTGTTCGTGTAGGTGGTTGTAGCTGTGTCCTCTTGTTCGCGTAGGTGGTTGTAGCTTTGTCCTCTTGTTCGTGTAGGTGGCTGTAGCTGTGTCCTCTTGTTCGTGTAGGTGGTTGTAGCTGTGCCCTCTTGTTCGTGTATGTGGTTGTAGCTGTGTCCTCTTGTTCGTGTAGGTGGTTGTAGCTGTGTCCTCTTGTTCGTGTAGGTGGTTGTAGCTGTGTCCTCTTGTTCGTGTAGGTGGTTGTAGCTGTGCCCTCTTGTTCGTGTAGGTGGTTGTAGTTGTGCCCTCTTGTTCGTGTAGGTGGTTGTAGCTGTGTCCTCTTGTTCGTGTAGGTGGTTGTAGCTGTGACCTCTTGTTCGTGTAGGTGGTTGTAGCTGTGTTCCCTTGTTCGTGTAGGTGGTTGTAGCTGTGTCCTCTTGTTCGTGTAGGTGGTTGTAGCTGTGTCCTCTTGTTCGCGTAGGTGGTTGTAGCTTTGTCCTCTTGTTCGTGTAGGTGGTTGTAGCTGTGTCCTCTTGTTCGTGTAGGTGGTTGTAGCTGTGCCCTCTTGTTCGTGTATGTGGTTGTAGCTGTGTCCTCTTGTTCGTGTAGGTGGTTGTAGCTGTGTCCTCTTGTTCGTGTAGGTGGTTGTAGCTATGTCCTCTTGTTCGTGTAGGTGGTTGTAGCTGTGTCCTCTTGTTCGTGTAGGTGATTGTAGCTGTGTCCTCTTGTTCATGTAGGTGGTTGTAGCTGTGTCCTCTTGTTCGTGTAGGTGGTTGTAGCGGTGTCCTCTTGTTCGCGTAGGTGGTTGTAGCTGTGTCCTCTTGTTCGTGTAGGTGGTTGTAGCTGTGCCCTCTTGTTCGTGTAGGTGGTTGTAGCTGTGCCCTCTTGTTCGTGTATATGGTTGTAGCTGTGTCCTCTTGTTCGTGTAGGTGGTTGTAGCTGTGTCCTCTTGTTCGTGTAGGTGGTTGTAGCTGTGTCCTCTTGTTCGTGTAGGTGGTTGTAGCTGTGTCCTTTTGTTCGTGTAGGTGGTTGTAGCTGTGTCCTCTTGTTCGTGTAGGTAGTTGTAGCTGTGTCCTCTTGTTCGTGTAGGTGGTTGTAGCTGTGTCCTCTTGTTTGTGTAGGTGGTTGTAGCTGTGTCCTCTTGTTCGTGTATGTGGTTGTAGCTGTGTCCTCTTGTTCGTGTAGGTGGTTGTAGCTGTGTCCTCTTGTTCGTGTAGGTGGTTGTAGCTGTGTCCTCTTGTTCGTGTAGGTGGTTGTAGCTGTGTCTTCTTGTTCGTGTAGGTGGTTGTAGCTGTGTCCTCTTGTTCGTGTAGGTGGTTGTAGCTGTGTCCTCTTGTTCGTGTAGGTGGTTGTAGCTATGTCCTCTTGCTCGTGTAGGTGGTTGTAGCTGTGTCCTCTTGTTCTTGTAGGTGGTTGTAGCTATGCCATCTTGTTCGTGTAGGTGGTTGTAGCTGTGTCCTCTTGTTCGTGTAGGTGGTTGTAGCTGTGTCCTCTTGTTCTTGTAGGTGGTTGTAGCTATGCCCTCTTGTTCGTGTAGGTGGTTGTAGTTGTGTCCTCTTGTTCGTGTAGGTGGTTGTAGCTGTGTCCTCTTGTTCGTGTAGGTGGTTGTAGCTGTGTCCTCTTGCTCGTGTAGGTGGTTGTAGCTGTGTCCTCTTGTTCGTGTAGGTGGTTGTAGCTGTGTCCTCTTGTTCGTGTAGGTGATTGTAGCTGTGTCCTCTTGTTCATGTAGGTGGTTGTAGCTGTGTCCTCTTGTTCGTGTAGGTGGTTGTAGCTGTGTCCTCTTGTTCGTGTAGGTGGTTGTAGCTGTGTCCTCTTGTTCGTGTAGGTGGTTGTAGCTGTGTCCTCTTGTTCGTGTAGGTGGTTGTAGCTTTGTCCTCTTGTTCGTGTAGGTGGTTGTAGCTGTGTCCTCTTGTTCGTGTAGGTGGTTGTAGCTGTGTCCTCTTGTTCGTGTAGGTGGTTGTAGCTGTGTCCTCTTGTTCGTGTAGGTGGTTGTAGCTGTGTCCTCTTGTTCGTGTAGGTGGTTGTAGCTGTGTCCTCTTGTTTGTGTAGGTGGTTGTAGCTGTGTCCTCTTGTTCGTGTAGGTGGTTGTAGCTGTGTCCTCTTGTTCGTGTAGGTGGTTGTAGCTGTGTCCTCTTGTTCGTGTAGGTGGTTGTAGCTGTGTCCTCTTGTTCGTGTAGGTGGTTGTAGCTGTGTCTTCTTGTTCGTGTAGGTGGTTGTAGCTGTGTCCTCTTGTTCGTGTAGGTGGTTGTAGCTGTGTCCTCTTGTTCGTGTAGGTGGTTGTAGCTATGTCCTCTTGCTCGTGTAGGTAGTTGTAGATGTGTCCTCTTGTTCTTGTAGGTGGTTGTAGCTATGCCATCTTGTTCGTGTAGGTGGTTGTAGCTGTGTCCTCTTGTTCGTGTAGGTGGTTGTAGCTGTGTCCTCTTGTTCTTGTAGGTGGTTGTAGCTATGCCCTCTTGTTCGTGTAGGTGGTTGTAGTTGTGTCCTCTTGTTCGTGTAGGTGGTTGTAGCTGTGTCCTCTTGTTCGTGTAGGTGGTTGTAGCTGTGTCCTCTTGCTCGTGTAGGTGGTTGTAGCTGTGTCCTCTTGTTCGTGTAGGTGGTTGTAGCTGTGTCCTCTTGTTCGTGTAGGTGATTGTAGCTGTGTCCTCTTGTTCATGTAGGTGGTTGTAGCTGTGTCCTCTTGTTCGTGTAGGTGGTTGTAGCTGTGTCCTCTTGTTCGTGTAGGTGGTTGTAGCTGTGTCCTCTTGTTCGTGTAGGTGGTTGTAGCTGTGTCCTCTTGTTCGTGTAGGTGGTTGTAGCTTTGTCCTCTTGTTCGTGTAGGTGGTTGTAGCTGTGTCCACTTGTTCGTGTAGGTGGTTGTAGCTGTGTCCTCTTGTTCGTGTAGGTGGTTGTAGCTGTGTCCTCTTGTTCGTGTAGGTGGTTGTAGCTGTGTCCTCTTGTTCGTGTAGGTGGTTGTAGCTGTGTCCTCTTGTTCGTGTAGGTGGTTGTAGCTGTGTCCTCTTGTTCGTGTAGGTGGTTGTATTTTGAAAAAGCTGGTAATAGTCTAACTGATCCTTTCCTTTGATTATCTTGTAAACCTGTATTAAGTCACCTGGAATTCTTTTCTTTTCTAGACACTGTAGGACGATTTTTCTGTGCGGTGACAGCAGGGACAAGCGGCCTTTATATTTCAAAGCGTCAAATCAACCTAATGGACTCAAGCAATTAGAATCAATTGTAGTTTTCATGAGTTAGATTCGCCACTGCGTGCAGATGCAGCAGTAAATGAGCTGACATCATACATAGACTCATAGACTTCTTGTATCAGGGTCAGCGAATCAGAGCTTACCAGGACGCCATTCCGCCTGCAATAGTCACTAGTATAGTCTGGCCAAAGGAAAGGGACCACAGAGGGAAGACTAACCCTATACTGGAAAAACAAATTCAGCTGAAATCGGATGTGTGGAGCCAAACGGCGCAGATATCCCAGCCTCGCTGTAAACTACGATACGACGCATCAACGTCATGGACTGAGTAGTCTCGAGATAAGCCGTCGACTTCAGGTACTGGAAGTCGCGCGTTCAAATCATGTTGGAGACTGATTTTTTTCATATGAACTTTGTGGTATTTCCCAGGATCTATGGGTAGTAGAGATCGGACGCCCGAGTTCAGTGTCGCGCACTTAAAAAATCCGTCGGCAGTTAGAAATCGAAAATAGGAGGACATTATATTGAAAATCTAGCCAATCTATTACGGAATCCTGGCCGGTTCTACGGAGTTCGTCCATTGTTCTGGGATTCTCCAAAAATATGCAGAAGAAAAGAGAACATGATTTAAACCGTGTTCAATGACGTTGATTCTTCGATAAAACTAAAAAAAACGCCGAAGACAAAAAATGCACTAACAAACTTGTGTTTTGTGATAGAAATATAACACTGAAACCCAATGATTCCTTTCACACACTCACGCATTCACTAACAGTGATACAATCTCCCAGCCACCGTTTGTTCACTCATCAACCGACCTGTTTTCCCTCTAAAGATACAAGCCACGCTATGCTAGAATGAAACTAAATGCTATATAAGTTTAGAAAAACAAAACAAAAACGCTACACAAGACGATGAGGGGCAGACAGCGCGTGTGAGCAGTCAGAATCTGGACTTATTTTCTCGCCAGCGCTAACGTTGAACGGACGAAAAGCAGAGATTTGTTTCCTATTTCAATACCAGACGTTGAGAACTCACATATTTTAATAAAAAACAAACAGCCGTTATTATAATACTCACAGGATAATTATATGTGCTTCGACTCGGGAGTTACACAGAAACCGCGTGTTTTACACCAAAACTAATTTTCGCTTATTGAATCGACTTTGAATTCACAGTTGTAATTGTTGTTGTTGTTGTTGAATGTCTACAATGAGTAGGATTACTCTTTTGTGTGTTTAATAAATATGTATTGATGAAAAGATCTTAAATAAACATTGGCTACTTCTGCGCAGTTGATGCCTAACTGTCTGTACACAAGTATTAGCTTGTAAAGAAATTACAGGATGGCGAAGAACAACACCATGAAAAGAGCATACTAGTATAGTGGGTGTTGTTTTTTTCCGTTTCATTTGGGAAAATTACAATTCATGAGTCAAATTTGACGTGCTGACGTTTTAAAAACAAAAACACAATAATTTGCTTTAAAATATTAATTATAAGAACGTCTAGTCGTGTGTTTTAACATGAAATGTAAAAACCACTTGTAATCAGACGTTGGATTCACCGTGAAAGTTTCGTATTTATCAAATTGGAACCAAAAGTAAACCAAACTAGTAAGCAAGAATGTTTTTCAATTATTTATAAATAGACACAGCTCCAGGTATTTAAGACAAAATTGTTTGTAATACCGTTAAATATAACTAATTTCAAGGTATATTGAACGTGTTGAACTAAAAATATCTTTAAGTTACAGAAAAGGAAGGAAGAAAAACATCAAAGACCGTGTTTTATAGATAAAGAAAGTGTTTGTAACGGAATTGCATTTTAGTTCCTTGTGGTAAAGTGAACATGTCTACATTCTATTCCGTTCTGTGGGTCATTGGTGCTCTCTACGTGAGCTCGATGTGCCTGATAGTTACGGAGACGACCACTGTTCCGAACATGGAAGATAACTGCATCTTGAGCTTCGTGGTGCCAAAGGAGAAGATGAAGACCTCGTGTGACCGCAATGATCAGGTATGGATTCAAGTCATATCTGTGTTGTCCTTGTAAAACTACACACTTGCTGCGTCATCGTTCCAAAAAACAGAAGCACACTGGAATGTTAACTTAACTTAACGTCTTAACTTAACGTCTTTATACTGGTTTAGAAGACCCTGCAGAGTCTGTATACAACCAGTTACATTTACATCACCTTGCTCTAAAAGATATTCGCATCCAATCTATTCTTAAATGCATTAACTGTCCCTGCCTCCACTACCTCCCCTGGCAATGCCTTCCAAGCAGACACCACTCTCT
Source organism: Ariolimax columbianus (assembly GCA_036924085.1). NCBI lineage: Eukaryota > Metazoa > Mollusca > Gastropoda > Stylommatophora > Arionidae > Ariolimax > Ariolimax columbianus. Next base: position 56,920,906 of record JAVGWX010000017.1, on the reverse strand, counting down.
GACTAACAAAATATTTCCTAATATCTAATCTGGACCTCTCTTTAGTCAGCTTGTAGCTATGCCCTCGTGTTATTGTGGGTGGCTGTATTTTATAAAAACTTGTTATAGTCTAATTTATCCATTCCTCTTATCATCTTATAAGCCTGTATTAAGTCACCACGAATTCTTCTTTCTTCGAGACACTGTAGGCCAGTTTTTCTGAGCCGTTCCTTATAACTGTAATTCTGGAATCCCACTATCATCTTTGTCGCTCTTTTTTGTATTCTTTCCAGCATGTTTATATCCCCTCTATGATAAGGACCACACCTGTACACAGTACTCCAATCTAGGTCTAACTAAAGCTTTATACAGTTTGACGATCACTTCCTTGCTCCTATGTTTAATATTTCTTTTTATCATACCTAACATTGCATTTGCCTTTTTCACTGCTAACTTAACTTGCTCACTCACCTTTCCTTATGTTATAAGTGCCAAACACGGCGGATAAGGCAGAAACCAGTACTCTGCAGTTTGATCTGTGTGATGTCACTCATTTTTAGTTCATGTATGCAGTTCAGGCCCGTAGTGGGGATCAAGATGCTGAGCAGCGCATGAGCTACAGCGGTTAGAGAACCATAGCTGACTGCTAGCGCCAGGGCCAGCGAACCAAAGCTGCCAAGACCTTTTTACACCTCCACGCGGTAATCCTAGATAGCAGGCTGCAACAGGGCAGACTGGCTAAAGAGAAGGGATCGAAGAAGGAGGGCTGACCCGGTACTCAAAAAATGCTTGCTGAAGTCGGATGGGTTGGACCGAAAGGTGCAAATATTGCAGTCAAGCTGTAAACTACGACACAAGGCACTCCGTTCTTCGGACTACATCCTGCTAATTGCAAAACCTTTTTCAGGGCTTAGTAGCGGGAGATTGAGAATGAACGAAGAAAAAAAAGAAGAAGATGATGAAACCCATAGTGGAGTCCTCTCTGACGATTGTTCTGCGGAAAGTTCTTTTGGCCTCCCTGTTTTCTGCTGCTAGAAGATGAATATATAGACTATTGCACATAGAGTCTGTTGCTGTCCATTCTGAGAATATGTCCGATGTATGACCACCACTTTTCCCTGATTCGTGATGAAACAGACTGTGTATTGGTGACTTTTCTAACTGTTTTGTTGGTTATGAATTCCTCTCAGACAATGTTCGACAGTTTTCTAAGAGATTATTTCTCAAATGTATTTAGTTTCTTTTCCAATGGCTTGGCTTGACTTCGTTCGTTCTCAATCTCCCGCTACCAAACCATAAAAGGGCGTAAGTAGCATAATGTAGTCCAGAGAACGGAATGAATTGTGTCATAGTTTACAGCTTGACTGCGATATTTGCACCTTTCGGTCCAACACATCCGACTTCAGCAAACATTTTTTGAGTGCCGGGTTAGCATTCCCTCTTCGATCCCTTCTCCTTAGCCAGTCTGCCCTGCTGCAGCCTGTTATCCAGGATCACCGCGTGGAGGTGTAGAAGGGTCTTGGCAGCTCTCGTTCGCTGGCCCTGACGCTTGCAGTCAGCTTTATTATTGCCTTTATTATTTATTCACCATTCACGTCCATTGTCAATATGTTAGAGTTAGACAACCTAACCTTGGTGTGCCTCGTTCAATGAATTTGATTTCCAGATGTTCGTTAGTTGAGTAAAGGCACCTGTGGTTAGATAAATGCAAGTGAACATTTCCTTAGATGTATCTCCATCTTGAATCATTTTTCGTCCCAGATAGGTGAAACTGTCAACTGTTGTTGTTGTTGTTGCTGTTGTTGTTGTTGCTGTTGTTGTTGTTGCTGTTGTTGTTGTTAAATCCCACAATGAGTAAGACTACTCTTTTGTGCGCCCTAAAAAGGAAATTAAGTTGTGGGTTGTCGTAGGTTTCCTCACTTCCCGAGCGTGCTGATGAAGGTGGACCGGGGTCCTCCAGGCGGTTGTGCTATGCTTGGTTTCATCTGCGTGTCGCTCACTACTACAGGAATCACATAGATCCACATCTCGACAACCAGGCTGCCTTGAAAACAGCATGATTCCATGGAACGCTACATGGAAGGGAGATTGTGGTCTTGTGCCTGACCCTGACGCGACGTCCTGGTCAGTATGTTGTGCCTGACCATGACGCAACGTTCTGGTCAGTATGTTGTGCCTGACCCTGACGCGACGTCCTGGTCAGCATGTTGTGCCTGACCCTGACGCGACGTTCTGATCAGTATGTTGTGCCTGACCCTGACGCGACGTCCTGATCAGTATGTTGTGCCTGACCCTGACGCGACGTCCTTGTCAGCATGTTATGCCTGACCCTGACGCGACGTCCTGGTCAGTATGTTGTGCCTGACCCTGACAAGACGTCATGGTCAGTATGTTGTTCCTGACCAGACTAGCATCTCAGTTCCCCGTGCAACTGAATAATAGCAGCCTGTTGGTGAAATTCCTGCACTTGGTCTTGGAAGCATTAATTTGAAGTTCTATCTGTTCTCATATGCGGCATTGTCAATCCAACTTGTTTTGCGCTTCTCCAAGGCCATCTAGAACCGTCCCATCTATCCATTTTATGCTGGGGCATAGCTTTCATTACCCAATCCATAGTTATGTCAAACAGCACATGTTGCGTAATGCAGCTTTGTTTAACTCCAGTTTCAATTCGAAACCGCCACGCGCGGTTGTGAAGCACCCAAGCAAACACCAGAACATAAGACTGTAGAACTGCCCTACCTATACAGACCAAAGAGAGGCAGTCTGGCCCGGGGAAGCGACCATGCTCGAAAAGCTGTGGGGGGACCGGCAAAGACCTGAAATGCAGTCTCTTTCGTAAACCTCACCGGACTAGGATTCCAAAGGGGAGTGGCCGAGTAATATTGACCCCTGACTTGTCAGCAGGGAGGGAACAGGGTACCTAGTGCCAGCGCCATCTTTGTTCTAAAGGGTCCATAAGTTAGAGACTTGGGGTGGGGACGGCGTGGGCTAGTGGTTAAGTGGCACGGCTCACAACTCGAAAGTGCTGTGTTCGATCCCCTTCACAGCCATTACCTCAGGGGAGCAAACCCTTAGAAAATGCAGGAGGAAGCAGACCCTTACATAAAATGAATGCTGAAGTCGGATGCACTGGGCCGACATGCGCAAAATAATAAGCACGGTGCACGGTACACCGCCTATGGGATTAGGGACATAAGGCGAACGTAAAAATAAAAAAAAAATTAAAATTGCATCAGTTGACCGAAGAAAAATTAGACGAAGAAGAATACGAAACAAATCAGTTTTGCCTGTAGTTGTCCGAACATGGCATTTGGTATCATAGTTGTGAGCCTTGTCACTTAACCGCTAGGCCACGCCGTCGCCATGGTGCGAAATAAGATGGCTGCGCTAACCGCTACCACTGCTTGTATTAAAATCGGTCGTTTCCAAATCTTCGATCGGATTATAATTTATTCCACAACATTAACCCAGGTGGTCTGCCGGGGTTTTTGTGTATGACAAGGACAAGAATAGCACCACTGCCTCAGAGGGAGCATGTCATAAGAGGCGACTAACTTTGTGACATGGAATAACACCAGCCATGGTTAGGTGGTTTGTTTAGAGCATAGATGGCGCCTAACAGGCTGCGTGTCTACTTTGCTCTGGTGTTTGAGTCTATTAAGATGGAATTGCACATCGGTTAACTACCCTCCATAAGCGCCTGTACCAACGCAGGGGAGTATTAAGTTGCTCGAGCCTAGACCGCTAAGCAGGAAACCTTTCTCCCGGCTACATCCAGCTCATACCAGAGCTGGGACATGCACATGGGCATCTGCCACTGTAGAAGTACAGGTCGACTAAGACTAAGACTATATATATATATATATATATATACTAAGGAGATTGTCCTGGTATGGCACGGACAACTCTGCGCTGCAGTGTTCTCTGGAGATGTTAGACAGTGGGTAACTCTACTATTTTTGTGAACAGATAAATTAGACTATAACAAGTTTTTTTTAAAATTCAGCCACCTACAATAACACGAGGGCATAGCTACAAATTAACTAAAGAGAGGTCCAGATTAGATATTAGGAAATATATTTTTAGTCAGAGAGTGGTGAATGCTTGGAATGCATTGTCACCGGAGGTAGTGGAGGCAGGGACAGTTAATGCATTTAAGAATATATTAGATGCTCTTAGCTTTTAGAGCAAGGTGGTGTAAATGAAACTGGTTGGATACAGACTCTGCAGAGTCTTCTAAACCAGTATAAAAACGTTAAGTTAAATTAAGAAACGCCCTCCCTAGGTCTGTCTATATCCTGGGCCAAGAACAAAGTTCAGAACCTCATTTCCGACACAGAATTCCAGGGTATTGAAACTTAAGGTCACACTGCGGAGGGCACTAACGAATTCCTCTATCTCGGTAGCATGATATCATCCGTTCCCGTTATGTCAAGGCGGATCGGACTTGCTGCGTCCGCTATGCACGACCTCTGATGTGTGGAGTAATGCCAAGATCTCCTTTGGAAAAAATATCCGCATCTACCAGTTCTGCTTTACGGCTCCGAAACCTGGACATTTCTAAAACATGTCATTTCGAGATTGGAAGCCTTTCACATGCGTAACCAGCGGCGTATCCTGGGTATCCAACATGACAACATCCGCAACGTGGAGGTCTCTGCTAAAACAGGCCTCCACCCAATCTCAGAAACACTTGACCGGCGCCGAGTTTCTTTGTTCGGTCATGTTGCCCGTTCCCTGCGCAGCTACTGCTGTATCATCAGCATATATGAATTTTGTCACGTCTATATCTATATGTTGATCGTTGGTGTATATTTTATACAGCATATGTGCCAGGACACTTCCTTGTGTCAGCCCTTTTTTTGTTGTTTCGCCATCGACTTTTTTACTCCCCAAAGTCACGTATAATCGCCTATTCTGCAGGATACGTTTAATGAGGTTTGTGAGACACCAGTCCTTTATCATGAAGTATAGCTTAGCAAACAACTTCTGGTGCTTTATGGTGTCACAAGCTGCGCTTAAGTCAATAAAAGTTACTCGTGTGATCTGTTTGCGTTCGTACCCATTCTCGATTAGTTGTGCCAGGTTAAGAATCTGGCCGCAATATGATCTCCCAGGACTGAAGCCTGCTTGCTCCTTGGTAGGTTTTTTGTCTATGAGGGGAGGGGGGGGGGCGATACGGTTCAGGATCATTCTTTGACTTCTCCTGGTCTTAGCAGAACAGCCACAAGTGATTTTCTCCAGATTTGAGGAATTTGTATAGAACAGATGTATGTGTTGCATAGTTCCAGCAGATATGTGATGGTTTCTGGTCCAACGGTTTTAATTTGCTCTGTTCTCAAGTCATCTAGGCCAGCTGATTTGTTGTTTTTCATTTAATGTATTGCATCATTTAGTTCTTGCAAGGAGAAAGGTATCGCCAATATGTCATTCTCATGTTTACAATCTCACTGAATATTTGTTTGTTCTGCTTTTTGAGTGGTTTTCCCATTCAGTAGTAATTGGTGGGCTATTTGATTGGGGTTGATCTATGTTACTCGCTGGATCATTACTTTAGTTTTTAATAAGTTTCCAGGCGAATCTACTGTTTTTGTTTCATATCAAGGTCTTCCCCCCCCCCCCTCCCTCAAGTGGCGCCATTTTTCTGTTTTTGACTCTGACATGTCATGTAGTAGGTCTTCCCCATCCTGGATGGTTTCATCAGACAGAGGCTCACTTTCAAATAGTGCTTGGTAGTGTTAGTCTTGCGCCTTTGATTCATCGTTGAGGCCTGGAATATACTGAGTTCTGCAGCCTCTTGGTATGTGGCGTCAAGAAATTCGTTTTACGAGTTTCACAAAGGGCCTCATATTTTGTGGAGGTTGGTTCTAATTTATGTACCTCTTTGTATAGGTCATAGGCGAGTGGATCCCATTTGGAATGGTACGCTTTCCGGCTTGACAATTGCAGTGATGGTGTATGATATGGGCATGTGTTGCGTCCGTGATATGGGCTCCTCTACAGATTTTGCCACTTGGTGTATTATCCTGATACTAACAAATATGTTGCCAGGATAGTAACATTTTCCCAATCTCCAACTATTAAAAGATTGTGGCAATATTTGGATACGTACAAGAACTGCAGTCCATTCTGGTCTGCCCAGTTCTCCAGCTCGTCTCCATTAGCATCTGATTCCTTGTAGCCCCATGCAGTGCTGTGACAGTTGAAGTCTCCCATGACTATTTTGTTGCTTTGTAATATGAAGTTGTCAGGTTCTTCGAAAACAAAGTCGTCATTCTGTGGCTTATATACTGATGTGACTGTGCATGATTGGGTTTGGATTGTGAGGATCTCTGTGTTTCCTCTGGAGGTTTGACCCACTAAGCTTATATCTAGGTTTGATGTGACAAAAATGGCGCTCCCATATTGCTTATATGGTATCTCCGCAACAAGCGTCATTATGTCTATTTTTGGTCTTATGTCAGCGATTGCGCGACGCGTCTCTTGGAGAATTAGTACATCGCATTTGCGCTGAATGCATATTTCAGACAGTAGTATTTATTTGTTGGCGGAGACTCCTTCGATGTTGATTGAAATCAACACGAGGCCTTTTTTTACATTCCAAGGTAGGATTAGTGCCTATGAGTTAGAAGGATTGGCAGATTGAAAATCGTTTCCAGGGGACACTGGACTACCAAATTGGTTGCAATTTTCGTGGAGGCTCCTTTCGTGTCCCTCACCCCCCCCCCCCCCCCCCCTTCTGGTAGAACTAGAACAAAAAAGTTATGGTTTAATTTGAACGCCCCTCGTACATACATTGAGTAGAAGATTGTGACCTCAGCGGTACCATTCCTGCCCCTGCCCTGCCCCCCCCCTGCCTTGTGGATACTTTAACGTTGGGAAGGCTTCGGAAGAAAACCCTAAGAAAAATGTTGTCTTGATCATGTCTTGCCACTGAATCATGGTGTCTGAGGACGAGAGAGTGAGGCTGACGTGGGAAACTCTCCTACACTAAAATCAGATTCACGAAAAAGTCACTTTGTCTATTTCCTTGTAATAAGTGCAGCAGACAATTCAGGGCTGGGCTGACCTATTTAGCCATCTTTGAACTCATGCGAACAGTGAATTCTGACAAAGTGGTCCTCATCGATTGTGATGGACGAACAACAGCGGTGTGGGATAAAGAAATCCGCATGTTCTTTCACATGGTCTCCGCTCCTGTGTGGAAATCAAACGTTGAATCAGCTGTGGTTGTCGCCTGTAATGATGGAGGCAGACCATTACAACCAGCGTATGCATGAAACATCATCCATCTTTCCCGCCATTTGTTGCTAAATACTGAGTAGGCCGATCCAGGTGTAGATTTACCCCGAAGAGACATCCCCATTTTGGTTGAAAAGAAGCTCTTGTACCAGATAGAATTGGAACGACAAAGCCGCAAGGAGAGAGAGAGTAAACAAAAGCTCAGTAGATACTACCATTCCAAAGTTGCATAATCGTTTAGTCAGTCATGACAAAAAAGTGATACTGTAGTCAGCCATGACTGAAAAAACAACTACTACTATTACTACTACTATTACTACTACTACTTCTACTACAACTGCAGCTGCTGCTACTACTACTACTACTACTACTACTACTACTACTACTAGTACTACTACTACTAATACTACTGCTGCTATTACTACCACTACTACTACTAATACTACTACTACTACTGCTGCTATTACTACTACTAAGAAAAACCGGCCTACGGTGTCTAGAAAAGAGAAGAATTCGAGGTGACTATACAGGTTAATGAGCTGATCAGAGGAACGGATAAATTAGACTATAACGAGTTTTTTCAAAATACAGCCGACCACAAGAACAAGAGGGCATAGCTACAACTTAACTAAAGAGAGGTCCAGATTAGATATTAGGAAATATTTTTTTAGTCAGTGAGTGGTGAATATTTTAAATGTATTGCCACAGGAGGTAGTGGAGGCAGAGACAATTAATGCATTTAAGAATAAATTGGATGCGCATAGCTTTTAGAGCAAGGTAATGTAAATGAAACTGGTTGTATACAGACTCTGTAAAGTCTTCTAAACCAGTTTAAAGACGTTAAGTTAAGTTACTGTTACTACTATTACTGCTGCTGCTGCTACTACTACCAATACTACTACTACTACCATTACTACTACTTTTACTGCTTTTGCTACTACTACTATTACTACTGTTACTGCTGCTTTTATTACTACTACTACTACTACTACTACTACTACTACTACTACTACTACTACTACTACTACTACTACTACTACTACTACTACTACTACTACTACTACTACTACTACTACTACTACTACTACTACTACTACTACTACTACTACTACTACTACTACTACTACTACTACTACTACTACTACTACTACTACTACTACTACTACTACTACTACTACTACTACTACTACTACTACTACTACTACTACTACTACTACTACTACTACTACTACTACTACTACTACTACTACTACTACTACTACTACTACTACTACTACTACTACTACTACTACTACTACTACTACTACTACTACTACTACTACTACTACTACTACTACTACTACTACTACTACTACTACTACTACTACTACTACTACTACTACTACTACTACTACTACTACTACTACTACTACTACTACTACTACTACTACTACTACTACTACTACTACTACTACTACTACTACTACTACTACTACTACTACTACTACTACTACTACTACTACTACTACTACTACTACTACTACTACTACTACTACTACTACTACTACTACTACTACTACTACTACTACTACTACTACTACTACTACTACTACTACTACTACTACTACTACTACTACTACTACTACTACTACTACTACTACTACTACTACTACTACTACTACTACTACTACTACTACTACTACTACTACTACTACTACTACTACTACTACTACTACTACTACTACTACTACTACTACTACTACTACTACTACTACTACTACTACTACTACTACTACTACTACTACTACTACTACTACTACTACTACTACTACTACTACTACTACTACTACTACTACTACTACTACTACTACTACTACTACTACTACTACTACTACTACTACTACTACTACTACTACTACTACTACTACTACTACTACTACTACTACTACTACTACTACTACTACTACTACTACTACTACTACTACTACTACTACTACTACTACTACTACTACTACTACTACTACTACTACTACTACTACTACTACTACTACTACTACTACTACTACTACTACTACTACTACTACTACTACTACTACTACTACTACTACTACTACTACTACTACTACTACTACTACTACTACTACTACTACTACTACTACTACTACTACTACTACTACTACTACTACTACTACTACTACTACTACTACTACTACTACTACTACTACTACTACTACTACTACTACTACTACTACTACTACTACTACTACTACTACTACTACTACTACTACTACTACTACTACTACTACTACTACTACTACTACTACTACTACTACTACTACTACTACTACTACTACTACTACTACTACTACTACTACTACTACTACTACTACTACTACTACTACTACTACTACTACTACTACTACTACTACTACTACTACTACTACTACTACTACTACTACTACTACTACTACTACTACTACTACTACTACTACTACTACTACTACTACTACTACTACTACTACTACTACTACTACTACTACTACTACTACTACTACTACTACTACTACTACTACTACTACTACTACTACTACTACTACTACTACTACTACTACTACTACTACTACTACTACTACTACTACTACTACTACTACTACTACTACTACTACTACTACTACTACTACTACTACTACTACTACTACTACTACTACTACTACTACTACTACTACTACTACTACTACTACTACTACTACTACTACTACTACTACTACTACTACTACTACTACTACTACTACTACTACTACTACTACTACTACTACTACTACTACTACTACTACTACTACTACTACTACTACTACTACTACTACTACTACTACTACTACTACTACTACTACTACTACTACTACTACTACTACTACTACTACTACTACTACTACTACTACTACTACTACTACTACTACTACTACTACTACTACTACTACTACTACTACTACTACTACTACTACTACTACTACTACTACTACTACTACTACTACTACTACTACTACTACTACTACTACTACTACTACTACTACTACTACTACTACTACTACTACTACTACTACTACTACTACTACTACTACTACTACTACTACTACTACTACTACTACTACTACTACTACTACTACTACTACTACTACTACTACTACTACTACTACTACTACTACTACTACTACTACTACTACTACTACTACTACTACTACTACTACTACTACTACTACTACTACTACTACTACTACTACTACTACTACTACTACTACTACTACTACTACTACTACTACTACTACTACTACTACTACTACTACTACTACTACTACTACTACTACTACTACTACTACTACTACTACTACTACTACTACTACTACTACTACTACTACTACTACTACTACTACTACTACTACTACTACTACTACTACTACTACTACTACTACTACTACTACTACTACTACTACTACTACTACTACTACTACTACTACTACTACTACTACTACTACTACTACTACTACTACTACTACTACTACTACTACTACTACTACTACTACTACTACTACTACTACTACTACTACTACTACTACTACTACTACTACTACTACTACTACTACTACTACTACTACTACTACTACTACTACTACTACTACTACTACTACTACTACTACTACTACTACTACTACTACTACTACTACTACTACTACTACTACTACTACTACTACTACTACTACTACTACTACTACTACTACTACTACTACTACTACTACTACTACTACTACTACTACTACTACTACTACTACTACTACTACTACTACTACTACTACTACTACTACTACTACTACTACTACTACTACTACTACTACTACTACTACTACTACTACTACTACTACTACTACTACTACTACTACTACTACTACTACTACTACTACTACTACTACTACTACTACTACTACTACTACTACTACTACTACTACTACTACTACTACTACTACTACTACTACTACTACTACTACTACTACTACTACTACTACTACTACTACTACTACTACTACTACTACTACTACTACTACTACTACTACTACTACTACTACTACTACTACTACTACTACTACTACTACTACTACTACTACTACTACTACTACTACTACTACTACTACTACTACTACTACTACTACTACTACTACTACTACTACTACTACTACTACTACTACTACTACTACTACTACTACTACTACTACTACTACTACTACTACTACTACTACTACTACTACTACTACTACTACTACTACTACTACTACTACTACTACTACTACTACTACTACTACTACTACTACTACTACTACTACTACTACTACTACTACTACTACTACTACTACTACTACTACTACTACTACTACTACTACTACTACTACTACTACTACTACTACTACTACTACTACTACTACTACTACTACTACTACTACTACTACTACTACTACTACTACTACTACTACTACTACTACTACTACTACTACTACTACTACTACTACTACTACTACTACTACTACTACTACTACTACTACTACTACTACTACTACTACTACTACTACTACTACTACTACTACTACTACTACTACTACTACTACTACTACTACTACTACTACTACTACTACTACTACTACTACTACTACTACTACTACTACTACTACTACTACTACTACTACTACTACTACTACTACTACTACTACTACTACTACTACTACTACTACTACTACTACTACTACTACTACTACTACTACTACTACTACTACTACTACTACTACTACTACTACTACTACTACTACTACTACTACTACTACTACTACTACTACTACTACTACTACTACTACTACTACTACTACTACTACTACTACTACTACTACTACTACTACTACTACTACTACTACTACTACTACTACTACTACTACTACTACTACTACTACTACTACTACTACTACTACTACTACTACTACTACTACTACTACTACTACTACTACTACTACTACTACTACTACTACTACTACTACTACTACTACTACTACTACTACTACTACTACTACTACTACTACTACTACTACTACTACTACTACTACTACTACTACTACTACTACTACTACTACTACTACTACTACTACTACTACTACTACTACTACTACTACTACTACTACTACTACTACTACTACTACTACTACTACTACTACTACTACTACTACTACTACTACTACTACTACTACTACTACTACTACTACTACTACTACTACTACTACTACTACTACTACTACTACTACTACTACTACTACTACTACTACTACTACTACTACTACTACTACTACTACTACTACTACTACTACTACTACTACTACTACTACTACTACTACTACTACTACTACTACTACTACTACTACTACTACTACTACTACTACTACTACTACTACTACTACTACTACTACTACTACTACTACTACTACTACTACTACTACTACTACTACTACTACTACTACTACTACTACTACTACT